>OZ012542.1:50703020-51934009 GCA_963935595.1 Schoenobius gigantellus | reverse complement strand
GAAACCCCGAGCATAGCCCTCTCCATTGCCCTTAGTTCTTAGCCAAACATAGTGGCAGATTATACTCCTCGGTCTTCTGTATAACCTGCCGCAGCGTATGGATGTGGTCTATGGTGCAGTGAAAAACGCAGATTATTTGTTGAAAATTATATTTGAGGAAGAGTCTCATTGGATAAATATACACGAGCTATCAAAATTAGAGTAGAAGTATGAAATACATGTCAGATTCAAAATTCATATTAGAAAAGTAAACAAGTATAAAACTGCCAGTGTCCTTATTAATGTCATAAGTTTTAACATACGGTACTATAGCCATTTCGGAATCCGGCTTTATCGGGAGGCTGGAAGTCGTCGAACCTACTTGCGAGATGATTTGTAATGACCCTCGAGAACAGATTGTAAACATGACTCAGGAGCGTGATGGGTCTATGGTTCTTCAACTGGGCCCTGTCGCTCTTTATGAAGAACAGTGCCACCATGCCCCTATGCCATGCCTTAGGAGTTTTGCCCTAGAGTATGACGGAGTTGAATAGCCGCTGCAGCGCTTTCCGGGCTGATAGTCCATCCACTTTAAGAGTTAGGCTGTAACTATATCATCACGCGGCGCCTTGTTGTTTTTAGGCTGTTTGAGAGCTACACTAATCCCGTACAGGCTGACGTTCGGGATGTCTTCGGTGTAGTGCCGAGTCAATTTGGCTCTAGGATCTGTGGCCAGAATAACAGGTGCCTGTGATGATGCGTAAAGCTGTCCATAGAAGCGTTCGATCTCGACCATAAGTTCAGGTCGGGGTGTAATGACTCTGCCGTCCTCTGTCTTCAGCAGACTCTGACCGGGTGACAGATCTCTTGCGAACACTTTGGAGCCTTTGTTCTGCTCGATGGCCTCTTTAATACGTTTCGTATTAAATCAGCGTATCTCGCGAGTCAGACATTAAGGCCCGTGTTACAGAACGCAATAGTCCACTGCTGGACAATCTTTCCCAGCACCAACCCACTGCTGAACAATCTTACCCAGCACCAGTCCACTACTGGACAATCTCGTCCAGCGCCATCCCAGTGTTGAGAATCATGCCCAGCACCAGCCCACAGCTAAACAATCTTGCCCAGCATAAGTCCACTGCTGGGCAATCTTGTCCAGCACCATCCCACTGTTGGGAATCATGCCCAGCAACAGCCCACTACTAAACAATATTTCCCAGCACTAGCCAACTGCTGAACAATCTTGCCCAGCACCGGCCCACTACTGGATAATCTTGTCCAGCACCATCCCACTGCTAGGAATCATGCCAAGCACCAGCCCACAGCTGAACAATTTTGCCCAGCACAAGTCCACTGCTGGGAATTTTGTCCACCATCCCACTGCTGGACAATCTTGTCCAGCACCATCCCATTGCTGGAAATCTTTCCCAGCACCAGCCCCATTGATGGACACACTCATCCAGCACCAGCCCACAGCTGGACACTCGCCCAGCATCAGATTTTGGCGTAAATTTCAACTTTATTTGGTAACATAATATGAATTTATTTTCTCAAGAGTGGTTTCCGTGGACCATACTTAAGTAATCAAAGATCAAATCTTTACTTGAGCGTACAAAGCACTTCTTTAATAAGCAATAACTCAGATGAACAACGATCAATGAATCTCGTTTTAAGAAACATTCAAAAATTAAAGCTCATCTTAAAACTACATAGTTTTAAAATTAGATTCATTACTGAGAATCGTTTTATAATATGGGCCTAAGAGATCTGTTTGTTGAGTCACCGACGAGCATCTTCAGAAGACTGTAGACCCATTCCACGCCATTCCTCCATCAGCTTAGCTCTTGGCTCCGAGATGTTACTTCTTTACTGAGTACGGCTGGGCTGAAAAACTTTGCACCCGCCGTAAAGACAGCTTCCAGAATCCTGTCATGTTAAATGTCCACGTCCGTGCAGTCCTCTAGCTAGACAATCAAAGCGATTTTGCAATTCGACTTGGAAGCGCTCGGGGTTTTGGATCTGGATGGCTTCGGCACGGAGCGATACCTTTCCGCTTTTATGTTAAGATTCAATGCGCCTCTTACCGTTCAGTGATCGCTCCCCATGTTAAACGAATTGATTACTGACGTCATTGAATATACTGGTCTTAATCAACATGATTAAGTCAATCTCATTTTTTGTCACGCCATCCGGACTTTTCCAGGTACACTTTCGATGCAGCCGTTTTTTGAACAAAGATTTCATGATATAGAGTCCCTCTCTGTCCATGTAATCGGCTAGCATTTGACCTCGGTATTTCCGGATTCCAGCTCAAAATTGCCCCACTTTCAACTCATTTTCGCCCCGCTTGCCTAGCCTTGCGTTGAAGTCTCCCATGACAACGGTGTAGTGAGTCTTGGAAGCATGTACCTATTGCTCGAGAAATGTTGTCATATATAGCTTTCACTTTCTCGTCGGGGCGTAGACTTGTATGACCTTCTGCGAATACCGTTTGGGGATTCTGAGTTTAAGATATGCCATCCTATTCGACACACTTTCGATCTGTACCTCGTTGTTCACGAGAGACTTATGGACAATGTACCCGACACCACCTTGGGACAGGTCTTCGCCCTCCCGGAAATAGAGCAGGTTGCCAGATTTAAGGACCATCGTGTTATCACCCTCTCATCGAACTACGAATAGTCCCACAATACTCCAACAAATCCTGCTCAATTCCTCCTGTAGTTCCAGCAGCTGCTCCTCAGTCCGCAGTGTACGCGCGTTATACGTTTCCAGAGCCAACGTCATTTGATTGGGGGTTTTCGCCGCCCGGGGATTCTTTGCACCCCAGGTCCCAGCCCTGGGTCGACGATTGTCCCTGCTGACACGGCCTCCGGGACCGCCGGGCACTTGGGGCCTTTGGCTAGTCCGATTCATTTTGGGGGGGGGGGGGGAGTTGGACCTTCTGAGGCCGTTTGACGTGTGCTGTTCGATCCACTAGTGGAGCATTAAAAAGAATAAGTATCATAGGATCCAGCAAGATCAATGTTGGATCTTAGTGAACTTCAGCGTGCTATTTGATCAACTGGTGGATCGAGATGGTGGATTCTACTGGACAGAAGGTTTTTTTTAATATGTCACGAATGCTTTTTTACCCATGGGTAAAAAATAACATCTCTTGGATGGCCACTGCTCTCATAGGCAACCACTGAGCAATTTTGCCGGGAAAAAACATCACCCTGATCTCTATAATGAATAAACCATTTTCTTTCTTTCTTCTTTCTTTCTATATCTTAATGGGCCCTTCTATCCTAATGCGACACACTTTTTTAGGACGAGGGAATCTCTTTACATTTCACAAGGGACTGTAGCTGACAAGGCTGTCCTTTGGATATGCCGTAGGACTCGGGTAACAACCCCATACCTGGCGAAACCACCCTGCGGTACCTCTCTACCCCCGGTGAAGGCATGTTCGGGATCGAACTAGCCATTTCCCGAACACACCCCTTGGGAACAGGCCCAGTGGTATAAACGAGCTGGGACTTGCCAAGGAAGGGGTTACTCGGTTGTGACCCCCCAGACGGGCAACCAGGAAGGTGATGTAATATCTCCCAGCCGGTTGTGGGTTGGTTGGACCTGAATCCTTCCTGGCTGCTTAGGGTAGTAGGTGCGCACCTTAGAAGGCGCGCCTCTTCCTACCTAACCGCCTACGACGGAGCGGGGCGGCTTGAGAGTCCTCCTCCCACGCCCGCTCCGCTGCAAATACTCCAACCGATGGATGTGGCAGTTTTCCGGCCTTTAAAACAAATATGGAGGAAGGCCGTATATGATTCATCATAATGATAATCAGTTTGTCATACTTAAAAAAAAAATTCTATATAATATTGAATATACTCTTTGGTTTTCGCAAACCCTTTAAAGAAATTTATTTAAAGTAAATTATTAGTCTGGGATCTGCTTTCTTTATGACTATAATAAATATTACATTATTTTATTATAACGTAAGTACCTATATGAAAAATAAAACGAATATAATTATATATTTTTTTCGTAATGATTATAATGTAATCTTTAATGTATAGCAATAAAGTTCAAGGTAGCGTGAAAAATCGACGACTTTTGGGTCAACGTGACGGTTACTAGGACAAACTTGCCGACTACTGGTACAATTGGCTCCTTTTTACTTTTTTATATTACAATAAATTATTTATTTAGTTTATCTAAAAACCACTTTTACCTCTGAAAACTACAATAAATATTTTAGCAAGCTATCGAAGTTTTAGATTATTAAGTCTACAAGGTTTACTGTAACACAGCTCCAAAGTCAGCAAAGTTCAAAACCTGACGAGTACTGGGCCTTCTACCTTATGTTTTTGTTAAAAATATAAATTTGGGAAAATTTTGATTTAAATACGGAAATAAAATAAAATATTAAGTAAATAATAATTAAATCTGTACTCTACATTGTCTTATGTTCTCTTATTTTAATAAAATATTATAATTTTGTAAACATCTCAAAAATTCCTAGACAAATGTTCTGTTAATTTATCAAGGACTAAGTTTAAACGTTTGATTGTTTGTTCCAGGAAATTGTACGTAATTGTTATTAATAGTAATAATAAATAAATCCAATGAATTTTATTATGAATTGAATAATAACATGTAATTTCAAAATAGCATATCGGTTTATTTGTTATCGAAAGTTTTTCCGTAATCTCAAAAGTAGTTTCAAACTTAACAAACAATTTCAATCAGGAAAACAAATGAATGATGTCGTCGAAACATTCGTAATCCTAATCAATCATGTCCCAAAACGTCCAAAACTGCAACCTCTGTGGTTAGGCCAATCCAAAGAGGTTGCAGCTTTTTGGATAGCAAAGAGGTTTGCTATCCAAGAAGGATTGCAAACTTCGTTCTGCTTCAATCAGTTCAACCAAAAAGGCTGGATAATGACGTACTGCCATGATTTCTTTTCAGTTGCATGGAAATTATCTAAATAAACCATAGCCTTAGACAATTTTGAACAGAACTTGTAGTATTATTTTGTAATTTAGTATTTTTCATTCTTTTATGTATTAGAAGCAATTTTCTTCATTTCTACTTCGTACTTTTGTCTTTTCCAGACAATTTTTATACAAAGATGAAATAATGAATTTTGACCTACAGCGAAACTTTTTGCTAATTTCTGTAAATACTACCAATAAAAGTAAATAATATTTTTACATTTTTTAAAAGCTTATGAAACCAGCAAGTTATTTTAGTAGTTTTTACGCCAACTGTCATGCATTTTTTTTTCAATAATTGACGTTGATTTTCAGAAAGATAAAAAATTAATCGACTTAATTGTCAATAAAGACCTCTTATTTCCAAAATTATGTAAGTTTTTGACAACAATTTTAATTTAAATTAACTACCCATTTTTCAGCTTTCCGCAATTAATCAATTTGTCATTGTCAATGGTGTAGTTTAAAAAAAAAAAATTGGTAACAAGTCGAAAAAAATCTCAAAAATTTTAAAACCGTCGTAGCTCGATAACCAACTGTTTTTGACCCCTGGTTAATTGGGCTTTATGACCTGTACTATAACCGCTTTCAAGGAATACGTCGACTTTTCCTGTCACCCTGTAGAACAACGATTTTATCTATCTCGGGTCGCAAATAACATGTGAGAGTAGCTGCACTGGGGAAATTTCCAGACAAATAATACTGAGATCGGGCATGGCTAAAAGTGCGATGGCGAACTTGGAGAAGATATGGAGAAACCAAACATTCGTCGTAAAACTAAAGTGCGTTTGGTGCGAGCGCTTGTCTTCTCTATATTTCTGTGCGGCGCAGAGACGTGGTACATGAGAAGCCGTGATTGCAGTAGGATTGATGCTTTTGAAATGTGGGTGTGAAGCAAAATGCTCCGAATACCGTGGACTGCCTTAAGGACCAATGAGTCGATTCTGAAAGAGCTCAACATCAAAAAAAGGCTCTCTGTCATCTGCCAAGAACGGGTCCTGAACTTCTTCGGACATATTATGCGATCTCCTAAGCATAGTCTCGAGAGGCTTTTAATATTGGGTCGCATTGAAGGCAACCGCCATGGGCAGAACACCAGGTCGATGGTCAGACCTCGTCAAAAAGCAGTGGGTGGTAGTGTCTATCAAGCGGTCCATTCCACCCAAAACCGTGCGCTCTGAAAGAGCATTACATGTTATTATTCAATTCATGATAAAATTCATTGGATTTATTTATTATTACTATTAATAACAATTACGTACAATTTCCTGGAACAAACAATCAAACGTTCAAACTTAGTCCTTGATAAATTAACAGAACGTTTGTCTAGGAATTTTTGAGAAGTTTACAAAATTATAATATTTTATTAAAATAAGAGAACATAAGACAATGTAGAGTACAGATTTAATTATTATTTACTTAATATTTTATTTTATTTCCGTATTTAAATCTAAATTTTCCCAAATTTATATTTTTAGCAAAAACATATAGTTTTTTAATTGCGTTCCCTGAATGACGTTATAATACACCCAGTGTCTTTGAAAAAGTTTGAAATCCTAAAAAAATTATTAAAATATGAATATTTTGCGCACTTTTGCGCACTTCTTTTAAACTGCAATTATTGAAAATAGCGTGTACATTGTAAGTTACTTTTTAGATTTCAATGACGTGATAATTAATTTACAGACAAATAGTCTAGCTCGGTGGTCAGGGACTTCTTAATATTTGTACTAAATGTATGTTAATAAAGAGTTATTATTATTATTATTATTATAATTTTCACAAAATTTCTCATGTCCGAATTCGCAAGTCGCAACCTTGGTGATTTTGAGCCAGAAGTACTTTAATGAATGTATTTATTATTTTTATTACTTTTATATCAATACTAGCTGACCGTATGCAACTTTGTTTGCATCATAACTAACTTTTTCCGTCAGATTTTTCCCGTAGGAAAATTACCCTATGTCCTTTACCTGGTCTCGAACTATCTCTATACCAACTTTCTTTCATCAAAATCGGTTCAGTAGTTTCGAAGCCTATTCAATACAAACAAACAAACAATCAAATATTTCCTCTTTTTTCCTCTTTATAATATTAGTATAGATAGATGAATTTTCGGAATTATACGACATTGACTTTTTATAGACGATTGCATTAAATACAAATGAACTATCTAAATGCCGTACAAAAAATATCGTACTGAATATCACCCTAAAGTACATTTCGTTACATGGATTTTTGGAAGTTTTTTCCCCCCTACAAACCTTTGGACCAACAAAAATGTACGGCATGAGAAAAAAAAGTTATCTATGCATAAAATACTTTGAAAATAATTAAATTTTATGTTGTGTCAAATTACCCCCCGAACCACGGAAGGGGAGGGGGTTGCAACCCTCGATTTTTATCCCTTGTCGCATGATTTTTGTAAGGCGTTGCGGAATAATGAATAAGAGGAGGTATTGAAACTGTATGGAACCCATGCCGTACAGAATCAAATGACCAAATTTACACTGAAAATCGCCGGAAAATAAAAAAAAATCCCGACTGTTGAATTTTTGTTATAAATTTTTGAAAATTAAATAATTTAGGATGGATAGGGTTTCCGGGGGGGTAATAGAGTAGAACAATATATGAGAAACGGAGACCATTCCCGTCAACTATTATCAATTCGTTTTTTTTCGTTACTCCAACGTTTCATTTGGTCGAAAACCTTTTTACAGAAGTTATGCTCAGCCGGATCAACATTTGTTCGAAGTCTTATGTTTCCGTACATTCATTACACCACTGTTTTATAGCTCCTCGAAAAATTTGCGCATAGTATTTCCGGTATTGCTGTTATTTTTAGTATGCAAGCAAGCAAACAACATATCGTTTGATGCTCGGGTGTATGTGGTCATAATGTCTAACCCAGCGGTTCTCAAACTTTTTTGGTGACGGAACCCTTTTGGAAAGCGAAATACTTGACGGAACCCTACAATAAAACAATAGTTCTTAAAAGTGTATTCTTTATTAATAAGCATAATAAAAGCACGACCAGAGAGGGGTGTTTTGATTTTTTTCTTAATTATTGTGGAATCCCTACAGGGGTATTGCGGAACCCTAGGGTTCCGCGGAACACACTGAGTATGGCTGCTAACCTAACCTACAGTGATGTTCCCATAACTTTTTCTCCTTGAGGGGAAGCATGCAAGAAATATGTAGTTTAATGTGTGATTACAATGTACTTACCCTCCTTACTTATAACCTCCGCAACCAAGTCATTAGTCAAGTAGGGAACGGTCGGTCGGGAGTTAAACTAATAATTTAAGTAAGATGTTGTTTGGTGAAACGAAAATATGTAAAATAAATCTTCTGGCAATTGAAAAAAGTTCAAAAGAGACTTCGGTCAATAGTAAAAAAAATATTTTGAAAATTGGTGAAACGTAGTTCGGTAAAATGATACTTATGTCAAATGATATTTCGATGGTCTAAAAATATGGCAAACAATACATAAAATATAACGGAGATCTGTCAAAAGTAAATCGAACAACAAATATTCGGACAAGTTATAAGTTCCCCTGTCAAACAATTTTCGGTCGAACGTATACCGATTTCTCTCCCCGCCCCTATTGTATCGTATCAAAATAAAAAAACAAAAGACCTCAAATAGAATATTAGTTACCAATAATCTATACCATATATATACCTATAAAATGCTTTGTCCTGAATGACTGACTGACTGACTGACTGACGGATCAACGTACAGCCTAAACCGCTAATCGTAGAGACTTGAAACTTGGAGGGTGTGTTCTTTGTATGACGTAGGCGTCCGCTAAGAAAGGATTTTCCGAAATTCTATCCCTAAGGGGGTGAAAATGGGGCGAACAGTTTGTATGGGACATCGTGATTCCGTTTTCGAATCTACTTCAAATTTTGCATAAACTTCTATTAACAGAATTAATAGAAGACGTGTTTCATATTTTATTGAAATTCATCCCCAAACGGGGTGAGATGGGGTGATAAACTGATAAAATGTCAAAATCGACATTGATGCCGTTTTCATGGTTTTTCGGGTCGTAGATTACGAAAATAACATCGATTTCAACACCACATCCCTCCCATCCCTGGTACCCCTAAGAGGGTGAAAAGGAGGGGCAAAGTTTGTATGAGACAACTAGATTCCTTGGTCCAATCTACTTTAAATTTTGCATAAACATTCGTTAATAGAATCGATGGATAACATGTTTCGTATTTTATTGAAATTCATCCCCTAATAGGATGAAATGGGGTGGTAAAATGTGATATCGACATTATTGTCGTTTTTATGGTTTTTTGGGTCGTAGATTACGAAAATAACATCGATATCTAAATCCAACATGGCGGACGCAAAATACCATCATCCCTTGATGGGGTGCAATGGAGTTGAAGAGATACGATTCTGTATTAATTGTCTTAATCGTATTTAAAATTGAATTTATAAGAAATGATTTACCAATCCAATTTAAATTTTGCATAAACATTCTTTAACAGAATTTATGGAAGACGTGTGTCGTATTTTATTAACATTCACCCCCTAACGGGATAAAAATGCGTAGAGAGCGTTGATCTCCAACGTTTACTCAACAAAAAAGTTTGTTAATTTTCCATTAATATTAACCAACTCTGCAGACGCAAAATCATCCCTTGATGGGGTGCAATGGGGATGAAATATTTCATATCATATAAACAGTTTCAATCGAACAGAGATGCGATTCTTTATTAATTACATATGTAATTCGTATTTTAAATTGAATTCATAAGAAATGATTTTCCAATCTAATTTTGCATAAACATTCTTTAACAAAATTTATGGAAGACGTGTTTTGTATTTTATTAACACTTAACGGGATAAAAAATGCGTAGAATGTTATTTTGGAGATTATTTACTTCGAAGTTAATATCAATACTCCTTAGTGCTTTTGATATAGACAATAATATTGACAATAAAATCGTAGGGGTACAAAAATCTGTAATTGCGAAATATTAAGAAAAAGAATACACAGGTCGCCTTAAAATCATTAGCAGAACACGAAAGAATAGTTTTAAAAAAATTGTTTGTTTGTTTGTCCGGAAAGATCTCCGAAACTACTGGACAGAACTTGATGTGGCAATACACCACAATGCTTAGAATTTTCCGGAAGAACATTTAGGCATAATTACATTTCTTTAAATTCACTTTTAATTTTTGTCAAAAAATCTCTTCTCTATATATATATAATAAAATCGTAAGGGTACAAAAATCTGTAATTGCGAAATATTAAGAAAAAAAATACACAGGTCGCCTTAAAATCATTAACAGAACACGATAGAATAGTTTTTAAAAAAATTGTTTGTTTGTTGGTTTGTTTGTTTGTTTGTTTGTTTGTTTGTTTGTTTGTCTGTTTGTCCGGAAAGATCTCCGAAACTACTGGACAGAATTTGATATGGCTTACACCACAATGCTTAGAATTTTCCGGAAGAACATTTAGGCATATTTTCGTTTGTTGAAATTCACTTTTTATTTTTAGTGAAAAAATATCATATAAAATTTTCGAATTGGCTTTAGGTAGAAAAACAACATGGCGCACGTGAATTTATTTTGACAAGTCTGTCACATAGTACAGAGAGAAGGTATTTTCTTCCACGAAGGAAAGGCAATGGAACTACGCCATACAGCCTGATCTTAAGTAATTGGATTTCGAAAATTAAAAGGCAGGACTGAAGCGTTTCACATAGTACAAATAAAATTTAATATTTTTTGTTAATGGCTGTACCCAACTGGAATTCGCCAACAAAATTGTCTTTTTCTTATGTCGTACCGTGGTGGTAAGGCAAAAAGATCAAGTCATACAACCAATGTATAAAGCATTTTTTATGATAATACTTATCGAGTGACCATAAAATTTGTAGATTGGTTTAATTCTTGACTAATTTTCACAAAATCGGTACAATTTTTGAAATATTTAAAATGTTGAAAAATGAAGATACTCTTTTGAAGGTATTTTGAAAGGTGTTATATGTTTTTACATTAGGACTAAGGAATCAAACTCTTTCATCCATTTAAAACTATTAAAAGTAATAGATTAATATTGATAATAAAAAAAATATCTGACTGCAATGTTCTGGGTTACGCGTAGAGGGACGGGACGGGACTCTTGATCCTAATGTCTAAAATGACGGATCACATTTTTTTGGATCCACCCAAGGAACATGGATATCGAACGAAGAACCTAAAGAGTAGAACACATTGAACCTAGCCACGTTGACTTAATTTGACATGACTGCCGATAATGTTCGTTTCCAAACCCAGCGATATGCATATCAAATGAAAAGCCTTGATGAGTAGAGCACTATGAACATAGGAAAATCGCCCTAAATTCAACATGGCCGCCGCTCAAATAAAACGGATAAAAGTTCGCTTCCAAACTCAGTAATATGGGTATCAAATGAAAGGCATTGATGAGTAGAGCACTATGAACCTAGCAACATTGACATAAATTCAACATGGCCGCCGCTCAAAAAAGGTGGATAAAAGTTAGTTTCCAAACCTAGCAATATGGGTATCAAATGAAAGGCATTGATGAGTAGAGCACTATGAACCTAGCAACATTGACATAAATTCAACATGGCCGCCGCTCAAAAAAGGTGGATAAAAGTTAGTTTCCAAACCTAGCAATATGGGTATCAAATGAAAGGCATTGATGAGTAGAGCACTATGAACCTAGCAACATTGATATAAATTCAACATGGCCGACGCTCAAAAAAGGTGGATAAAAGTTAGTTTCCAAACCTAGCAATATGGATATCAAATGAAAGACCTTGAAGAGTAGAGCATTAGGTACCTACGATAATCTACCTAAATTCAACATGGCCGCCGCTCAAAAAAAGGATAAATGTTCGTTTTCAAACCGAGCAATGTGGATACCAAATGAAAGGCCTTGATGAGTAGAGCACTATGAACCTAGCAACATATACATAAATTCAACATGGCCGCCGCTCAATAAAGGTGGATTAAAGTTAGTTTTTTAATCTAGCAATATAGGTATCAAATGAAAGGTCTTCAAGAGTAGAGCACTATGGACCTAGCAATATTGACGTAAATTCGACATGGTCACCGCTCAAAAAAGGTGGATAAAAGTTCGTTTCCAAACCTAGCAATATAGCTATCAAATGAAAGGCCTTGAAGAGTAGAGCACTATGAACCTAGGAAAATAGCACAACATTCAATATGGCCGCTGCTCAAAAAAATCTGATAAAAGTTCGTTTCTAAGTCCAGCAATATGGGTATCAAATGAAAGGCCTTGATCAGTAGAGCACTATGAACGTAGCAACATTGACGTAAATTCAACATGGCCGCCGCTCAAAAAAGACGGATAACAGTTGCTTTTCAAACCCAGCAATAGGGGTATTAAATGAAAGAAGGCCCTGAAGGGTACCTAGAGCAGCTATGCTCTAAGTGTGTTCCGCGGAACCCTAGGGCTCCACAATACCCCTATAAGACTTCCGCAATAATTTAGAAAAATCAAAACACCCCCTCTGATCGTACTTTTATTATGCTTATTAATAAAGAATACACTTTTAAAAACTATTGTTTTATTTTAGGGTTCCGTCAAGTATTTCGCTTTCCAAAAGGGTTCCGTCACCAAAAAAGTTTGAGAACCGCTTCGGGGCCTATTGGATGTTCGATGTTAGATGTTACCTGTGTTTAGTGTCCTTCGAGACCGTGATAATGCAACGATCGTGAACTAACTAACGATAACTCCAAGTTTGTGTGTTGGATGTTAGTCATCACGGCGAGTTTGCTAACCGAACTATGCCAGCAACACTATATCGCACAGTACATGTTACAAAAACGGAAGTCTCAATACATTTTAAGGCTAACCGCATAAATACGTTTTTTTGCATTCGTTTTCTGAATGCGGGCATCCGAATGCATCAAATCTATACAAAATACTCATTGACTGCCGCACACGTTCGTTTTTATTACGAACGGAACATGTTCTGTACGTACGTTTAGGTAGAATGGTAGAAATCCCGAATGAGAAGAAACGAACGTCTGCGCTACGTCCAGAAACTCCGTGTCTGTATTCCGTGATCGGATATCGAATACGGAAAACGTATTTGTACAGTAACCCCCCCATTCATGCTAACATTAACTCTACAAAAACCGCCAGTATTACGAGCGACATAAGAACGGTTCAAAGGTCAAACAGTATAGCTTGACAAGGAGCTTACTGTACGACCAATCAAAATTGGCCAAGTTGTCATATCCAAATAATATATTTTGTTGGTGTTACCAACACCCATTATAAAATCTAAACTTTATTCGTATACAGTTCTAATTTATTAACCAATTGTTTATTTTTATTCGAAACATGAATACGATAAAGATTATTCTTGCAACTGTGTAGTTCTTTCTACTGAAGAAGAATTTATTAATATCAATAATGTATCTTAAAAACAATAATAATACTTAGTGTTTATAGTAATATGTAATGTATTTAATTTTGTGGACTGTTAGAAAAAAAACATTACGAACCTACGAAAATTGTCCTAATTTCGAAATAGCCGATGCTCATGAAAGGCAGAATAAAGTTGAATCATTATGGAATAAAATGGTGGAAAAAACTAAACACTGTGTTAAGTATTTTGATGGCGAAACGTAGTTCGCGGGCACAGCTAGTATGATATAAAATTTTTCGAACAATGGGTATCTATATAGAAAATCAACATGGCGCACGTGGAATTATTTTGACAAGTCTGTCACATAGTGCAAGGAAAAATGAAATCTTTTCTGTTATAATGGCGGTGCCCATTTGAATTTCGCCAACCAAGAAGTTTAGACGTTTCAAAAGCAAAAAGAACAAGCCATACCAATGTATAAAGCATTTTTAAGACAATATCAATATTATTAGTAGGTTGCTTTAATTTTTGACCAATTTTCACGAAACCGGTACAATTTTAAAAATAAGTATTTGAAATTTTGAAAAGTGAAGCGAGATCAAATACCCTTTTCAAGGTACATATTTTGAAAGGTGTTATATGTTTTTAACTCTTTCATTCATTTGAAACTACTAATTGATTAATATTTATAATTAAAATATATCTCACCGCAATGATTCTGGGTTACGCGTAGAGGGATTACGGGACTATTGATCCTAATGTCTAAAATGATGAATCACTTTTTTTGGATCCACCCAAGGAACATGGATATCCAACGAAAGGACCTAAAGAGTAGAGCATATTGAACCTAGCCATATTGACCTAATTCAACATGACCGCCAATAAAAGTTCGTTTTCAAATCCAGTTATATAGGTATCAAATGAAAGGCCTTGATGAGTAGAGTCTATGAACCTAGCAACATTGACAAAAATTAAACATGGCCGCCGCTCAAAAAAGGTGAATAAAAGTTCGTTTCCAAACCTAGCAATATGGGTATTAATTGAGACGCCTTGAAGAGTAGAGCATTATGAACTGCGGAAAATCGCCCTAAATTCAACATGGCCGCGCGTTCACAAAAATACGAATAAAATTTCGTTTCTAAACCCAGCAATATGGGTATCAAATGAAATGTCATGAAAAGTAGGGCACTAAAAACCTAGCAACATTGACAGAAATTCAACATGGCTGGCGCTCTTAAAAGGTGGATAAAAGTTCGTTTCCAAACTTACCAATATAGGCTTTAAATAAAAGGCTTAAGACAGTAGAATAGAACATTAAGAACCTAGGAAAATCGCACTAAGTTCAACATGGCAAAAAAGGCGGTTCATTTTCAAACCCAGCAATATGAGTACCAAATGAAAGGCCTCGAAGAGTACCTAGAGCACTACGAACCTAGGAAAATTGTTCTTATTTCGAAATGGCCGCTGCTCAAAAAAGGCAGAAAAAATTAGAAACTTTATGGAATGAAATGAAGGAAAAAACTAAACACTGTGTTAAGCATTTTGATGGCGATACGTAGTTTGCGGGCACAGCTAGTATACCTATAAAATGCTTTGTCCTGAATGACTGACTGACTGACTGACTGACGGATCAACGCACAGCCTAAACCGCTGATCGTAGAGACTTGAAACTTGGAGGGTGTGTTCTTTGTATGACGTAGGCGTCCGTTAAGAAAGGATTTTCCGAAATTCTACCCCTAAGGGGGTGAAAATGGGGGGAAAAGTTTGTATGGGACATCGTGATTCCGTTTTCGAATCTACTTCAAATTTTGCATAAACTTTCTTTAACAGAATTAATGGAAGACGTGTTTCTTATTTTATTGAAATTCATCCCCAAAAGGGGTGAGATGGGGTGATAAACTGATAAAATGTCAAAATCGACATTGATGCCGTTTTCATGGTTTTTCGGGTCGTAGATTACGAAAATAACATCGATTTCAACACCACATACCATCATCCCTGGATGGGGTGCAATGCTTATGTAGAAAATCAACATGGTGCACGTGAAATTATTTTGACAAGTCTGTCAAAGTGTATCAAATGAAAGGCCTTGATGAGTAGAGCACTATGAACCTAGCAACATTGACATAAATTCAACATAGCCGCCGCTCAAAAAAAAGGATAAAAGTTCGTTTTCAAACCCAGCAATGTGGGTATCGAGTGAAAGGCATTGATGAGTAGAGCACTATGAAGCTAGCAACATTGACATAAATTCAACATAGCCGCTGCTCAAAAAAGGTGGATAAAAATTCGTTTCCAAGCCTAGCAATATGGGTATCAAATAAAAGGCCTCAAAGAGCAGAGCATTATGAGCTTAGGAAAATTGCCCTAAATTAAATATGGCCACCGCTCACCGGATATATGTTCGTTTTTAAACCCAGCAATATGGGTATCAAATGAAAGGCCTTGAAGAGTAGAGCATTAGGAACCTAGAAAAATCGACCTAAATTCAACATAGCCGCCGCTCAAAAAAAGGATAAAGGTTTGTTTTCAAACCTAGCAATATGGGTGTCAAATGAAAGTCCTTGATGAGTAGAGCACTATGAACCTAGCAACATTGTCATAAATTTAACATAGCCGCTGCTCAAAAAAGGTGGATAAAAGTTCATTTCTTAACATAGCCGCTGCTCAAAAAAGGCCATTTGCAATTTGCAAACCCAGCAATATAGGTATCAAATGAAAGGCCTTGATAAGTAGAGAAGAGTACTATGGACCTAGCAATATTGACGTAAATTCGACATGGCCACCGCTCAAAAAAGGTGGATTAAAATTCGTTTCCAAACCTAGCAATATAGGTATTAAATGAAAGGGCCTGAAGAGTAGAGCACTATGAACCTAGGAAAAACGCACAAAATTAAATAGGGCCGCCGCTCAAAAAAACGGATATAAGTTCGTTTCCAAACCCAGCAATATGGGTATCAAATAAAAGGCCTTGATCAGTAGAGCACTATGAACGTAGCAACATTGACGTAAATTTAACATGGCCGCCGCTCAAAAAAGGTGGATAAGTTTCTTTTCAAACCCAGCAATATGGGTATTAAATGAAAGTAGGCCCTGAAGAGTACCTAGAGTATTACGAACCTACGAAAATTGTCCTAATTTCGAAATGGCCGCTGCTCAAGAAAGGCAGAATAAAGTTTAATAATTAGGTATGGAATAAAATGGAGGAAAAACTAAACACTGTGTTAAGCATTTTGATGGCGAAACGTAGTTCGCGGGCACAGCTAGTTATTAATAAAGTAGCTTACAAAACTGTGCTTAAAGTAAACTTTTACGTAGTTCGTTAAATAAAACCTCAATTAAAAAAATCGTCTCTATTTTAATATTAAAGTTGCCCTCTCTCTATTTCTAGTCGCTCACTTAGTAATTTAGTCGCACGTTTAATATTTGAATATCCAAAATCGATTATTCATAACTCACTTTTTGTATGTTCGTTTTGGATTTTATTATAAACTAGCTGATCCGGCGTACTTTGTATCGCCATGTATTTTAACTAAATTACTGAAATGTTTGTTTAAATTATTGTAATTTTTATATTACACAAACCTTGTCCAAACAATAACGAATACATAAAACCAAGAATCATCCAATTTAGTGGAGTCGTTCGAAAGTTATGGGCGTACCTACCTACATACATTTCGAAGATCTATTTTTATTTATATAGATTAATATTCGTCGTCAGTTTAGTTAATTTTTCGCTTATCAAATCCATATCGCTCAAATTATTAAAATAGTATCTCATCATCAGTCGCTATGTATTTTTTTAGTTGATCGTTTTATAATTCCCCAAAATATATTCGTCAATCGTATTACTGTTAAGTAATACGAATGTTTGGTATATGTATATAGGATAGGTATTATT
Organism: Schoenobius gigantellus; assembly: GCA_963935595.1. NCBI lineage: Eukaryota > Metazoa > Arthropoda > Insecta > Lepidoptera > Crambidae > Schoenobius > Schoenobius gigantellus. Next base: position 51,916,747 of record OZ012542.1, on the reverse strand, counting down.
GAATACTGATATGAGAAAATTCAAACACAAAAATTATTGTTATTCATGATTCTGTATTTTTTTTATACATATAATTATGACTTTTATTTACTACCCGCTAGATTTATTATATATAATACTAACAAAATCACTGAAGATTATTACATAAACATAATATACTTAATAGATAAAGTTATACTAACTCAACATATCAAAATTATTATAACAATATTTTTATTATATTTATGTTTAAGTATGTACCATAATATATAACTATTTATTGTACCTAGGTATATGAAATCAATATCCAGTTTCATGCCTTGTCCATCGTTCATTTATTTCCATTTTCTTGAGTGCTAATTACTACTAATATTTATAAATATTATAGGCAATTATAAGTCGTTATAAAGATTTTTACCTCTTCTTAAGCTTTGCATACGACAGGTACTTTAAATTGGCCCAATTCCTCTTTTGGTGTACCTTCGACTGCCGGATTTTGTCCGTTACGAATTTGCTCTTTGTATGCTTGGAATTTGGTATCCAATTTCGATCCGCATATAACTTCAGCTGGGGTAATAGTGTATCGTTCTCCACGGCAGCGTGAAGGGCATGCTGGTAGAGGTGTAGTGGTGATGCAGATCTCGCGCTCATTTTCATAATATTGAGCTTGCTCAAACACCTGGCATTGTCCCTTGTGATTTACCCAACTCCTAGTCTTGTAGACATTATCGTTCTCTTGTTTGTTGTAACCTGACATTACTTTTGTGTTGTATTCTTCGTTGTAGGGTAAGATTATGCTGTATCCAGTACGTGGAGAGTAGGAGACTTGCTTAGCTTGATTCTTCAATTCGGCGGTAATAGAATCTTCATTGCCTTCAATTAAAGCATATGAGGCTCCGTAGTGTTCAGGCTTGTCAACCAGTCCAGTTGGAGTCAAATAATCATCACGTACATCGCCAGTAAAATGCCCACAGAGACCTTCAATATTATTCCTATTGTCTCGGACTAAAACAACTGCACGTTGTCCATCGTACATAGCATGAAGTCGCATCTTGTTTATTTTAATCATGAGAACTCCATCAGGGAGATAGAAGTATTCGAAGAAATGGAATCCAGTTGCTTTATCCACGTACAGAGTGCGGTCGCCTTCCATCACCTTCTTGGCATCTGTATTCACTTTCATATTTGGTTTACCTTGTGTGCTTGGTTGTACGTGAAGTTCTAAATCTTCTCCATTTTTGGTTCTGGAATCAAATTAAAAACAAAAAAAATTACTTAAGAAAATAAATATTAATATTCAAATAGTAAGAACCTCAATATTTGGGCCTTACAATGGTTCTATGTGTATTATGAAGGACCATGTGTTTTACTCACTTATATGATACATAGAGCTCCATTTGATTGCTGACAGGTCTCTTGGTAAGTACTACCAGTTTGTCCATGCTTCCTTCGTGAGTTGCGTCATCTTTTATTACCACATGCCAGGATGGAGATAGACTGTAATTATAGTTTCTGGCGCTGAAGGTTCTAATCTTGTTACCATCGATCGTACAGAAGGCTGTAGAGAGATAGTTATTTATTTGTAATGGAATAAATTTTTTCTGTAGAGGTGCTCTTACCATGAGCAATGACTAATATTTTATCAAAACTTCAATAGAAAAAAAGCAAATTTTATATTTTTTTCAACTTACGCTGATATTGTTCACGTGTGAAATCATTCATGATACGTTCCTGAGGAGTGAACAATGGGTACACTGCTAAGGCGCTAGCGCTAAATTTGGGAATGGGTAAACCGTTGAAATTTATTTGGCCCATCTTGGAGTAAGCTTTCATATCCATCGTATTGGCAGCATAATTAAACTGAGATTCTATTTCAAATTTACCATCAGTCATAGTTTTCAAAAGATTTGCGTCGCTATACCAATAACTCGCATAATCAATGAACCTCAAAACTTTCAATGTCATATTCTTGACCATTGGGCTTATGTCTTTGTACTTTATTGTGGCTTTGATGTAGTCAGGAGCGTGTGCCCTAATGATCATCTTGTAACATTCGTATGAGTAAATATTGGCGGATTCGATATGCTTAGAACATTCCTTAGCTAGTTGTTGCTGTGCGAGTTCCTCAGTGCGTTTTGGAGTACGAACCATGTTAACTTGAACATTTCCATGTCCATTGTTACCATACAAAACATCACCTTCAAACTTAACATTTAAATCCTTTTTCAGGGCTTCGAGGAAATTCAAAGGTGTAAATGAAGGTTTCCAGACTGTGCCCACGGCATTAATTTGTTCATTATTACCATTTTGAACGCTGTTTCTACCAAGGAAAAGTGCATATTGAATCTTAGGATCAACTGGACTGTTACTCACTGCTGTTGTGGCAACAAATTCTTGCTTTTGTTGACCATCAATAGTAGCGCTAACATCAACAATTCGAATTTTAGCATTTTTAATTCCAGATGATACACGTTTAGCAATTTCTTCTCGACGGGTTTTGCTGTTTGGAGTTACGTCAGCCATATTTGAAGCAACAAGTGGTTGATCTGTAGATCCCTCTTGAACTTGATTATAGTAGGTTTCTGCAAGTAAAGTAAAAAAGTAGGATATTAAGATTTATATTTCCTAACTTTTAAGTATACCTTATATTCATAAGTTTTAAAGATTATACTTACGATCACTGAATGTAAAATAGGCCCGTTTATTTTGACTCTGTTTATTCAGCTGCCTCAAATTGAAATGTGTTAAAGCTAAATTCTTAGGATACAATAAATAGCCAAAACTACCTAAAATATTATTTGGTTCAAACGAATTTCCAAGGTTGTAGTCTGAAGAGTAGGAGTATCCTTGAAGATGAAGTACGTGACCTACTGAATGACCAAATTTGGTATCGATTGCTATAACCTTTTTAGTTTTAGTGACAACTTTGGTGTTAGGGTCTAAAGAAACAGGCACAAGCGTGTCTCTCTTCTGAATCGTAGAGTATGGCCATAAACTGAAGTGAACAAGGGTACTGTCCTGCTCAGGGTGAAGAGATTCTACAGCCAATTCAAAGTGCTCTTTCTTGTTTTCCATCTGCACTTTCATGGGCAGTTGAATCTGAAGCTTGCTGACAACTCCTACGTGTGCGTATTGATTTACAAGAGTGTCCATGAATCCAACGCTACCATCTAAGTTCCTCGCGTATGTTAAGTGGATTTCATTTTCAATGCTAGTAGTGAAGGAAGCCTCTTCACCCACTTGATGGGCTTGGGATTTCGAATTAACATGAGCGTGGACCACAGTGGGTTTCTTATACTTGAAGATAAATGGCATTCCAGAGCTAAGTGGAAGCATGATAGATACTTGCTCTTGGTTAAAGACTTTAGTATAATGCATTTCGGCACCATTGTCTAAGCTTAATAAGTAATTCACCAGACGTGAAGGCATTTGTTCCCAGTCACTTGCATCGAAAGCGAAAAATCTTTCTTGTCCCATTAAGTTTATGTTTAAAGCACCTGCTAGTGGAGATTTTTCCTTCTGTTTCAAACCTAGCATTTGAGAAATCTTTTCTACAGAATACATGTGCTGAGCTTCCGGTTTCGCCATTTGACGCATAAGTTTCCTTAGTTGATTTACGTACGTCGAGTAAAAGTCCTTAACGTCAGTGATAGAAGCCCAAACCTGTAAAATGCAAAAAATTACAATTATATTTTCAATTTAATTGCTTCCGTGGTCTAGTAGTTGACACCGCCGGGTGTAGATCGGAAGGTCCTGGGTTCAAATCCCTATGGGGGCAGAATATTTTCTGCTTGGTTTGGTGGTTCTGAGCCCGCCTGGCTAGCTACCACCGTCTTACATAAGCTTATCGCCATAATAACAATGTTCATTGCATTGTTGTATTCCGACAATTAGAGGTAAGATAGTCAGTTCCTCAGTTGTTGAGAAGTCCAGGCGAAGCTTGCCCTGATTGGCCTAAGCTCGGCCTTATTGTGACTTACTATCAGGTGAGATGACGGCCAAGAGCTTTCCTGTTGTATGTTAAAAAATGGTCAGCTTACAGAATGTTCCATGTGGTTGTGCCATCCTTGTGATTTACTCTTTCCTGAATATTTAAATGTTTTAGGATACAGACTATCTTCACTTCCAGTGTAAGAGAGAGTGCTTATTACGTCAAGTCCATTTTCCCAGTTGTAGTAGTCATTAAGGTATTTGCTGGTATATTGTTTACCAAATTCTTGTTTTGTTAGCAACGGTAAGGCAGCACGAGCGTTACTGGCCCTGAAATTTTAAATACATTAATTATCACAGATGAACCACATATGAACTATTTAATTATCACAGCAATAGTGCTGTTTGCTATCTATAAAAATGAAATAATACTTACATTTCTCTGTTATGGTGTTTCAAAGACGCAGCAGAAACAATGATAGTCTTGATGAGAGCACGGATTTGCATACTCTGATCGTCGTGAGTCATCTGCGCCATAGCCTGCATCATAGTTCTGGTAGGGTGAGTTATAAAAAGGGTTTGTATTGCTGCTGCTCTTACTTCATAAGGCTCAACTGCGTTTTTGACGATGTTAAATAAGACAGCTCTGACATAGTCATCCTTCTTAAGAGCCAAAACATCGAGATTCAAAATCATATTACGTCGTAAAAATGTAGACACTTTGACTTGACCTTCCAAATATGGAGTGAATATATCCAAAATCCCGCGATGACCTAAATTGCCAAGGGCTTTGATAACAACCTGCGCTCTCTTCATATTTTCTGCCTCAACGGCTTGTTTCAACTGCTTGGAAAGTTCTGGAAGGACTTCCTCATAAACAAATGAATCGTGCTGCCGGATAAATCGTCCATACATATTGACAGGGTAGAAAGAATGAGCAGTTTCATTATTAACTTGAGCCATATTGATGAATGTAGTAGCAGCAATTAGTGCTGTTGAATTTAGATATTGTTGCTGTTGAACCTCTTCGCTTACAGCAAGCTTAAAGAATTGCGACATAATTTCTTTAGTTGGGTAGCGAATAGTATGAACCAAACTGGCTACAACTTCTGCCGCTTCCTCCCCTTGAATCACCTTGTTTTGAATCCAGGATACTATTTGACGGAATGTGGGCATGTTGCCAACTTGGGTTACTCCATCACGGTAAATCATCCACATGTCGCTCTTAACGTTATTTTTTGATGTTTTTGTTGAGACCATGGAGTTGCTGGTAAGGCTAATCTGCTCATAAGTCATGGATGCAAGGACGCGGACCAAGATATTAAATTTGGACAAGAAATCTGACTTAGGCATATTATTTGGATTTTGCAATTGCTGAGCCATGTCTTGAACAAGTTTTTGCACATTAACGGGGTTTTGTTTTTGTCCTTGTGGGCTTATGTACAATGAAGAATAGGCAGGTTCATTAGAATTCGGAATATTATCATTGATGTACGCAGAGTAAGACATACTACTTGACGAACTGTCCGTTTTTAAACGGTCGCCGAATGTCTTTTTAATTGTAACTACTTTAGGTTCTTCGGCAAAACGGCGGACCTGATTGTAGGTGTCGACATCAATACCGTCAATAGTCTTAGAAAACTGTTCAAGCTTGGAGTGTGATTTGTCATTAATTATAACTTGTTTGTGTGACACGGAATATAACAGGTTGTGGATCTTCCTCATGTTTTCTGGCATGGTCCATTGGGATTCACTATCTTGTTCATACGACACTAAGTACAATTTTACGTTACTGATGACTTCAGCCTTCTCCTTTCCATATAACAGAGGGTTGACATTGACTGTGCTGGTAGTTTCCGTTTTATAAATAGGGCCCTGTTTGCCAACTACCATACGAGATACGGTAGCCCGTTGGATTATTTGTTGCCCATGCTTCATATGAGAAGAGCCATCCCATCCCATTGGCACTCCGAAATGGTACTCAACTTTATGGTGGCAATGTCCATAGTTCTTGGTTTTTGATACTATCATCGGCGTTTCAGCACTGGCAAACATGGGTATTTCACTCCTCCATTCAGGAACCGAAGGGTGAATGTCGTATAAGGTTTCACAATCACCGGTAACATCTGTTTCCATTTTTTTGAAGACTCCTTGCTGCTCTTGTGCATTGTAGCCATTGTAAGGAGAGATAACTTGACGATGAGAGGATAAGTCGATTTGTAAAGCACTGATCAGACCTTTTAGAAGATTTTCGTGGGCAAGAGGTACGTCGCCTGCTAGGCTAAGAGAAGCTACTCGTCCTCCTTTTACAATAATTTCAAATGGTGTTTCGAGCTTCTCGACGACCTCATATTTGAGGTCATCTGGAAGGTTCCAGTTGTTTCCAAGTACTTGGTGAACTAAGGCATGCTGCGGGTTTTCTAATTTAGCGATAAGGTGGCCTGCTGATGGCACGCGGATGACGAATTGGGCTTTGAATGCGCTGCCGCTGCTCGAGCCTTCTTGCAGGTGTGTTAAGGTGAACGAGTCCACTTCATAACGGTACTGCTTGCCAACCTGCCAGGGTACGAGCTCCGGAGTTTCGTTGAAGGCTCGGTTGGAATTAAGGTCAGATGAAACGGCCGCTGAAATTTTTAATGTAAATTAAACAGCTATAGTATGTTAATGAACGATATTGACAAAGTAAGTACCTTAATAAAGTTGTAAAAAGATGAGTCATTGGAACTTGACAAAAAATAAGCACATACATAGTATGAACAGTCAACGATTGCTATGTGGCTTTTCGGATCTCACGAGCTTAAAAAGTGTAATAGCAATTCAAAAGTTTTTGAATAGCTTGATCTTTTTGTTGGTAGCAATATCATGCTTCCCTCATCGGCCGTATCGTCAGTTACCATCAGGTGCGATGAAGGCCAAGAGTTTCCTTGTTGTGTGTAAAAAGCCGACGAAGTGCCAGTTGAACTCACGCACCGGGGTTTCTTACAAACATATCTAAGTTAATGTTCCTAACTATGGTCATTTTTACGATTTTCCTTATCATGTGCTATATAAGACCTTGCTTCTTGCCAAAGGACATTGTTCTGCGTCCATACATTGTTCGCCCCAATACCAACAGCAGTGAAAAAATGATTTTCGTATAATTAGACATTAGTAAATACTGTACGTCCACGTCAATTACTACGGACAAGCTTCGAAATCGAATTAAATATCAAAATGAATAAGATTTTGAGGTTAGTTGAAGTAACACTTTAATTCGTAAGAGCGACACATAGTCCATACCTATACAATTATTCTAATAATAATTATTGCAATCAATCAAAGAACGATATTATAGCCACGTAATGAAGAACAAGTAATCTCGAAATTATAAAGCAAGTCAAAAACACAACGAACTAAGAAGCGATAGTGCGTGAGTAGTCAATTTACGTATGTTTTAATTTAATTTACGTTGTAAGTTATGAAAATCTTAATTTATAGAAATAAATAAATGTCCATACCTACATAAAATCGACTCAATTCTATTCAGTCGAGCGAAGGTAACAATAACCATTCCTATATTTTACTTCATTTGGTTTTGTTTCTAAAAGTACTTTTAAATATTTTTGATTTGTCCGTCGAATACATATATTTGTTATGAGTGTTATAAAATATGCATATAATTATGACGTAAATCAAATCTTTGTTGGTCATGGGGCTATTTTCGACATTGTCCTTTCATGATTCTAGGTCAACCGGACCCATAGGATTTTATTCCTTTTGTAATCGCATAATTTGCAAAAATATGCGGCGTAAACGGCCATTATCTTCTGATCGCATTGACCTACAACTATATGGGTTTCATGTTTTTCTTTCGAGGTACCTACGCAAACCTAAAATATTTTAGGTTACAAATGTTCTACTACAGTGTAAAACCCAGTACAGATCGCTCAATACCATGTTGTCATTACACTGCACTGTTGCGAAATTATACAACTGCAAACTTTACAGTTGTATAATTTCGCCACAGTGTAATGACAGCATGGTATTAAGCGATCTGTACTAGTACACTAGGGCCTACAGTTCGTTTCAGCTGTGAAGAAATCATGTAAATTGTAAGTCAACACAGTCAGTCAGATTCTCATTAATAAATTGTAAACTAATAATTGTAGTATGACTAGTACGATTTTTTCACAGCTGAAACAGACTGTAGATCCGAGTATTTGATAAAAAATTCAGTTTGATATCTCTACACGTTCCCGATGAAAGGGGCCTTGACAGACAAGCGGACAACGAAGTGAACCTATAAGGGCGCTTGCGCACTTATACGTATTCGGTTCGCGTTTGAGACGGTTGTGCGATAAACGTCAAGGTGGCGGGATCACATTCTGTTTTTAAAAAGCCACTGCAATTTAATACTCATTTGGTATTATTTGATACCAAACATTATAATTTTGGTACCTGCTTAGCTTAGACAAAATCTGACTTTGATTATTAAAATGGCGGGATCATGCCCTAACATAAAAAGCAGTTTGTATGAAATATTTTACAAAAAAAAAACAGACCAGCACAAATAGGCGGCCTTATTACAAAAAAAAAACTCCAGGCAACCTTGAGACAAAAGAATGAGACAGCATATTCAATAAGGAAAGTTTGTTATATGGGAAAAGAATTACAAGCAAAAGTTCCAGCTCATTTAATTGATATTTGAATAAGCTGTAGGCGTTTTAACATTCCACTTATAACATAATATGTTTTCCAGTATAAATTGTCATTTTATATGAAAAAAAACGAATAAGCAATCATTATAAATAAGCAATCATTATAAATACATATATAAACGTTACTAACAATTTCATCAAATAATACACATAAATGATGGAGACCCGCCATCCTGATGCACACCTAAAAACGACTCGAAGTGAGAATTAACGGATCGAACACGAACCGAATACGCAAGCGTCCATACAATCACTAGGACGGCCAAACCGGATCAAAACCGAATACGTATAAGTACGCAAGCGCCCTAAGGGTTCCGTTTTCCTTTGAGGTGCGGAACCCTAAAAAGTATGTAATATAAAATGTTTGCACTATCGAACTATCAATATCTAATTTAAGCTAATAATGAAAAGCGTTGTATGAGATAAACTTTTCTAACTTCCATTTCCGATAATAAACGGAGAAAGTAGATTCTGTCAAAGGACGATCGAATGAAAGCAGAAACTTTACTGCGTGTGCCATAGAAATGTTAACGTGGAACATTTCGAAGATATTTGATAGTTAATTCTAGTAAACATGTAATTCATTTGATGATCTAAGTTCATTTGTGTATGATTACGATGTACGCACATACAAATTAATTAATAAAAGAAGAAGTCCCTACAGCTTTTCGGAAATTGCAAGTCTTATCGAGAAAAACAGACAAGAAACATGCAATTTTGCGGGTGCTGGTTAGTACTTCTTCATCATCTTCTTCTTCTTATAGATAAAAATGAAACGCTGTGTGTTAGTCTCGCTAAAACTCAAAAACGGCTCGACGGATTCTTACGAAATTTTATGCGTGTATTTGAATAGGTTCAGGGAAGGTTTGTATGTATGTACAACAATCGGGCAGGACAACGTCTGCCGGGCCCACTAGTTATAGTGTCGCAGGTATATTGTCAAAGCAGGGATATTATAATTTAACTAGCGAAATTATAATTGCACGGTATATTGTCAATCGGCTCCATTTCTTACAATTTAACGGTCTATTTTTATTGTTATTGTAATTTCACGGGGCTACTAAAGTGGCATTATAAAAACACTAGGTATATTGAGTCTAGTTGACGGCGTGGGACGTCGAGGGTTCAGATTGGTCAGTTCTTTTCTATCTGCAAATTTTCGTCTAAATTTACTGTTTGAAGTTGTGTTTAGTTCCTTTTCTTTATTTCATTTTATTAAAATGTGTGAGGGTGAATTTTTACATAGACGTACGAAAATATTACAGTGGGCAGTCTGATAAAACCAAAAAACCGGAATGGAGTTAGGATGATAATACAGGTACTGACTAAAGAACATTTTCATTTTTTTTATTTTTGTTCCCAAAATAAGCGAAAAATAGAGAGATTAATTTATGGACAAATGTGATCCTAATAAAATATGTAACCAATTTATTATGTATATATAATATTTTTAAAATCCCAGATAAAAAAGTTACAAAATATAATAAAAAATCTTCTTGAACACATTAATATAATTTCTTTCTGACATTTCACTATTTCGGGAGCCAGAACGCATTTGTAATACAAGCGTTCGACGTAATGACGTCATCGATGACGTCAGGTTGGACGCTGTCAGCAAGCTCACCGCGATTCGAAACAACTTTTAGCGCGCTGACTTTCATAACATCGCCATTCGGAACACACCTTTTGACAGCTAGTTATGATCCGAAATGCGTAATTTATCAATAATATTAAAACCAGTATATATCTCTTTAACCTGGAGTTTAAAAAATTACTTTATTATTTCAGCATGCATTTTAAACCAGTACAATAAGATAAACTAGTTTATAAAATCACTAAGTTTCAATTTTTTTGGGTGAAAATCGCTCTAAGAAAGTGACCATTGTTCTTTAATACAAGAATATAAATTAATAAACATACAAAAGCTTAAATCCACTAACCAGTAATATCACTATGCAACAAAACATAAAACGCAAAAATTATAGTATAAGTAATGATATTGTGGCATTTTAATGGAAACACATAAAGCATGGGTCTAGGTAGGCGCGATAAAGTAATTCATGCTCTGAAATAAAAAAAATGGCTATAAGTAATTATTTCAATTTTAATCGCTGAGAAATAATATTTGCTTTTTTTAAACGTGTCTATTTTTCTCTAACTCTATGACTCAAAATTGATATTGGAAGCGGACCGATCAGTGACGGTAGTGACCGCCTCATAATCTAACGACAAGTGATATTGACAAAATATCATTGCCTTACAATATTACTATAGTGACCTCGTGAAACTACAATAACACTAAAAACAGACCGTTAAATTGTAGGAAATGGAGCCAATTGACAATATACCACTATTGACAATATATCACGGCTTTGCCAATATAGGTACTTGTATTGTGTACTTGTGACAAAATGGCTTGACCGATTTACACATTTATTTTTTTCTTTTGTTTGCTTTAGTTGAGGAGTGGTTTAAAAAGAAAAATAATACGGAAAATCCAAAAAAAAAGCTAAGTAATTATATAAAATAATGGTAATTTAGTATGGAAAATGACAGTACACTTCTGTCATCTGTCAAGGTGATACCACAGGTGATATAAATCAGTTTAGGAGCCCTTTTTTGAATCATTCGTCTGAAATCGCATACATTGCACGCGACATAAGTCATCGTCGACTTCTCAATCGCACGATGTTGTTTTTCTGAATTAATAAATCGTTCGCCAACGGCAATACCAACACAATAAACATTGCACATATTCCGCAATATTATTATCATCATAATACTTACCTAATTTGTTACCTTGAGTAGGTAATTCGTTAAGCTATGAGGCGGACAAAAATTATTAAAATCGACTATAAAAACACTAAAAGACAGCGACGCATACGTATGTATTTGGCGTTTAAATTACTCGTCATTATCACTCTTAGAGCATTTACCCCATGGAGATGGCAAGGCTGGGCGAACGCCTCTACCAAAGTTTAGCTGGCTTCAAAAGTAGATAAACATTTTGGTACCGCGTCACACCAACTATTAACAATGCAATATAGGTGTAACCATACTAAATAAAGATTTTGCAATAAAGATTTTGAATTGAATTTGAATTGAATTAAATAAAAGAAAAAGTTGGTGTGACATGGTACTAAAATGCTCTAAAATGCTTATCTACCTTTGAAGCCGGCTGTACATTGACCATAATATGACCATGCATGTTATTAAACTACTAGTTGTCGCGCGGTGTTGTTTGTCAAGCCATTTGGTGTTGTTTCGGATCGCAAGTGAACTCGTAAAAAATTGTTAATTGTAGTTTCCTCTTGCAAAAGGCGATCCAGTAATTCAAATCTTCGAGACCATGGCGTTTTCTATCACACGTAAGTATAAAATATAAATTAACGTGTTTTATTTACGTACCATTTAGAAGTAATTTTTATGCCAATACGATAGAAAAATACAGTGGTACGTTGGTAGCTCAAACACATTACACGGGCATGATTTGGGGGTGATTGCGTAGATACACGTTAATTTGTCGATGTGTGTGTATTTTCTTACTGTAAGGTAATATTTTAATAGTGTGCGTTCTGTAATTGAATTCTAGATTTTCGTAGTGTGCCATGCGTGTTTACTTCGCCTCCCGCCAAATATGTCAGAAAAATGTATACTGCAATTTGTTGCGTACCATCTCCTAGCATAATTGCTCTAAGTTATTACTCGCACAGAAAAATAAAGGATTTTTTATGTCGAACGAAAATAAATACTTACTTAAAATCGAGTGCTCAGGGCCAGGCATAATGATTCAAATAAGGCGTCCCACGAGTCTCAGACGGTTGATGGTACGATATTAATTTTCAAAAGGGTTTTTTGGTTGTAAAAAATAATTTTAATGATTTATTTATTTAGTTATATTGTAATCGCGAAGGTTCATGGTGATGATCGGATCGTTGAAACTCTTATCACGAAAAAAATATATAAGTATTCTGAAAAATTGGTAATATCTAGATACGAGTAGCTGGAGATCCAGACCGACACATGGGCTACTGTTGTCCAGGAATTCCCACAGGATTATTACTTACCAATCCGCGAATAAAAATACGAAAATTCACTTACATATCATCTTCATTTCATTCATTCTTTTACATATCAGGATATCATCCTTGATATGTAAAAGAAAGCGCAACATAAAAATGAATGCGCATTGAAATAATAAATCAATATCTTAAATGAATGTTAGATGACCGTATAAAAAATATATTTAGGATTAGTCATTGAGTAAGTACCTTATGAATGAATAGAATATTAAAGATGCGATTTGTTTTTATTTTAAATAACAAATGTAGCATTTATTGACTGGCAGCGAAATACACTTACACAAGTATTCACCAATAATTTCACTACTAATAGCATCAAATAAGGATTTAAAAATAGAACACTGTCGTCTTTGCAGGTTATGTCGACAAAAAACTTGTCGTTGTAATTATGTCGAATATGTTGAATGGAATACATGCTATATCTAGAACTTATTTTCACTTGCTAATTTCTAAATTAAAACTTTTCAATCTTTCAATAATATTATTAGTTTGCATTAAGACTTTAAACATGAATAAACAACTCACCGACCAGCGCAGCCAATACCAAGATCTTCATATTGCCGTTCGAGTGTTGGATCCGAACGGGCTGGGAGAAGGATACTTCTGATTAGTGAAGATCCGTCTCATCTTTTATACTGCCATACACGAGCTTAGGTCCGCGCTGTTGACCCTAACGCGATAACTACAAAGTACAATATCGACAATAGATTTAGATAGTAGTAAATTAGTCTGAATTCGACACGAGCTAGTATCATCAGGTCTAGTGACGGAAACGAATTTGAGACCTACTTTGTATTTGTCACTGTTCAAGTGTGCTGAGCCGACCGAGGGCTACTTCTAATTTAAAACGTGTTTGTATCAATTAACGATATTAAATGATCTCATATTATCATAAAACATTCAATGTCATAACAAATGAATAGTGTCTCGGGAAAGTATCAAGTACGTTTTTATGTTCAGCAGAATTCACATGTAGATAATGTAGCAAGGTATTAACGGCTGGTTATACCTTGCAAACTCCCTCCCTATCTTTGGTGGGATCCTGCAACACTTGATGCATTATCCGGCTTCATGAAAATGGATCCAACAAAATCGGACGCCATCTAAAAGTCATCATCACGACTCATGAGTAACAATAACGCAATGTTACTGTAGTATTATATTATCTGTGGCAATGTGAAGCATGGCAAGTTTTCTTTTAATTCCGGCGGAATAAGGTCCAACCTACTTTTCCAGACCATGATTTATATCGATAGAAAATTGCACTGCAACGTATAAGATGAGTCATAACTTCAGATATCCCAGCTACCGGCCAATGGGAGATCGAGGCCGTTCGAATGTTGGAGGTGTGGGTAAGGCGTCAGCAGGGCAACCTCACCTCCAGGATAGTGCAGGCTCTGACTGGACATGCTTGATTCGGTCACTACCTGCACCATGCCGCACATCAGGAGGATTAATCATCGTAGTGTCACTACCGCAGTGCTCTCGACGTTACCGCCGAACACTAGACTAAGTGGAGTGCCCGGCCTGGCGATCCCAAAGCGCACGAGCGTAGTCTTTGCGCTGGGTCACAAATGAGCCCTCGCGTTGGCCAAAGATGGGGACTAGCGCGATGGTATAGGAGGCTATCGCCTCCACCTACAAAGATGTTATCTCGCAGAAGGAGGCCGCAGAGCGAGATCGGGTAGAGAACCCTCATGCTGCACCACTCCGCCGCAGGCGTTAGGGTGGAAGAAGGCATACTTTCGTAGGCACTTTCCCCCTACCCAAAATAGCTGGGGAAAGGTTAGCCCAGTCGGACCACTTAGTGACTGGGAGATAATATGGCCCCGACGGTTCTCTATTTTGTCTCATAATTTTTTTATCCATAATCTAACGTGTCATAATGTTTTTTGACATAATCATCATATGTCCGAATGATAAGCACCCCTAACTTAATTTCTCATAATATCACTTGCCCGAAAACCGAAATCTCTAAATATAATATGACCTTTTTTTGCTATAAATATCACAATCTATAATATTTAAAATTCCTAAAAACCTTTTCTATAATAGTCATAAGTCCTAACGTAATATCTCATAATATAACGTGCCCTAAAATCGAAATACCGCAAATATAAAGTTCTTTCATTATAATTTATGTATTACCAAATCAATACATACGTTTAAAAATAGTCACTTGATGTAATGCAAGCAAGCATGCAGCATGCAAGCAAGCATACAGCATGCAAGCAAGCATGCAGCATGCAAGCAAGCATGCAGCATGCAAGCAAGCTTAGAGCATGCAAGCAAGCAGCATGCAGCATGCATGGCTTCTGTCACGGCTCCGGCACTGCGGGGCTCCGGCGGTCCCACGCGACTTTATCGTCGCAGATGGTTTTCGCCCATCACCTAGCTGCTCCTCTGCTCGCGGGCCGCCTCGCCCCTCCGCGCCTACGCGGGTTTAAATAACACTCTAGGGGTAGGGCAGACAAGACTACGTGGTGTCGGTTTTACAGCGATATATTTCTGTCACTGAATTTGAAAACGTAATGGTTGTTAAGGTTCATCAGACAACATTTTAATTCAATTTGTTATTATTGATAGTAAGTCTAAGCTTTATGATATTGATAACATACCAAGATAAATCAACTTTTAAACATGTTTAGGACTAACAAAATTATTATAAACCATCATTTGGACTAACAATATTATACAATATAACACTTAGGACATGGGACATAATAAGATATCCTAATTTTATTTTATTTTATTATTTTATTACTTGCTATAACAAGTAATAAAATAATAAAATAAAATAAAATTAGGATATCTTATTATTATAGCACCCGATATTATGACACAAAAGCAATAAGAACTAAAGACGATTAGGTAATATACAATTTCGTATACCCGAACATTATGGCCGGTATACACTTTGTTTAGTTAAGTGCTTAGTGTTTAGTAGACTGTTTAGTGTTAAGTGATTAGTAGGTGCTGTCCATACACTGTTTAGTAAACGGTGTTTAGTTTATTTGTTCATTATATGGACTAAACACTAAACAGATCTGTCCAGACGTGTTTAGTGAGTGTTTAGTGTTAAGTGAGGGGTGAAGGCGGGAGAGCGGGAGGGGCGACTCGCAGAAAAAATAGAACGCGTTCCTATTCGCTAAACACTAAACACTTAACACTAAACAGAAGCTGTCCGAACGTGTTTTTTACTAAACACTTAACACTAAACAAGCCACTCGCACTAAACACTAAACAAAGTGTGTACCGGTCATTATGGAAAGTGATGATTATAGCAAGCGTTTTCGGGATTATGATTTTCGGACGATCGATATTCGGAGAAGAAAGGGACTACCGGCCCCGACCTGCAGGCCTATTCTGTAACTTTGGTTGCTAACTAGAACTGTCATTTTTGAAACGAACTTAACATCCATTCCTGCTATCATGAACGCTGCCGTAACACATAAGATCACTAAACCAGTAATGGATATAAAGTGTCTATCAAAAATGACAGTTCTAGTTACCAACCGTAGTTAGCGAGTAGGCCTGCTGAGGGCCAATTCCACTGATACGCCGTCGGTAAAACGTAAAAGAACCGGTAAGTTCGACCAATCAGTAGGACTCGCATGAACATTTGCGTCAAAGTAGGTATTCGTATCGTGAAATACATATGTATGAGAATTTTAGTTCGAAGTACGCCCTGTACAATTCCCATACAAATATTTGACAATGACGATACGAATACTTTGACGCAAATGTTCATGCTATAGCCCTACAGAAAGCCACATTACACGCCATCCAACATTGTAAAGTAAATCTATGCACTCCTATTGGTCGATCGCAATGATTTAGTTTCGGTTCGACTATAATTCATTAGTAGAATTAGACCCCTGGGTCGCCAGTTTGGGGGGTCATAAACGAGTTTTATCTTGGCGACCTCTCTAGGCAAAGTCCCAATTGGGCTTTCCTGATCCTAAACATCTGGTGGGTTATTGTCTAAGAAAAAATCTATCACGATCGCTTATAATTTGACAACCATTGCGCCGTGAACATAAGACTCTGTACCGACTTCCTCTTATAAAGGAATAATGGAAGGGGTGGGACTGTCAAATTGTATGCGATCGCGATAGATTTTTTCTTAGAGAATAACCCCCCTGGTTCGAAATTCATTTCTACAACGGGCTGGTAGCAATTGCAATAAGTTATGTGGAAAGGTAGACATTGATGTGTTTGATCCATGCTATATAATTCGTTACGGGGTAGACTGCTCAAACTGTTTGAATAAGTGTTAACAATAGTTTTACGTAATTTTAGTGTCTTTTTCTTTGTTTGTTTGATGCGACTTTTATGATCTCTTAAGCGAAATATTATATAATAGGCTAAAATGCCTAAAATGCCTAGGCTAAAAAAAAAAAATTAAGCCCTACTTTAAAAAAAAAATTTAAAGTAGGGCTTATAATGTTCATAATTGTTGTATTAGACCATAGCACATGAATATTATTTTTTTCGATGGCTAAAAAGTGCAAAAAATCTATTTTAAATTAAGATTTTCAATTTTGGACCGAAAACACGGTCAGCCATGATAGTCTGTTGATTATCTGTGGCAATGACGTCAGTCTTATAGTAAACAAAGCACGGGGGCGAAATAACCTCACAAAAACAATGCTTTCTATTAAATATCACAAAATATAGTAAAACTGTATATGGAACGGGACAATAGAACAGGAATATAGAAATACCTCTTCAAAGACTCCAGGAAAGCTGTGGATTAGACGTACCCAGTGATATAGACATGCGAAATATTTGGTTAACACTCGCTTAAAGAAATCCTGTAACTATCTACTGAAACTCAAATGTATTTTTGCGAAAATCACATTAATGTAAGTACTTTAACTAAATAACTCAATCTGTGTAGGTACTTCAGTTTCAACTTAAACAAAATAGAAGTTTTTAGGTTGTATGTAAAATCATTAATTAAATTTTTATCTTTCAGTTAGAATGAAAACTGACTGCAATGCAGCCGACCAACCAAATTTTAACTTGACCAGAAAACTGAGAGAAAACTTGACCATTCACGCCTTTTTGATTTATTCTAAGTTATACACTGACACTAGATGATGTTTTAAAGAAAAGAATATGTACTTATGTCCAATTGAATAATGATGTAATAGAATATTAATTAAAAAGTATGTAATACAAACAAAAATATCAAAGTTTCATAATGAATATATTTATCTAAACAACTTTTACTTGAATTTACTGAGTACCTAATTAAAATTTGTTGCTTTCAGTGGTTACTTAATGAGAACTAATGTGTACTAACCTGTTCTCCTCTTGACAACGAGATTGATAAGGCAGTAAAAGTTGTGCAACATAATACAAAGCAGTGCATGCTCCTCAGCCACAACATCAAAATGTGACCCGTCAACTAAAACAACATTATGTCAACAAAATAACTCAAGTATTCATATACCAAAGCACCATAGAAGTAAATAGGTCCAGTTTGGTAAAACTGAAAGATGTTATATCTTCACTGATTAAACCTGCTGGCCACCATGGCTGGTAAATTTCAGAACAGCTTACGCAAGAATATGCAAGTTATCCATTTTAAAGTCGTATACAAATATATTAAATGTGATTGCTGTGTTGTCTGCCTTTGCTCTTCCTAATTTACAAGACCCTTCTTATTAAATAAATAATATAAAGAATTTTTTTTCTTTACTTTATACATAAGTAACATCTAAAGATGACATAATAAATTTTTGTACTACATAAGTCATTATGTTCTTCACTAAAAAAAATGTTCTATGTTTATTTGACAATAATGACTTGTAAAGGTTTAAGTTGAATCAAAATATTTTAATTTGAAATACATGTGTTTTATTTTTAAAGATAGATAGATAGATAGATAGAACTTTTATTTGATACATTAGGATACAACAGGTCTTATACACTAAATTCAAATTATAAGTAGGTAATGTACCAAAAAGGTCTACACTTAGCGTACGCCGTGACACTCGTAACAAAGAGTGCCACGACACTGATATTCTGTGTAAACCTTTTACAGATGTAACATCAATAGAAAAGCGCTGGAATGGTAAACATAAGCATTCGAAATAAGTAAAGACATAAAACAAAAATTCACCACACAATATACACATAGCTACACAATATTTATATACAAACTGACATGACAACTTACAATCTAAACGCTTGAAACATGGCTACTGCAATTGCGACATGGGGCACATTCCTCTGAAAATCCTACTTAACATTATAAATGTGAAAGTGTGGATGTTTGGATGTTTGTTACTAAATCACGCAAAAACGGTTGAACGGATTTAGATGAAATTTGACATGCAAAAGACATGGAAAAGAACATAGGCTACCTTTTATCCCGATTCCTTAAGTACATAGTTCTCGAGGGAAAATTTAAAATTGTTAACGAGCGAAGCTTTAGACCCAATTCTGAAGTCCACGCAGACGAAGTCGCTGGCAGAAGCTAGTAAATTATAAAATATTTTGTTCGCTTAACAAATATTTCCGAAGCTTTACTTTTGTAACGTGATAAAATAAAAAGTAGACGTTGCAGAATCACACTGATTTAATTTCGATTTACAATCGGGCAGAGCTCCGTCTTAGCAACAGTAAAACAGAGAAGTGATCTAAATATAAGATGGCGCGGCATTTTATAGTTTCTCCGATAGTAAGGCGCTAGCTTGGCTTGGCTCTGATTGGCTGGCTTGGGCTGGCTGGCACATGGCTGCACGTGCTTGGCTCTGATTGGCTGGCGTGGGCTGGCTGGCAAATGGCTGCACGTGCTTGGCTCTGATTGGCTGGCTTTGGCTGGCTTGCGATTGGCTGTGGCGGTGTGGCGCGTAACAGTCGGCCGTCCTGAAACAATCATTGCTCCCGCAATGGAAAAACACGTGGTTGGCTTTTAAGTAGGTCAATGAGATCTTCGGTTTCAAGCTGGTCATCAGAGCTACTGGCACTGTATGATATAGGGTACTGTGATTTTGTGATAGGGCCTCAAGAGTCCAATGCAATCAGGCTAGTAAAGGCCTTGTAGCCTCGGAACCCCTTAATACTGAGGATTCCGTATATGTCATTACCCACACCTTAGTAATGATATATGGGCCAGAGTAAATATCATCAAGCCTAGTGCTCACTCTTGTTACACTACTTGTGGGTGCTTGCCGCCAAAGAACTAAATCTCCCTTTCTGTAAATTCGACTAGTTTTCCTTTTTTTTATCGAAGTTACGCTTCATCTTATGGCTTTCTAATTTTAATCGCGCACTAGATCTATTATTACGCCTGATTTCAACCGATTCATTATTACTTTCATAACATCAAATCATAGGGCTATACGACTATGTTGTACTTTCATTTACAGTATTATTAACACCCCAAATAATGTCAGGTAAGCTATTGGCCCAATTATTAGAAGTCTGGCTAGGATCAATCGCACGTAACCCATTCAGTAAGATCCAATTCCACTTAACCATTGGCTCGTGGACATGCAACAGATGTCAAAATGTACTTAAATTGCTTGTCAGTTGATTTTTTTTAATATCTGCTAGTAAAAGCTTTGCCATGATCACTGACAAGTTTATGAGGGTAACCAAATAAACTAAGTATTTTTTAAAGTGTTCTTATTGTTTTTTACTGAATTGACCGTGGGTGGGCTCAGCAATAACAAATTTAGAGAAATTATCCTACTTACTACTAATATTATAAACGTGAAAGTGTGGATGTTTGGATATTTGGATGTTTGTTACTCAATCACTCAAAAACGGCTGAACGGATTTGGATGAAATTTGGCATGCATGTAGCCTTTGACATGGAAAAGAACGTGACATAGGCTACCTTTTATCCCGATTCCTTAAGTAGTTCCCGAGGGAAAATTAAAAATTGTTCAAAATTAAAGTCCACGCAGACGAAGTCGCGGGCAGAAGCTAGTCTGTAATAACCAACATATATTGATAACCTTTTGCTGTTCTACAAAAGGGGCATATGGTCGACATGAACCATGACCATGGGTTCTGTGGGTTTCGGAATAGGGAACAATGTACCATTTACTCCCTCTTTATTAAATCTATACATTTTTGAAAGCCTACATGACTTATATCATTGTGGTGCATCTGAACTAGTCTATCTGATCAATGCAGACACTACGAGGCGATTACCATACAATGTCTTCCTATAGAGTCTATCATCTGAGAGCACATAGTTGTTTATATCAGGGGCAGCTGAGCTACCTTTAAGCTGAACAATGATACCCCTTAACTTGTCATCCTGGTACTGGACTGTATAGAACCCATCTGACACTTCAAGGCGGTTGACATTAATAGCATCGATGGGATTTCTACTCAACGCGTCTACGTGTTAAATTTTTTCCCCAGACCATATTGTACACTCATGTCAAAATCTTGTATTGACAGCCAGCACCTAGCAATACGTGGGATAAGGTCACGTTTAGTAAGGGTGGCGCGAACGGCAGTACAGTCAGTTACCACTTTTACATGTATCCCTACTATAATACACTCTAAACCTACACATAGATTCTACTACGGCAAGCGTTTCAAGCTCGTAACTGTGGTATATACTTTCTTCTTTACTCGTTGCCCTACTGAAATACATGACAGGCCTAAGGGAATTATCAGTGTATTTTTGTAAAAAAAATACCTGCGATACCGGATTTGCATGCATCGGTGTGAATCTCAGTTGGTAATACAGGGTCATATAAAGCCAGTATTGGCCTTGTACACAAACACAGTTTTAATTATTGAAAACTATCGACTTGTTCAGTGCCCCATTTCCATAACTGCGTTTTTCTTTGTTAAATCTGTTAAAGGGCGAGCAATTAAATTGCGAAGCTTTTAATAAATTTACGGAAATAGCTACATAGCCCTATAAATTGACGTATTTCATGAACACTACTAGGGGTAGGAAACTGTGACACTGCTAACAATTTTGATTCACCTGGTTGAATGCCATTCGAAGATATCTCATGTCCTAAGTATGTAATTTTGTTTTATAAAAATGAACACTTACTAACATTTCACTTTAAAATTTCCGATCTTCATTTATAAAGAACTTTTTGTAAAATATCTAAACCTGACTGAACATCAAAAGAGGGTAGCAACAAATTGTCTAAGAATGCTAAAATTTCATATTTATCGGGAAAGTCATTGTGGGTTTTTGAACTACCGCCTTTTGTGATTGGAATTTCGTATTGAATCTACAACCTTATTCATTATTCGTGTAACAACAGAAGGTGCGTTATCTAAGCCAAACGGAACACGCGTATATTCAAATACCAATGTGGCGTTATAAAGGCTGTTTTGTGGTTATCTGCAGGGTCGATTTTGACCTGATGGTAACTTTGTGCCAAATTAAGACTCGTAAAGAAATTCTTAACGGCTAATTTGGAGACCTAATCATCGATATTAGGCAAGGGTCAACACAAAGTCTACTATCGCCGTTCTTTTTTTTTACGAATTACGGGAGAAGCAAAACATGATTCAGATTCTTGAACTATACCTGCGTCTAGCAATTCAGACACTTTGGATCTAACTACTGACTGTGCAACAAGCTGTAAGGTTGACGGTATATAGGCTGTTCACTTGTTAACTTTATTTTTATGTTTAATAAATCTGTACATCCTAAGTCTTGTGTTTTACTCGCAAATTAGTCAGGGAAATTGATTAGTAAAGCAATCAAATAATCATAATCGGTTTTTATTCAATAGATCTGAACTGATTTCCTCTATGTTTGATGCCCCGATTGTGTTAATATTGGCTTGGCTAGTGTGCAATAGATTATTTTGGCTACAAAGGTAGTGCAATAAAATAATGTGGGCTAACCTGAACCTCCGGAGGCGGTGTAGTAGTGCAGCTGGTGGCTCTGCTCAGCACTTCGCTCTGCTTCTTGCTAACGAGGCAGACATTTTTTTGTTTCCTTGTCGGCTGACGACATCGTTACTTGACGGGCTTGTTCCAATCCAAATTGACGGTGGCTGGTAGTCATCCATCACACATAGGAAGCCTTCGTATAATTCTTCGGGTCGCTCGCAATGATATGCTCTCGCATTCGCTTGTGCTGGTGGTGGTAGAACGCGAATGATGCATGAGACAACTGCGCTGTCTGACAACTTACACCGAAAACACATGGCGACTTTGTCCTGATAATATTTGGTCATCGAATCCATATTTGCGATGTCTGGGAAATGCACGTATCAACATTTGCTTCCAGTCTTCCCAAGAGTAATCGTATTCATCCAGTCGGTTGTACCATCTTCATGCTTGACCTCCTTATTCTATCTGGCAGATGAAACGACTTCGTGTTATCGCACCATCCATATGAATTTTACCAAGTTAATCAAATTTTTTTTTTGTGAGCCATGCCGTCGCCGTAGTATACTCTTCGCTATCCGGGTCGAACTCGGGGATTAGCAAGGCTGCACGGGGTTCTTTTCTTGTAGTGACGGAGGGTATTTCGTTATTTAAAGAACTCATGGCTTTTGTACCTCTGATTTCAAAAGCTTGCGTAGGATTTTTCGAGCTGAAGGCGAGGCTGGTGGCGAAACTTTGTCTTCGTTTTCACTAGTTGTCTCGGATGAATCTTCACGCGGAGATTTACCCCATACGTGCGGACGGACCAGGCGGCCTACACTCGACGCATTGACGTAACTACGTTTTAGGTTTTTTTTTTAATATTTATCCCACTTCTGATATGTAACGTGATAAAATAAAAAGTAGACGTTGCAGAATCACACTGATTTAATTTAGATTTACAATCGGGCAGAGCTCCGTCTTAGCAACAGTAAAACAGAGAAGTGATCTAAATATAAGATGGCGCGGCATTTTATAGTTTCTCCGATAGTAAGGCGCTAGCTTGGCTTGGCTCTGATTGGCTGGCTTGGGCTGGCTGGCACATGGCTGCACGTGCTTGGCTCTGATTGGCTGGCGTGGGCTGGCTGGCAAATGGCTGCACGTGCTTGGCTCTGATTGGCTGGCTTTGGCTGGCTTGCGATTGGCTGTGGCGGTGTGGCGCGTAACACTTTAAAAGTTTTTACGGTGGCACACTGTTTAATAGGCGGAGGAATATTGTTCCAACACTTTGTTGATAAATATCAAAAACTACCTCGAAACGCGGAGGTGCCATGCTTAGGGAACATTAAAAGGTCTTTAATCCTATCTTGTCGCTAACTAAAACATAATTTTCTATATAAATATGACGGAGTCCTGTTTTTTATTATACCGAAGAGTAAAGATGCAAAGTGTAATTGACGGCGATTAGTCATATTCAACATATCATTTCTGTTTAGGTAAGGAGTAACGTGGCCTCTACGAGGTATCGGGAAACAGTATCTGGCACTGCGTGAGCTTCTTTGATCTTGCTAGAAGACATTCACCTATGACAGTGTCTGCATAGTTCAATTTGGACAAGATCAATGTTTCGCATAAGTGAATGTATATATATTTTTCCTCCCAGTAATTTTCTTCATGCTTGGCAAATGAACAACTGCCAATCTTTCTCTTTTTATGTTCATTTACAAATTCTCGCAGTACTACACTGGTATTTGACACATGATCCTGATGTTTTCTTTTCAACATTTCTCTTGAAGTAAATACTTTTAGTGTTTATTTGACTTGTGATATATAGAATTCTATCCAATAGCATTCAACTGCTGTACAAAATAGCTCCTCACTGTGATGGTGCAACCACACCAAAAATGCATTTTTGCAACTCTCTTCTGCCGCGTGACAATCTTGACAAGTACACTTCTTCATTATAACAGTATTGAAACTGTACTTATATTGTTTAGAGCGATACACAAAGAATCTCCTGACCATCAATCTGTCGATTTTCGGAAGATTTGTACTATCTGCTCTCACAAATCCAACATCAATGGTTGATTTTGCTATTAATACAAATAATTTACGATATTTACACATATAATAACGGAGATTTGGACGATTTTTTGCCAGTTTTAGGAAAGAATAGTGCAAATCGACGAGTTGTTGAATCAAATTTGACATTTCTCTGTTTACTATATGAGTGACGTCACGGCCCTTACCACAGAATATCAAAGCGTTTACGGCGTGAGATAAAAAAGATTATTTCTAGCATTTTCAAATTAAAATTTTACAGTAATCATTCACTGTTATTTATTAAAATCGGTATATTGTGGAACCTTATGCCAAATACTGTTAGAAATAAACAATATTTTAATAAATTTTGATATGAGTCAACTACCCTATTAGTGTCTGTTCAACTAAGCGCCAAATTGTTACTCTGTCTTAACCTGTGTAGATCTATAATTACTTAACTGTCGTATAATCTTGTTACTATTATGAGCTATACCAACTGTTGATCTACTATTAAAACAAACAAAATAAAATAAACGTGTCCTACATAAAGAGGCATAGAGGTTCTGAAGGGAGGCTTAGCCGGGTATCGGGAATCCAGCGGGATTATCTGGAGGACTGGAGTCCTACGACATACCCAAGCAAGTGAGATGTCTAGTCAGTCTAGTCCCATGATATCATTATAGATAATGTCGCCTAAAAGAAAAGGGATTCAGCTAGAAATAGAAGCATTTCGTTAGGTACATCATTTTACTTATTTTGATATACTTACGTACTAGCTGCAGCCACTATATGTCTACATTTACGTCTTCAAAATATTTATGTGAAACCTCAATGTGTACTAAGAGGATCTTAACTGTCATAAAAAGCGGAATTTAAAAAAGTAAATCCAAATATTATTCGATTTTTTTTCGTCGATTCATTCTCGAATTAACATGCATGCGGGGATTTGAAAAAAAACAAACAAACTCTATTTACGGGGTAAATTTCTTATTTAAAAGTGAGCAATTGATGTTATCTTTACATTGACATAAGACAGCAACTGTCTAAAATGCTTAAAATTATATAAAATAAGAGATCTTATAATGGAAAATATCTTAGTATCTATTTAATGGAGATTCATGGGAAAGCAAGCATTTGTACATTTAGCATCCTCTCAACAAGAGTATTAACATTGCAATAACTTAAAACTAGAAAAAAATTACATATATAACTTCAACTACAGTAATTGAGCAAATGTAGGTGTTTTTGGAATATGATTAACATTAACTATGAAATGTCTTTTTACATGTCATTATAGTAAGAGTTAATAAAAATGTCTTTTTAAAAGAGATCTGTGTCAGACACGTTTCAAAAATGATGTTTACTTAACTAATACTTAGTTTAAAATTTAATTAATCCTAACTTGTACCAATTTGGTTTAAAACCAATATGATGTGGCCCCATTTCCGTTATTAAAATATACATTATCTACTTGATTACAGGGAGCAAATGTTTCTTAAATGCCTACATTATAATTATTATATAATAATATATGCCTAAACAGACAAACTCTAGAAACAAATTGTTACTTTTAATATTTTAAAGTATTCCAAGCATACATTTTAACTATTTCGAGGAAAGCAAAAGAAAAATCGCGGTTTTTGTGTTTTCAACACAATAATTTGATAATTTAATTGAGCCAATTCAAAATAGATTATCTCAGTCTTATATTGAGCTATATTTTTCTTAGCTACAACTACAAACGACCAGTATTTAATGATTAATTGCACTTAAATATAGCATTTTCCTATCTTTCAAAAATAAATATGAAAGTTCAGAGTATGGACGACTTCACGCATTAAAAATTATATCTTTAGATTTTGTACTAACATAATTATGTTAGTACAAAATCTAAAACAAATAAGAGTTTCCCACCAAGATTTTTGTATAGGAAAGTGAACCTATTACATTAGAATCCCATATGGAAACCAAGTTTTGCAATTGTTTGTAAGTAAGTAGTATTTGATTTTTATATCGCCTTATGGTTATCTCACTACTATCATACATTTTATAGTATGTACCAATACCTTTAAAAGCGAGTGAAACAATAGCTGACAAAAAAAAACATCGAAAAAAATGTGAAAAATGAGTTATCAACAAAGGCTATTTTATATTTAAATATTGTTAGAAATCAGCATCGTAATCCAGCGCGGAAATGTAGCAGTGCCCAATGCCCATTGTTGGCAAAACTACATTACCCAGGGAGCGGGAAGTAGCTATTTATGATGGTGTTCATTTTCATCATTTTTACAGGTTTTTTATTAGAAAGTTTAATTCTTTTCGTGTAGTGAATATGAATTTTCTTTACAAATTTTAAATAAATCTTCAACAACATTAAGTTGAGATCAATATAAGAAAACCCATCTCGAACTAAATTTGCACCTGCGTCAACATAACGCCACACCCCATTGCTACTTAGTTAGGCCATCGAAAACTAACCAAACCTAAGCGAAACTTCAATCGCATTGATCGCTTTTTACCTCTCGTTAAGCTAAAGTATACTTTATTCACTGTCTTGATAAATAATACTGCTTTGTTGATTGAGGCTAACTAGACATCGAGATAGTTTTATGTCAAGTTCGATAACAGACGCTACTAAGTTGTAATAGAAAATTATTATTCCTTGTCTTAGATTTTTTAGCTGCTAGTTTGTAGATTTGTTGTTGGATAGATAAGATAAATGTACCTTTATTTTTTCTTCTACTTGTGTTGTGCTATAAGACACACCATCTTGTCTTTAATAATTCCTTGCAGATTTTAAATTCTTTGTTTCTTCGTTTTAACAGACAGACGAGCATCGAAGTCGATTGATTGGCTTATCTTCATAAAGTCTTCCAATTTATAGTATGATTATAAATTGGAAGACTTTATGAAGATAAGTAATTTTTAGTAGGCTATATGTAGGCTTTTACTTTTTTTTTACTTCTTTGGCTTGGTCTTTGCATATTTGTTAAGTTTGTACGTTACATAATGCTTATTCAATATTTGCTATACCTAGAAATGAGCTTCAACGTGTAGGCGAGGCACTGTGAGTTTGTTGCGGATACAACGCAGCGTCGCTAGCTTGGCTGGCGAGGTTGGAACTGCTCTCTCATGCTCTATTCTTCGGGGTACTCTCGGCGCTAGGCACGCGCGGGGAGCGTTGGCTATGTGAGGGTGGGACTTCACATGCTTCCTCAACGACGATGGATCTGTGTATCGCTTGCCGCATCCAACAGCACCACAAGCGTACGGTCTCTGTACAGATGTACGTCAGGTATGTTAGATAACTTTAAAGTCTAAAAGTTTTGCAACTAAGCGCCAGAAAAACAAACAGTAATTTTACCACAAAAATAAAATTCTGTTACAGACGCTATTCGCTATTATTCAAAAACAACAATTACAACAAAAAAGGCAAGAGTTTATGTTTCTTCGAAATTAAACAATAGTTCATATACTTAATAATAATCATCATCATCATCACAGCTCATATACGTCCGAACGAGGGGCACGAGTCTACCCTAACTAGTTAGGGCGATTAGGCCTTAGTCAAACCACGCTGGCCCAGTGCGGATTGGTTGACTTTACATACATCTTTGAATTACTTCGCAGGTGTATGCAGGTTTCCTCACGATGTTTTCCTTCACCGATAGGAGCGTCAGATAAATGTACATATGAAATTTGTGAAACGAAAAATACATTGGTACATGTCAGGATCGATCGCGGACCTCCCGATTCTATTTGGAGCACAGTCCAGTGCCAAGGCCACAGCGCCAACGACGCTATATTAATTAATAATCTAATATCGATCACCAATAAAAATAATGTTGTCTATTTTAATATAAATATTACCCCTTCGTCTTCTCTTTGAAATTGCGATACCCGACAGGGTCCATAATAAGTACTTTTTATATTTATGTAACACCTTTTGTAAACATTATGGTTGCAATAAAAGTATTGAGTCTTAAAAGTAGAAATCACATTATCACAAAAATAATATAATAACATAGCATACTCGTACAATACACAAGAGCTCGACTTACAGCATTGAAATGCGTCCTCTGGTGCTTCGCCCGATCCGAAGAATTTGAGAAAGCTTTTCTGCAATGAGGGGCAGGGCAGGTGTATGGTCGCTCGCCCGTGTGTGACCTGATGTGGATTTTCAAGTTCTCCAGACGGGAAAAGGCCTTACCACAACCGGGGTGCTGTAAAATTAAAAAAAAAATGCTGAATTTGAAAGACACTACATGAGAGATTAAAAGGAATACTGGATGACAAACAGAACGATAAGATTTTGCGGGTGCTGTATTTATACTCGTACAAAGAATCTAACGAATACAACGATTGAATACCTATAGGTAGCCTATTAGGCTAGATGACTAAAAATTTTTTTTTGCTTTAATATAAGCTCATTCATATAATAAACAGAAAGAAAAAATCGGTTTTCGAATAACTATAAAAACAACCAAGATATAAGGTATTAAAGATTTTTCTCCATCTCTTTCTAGTAAAACGGCAATTTACAAGGAGTTTATATGGCCGTATTCAACTATGACGTCACGGTTGATGTCGGATCTCTCTGTCTAATCGCCTTCAAATTAACAACTTAAAATGCTTGTATCTAATGTATTTCTTAGCCGATTTTAATTCAAATTTCACAGAACTGCATCTTTTTCCACTGTATTTTAATATTTAATGACGAGACGTAAAAATTAGAATTCAGTCATCATCCCAATTAATACTTATTCAAATTCAGCGACCAGTTAAAACATTATATTATGCAGTTGTTAAATTTTAAATCAGTGTCATATATTATTTATCATCTTATTCATTGTTGTAAATAATTTTCGCAGCTATGAGTCACGAGATTTTTAAAGTGTTAAAAATTCCTAGGATTGTCTTAATAATTAATATGAATCTGTAATAATACCACATTAATTGTCATTTAAAAACCTCTAACCGTTTCACAGAGTTAAGCTGTACTACGTGACAAATTATGTACCTGGTACCTTTTTTATTTACGAGGGGGAATTCTACTGCGTATCGTAACTGCCGAAGGCTAGTTGACAGGTGTGTGTGGGACTCTCCTCGCAGGGTGCGGGTCATACTCACTAAACCAACCTCAACGTCCATCTTAATCCATTATCGGGGTGATCCAGGGTCTGGGATAACCCAATTCGTCGAACCAGAAATACGTGATTTTTTAAAGGGAATGTTATACTTACGTGACATCTATTAGGCTTGTGGCCAGAGTGAACTCGCATATGTATGAGAAGTTTATAGCGCGCGTTGAAAGGACGGCGAGCGCGGGCGCAATCTTTCCACAGACAACTGAATTCGTCACCTGAAATAAATTAAATATTTTATTAAAATATACAATAGAAATGATTGTGTATGCTAACAAAGAAACTTATTTATACAAAAATGAAAATCGTAAATTCACTGGGCAAAGAATATTATTAATAGCTTACAAGGAAAGAATATTACCTTTATAGCTGTTGACGTGTGTTCTTTCAATATGTTCCACTAATGTTGTTTGATTCGGATGCCTTTCAAAACATTGCTCCCACAAACATGCCTTTTCACCTACAATAAAAGAAAATCATTTAACAAAAATATTTCATTAAAAAAAACAAATCTAATTAGAGTGTTTGTAGAAAAGTTACCTTGTGATTTCTCTTTATCAACATTTTTTTCGTTTTGTCGACTTTTTTTTGTTGTGTACTCCCCGTTTTCGTTTTCAAACGCTAACCCGAAGTCGTCAAGGTTAATAAATAGTTCATCATCATCAAAGGTCTCAGAATTCTCGTCGTAATAGCTTGAACTCTGCACGTCACTTTCTATGGATTCAGATATCGAAACTTTTCTTTCTGATTTATCAAAATTAAATTCTGTACAACTAGTAGGGGTATCTGGTAGACTATATCTGTTATCGTTTTCCAGATTGTACAGAAAATTGTTTGGGTAGCTGTAATGATCTAAATTTTCTACCATTATATCGTTGTTAGGCAATATTGTTTCGTTGCAGAACGACTGTGATATTCCCTCATTGTTGTTGTAATTACAGTATTTTCTAGCAAAGGCTGTCTCTATTGATGGTAAAATTTGCTTCTCACTGGAAGTGGAAGAGAAAAATTCTTCATTGTAATTCTCTGGCGTTAGTCTACATGTTTCCCCATCTTCTCTACACAATTCATCTATTAGTGATTCATCATCTATATAATCATTATTCTGGTATGTGTCCTTGTCAAAATGAGAATTGTCGCATGACTCAGCTTTTAAATCTTTTTCTTCAAATTCAATACTGTCCAAATCTAATAATACTTCCTTAATATTTTCTTCGTTAATATCGCTGTCGATGACTTTATCAATTGCTTCAAAATCAGTCGCACTATTATTGGTGTTAGGCCAATTATGCAGAACTTCAAAATCGAAACTTTCTTCTACGCCATATTTGAAAGAGTCTGCTTTGCCTTTCTTAATGCCGTTTTCTAGTTCCAAATTGAATTGTGTCATAAAATATGTTTGGAGGTCTGTAACGTTTTCCGTCTTATCTTGAAACAAATCGTCTTCGTAGTTCGGCATAATATCATAGCTCGCCATTATTGGAAGTTCATTTACCTATAAAAGTTCAGTAGTCTTTAGGTGCTCGATTACATGTGGCGTTTGTTTCGCGCATGTGGCTTTGCTATTATTATAAAAATAAACTTTCTCTGCGTCTCGTCACGCGTCGACTCGGCATCTGCGGATTATAAATTTAATCTTTATTTGCACTTATTATTACATCTCCAAGACACGTGTTACGTGCTGCTGTTGTCTTTCAATGAGTTGATAGGAAGCAGTTTTTTTGTGCAAATAATTGCGGACGGAGCCGAGAAAAACAGTAAAGATATTATTAATAATTATGTTTACTTTTAACCACATGTTACCGTGTACAACGACCTATTTTTTGTAATCAAGTAGGTAATGAAACTTTTTATGATGTATTTCGAAGTAAAGATTGATATTTTTAAAAATTATACTTTTTATTGATCTATAGTCGTCATAATGATTATAACTCACTGTTGTTAAACAATGTTATTTACCTTTACATCACAACATTCTTACGTAACAGAATTTATTAATTTCAGACATATCCTTTAAGAGATAATCGTTGAATACCTACAAATGTCGACTTTTGCAATTTTTAATAAGGTTATTGTGCAATAAATAAATAAAAATAAAAATTAAAGATCTTTTTTATTTATGCAAGGAATTGAAGCAAATTTTTACATTAAAAAATGAACGAACAATTTAGTGTTGCGGTAAATCATGCATGAATCCGAAAGCTATCTACCTGATCTGATACTGTACAATTATACGTGTAAGGTGCGCTGTTTACTAGAAAACGACGACGGAAATAAACAATTTTTCGAAATTTGTAGTTACAATTAATAATATCAAATTAAAGTCTTTAACAACAATTGTAAATAGTATTAAATGCTGTATAACTCGTACTTTAGGCAGATTATTCGTCGGTTATTAAGCATAACTTTCATAAGATATCGTCACTAATATATTAAACATTATTTAACGAATGTTATTTTCAAATTATTTTTATAGCGAAATGTTTTTTAGTGATTTTAAGTTGCTGTGTAAGTCGGTCCCTGAAGGATGAGGGCTCTTAGACAGTACACATGACACGTTGATAGACATATGTTGGACTGCATAAATAAAGATTTAGATAGAATCTAGCTGTAACCGCGAACTACGTTTCGCTTCAATCAAGCTCAACACTCAAAAATTTCTAGAGAGGGCCACCCGTATCACCTAGGGGTATAAAAATAGCCTACAACCTATTCTCAGACCTTCCAAATATACACAAAAAATTTATTAAAATCGTTCAAGCCGTTTTGGAGGAGTTTGATAACAAACACTGTGACACGAGATTTTTATATTATATTAGGTAATATTGGTGCAATTAAAAAATATTTAAGGTAGAATGCGATAAGTAATATGTATTATCTACTTATTATATATTACTTATATTCAAAATTAGCGATGAGATTTAGCTCTAAACGAAAAATATGAAAAGGTTGAAAATTATTGAATGCCACAAATTCTGTTTTATCAAACTTAAAAATCTTCATTCAATATAGACCTTTACAGGCACTTATTGACGTCAAAAAAATAACATAAAAATCTTCAACCAAGAATCTAATTAACTAAATTATTTAATTCTTGTATGCACACACACCCCAACCATTATTAAGATATGTGCAAATACAAGGCAAATAAAAAAAAAGTTGACTCTACACCTGACTTAAATTATTATAACACTATAATATCTAGTAACTAATAGATCAGTGGGACTTGCATGAACACTAAATTTAATAGCCCCTAGATAAAATATAGAAAAAAAATATTAATATTAATTAATAAAGAAGTTAAATTTTCAGTAATACCTATTATGTTAAGATTGGTTTTCAATGTCACAAAGTAGTTGTATGTAAAAATGATTTCAAACGGGTTCTAATGTTCGTAATAAAAACAATCTATAACAATAACAAAACAACATACCGCATTTCAAGAACTGCTGCGAAGCGTGAAAATCGAAAAATGTTGCACTATTTCGAACGTCACAATTTAGGCGCGAACTGTCAAAGTGACAGTTGAGTACGTCTTCACTGTTTAATGAGAGAATCGGGAATAAGCTGAAATAGGCGGGATAGCAAAAAAGCTACTGTAACCATAAGCACATGTGTAAAGACACATTAACGCTTTTACACTCGACAAAAACTGAAAACATTCTTTCTGATACGAAAAAAGGTACAATTTAGCTTGTGTTCTTAGTTTGTGGCAGCATCATCGAAAGTTGTATATCTTTTGGCGCCATACATAATCCGTTCGAAGTTTCTTTTATTGATTCATTTGTCATTTTAATTTCTATTTTTTCGGGTCATAGGTATTAATGTCTGCATGCCATTAAAAAAGATTTTGTTTTGGCATAAAGCACATAATATCCTTTTATTTCAAATGGAGAATGATACATAACCTTGCTGTCGATTTGTCATATCTTTTTAGTAATACTCAGTAAATTTATAATAACTGTAATAATAAACCAAACTCAGAGTCTTACTGCAAACAAATACTTGGATAATGGTTTGTTTTATGGGAAAGCTCTCAGCCGTTATATTTTTATGAAGGTATACAGTATGGTGGCAAAGAATATCAAAAGGAAGACCGAAGAATAGATACTTTTTAGAGATAAACAAGCAGCTCCATCGAGACTTGGCTAGTTTTTTACAGAATGTTTTTGGTGGGATTTAGTATACAGAATGACAGTAATTGCGGTGTCAATAGAAAAATTTCTGACAAATTGTCTTCCTTATGCTTGGGCTACACTAATTCAATCATCAATGCCCTTCATCGCGATAATTCTTAATTATTACCTGTGGATGGTTAGTCGACAGGCGTGTGTGGGACTCTTCCTGTTGAGTGCGGGGCATACCCACTAAACCAACCTCGAAGTCCATCTGCTCCATAGTCGGGTAATCCGGGGTGTAGGTAACCTCAATTCTCCGGACCACCCCGGGACAGCCCAACCAGCTTCGGGCCAGGCCTTAGCACCCGTGAGGGTATTACCCTGAACATGGTTCTCATATTTATAACCGCCTGAACATGGTTCTAATATTTATAATTCTTCTAACCGCCTCCGTGGTCAAATGGTTGAGACCACCGGGTGTTGATTGCGAGGTCCGGGGTTCAATTCTCTATGGGGGTAGACATTTTTCTGCTCTGTTTGGTTGGTGGTAGAGCTTCTGAGATCGCCTGGCTAGCTACCACCGTCTTACCTAAGTCTGTCGGCATAATAACAATTTGTATAGCATTGTTGTGTTTCGACGATAGAGGTAAGATAGCCAGGTACTCAGTTGTTGGGGAGTCCAGGTGAAGCTCTTTTTTTTATTGCTTACGGTGGCAGACGAGCCAGTGGCCCACCTAATGTTAAGTGGTAACCACCGCTCATAGACATCTGCAATGCCAAGGGCACAGTTCAGTCACTGCCTACCTGGAGAGAAGTGCTCTTCTTAAGCCTCGTTTGAAGGAGGACATATCGTAGCGCTCAGGAAACACCACCTTTGGCCTCATCGTCACTTACCATCAGGTGAGATGAAGGCCAAGAGCTCCTCTGTCGTATGCAAAAGAGTCATACTCAGGCGGAGGGCTTATAATCGCGCGCATCAGGAGTTACCCTAGCGTGCAAACCCGCAGGCTACACCTAGGGCGGTCATGGAAGGTGGGCTGCGAAGGGCCGCCTTCTATCAACCAACCGCTGCCACCCTTTGCGTGATAGCATTCTCGCAGAAGGAGGCGAGCCTCTCATTGCATCTTACTAGGCAGAATCTTACCGCCGCCTTACGCCACGCGTAGTTCGTGGTATTGAGATCACCAGGCCGAGTACCTACTCCAGTACCGTGGTCTGTGTGCTCGACCGTATCATCGGAAGCGCCGCAGTGGTGACACTGTGGCATTTCCTCCCGTCCTTGTGCTGGTAGTGACCGAAACACCCATGTCCGGTCAGTACCTGTTCCATTCGGTATAAAAGGCTGACATGCCGACGCTCAACCCAATCCTCCAACACCGGATGGATAGCTTCATTCGTCCGGTCGCCGGCTGCTGGGAATGCGAGTGCTACCTCCCGTCGACACAGATCCTCCATCTGTGCCTGGAAGTGAACCCGTCGCACTTCTTTTGCGAGGAGTCGTTCCACCCGATTTCATGCCGCAACCAGATGTCTATGCACCTTCGCGAAGTCGTGGCTACACCTGCGTTTAACGACCACCAATACGACAATCAACCGCGTTGCCCGTTAGCGTGGTCTTATGGAATGAAAGAATGCTTTTGAAAGAATGCTTTGTTTTATTTAGATGCACGTACACAACACACACATAAATATATAAGCAAGAATTCACAGATAGTGCAGTCCAAAAAGGACGTTGCTTCAGCTAATTGCTTTTGCGATTAAAACGCGAAAAGTGCTGATTTTCAGGCATGACCAATGCCGATACCATGGAAGCAAACATATGTCGTGTTATGTCTTGTTGGTACATAATTACCTCCATGGCAGCGACGCCCGAGACAAAAATCCATGACATAAGACATAAGAATCACGTCATTACTACCATTAATTTACAAGCTTTAGAGATGACTAAAAGTTAGAAAAAAAAAACAAAAATCAACGTAGATAATTATACAATATTGCTCAAAAACATTTTGTTTTCACACTCAAAAACAGTCTCATTTCTCCGATAGGGACAGCGAATATGCCTCTGAACGACATCGAGTGAAGTTAAAGTTTGTCGGGTGACTTGTATTGTACAGTAAATACCTACACAGGTACAATACTATAATATACAAACGACAAAGATTACCGCATACACATATTTATTTAATAACGCAAGGGGTTGATACATAACGAATTAACGTCGGGATCTATTGAGAACGATCGAACGTTATAGCAAATTTCTTTGCACGTATACAAAACATGAATTAACGTCATGCACCTTGAGATAAGCAACATTGTAACCGTATAGGGTCAAAGTACCAGCCACGGGGAGTACGTTAAAACACATTCAATATTTACTGAACTCTGATCTAATCAATAAATCAGATTTACAACCCAGTAAGTAGGTTGATGCGTTTCCGATAGCACTACAAAATAGTATGTGTCAAGTACGTGTTAAATATAGTAATGTAATTTGTAACAAAATTCTTATCTTATTTACTTTATATGGCACCCTCGCAGATGCGCCAATAGTTCTAAAAATCAAGAAGTACGTATAGTCTTAACAAACGTAGTTTTAATACGACATATTTAACTTTGAAATTGAAACAAACCAAAAGATTTTCTTACTGACGACCAAAAATTTCCATAAAATTTTGGTTATGGGATACTCACCTAACCTAATCTAACGGTGCCAAACCAACTTCACTTCACTATTCGATATCTTCGGTTGCCATTCAGTGCTGTAATTTTGATGTAGGTACACTAACACTATTTATATCTAGTAACTAGTTTTGTTTTGGTGTCATTAATTAGTGGTTGTATCCCCATTATCCCCATTATCCCTTATTGTGTGAGAAAAAATCCCATTTCTATCACGAGAACTTTGAATTTGCCAGTCACTGCGGTGTCAATACAAGACTGTGCCGACGACTGTCTGATAAAAAGATAAAATCGACTTCGAAAACACCAAAAAGTTATAAATAACATAAGTTTACATACAGTATCACATTTTCATATCGAAGTTTGTGCCAAACTTTCCAGATGATTATTACCTGGGCTTCATTTTCTTTAAAAAATATTTTAATCTTTATAGTAAAAATATATGGATATTAGAATTTGACAAGGCAAATACCAGAATAATTTAAAATAAAACGCCTTTCACACTAAACAGTATTAAAAGACTAGTTCCCAAGCTCCAAATCTGCCAGAAACCTTCCATCATCAGCCCAGTAATTGATATATTAATGACTACCAAAGATTTACCATACCTAATTATCTTTAAAAAAACATGAAACACGTTGCATGTGTCAATGAAATTTAAGGGTTTCCCTCGATTTCCCATCATCAGATTATGACTTTGTGACAATCGGAACACCTCAGGAAGTATATCTCTTGATTACAAAGAATTTCCAAATAATATGGCGTAGTGATCGGTGATAATACATAAAAAAAGAAACAGCGGAACATAGAACCTCCTCCTTTTTTGAAATCGGTGAAAAAACTGTGCCGTTGATGGCGGGCGAGTGGGAATACTCGTTAAAGTTAAAGTCAATAACGGTTAACGGCGTCACCCATTTAGCACTACACGGATTATGCCCTATTCCGAAATGGATAAAATGGTATGAGGTTCGCAGCAGTTCGCACTAAACTCCTTAGATCATTGAAGCTGAATCCCTAACTAAAAATATTACAATATTATCATCATCCATTGGACTGTAGGTTTGGTATACGTATATGTTTTATATGAAACATATACGTATATTTGTTTTAATAGCATACTATACTTTATATTATTATATATTATTTTATATGATATACAATACTTTTATTTTATAAGTTTTTTAGTAACTCTATCTTCATATTTTTACGTGACTACGAAGGGCACCGCCACTAATTCTCTGGTAGATAATGCCATATGGCGTTAAGTCCGCCATTTGTATGTACTTTTTTAACGTGCAATAAAGATTTAAATAAATAAAATTAAAATAATCATTGGTAAAACGACCCATTCCGGAACCTCGTGATTTCTCCCATAAAAATATTTAGAATTTTGGTACATTCAATTTCTAAATTTTGTAATAAGCATAGTTTATTTACGGTACAAGTTGTTTTCATTAATTTTACTCATATTCTGGAATTTCAAAATTGAAAAAAACCCGTTTGGCCAGCGTGATGTATATTTAAGAGGCCAATTTATCTTCGTCTAAGGAGAGATCCTTGCTCGGCCGTGGGCTGTATATTTACACGGAGCGAAAATGGCTCCTTACATATACGAGGTAGTTAGAAACCGAGTAATATGATTTTTTAGCTCTGTGTTACACTCTACTACTTTTCACTACTATTGCGAGAAAATAAAATAATGCAATACAATATTAAATAGCTCACCTTATTAAAAATAAATGTAACCTACATGTTTATTTTTTACTAGAGTTCATGCTCTATTATCTAGCGAATGCCCAAAGTCTCTACAGAGCCTGGAGCAGGGGTAGAGATCTCGATGAGGCGGACGGACGGCCGGAGACATGAGATGAGAATATACATATAGATAGGTGTTACCAAACAAAATGGTAAGTCACGTTAAAAACTCTTTCGCTTAAAGCTTCGTAAAAATATACTATTGTCCTCGCTCTGGTACACTACAATGTTAGACTTTTTGAGCAAGAGAAGTAAAATAGTAGTTTATATACGACTAAACTGTCACATTTTAGAGGTTATTAAAACGCGAGTGGGTGTTTAAAATCAAGCTTTGGCGAGTTTTTTAAAATGTTTTATCTACACTCATGTTCTAATTCTAATATTAAGAACTCAACACTAATATTTTAAAGGCATAACTTAAAGCCCTTGGCCTTTTACAAATTACATT
Organism: Schoenobius gigantellus; assembly: GCA_963935595.1. Lineage (NCBI taxonomy): Eukaryota > Metazoa > Arthropoda > Insecta > Lepidoptera > Crambidae > Schoenobius > Schoenobius gigantellus. Next base: position 51,878,044 of record OZ012542.1, on the reverse strand, counting down.
ATGATACAGGTTCGCCATACAAAACCAGTACTTTAATGTAACTCGAATTCCAATAAAATACAGTTCGATTGACGAAGCCCGACCAAGGCGGTTTTGTCACAATTTTCTTTTGTGCCAGTACATTGTCTATGGCGCGCGGTAGAATGTTGATGTTGGCGCCATTTCTCTGAATTTTTCATTCATTATTTTGCTGTTATTGGTTAAAATAATAAATAATATAAATGTATGTAGTTTTAGATTTCTGTATTAGTTTCACAATTGCACTGTTCAAAATGCAAATAATTATTAGAATAAATGAGTTTGATTTTGTTTTAATTTTGTGTCTTTTATTTAATTTAGGTAACCACTGATTGCATGAGTGTAGATAAAGTAGTGTATGAAATTGCACATAATTAGGTCTTAAAACACTCGTGTGGTACTATTAAAATTCTCGGCAAGCCTCAAACTCAAACTCCCAAATCTTTATTCAATATAGACCTTTACAGGCACTTATTGACGTCAAACAAAACATAAAATCTTATTAAACAAGAATCTAATTTACTAATTATTTAATCGTTGTATGTACATACACCCCAACCATAATTACGATGTATGCAAATACAAGTAAAATGAAAAAAAAAGTTGACTCTACACCTCACACACACTAGTGTTTTAAGACCCCCTATTATGTGAATATTTCATAAACTACTATTATATACCAAGCTATGTGCTAGTTTTAAACACTACTTTAACTAAACTCATACATACATTGAAATACATTATTTTCCATGGCACCAAATCTACATTCAATTCACTCACTGTATTAGCGCCGCGCGCGCATCAAAGTTTGGGTTCATTTCATTATAATGTCGATTAGGTTTTAGTAGTCTCAAGTAAATTTGGCTGTCAACACAACACACACATCAACACTTTTGCCATAGGTGTGTTATTATTTATGAAAAAAAAAATTAGTCGCAACCGATGCCTTAATGGTCATTATGTTGCAGGTTGTTTTTTAATTTTCATTTCAATTATCTGTGTTAAAAAGTACTTATATCAATGAATATCATGAATGTGGATAAAATACTTTTTCACAACATAGTACGAACTTAAGTCTGGCAGTATGGGCAACAATGAACCTGTCACCCTTCGTCTAATAAAAAATAAGACACTTGCTACAACCCTATTAACCTTTTTGTATTGTTTTTTTATTGGAGTATACGCACACTTTTTCTGGGTACAAACTTGAGAACAGTAGCGCGATGAAATTTGTTAGAGAACTTAAAATGTTTTTTCTTATTCAAGGGATATTTTCTACAACAGAAAAACGCACAACCGTTTATTGCTGTAACTTGGTGAGGTGGTGTAGTGCAGTGGGTATGTAGAGCCGGATAAATGATGCACCAATGTTCTGGCACTGATTAATATTTTTCTACTGTTACAATTAATATAAAACTAAAAAGGCACTCTGTAAAAATATAACGGCTATGTATAGAAATTGAAATACAAACATAATAATATAAACTTACCAAAGTACTTAAATAAAAGTGCCTTTATTTTTGTAGGATATTAGAGCATCTATTACAATATACTCGTATTGTCTGATTTTATGAATAGCATTGATGATAAAATATTAATTTAAATTAATTGTGCCATCGCGACTTATTAGCGTCTCGATATCGGCAAATTGAGTGACGGGAGAAATAATAAAATTGTGACAAATATAAAATTGCCGATTGTGTAAGAATGCAACGAGTTGCTATATATTTGAATAAAGAACCTACACTGCTTTGGTAAGCGGCCAGTTTGGGTAAATCTCCATCTCGCAGAAGAGCGCAGGCAATAACACGATGTCAGGTCAATGTGTGAGGACGCCAGAGCTCTTTGGTAGGGAGGCTGTGTACTCTTTAAAAATATACCACAGAAGGGGTAAACAAACATCATGCTCAGGTGGACCTGATCTTAAGTTGTTGCAGCTTTTAGACGTTTCCCCTTCAGACTTACTTGTGCTTTGTCGATCCACGACCCTTTCTTTAGCAGTGACGCGTGCGCAGAAATAGCTTACTATGTCATAACATTGTTTTCTACGAGGAGCACGTAGCTGGGCTACTTATTACATCGTAAATGACTTCATAGTTCGTATAAACAAGAATTAGATATTTGCAAAATTATATTTGACCTTGATTTTGAAATATAGCATGGATGGCACCCGGGGCGGAAATTGTGGTCTAAATCAAGATGGAAAACGGTTAAAAATATAAAAAATAGGTTTTACATAAAGTACGATTTATTAATTGAAATGCTGAGTGTCAAATATTGAAGCCTATACAAACGCATCCATATATGCCCAAAATCTCATCTTCCTAGCTTCAACAGCTGCAACTAATTTGATAACGTCTTCAAAATTTATATTTAGTATGGCCTCGTGTTCTATAGTTAAAAATTTCAACTGTTTCAAAATTTCAATTTCGATCGTCATTCCCAAATGGGTGACACCCCCCCCCCCCCCCTCTCCCCCAGCTACGCCACTGCAAGAACATTTAATGGAAATGGTGGAATGCTGTTTCGCACCATATCACAACCTCTACTCCTAAAAAAGATGGAGAACTTTTCCATCTTGTCCATAGTCAGGATGATCCAAGTTCTAGGAAGCCGCAATCCAATACTCTACCTCAACTAATACTCTACCTAACACTTCAGTTTTAATCGTTAAATTAACAATGTTGCAAATGTTGTTTTCGTATCATTATTGGCAGTTCTCATTTCTCTCAATTGATTCAAAGCTTATCTGAGACACGCCGCGTGCCGCACTAGTTTCCACACGTGGCCGCCATAAGTGCATCGGGCAATTATGACAGCAATGCGCGCGCACTCAACCTGTCATTATTGAAACTCGAACATTATCTTCGTTAAAATGTTTATTCAAAAATGTTTATTCAGGAGGGACGGACGCTCAGTGAAATTAGAATTGAAAGCCACTGAATATATTATTGATAACGATTAAATTACAAATCAGGAGCAAAATTTTACAAGTAATTATAAACGTCAAACAAAATAATCTTGATCGAAATCAAAAATGTAATGAACTTAACATATAGATCTGTGCCGGCACGTATGACTATAATGCTCGTACGTAACGTGCTCATCTAATTAATACAGAAATGGATAAAGACTGTTGGAGATAAAGTTTATAGCGATAAGGACACACTGTATTTGGACGTCCGTACCGGATGGTGAGGGGGAAATTCAAATCTTCCGCTCCCCCTACCTCCGCTATGGACAGGGGGCTGCTAGATCGGGTGTTGGGGACTTTATTCCCCGATCCCGGTCCGTTCCAGCCCCCCAGAATGGTTCCCCCGGACACTCCTCCAGTGGAAGTGGCTGCCGTCATCCCTCCTGTGTCGAAAGTGGAATTCGACACGGTGAGGGACCGGTTCCGGCGCAAAAAGAAAGCGCCGGGACCGGACGGTGTCCCTAGCAGGGTTCTGGCTCTCGCCCTGGGACACCTCGAGGAGCGGTTCCGGGCGGTGCTTGACCTGTGCATCGCCTCGGGCCGCTTCCCCAGTCGGTGGAAAGCGGGCAGGCTCTGCCTGTTAAGAAAGGAGAGCCGCCCCGCGGTTTCCCCGACTGGGTATCGGCCGGTGGTGCTGCTCGACGAGGCTGGGAAGTTTTTCGAGAAGATTCTCGCTTCCCGCATCGTCGAGCACCTAGAGGACCGGGGGCCGGACTTGGCTGAAAACCAGTTCGGCTTCCGCACCGGCCGGTCTACGATGGACGCGGTGGCCCTCCTCAAGAGGTGGACTGAGGGGGCCACAGCTCGTGGGGAGACTGTTGTTGCGGTGTCTCTTGACATCCGCAACGCTTTCAACAGCCTGCCCCACGAGTGTATAAAGGAGGCACTCCGCTTCCACCGGGTGCCTCCGTACCTCCGCGCTCTCGTGGAGAGCTACCTGGAAGGCAGGTCAGTTCTCTACGAGGGACCGAAAGGTCGCGTCCATACGTGGGCAATGGCGGCAGGTGTACCCCAGGGTTCCGTACTAGGTCCTCTACTATGGAACCTGGGGTACAATTGGGTTCTGCGAGGCGGCCTCCTGCCACGAACGGAGGTCGTCTGCTTCGCCGACGACACGCTTGTTGCGGCGAGAGCCAAAACGGGGGAGGAGGCGGCCCACCTTGCGTCGGTCTGCGCCTCTTTGGTTGTCCGTCGCATCCGCCTCCTGGGCCTGGACGTGGCCCTCGACAAAACGAGGGCCATGAGTTTCCACGCCCCCCGTCGCAGAATCCCACCGGGGCTACGAGTCCGAGTGGAGGGGGTCCGTATACCGGTCGAGGCCCACTTCAAGTACCTCGGCCTGGTTCTGGACCCCCGATGAAGTTTCGAGGAGCACTTCAAGCTCCTCACTCCACGGCTGTGTGCCGCCGCAGCCGCACTCGGACGGGTCCTCCCTAATGTGGGAGGGCCGGGATCGGCGTGCCGTCGTCTGTATCACGGCGTGATACGGTCGATGGCACTCTACGGAGCCCCGGTATGGGCGGAGTGCCTCTCTCCCCGAACGGTGGCCCTCTTGCGACGTCCGCAGAGGGTCATAGCAACCCGGGCCGTGCGAGCTTATCGCACGGTCAGCCACGGCGCGGCCTGCGTTCTTGCGGGCCAAACGCCGTGGGATGTCGATGCACGCGTCCATGCGGAGGTGTATCGTCATCGGGTTGCCATTAAAGAACGGGGGGAACGATCTGCTCCTGAGGAAGTGGAGCGGGTTCGTACCCAGGCGCAGAGGGAGGCTCTGCGTCGATGGGGCGAGGCACTCGCCTTCCCAGCTGCCGGCCACCGGACGATCGACGCGATTCGTCCGGTGTTGGAGGAGTGGGTAGGGCGCTGGCAGGGCAGACTCTCATTCCGTATGGTGCAGGTACTGACCGGACATGGTTGTTTTGGTCACTACCTGCACCGAGTCGCGCGTCGGGAGGAAACGCCGCAGTGTCGTCACTGCGACGCTCCCGACGACACTGCCGAGCACACCCTGTTGGTGTGCCCGGCCTGGCGACGCCAGCGCAGCGAACTCAACGCTGCGCTGGGAGGCGGAAACCTCTCGCTGCCGAGCATGATCGTGGCCATGCTCCGCGGCGAGGCGGAATGGTTGGCTGTCGCCTCCTTTTGCGAGGACGTCATCTCGCAGAAGGAGGCCGCGGAGAGGGAGCGGGAGAATGATCCTCAAGCCGCTCCCATCCGCCGCAGACGGACAGGCAGGCGAAGGCGGGCATTTGCACAAGCAATGCCCGTCTAATGACCCTGCCGTGGAGGCCTGCGTGCACGGTCGGCCCCGTGCACGCCGCCGCAAGGCCCTCCGTCTGGGGATTGCCCTGGTGTTCTCGAGCAATCCCCCCTTGGCGATAGCCCGACCCCTGGTCGGGCTTGCCCGAGCGCGCTGGTGGTGGTAGTCGCAGTGTGGACCTTACCATGCGCGCCCATAAGGGCACGGAGAACACCGGGGGGTTTTAGTGGGTCGGCCTGGCACTCTGCCGGGCCAGCCCCACACACGCCCGCCGTCCAGCCAACGGCGGGTAAGGTGCGATTACGCATTTCCCCCCGAAAAAAAAAAAAAAAAAAAAAGGACACACTGTATTTAAGAGCACATAGAATGTGCCTAAATATACTTTCTTCCAACCAACAACTGAAGTATCAGCTCTGCTTTAACCCCGTCCATACTCGGTATACTCGTAGATCTATACTTAATATTATTAAGAGGAAAGATTTGTATTTATGTACGTTTGTATTGAATAGGCTCCGAAACTACTGGGTCGATTTGAAAAATTCTTTCATTAATAAAATGCTACAATATCACTAAGTAACATAGGCTATAGATTATTTTCCTACGGGAAAATATGGTATTGCCGCGGGAAAATAAGATAATGCGGGCGAAGCTGCCAGCGGTAAACTAGTTATTTATAATTCAAACCTTGTAACGCACATACACCCCAACCATAATGAAGAAGTATGCAAAAACGAGTAAAATAAAAAAGTTGATTCTACACCTGTTGGGAAATTGGGAAATTGGTCGCCTTTTTGAGAAGAGTAGGCAAGAAACTCGGAAGGTGAAATTTTGTGTATCCTCTTAAATATTATATCCAATCCAACATAAAACAATAATAGTATTTCACAAACTTAGCTTTGATTTTATAAATATACAAGATGGAAAAAAATACCGTGGTTGGAGGAAAAGTACCCTTAATATTGATGATGGCAAATTTTACTGAAAGGAAACATTCCTTTATTTTCAAATATAATTAAAACCGCATTTAAAGATTTTTGAAAAATCAACTGCTAGGCTATTTTTGTAGCCTATGCTCATCAAGTATAATGTAGCATTCCAATGGTGAAATAATTTTTGAAATCGGTCCAGTAGTTTTCGGTCATAGATACAAATCTTTCCTCTCTTAATAATAGTAGATAAAGCCAGCTCTGGTATTTTAGAGGATGATGAGAAGTACCAGAGAGAGACTACCAGAGTCGTCTGCATGGGGACCTAATTTCTGTAGCCGAGCAGTGGTTTGCTTACATTGCTGTGTTTAGCGCCCCAACCGCACATCGCGGCCTCTTGGAACAACCACTTGGTTCAAATGGTTGTAACTCGGGGAATTTTTTCCCGGTGGACCAACAGTTCGGTAGTACAAGTAAATTATTCCCATTGGTACAACTAATCTATCTAGTACTGAAATTTGATTAAAACGTTTTCAATATTATTGATAAGCCAAAAGTATTCTAAAATTGCAAATATGACTGAAGTAAAAAGTTTTTAATCTCTTCTTCTTTTGTGTAGATCTGTTCTTGATTTTGAAATTAACATAGAATCTACGAGTATATTGACTAGAATAGTTTTAGTGTCGAATTTGTATTTAGTGTACCCGCCGTTGGCTAGACGGCGGGCGTGTGTGGGGCTCTCCCGACTGAGTGCCAGGCATGCCCACTGAAGTTGGTAGTGGTAGTAGCAGTGTGGACCCTACCACGCGCGCCCATAAGGGCAAGGAGAACACCGGGCGCTTTATTCGGTAGGCCCGGCACTCTACCGGGAGAGCCCTACACACGCTCGTCGTCTAGCCAACGGCGAGAACGGTGCGGCCACGCATTCCCCTCGAAAAAAGGCATACCTAACCTACCCATGAAAACCTCCGGTCTTCTCCCTGCCCTTTAGGGCGCGTGTGGTAGAGTCCACAATGCGACACCACTACTCACGCGCTCGGGAAATGCCTAAGCACCTTAACTTGGGGTAGGCTGAGCTATGATGATGATGACAAATCACACTAGTATAGATAAGTACAATTTATCGGCACCAACTCCGCGGATGTACTCGCCACTAGCGCACGGGTTATCTTCATTTTAGTAGAATATTTTTTGTTTTATTAATTTTGTAAAATTGACTATTTTAAGTGCCCGCAAGGGCCTATGAAATAAAGTACTTTTGATTTTGATTTTTGATTTATAATGTTTAATCTAGTGTTAGTTTTTTGGTTAGTGTTGGGCTTTTGAACCCGCTTGGCTAGCTACCATTCTGTTTAAGTCTGTCGCCCAACAATTAATAACATAGTATTTGAATAGGTAATATTTTCTTGTAATGGTATCATTAAGGAAATATCTGCATTTTGCATAATTTGTTTGGAAACACCCATTTAAAAAAAAATTACACATGTTACTTTCCGTATAAATATGTGGGTTAAAAACATTCAAAATAATCATACAACATATTCAAATTCCCACTTAACTTAGAAATGTGAAAATTTCTATTTTCTATGTTTGTGATTCGTTCCAAGTAAAAAGCAATTACCTACAGAAATAAACAGCCTTGAAAATTTCTCTGATACCTAGTGAAGATTCTAAAATCGATTCAGATAAAATTATTTAGAGCTTAGTTAAGTACTAAGTACTAATAAAATTATAACACTACATTTTCTTCAGCAAAAACTATCAATGAATACTAATTACTACAAAAATTCCAATGACTAATGACTAGTATGGCCTAAATCTAAATTTTTTGCCTAGGCCAACCAAACTGTAATTATCAGAGTGAAAATTGTGATGATTTATGTCAAACACTATTTGGGCCAAAGAGGACGCGTGAAATGCTTACACTTGTCTCGAGACTACGGCTCCCAAACTTTCTTTACTTCTGGTATAGATTATTGGTTAGACAGGGACCATTATCTGAAACTTATGATAAAGATATTTTTTTTTTTTTTTTTTTTTGTTTTAACCTAGTTTCAAAATTTTTAAATTTATTATTAAATTTAACTCAAATATGTATTCGGTAGGATCTTATGTCATAAAACTTTCCGCTAATAGGTTATAAAATATTTATTTATTGGCAGGCGGTAAATTATAAAGAAATGAGATAGACGTATAAGTGCTATTTGGGTTCAAAATAATTACTTTTAAACTATTCATATTTTATTGAACTTGAATTTTGTCCCTCGACACATGACGATACCCTCAAAGTTACAACTCATAAAGGCCATAAATGATTTTTAGTTGGAAAACGTCCATATTAACTAATAAAATATAATATCTAATACAACATTGGAAACATTTATCGTTATTGAAATATTCTTTATTCGGTATTAATTAATCTTAAAAATTAACGTACCTCTATATCAACACAGATTTGTTAGGTAATAATAATATTTCACTTAAGCTTTGAGAAGCGCTGATCATCGCGGTGGTATACTGAATTAACATGCTCGTGCGCATCGCAGCTTCACAATTGCGGCCCGCAAGTATTTTTAATCACTAATTTTTATGTTAGGGATAAATGTAACAATTTTGATTGTATGTAAGAATGCTTATTATATTCTCCCTGCTATTAATGTTGATTTTTGCAGGTTAAAAATAGACGATTATTATCATAAATTGCTACAATAATTGAGATTTTCATAATAATTAACGATGATTCTAATTGACAGTTGCTTCTTGTTAACACTCAACAGCGGCCGTACCGCCTAACTTAAAGCGAGCACTCGCTATCGTTATCATGACATTAGAACAATAGTTTTAATGTCACAGATGACATTAGAGCTATTGTTCTAATGTCACGAAGCGATAGCGAGTGATCGCTATGAGTTAGGCGGTAGCCCCCCAGGTCTGTGGTTCGATTTCCAGCAATTAAATAAATTTTTGAATGTAGCGTTCGTTGCGAAGTGAATTGTTGTGAACATGACATCTCAGATTCGATATTACTTTAACAGATTAAAAATCTTTGTAGCAGTACGAAGTAAGGCATTCTGGTCTTTTTAGGCATAAAGACTTTTTGCAGAGGATTAAATTACAATGATTGGCGACATATAACAAACTTTTTCCTTATGTTTCGGATGCGAAGTTTGTGATGATATAAAATTTCTTTCACTTTAAAGGACAAGTCACCTACATTGTAAATATTTCTTCACCATGCTTGGCTTGGAAGACCTTTCATTGTAAGTTCAAAGTTGGAACTTTAATTTAATTAATTATAACAATTAAGCTCTTTACCTTCATCACACAGTGGTAAGTGACGATAAGGCAGAAGATTAAAGCGAGTTTTTTTCATCTATAATCCTCAATCACACAGAAACTGGCTATCTTACTATAAAGGCATCCTTTCTTACAATATAATGCTATCAGAATCGTGGTTGCTTATCAGAGGATGGAGGTCAATTTGCAGTGCATAATTAGTAAAGATTTCAACTATTGTGTCTGTCTGTACCTTCTAATGAATCGAAAAACTCAACAAAATCTAATGACCGATTCAATATTTTCCATTGGATAATTGGGAATTACACAGAAATATAGCTTTTTATTCCGGAATTCCTAAGAGATAGACCTATCCGCACTTGCAGTCACTAGAGATAGAAAGAAATATTCTCAAATAACCAATCACACAAATGTTGTAATCAAAAATTAAAATAAATTTCAAGCGACCCGCAACTGAGCTTTCGTCTTAGATATACCGCACGTGGTGCATTGTATGAAACAGAAATAAATACAATAACGGGTAGCAGAGTAATTGTGCCACACGCTACAAGCGGTTTCAAAAAAGACAAATTATAAATAAACTTTCTTTGTAAGCGAGTGTTTTTCGAACGCCACGCATGGATTGATGTAGATAAGTGTGAGGCGATTCTGGAGCGGAGTAAAGGTTTTTGTTTACATAAGCAATTCAATAGGACTTAAATAGTATAGATATATAATTAGAAAGAAACTTTTTACTTTTCTTAAATAAAATAATACAAACAATGACAATACATCTAGCAAAACGCCGGCCTTATCGCCATAGGCGATCTCTACCAGACAATATTTATATCAGCAAAAAAAATCTTTATTCAACATAGGCCTTTACAGGCACTTATTGACGTCAAAACAAAGCAAAACATTCTAATTTAAAGGAAACATATTAATATTGTATGTGCATACATCCTGAATATAATCAGGATGTCTGCAAATACAAGTAGGAATGAAAAAAAAAGTTGACTCTACATCTGTTCGGAAATTGGGAGTCCTTCTCGAGAAGAACAGGCAAGAAACTCGAAATATCTTAGGACAAAACATATGAGCAAGTGGGTATTTTTGTAATAATACATAGGCACAAAACATATACTTTGACACTATAACTGACTAGCTATGCCCAGTGCCCACGAACTACATTTCGCCAGTGAAAATAATTAGTATTTTCAGATCGCTATTAAAATGGGGGTTGGTGGTAGAAGGGTGAAAAATTAAGGGATATAAATATTTTTGATGGCAAATCACAAAAAAGGAATAAAAATGTCCATAAAATCTGGAGAGGGGCACCCTTATCCACTGGGTATAAAAATAGCCCATGGCCTATTCTCAGATCTACTAAATATACATAAAAAAATCGGTCAAGCCGTCTCGGCGGAATTCGATAACAAATTACACGAGATTTTTATACATTAGAAATAAATCCATTAGTTGCAAGCAATGTAGGCAATTTTTTTGCGAATAACAGATGCCGATGGCGGCTACAACAAAGTGCCTACAAACTGACTCTCTCCTAATTACACATCAAACTCAATGTCCAAAGGGGAGCTAGGTGCGCGATCAGGTATCGAAAAAGTCAATCCACCGAACCATCTTCGATCGGCCTGATCAGCTATGGGTTGGATTTTAGTAGCTTTGGAGGACTACCCAGCTAGACTAAGAGCCTCATCCCAGAAGGGATTGTTTATACGACCGCGCATCATGCTCCTTCCCAATGTGCAAGCCATACCTTTTATTTTATTGTGGTATAATTATAAAAAAAAAATCGCCTGGCAAAAAAAGATTTTATATTTACCACAGAGGGATGGAGGGAGGCTAAGGTTATGTGAGACCCCAAATAAGCCTACACACTTATAATAGCGGAGGTTTCCGTCCAATCGCCTACTCGACATACACAGGGTACTCTTCTCAATTACTATGTATCGAGTGTGATGCTGCCCGGCCATGCCGGATATGTTAGGATAGGACTTTTAAGGATACCACAATGTCGCTGTATCTCACCACGTTATAAGGAAGTACCTGCGAAACACCTTTAGGCATCTCCTCAGCACTAGGGTCTGTGTTGCGAGCGAATGGAGCTAACTCTATCGTCCGCATCTCATCTGGCAGCTGGTGGAGGATGTAGTTTCGCCTCCTACCATGCCTCCATCTTCGCGGACACGCTAGCCTCAGCGGGCTCCTTCTGTGCAAGCAATTCTTCAAATAAGGTGGCCATTGCCGTCTTGAGAATAACAAATCCTGCTACCGCTGATACTTAAAATTTTTCGTTAAAAAAAATTTTAGACTCCGGAGATGACGTAAACCCACCAATTTTCTTTGAATACCTTTAATCAGATAAAATTATCTGAACAGGCTTGCCATTTAATTCGTTGGACTCGGTGGGAATCGTGGGTACTTCACCATTGTTGTGTTTCGGAAGAGTTAGGTAGGTATATTGCAACTGGGTATTGTGACTAGACAGCAGCTGACGTCATAAGTTGACCACGTACCTACACTGTGGTACTTGTGCGAATTGCACATCTATATAAATAAAAAAATCTATGTATGTCTGTTTGTCCTCTATGCGTTCCGAAACCATTCATCAGTTTGCAATGAAACTTTGGTAGGGTATTCTGGGGACGCCCGCGAGAGTTCCTAGCAAAAAAATGGCATTTACGTGGCATTGCATGGCATGCCGGGTACACCTAGTTGTAAATAATATCATTAAAGCTACGAGAACTCTACGCTGTCAAAATCAACAATTCAACTTAAGCAACATGTTAACTAGGCTTAACAAAAACAGCCCGCTTGATATGCTTAATATAGAGATTAGCTCAACACCTTTCAGGAATTTATTTAGGAAGTCTAAATCCAAACATTTGACGCACAAAAAAAGGATTCTCACGTGTTATCCAATGACATTTGCCCAAATCATTGCCACATGTCCGTCTATTACTCATCTACTGCGTTCAAAACGGAAAAAAAAGTATGAGAATACTAAATAAAACCTCTAACTTTCCATTTCGAATCGAAACGACACTTTTCGAGAAAAAAATTAACCCATTCGTAGACATGTGGCAAAGAAAAAAGGAGGGTTTTTTTAAAACCCGAGTTCAGTAACCAGATCGGGATTATGAGTACAGTTATTTTAGATTTTTTGTCGGCTCATCGGTTTTGTAGTTACGTGCGCGTTATAATTAAGGGCCACATGTTGTTTGCTACGGGGTTGGGTTTATCGATAGTTTTCTTATCGATGTCGATGTAATATACACGGTCGCTTTAAAATATTTTTCAATTGGCATTCCTTCTCTTGACAACACGTCAATAAAAGTAAATCAATCAACTTATGACAAAAAAAAATTGTGATGCCAGATTATTAGAGCCGACATTAAATAATTCATTTGGCTTTCGTTTGTCCCCGAATTCAAATTCAGGGATAGACAGGAGTTTAATTTCTATTTGTCTTGAGTCTGTATTTGTGACCTTTAATTTAATTAAATAAGTACGTTTTAACTTGCATAAATTGCAGAACTGTATCTGGAACTTTGGAAAGCGGGGTATCCTAACACAGGCATTACGCTTAAAAGGAGAGACCCCTGCCACTCAAAATGAATTGTAAATAAGATACTGAACAAAGATTTTTTATTTTTTTTTCATTTTCATTTGTTTCCACGTGAAAGGAGACAGGAGAAAGACTCAGACGAGAATATTGTAGTCTTTTGCAGCATATTTTCGAGTTATAGCTTTAATAAGTAGGTAATAAATAACGTGTTTCGTCAGCCACTTCGCCTGGCCTACACGATTTCTGTATAAAAGATTTGTTCATATTACATAGAATATACGAAATTATTTTATACTTTATTACAAACCTGCCAAGTGGGGAAGATTTGTGCTATAAGTTTGCTAAGTAATCATCTCTAGAGTATTTATTTATTAAATATTTTTCGAAAACGGTACGTAGATATTTAATACAATAACTTTAGAAAACCGCACTTTAAATATGACGAGGGAGCACAACACTAGTGCACTTGTTTCTATCATAAATCATGCTAGTGCGCATGCGTATGGCAGCATTGATGATATTACAACGTGACACGTAAAATTGATACGTTTACGTTTGTGCACGTTTATTCCATTAGAAATAAAAGGATTTTAATGGATTCGACAGAAATATATATTTTTACCTATAGAATTGTCGTGATGATGTTACTTGAAAAAAGCTAACTCGCATTTAGTTTACACTGATGCAACGTGCAATCGGGAGGTCCGGGGTTCGAGACCGCCATGCCATTACCAATGTGTTTTTCTAATTTCATATGTACATTTGTCTGACGCTCCTACGGTGAAGGAAATCATCGTGAAGCAACCTGCATACATCTTCGAAGAAATTCAAAGGTGTATGTGTCAACCAATCCGCACTGGGTCAGCGAGATTGACTAAGGCCTAAACACCCTAAGTTTAGGCTTGAGCCCCTCGGTGAGGACGTATATGGCCTATAGGTAATGATGATGATGATGATCCAATGTGTTTCGTTTCGAGGCGATATAGATCACTATAAGTTGTAATAGTACAGTAGTATAGTTCTGCCGTCCTCAAACTAAAAGGCGGCTAAGTGACATTTGGTCATTTTTGACTTTTTAAAGCCACATACATATAAAAAAATCTGTATCGATCTGTCTAGGAATAGAGTTACTATCTTTTACCGATATAAAGATAGCTCCAGTAAAAAAAAGAGTGTAGTAAATATTGTATTGGCCAGCGCCTTTAAGATTTTAAAAAAATGTACAACTGTCAAATTCTGACAGTCGATGTTTGCCGCGTTTTTTGGTGGCTCTCTTGCCATCTGTGTGTTGATTTGTACGGTTGCCTTGGTTGCCTATTCGTGAATAATAAAAGTAAAAGCCAATTTTATTATTATTGTGTCTTTTATTAATTACAACAAAATTTGCGACTGGACAAAAGTTGGAAACTGATGGTATTGTAAATGAATGCAGAGTTTTCAGAGAGTTCTGAAGATGAATTTAAAGTATTAAATGTACGCCGATTAGATAAGATAGAGCCTATGTACTTAAATGTAAGTAATAATAAAATTTTAACTTTTGAGGTGGACTCCGGGTCCGATGTCACAGCCATTAGTGTTAGTGATAAAGACAAATATTTTTTTGAGCTGAAACTTCATCCCACTACTGTAAAAATTGTGAACTTAAACTTAACCAGTCTGTTTCGAACCCTATTGGTGTATGTGCTTGTTGTGGTAACATCATTAGTAAAAATGTTCAAATTTATTATAATTGGGAAAGATTAGTTGTCAGCACTGAAATTATGGCCTTTGAAAATCTTTCAAAATATTAATTTCTGTAAGAAAAAAGTGAATCGGTATCTGTAGAAGATTGCATTTAAAATATAAAAATGATTATGCAGTGGTTTTCGAGCCGGGTTGGGGTAATTGTAAAGGGGCTGAAATAAACCTTAAGATAAGTGATAATTGTATTATAGTAACTTGAAATTCAAGTTTTTGCCACCACGCAGTGTCCCATTTGCCTTAAAACCTAAAGTAGAAGCAGAAATCAAAAGACTTTTAGATAGTGGTCGAATCAAACCTGCCCAGTACAGTAAATGGGGAACACACATAGTGCCAGTTCTTAAAAAAGGATGGTTCTGCGCGGTTGTGCGGTGATTATAAGACAACTATTAATAAATACCTTGAAATAGATCATTTTCCTTTGTCGATAAAATTTTTGCAAATTTTCATGGAAATGTTAACTAAAAGTCAATTTAATATTGTGTCTTATATTTATTACAACAAAGCGGTTAACTATAAGAAAAGATAACTTTACAACGATTAAAGGGGGTTAATTAACAATACCAGTCTAAAAGGTGGATAAAGTACTGTAGCGTTTGGATGGATTCGATATTTTTTCAATTAATGCCAAGCCTTATAACAGTTATTACTTGTTACTACACTAAAATACAGATAAAGTACTAGTACAGTAGTTGTGCTGTTATAAAACTCACTCTACGATATAATCACGTACGTCCGAATAAAAAAACGGAACCCTTATAGGATCACTCGTGTGTCCGTCTGTCTGTCGGTCACAGTCAATTATCTCCGAATCTACTAGATCGATTAAGTTGAAATTTGGTACACATATCAATTTCTATGACCCAAACGCAGAGGTGTGACGTGAATAGATGAAATCTGTATTAGGAGGTCATTTTTGGGGGGAAGGTGGAAAATTAAATTTTTTTTTTGAAAACTGCATCGTGTAATATATCAAATGAAAGGTCTTGTTGTGAAGATCTTAAATCTATTTTTTTTTGTTTTTAAAATAAATAGTTTCCAAGTTATTCAAGAAAATAGACGAAAATTGGCCAATCCTCCCCCCCCCCCCCCCCATATCCGAAACTACTGAACCTACATTTTTTTTTAAAATACAGAAATTAGTTTTCTACTTATAGATTATAGGAAAACCTATAAGAAGTCTATGATATTAAAATAACATGGTAAATCACTGAATATTGTGCGTACCAACTTACATTTGCAGGTGGAATGTGTGGGAGAACATATTTTTTAACTCCAATGTTAATTTATCTAGTCAATGGTACGGAACCCTTCGTGCGCGAGTCCGACTCGCACTTGGCCGGTTTTTTTATTTCTCTCTGTTTGGAGCAGATGAAGTATTACATTATGCACCCAAAATCATCCAATCAACAGAGTTTTACAGTAATAAACACCTTTCAACCATGAAATTCGTTAATTCTTCGGTTGTAATTTGCTCTGACAGTCTTAGGTCTTCAACGTGTCGGTTGTTTAACCCAAATGTGAAAGAAGTTAAAGCAAAAAGTTGTATCACGTAGCGTGAAGGCTTAGAACGCGCCCCTGAGCTCATTATTGATAGAGCCTAATCTTAGATCAAGTCTAATAGATCAAATACCTACTTTACACACACCACTAGTGTGTGCTGGGCAGTGTCGTCGGGAGCGTCGCAGTGATGACACTGAGGCGTTTCCTCCCGACGGGCGACCCGGTGATGTTAAAGATACCTATATTCGAATGACTCTTTCATTGTTTTTGGGTAAGTACATGAATTTTCATTGTATTCTTCCGTAAGAGATATTTTTTTATATTTGTCCGAAAAAAGGAAGAAGCCATCCCCGCATTGGATAAGAACGAGAAGACAAATCGATCTGCAGCGGGCTGTTTGTTAGTAATGTGTACAATTAAGTAATTTTCTTAACATTTAAACCCGAGTCAATTCGTAATGATTATTGTTATTTTTTTATGATAACGCATTTATACATTTCATTCAGCCATCCTCTCATACACGTTTTTATGTGGAGTTCATACTAAAGGAGACTTCATACTGATATTAACCTATCACTAATTTTCATATAGGTAAATAGGTATTCATTATTATTAGCCAAAATCCAGATGATGAAATCCTGCGGCTCAAAATACAAGCGTTATAAGAACTATTGCAGTAACCGCGGTAACCTCCTCAATAGAATTAAGCAAGAATATGAACGACTGCGTTTTGTAAAAGCTAAATTTAATCCTGAACAGATTTAGAAACGTATAAGGAAATTATCAAACTTCCATAGCAAAGTTAGCACTCTTCACTTCGTTTGATTCTCCGACTTCTGTTTAAAAGATATATTAATATTTTTTACATACGTATAAATTGTCTGCATTTGCAGACGTATTGGTAAATATATGGGGCTCGTGAATCATCATCCATTGCGAAAAGCAGACCTGAATTATAAATAAGTAAGGAGACATGAAAGAAATTGAAATTCAATTATTTTGAGTTGGGATGGTATATACTTGCTTTCTTATCAAGGATGTTAGACACTATATCGTTGTTATTTTATGTCACATGTTTAATCTGTGATTCTTATCCTTTCCAAGTGAATTTAAAGTTCATCCTGTCTTTAGAACCCTTGATAGGTACAGCGATGGCAACTATATACCTACTGTATAACTGTTTGGTGTGGATCTTACAAAACCAACAAATTGCAACTTATGCAGGCACAAAGGACATCAATTTTGAAGATTATAGCATTCAAACACACTGAAATGTGTAGTAAATGGAAGTCATTCAAAATAATAGTTTTTTCTTTATCATCGTATATTCTTTTAACTCCTCTTAGTACACATATTTTTGGTCCGGACCATTTTACCATTGACTTTATTTCGTCACAAATATTTTTAATGAACTCTATATTATATGTCTCTTTAATAATACACATCTCTTCAATACGTGTCTCGCTACAAAATACACTTAATTTTTGCACAAATTCGGCTCGCGAGAAATGCGCCTTAAAATTAAGGTTAATACACAGCAACTTTTTACTAGGTATAAGAGCAAAGCATTCAAATTCTTTGCTTACTAAGTTATTTTTTCCAAGGTGGTTTAACTTTGAATTTTCTACAAAAATCATTTCAACTGACTCTCGGGGTTTCCTCAATATATCTACAACTCTTGGTTGATCAGGCCAATTGTCGGTAGATCTATTTGGATCCACGGCATCAATCTTATTTTTACATAATTCACTTAGTTTTTTCATTTGACCTCTAGTCATTACGCACACTACTTCATTATTCATAGCCTTTAATTCATTTGATGTAATACATATTCTTGACAATGCGTCAGCTACAGCGTTCTCTTTACCTGTGAGATATAAAATGTCAAAGTCGTATTCCTCTAATAACAACCTAAATTTTAAAAGTCTACTAGATGGATCTTGCATACCGAATAAATAAATCAGAGGCTTATGATCTGTCATGATTGTAAAACTTCTGCCGTAAACGTACGGTCTAAAATATTTAACAGCCCAGACTACTGCGAGAAGCTCTTTTTGTATAGTTGGATAGTTCTTTTCGGCTTTATTTAAAGGTCTGCTTGCATAAGCGACAGGTCTTAAATCTTTATTATACAGAACTGCGCCTATTGCGGTACCGGAAGCATCAGTTTTTATAATGAATTTATTTTGCTCAGAAAAATCGGGATACTGTAAAATTGGCGGTGAAATTAATGAGTTTTTCAAAGATAGGAAAGCTTTTTGGTATTCGTCAGACCAGATAAATGGAACGTTATTCTTACATAATTTGTTTAAAGGTGCTGTAATATTTGCAAATGACCTTATAAATTTACGATAATAATTACAAAAAGCAACAAAACGCTTAACTTCGACAGCGTTGTTGGGACAAGGGTAATCTTGTAATACTTTTATCTTTTCGGGATCAGGTAAGATACCTTTGTCAGAAACTATATGGCCTAAATATAAAATTTCTTTCTTTAAAAATTCACACTTTCTGGGATTTAACTTCAAATTGACTTTTCTTAATCTCTCTAGGACTGATATTAGATTTTCATTATGGCATTCTAAATTTCTCCCAAAAACTACAAGGTCATCTTGATAAATGAAACATTTTTCGAATGCTAAGCCTGACATTGCTATAGACATCATACGACTAAAAGCATTTGCACTGATCTTAAGTCCCATTGGTAGGCGTTTCATTTGATATTGTCCTGTACTAGTAGTGAATGCTGTTAGTTTACGACTTTCAGGATGCAAGGATACTTGGTAATATCCTTGATAGAGGTCAAGGTGAGTAAAGTAGAGAGCACCTGAAAGAGAGTCTAAAATTTCATTAATATTTGGCAGAGGAAATTTATCATTGCAAACAGTTTCATTCAATTTTCTATAATCTATCACCAATCGCCATTTCTTTTCTTTGCTATCTGAACATTTCTTCGGTACTAATAATATAGGACTTGACCATTCACTATTGCTTTTTTCAATAATACCATTTTTTATCATTTCGTTAATCTGCCTATCTATTTCTGGCTTTAGAGCTTGTGGTAATCTATACGGCTTAACATAAACAGGCGATGAATTTTTACAAGTTGGTATAGATTGTTCATAAATATTTGTAGTTGTTAAGCGGTCGCCATTAATATAAAAAACATCAGAATATTTGGCACATATCGATTCTATGGACTTGCGTTCATTACTGTTAAGGTAATTAAGATTTAATTCGGATAATAATTTTGTAATTCTATCAACATTAATGTCAGGTTTTTTAAATTCGCAAAGATCGTAATTGTTTAAAAGTTGTAATTCTGGTATAAAACTAGGTATACATATGTCGTTTTCGGTTACATTTAAAATTTTTACAGGGATTCTATTATTTTTTACTGTAACTAATGAATTAGCAAGGAATACATTTTTCTTAAGTTCCGTTCCACAAACAAAAACATCTTTATTTGAAAAATTTTCAACATATAAGTGGTGTATAGATTCACATCTTGCTGGAATTTTCAATAAATAATTCGACTTTGCGTATTCTTCTACAAGGTCAAAATAGTAAGATATACCATTATCGTGTAGTGTCAACTTGTTTGTTGAAATATTTATGTTTGCGTTATATTTAGTTAGAAAATCTAAGCCTAAAATTCCATCAGCCTTTAGAGGTAATGTCTCAAATATAAGAAATTTATGATGAAAAACAGTGTTATCTTCAGTTTTCAGATTTAAATAAGCATAGCCTTGGGAGCATTTTTGCCCTCCTATTCCATTAATTATGGTATTTTCTCTATGTATTGCAATGTTACTAGGAATTGCTTCGCCTTTTATAACAGATAATGTAGCGCCTGTATCTATGAGCCAATTATATCTGACATTATTTAAATAAAGTTGTACATATTTAGCATTACCAGTAGATGACAGAACAAAATGCTTAAGACCGAAAAAACTGACTCAAATCGGTCTCAACTGTATTATTATTCTGAGAGTTTTCGGTGTTGTTGGTGCTCTCAGCCGAAAATAAATTGCGAGGTGCGCTTACATTTCGATAAGGTTTCGCATATCTAGCCATTCTACCTCTTTGGAAGTTGTTGTGAGATGGAGTGCTATAATAGCCCCTACGATTACAGTAATAAGATCGTCCTCTATTACCACGATAACTGTTGTTATATTGACCATACCTTTGAGAGTTATTAAAATTATTTCTTTGATATCGGTAACCTTGCGGACTTCTCGTATTATAAAAAGTACCACGCTGTTTAGATACATGCATAATGTTACCTGATGGTTGAGGGAAGGATGACATATCCTTATCCTTAGCTGCCTGTATCGCGTCCTTCAAGCTCGTGTAGTCGCGCGCATTGATGATGGTTGACAATCTGGAACTTCGCAGGCCACCTGAAAACCGTTTTATGGCAATTTTTTCGTTAAGTGGTTTTAACACGGAGTAAGCGTTGGAATTGCCATCTGCTTGTGCGATAGTCATATCCGTAAATAATTTTTCGATTTCGCTTGCATAATCGTCTATAGATCTGGAACCTTGAGTAATATTTTGTAATTTTGTTTGTATAGCAATAAAAGATTTTTGTGTCAAAAGGTGATGCCTACCTTTTAACACAAAAATGTTAAACGTTTAAGGCTACTTTTACGCTGCGTACTAGACGCTGATGTTGTACACCTCTTTTGTACTTAGTTTTTTAAGCTCTTTTGGCATACGATTGTGACACAAAATTCTGAGTGATCTTGTCATATTATTATTATGGTTTTGTTGTTGGTTCTAAGTGGTGGATTTGTAAATACATCTCATATTCAGGATTACAGTCATTATTATTTCGTTGTTACTATTTTAGTCCGTTTCACCTGCGTAGTTGTATAAGTGCCTGACAAACGTAACTTAGCATTTTCAGAGAGTCTACTTTTAAGTACAAATGTAATTAACAGGTGTTTACCTTTATCGTCTATCATGTTCGCGTACATCTCCACGGAGTCGATGAGTCGCTTTGTTGTCTCCTCTACGCCATCCATTGCTGGAATCAAACTACACGCCACCTTAAGGTCAAATTCCATTGTGTCAGATTCCGAAATCATTTCACGCAAAATACACAAATTCGTAATTTCCTCGTATACCTTCTGGACTTTTTCAAATATATCTATAGCCGTTGCTACAATTTTTGTATCCTTGTTTGTTTTTAAAGTTAAAAAAAAATTCTTTACATTTATAGTATATATCGCTAGCTTCACTTAACTTTATATCAGTGGTTTTACATGTGTACCTACTTTTACCTTTTTTTATAAAATATTTTCTTATTTTAATCAAATTTTCATAGTATATTAGTAGAATATCAGTCATGCCTAATTAAACATTTTTACGAGTAGGTATATAATTCTAATAAAAAAAATCTCCTTAAATAATATCTTTGAAAATAAACGCTTAATGCATAACATAATAATCTATTTATAGATATTTCATAACGAAGTAAGTAAAGGCACACTACAATAGCGCGATGGAATGCCCTGCGTTAGCAGTTTACGCCCGCGGTATCAAATTCGTTGAGTGTCTGTGCACAGTTTAAGCTACTTTAAAATTTCACGTAATAAAATGTTATGACCCAAATTCACTTCACATGTGATAAATGTGATTTTAATATGAAAAAAAAATGATTTTGAAAATTGTTCAAATTACGAGAGAGACTCACAATACTGCACTTGATATGATGACCTTCTTAGGCTGCTCCTTCATTGTGACCACGACGTAAAGAGGCTCGGATGCGTTGTATAGTATGTAGGCCGATTTCTTCTTGCATCCAACGACGATGACATTTTTTGTAGAACCGGACTCCGACGTAAAGTAAGAGAATAATAGTTATAGCTACCACCACGAATACTGCGATGTTGAGGCGCTCCACGTGTCCACCGATGTCCTTCAAAATCGCGTCGTTGTTCCCACCAGCGGCATTTTGACTGACAAATACGTCTTCTTTTTCCACGGTCGAACGGCACATCTTGCAATCAAATTACTTGTGGCATCTTCATATTATCTTCAAGTTACGAGGTCTTGTAGGCAGGGTCGCCATGAAATGTGGGGACTATTGGGTTATGGTAATGAGACAACCATCTCGTACAATATCGCCTTTAATACTCATTAAAATAAAGACACAATAAAGTAAAATGATTACATATGCATTCTTATACTACGGTCCCGTACTAAAGTAATACATATCCCCTACTAAGACTTATAATAACACTTCAACAGCAAATTCTTTACGAACAAACGCTCCCGGAACCAAATTGTCCAAGTCTTATTTCGTCCAAAACTTTACGATCTGTGGAAAACTTTGTGCATCCGAAAACTTTTTATTTATTGTTGCGACAACATATAACATTACATGATTCCACCTTCATTAGAGATAGGCGAGCGTCTTCACTATACGTCTTCGTTATATCAACACTTCATTTAGGCCGCCTCCGTGGTCTAGTGGCTGAGACCACCGAGTGTTGATCGGGAGGTCCGGGGTTCTATTCACACTGGGGGCAGAAATATTTCTGCTTGGTTTGGTTGGTGGTAGGGCTTCTGAACCCGACTGGCTAGCTACCACCGTCTTACATAGGTTTGTCGTCATAATAACAACGTTAAATAGCATTGTTGTGTTCCGACAATTAGAGGTAAGATAGCCAGTTCCTCAGATGCTGAGGAGTCCAGGCGAAGCTCGCTTCCACCTTCGGTCTTATCATCACTTACCATCAGGTGAGATGAAGGCCAAGAGCTTCCCTGTCGTATGTAAAAAAACACCATCACTATTTTTACAATAGTCCTGTCAAGCTGTCTATCAAGCTTTTAATAGTAAAATCCTTTATTGACCCGTAAATTGTAACCCTAACTTGTACCTATCCAAACTTGTACTAAAATGACTTTTAAATCTTAAATTGCCCTTCCATATTCCGAACGGCATACTAAAGTGAACGGTCCAAGGGCTAAGCTAAATGAAAAGCTTTGAAATGAAAAGGGCTAAGCTAAAAGCCCTTGGAATCGTAACAGCCCCGCCTCAAAAAGGTCTAAGCTACAGAATTAATTATGAAATCAAAATCGAAAATGTTCATTTGACAACTAAGGTCAGTTTACAATAAATCATGGTCGGAGCTACCTTTTAAGCAAGAGTTATGCTTGTGCTAGGAAGCTCCGCTCTTCCTTAACAATAATTTAATAGGTTTACCGAAAGTTCCACCAATTTCTAAATATTATTATTCATATAAATTTGTGTGTGTATGCGTGTTTGTGGGTGTGTGTGTTAGGGTATGGGTATACTTTTTTTTGGTAGAAATAAATAAGATATTAGGTATTATATCTTAGTCATATAATTATAATTATTATAATCATGTATAAGGTAACAAGGTCGTACTCACAACTAGCGTTTACTGTGTGCATGCATTTGTAAAAAAAAAAATTTTTTTTGTTAATGTTATTTCCATTTTTGGCTTATATGAGGGATTCCAGAGTATCGTAATTATCTTAAATCGTAAAATAATGCAATATACTACACACAAAATACATATGTCATACTCGCACATCATATGATGTTACATTACCTTACGCTTAAAGTATGCGTCCTTTTTAACCGAATTCACAAAAAGGAGGAGGTTCTCAATGCGACTGTATTTTTTTTATGTTTGTTATCTCATAACTCGGTGGTTTAATAACCGGTTTGGAAAATTCTTTTTTTGCTTAGGGTATACTTCAAAAATACGAAAATGTCAAAAATAATATAAGAATACATACAATATCACATTTTTTATTTTGAAGTCGGTGCCAACGTTAAAATTTTTCATCCGCACTTTAGACTTTGTGTTAATAATGTACCTAGTTATTAATGTACCTCTAGTACTATAAGATTTTCACTGTCACCAAACTTTATTATAGCATTCATAGCTGATGTTGATAATAAAACAAAATTATCTTAAACAAACTGAGTCATTTTACGAGCCTACTCACATTTGCTGCACATGCATCGAGGCGTTTCCGACAAGATTCGTTACAATTTATGTTGCAGTGCAAGTATTTTTTTCATATCGAGGTATTGAACGAACACCTATTAAAATAATATTGAATTATAAAATTAAAATTTTATAGTGTCGCGTCTAACGTGCTTTTTATTCAAAAAAGATAACAACAAAACTGTTTTTTTTTCCTGTTTATCAGATTAGTGATCTGGACAGGTCTAACCAATGGGAATTTTTGTTTCATGAGATTTATTTCAAAGGACTTAACACGGTGGACAGTGGGTACAAAAAACCCAGGTGCCGGGGATAATTTGGATCTTTGGATCTTTCAGTAAGGCACCTCTGGGAACTCGCTACGTCATGCTCATGAATCATCGTGGCTATGATCTGCCCCCTAACCATGATATGATTGCCCAAAACAATATTAAAACCGCACTGAGAGTATATAGGATGGCACTATACGCAGCAAGAGGGTGTCTCTGTTTTAATATTGTTTTAACCTTGCTATAAGCGATCATGGTAAGGCCCCAGGTCTTGGACCATCGAGGCGCTTCTCTGGGCGCCTCACACCAGGTAAATTTTCTTATGGTAAAAAGATATAAAAAAAAACAGGTGAAAAATTGTTTTTTTCTTAATTTAAGGGTTTTATTGCTGAGCGATAATGACACCCTGTTTAAAACAAACAAAGTATAACATGAGAAAGAACAAATAATCGTATACATAAAATCAATATTACATAACATGTATTTGTTGGTCTGAGGAGCCTGAGCTGCTCAGACGAACCTGTGCTATTTTATATAGGGTTGTAGCCTGTTCTGATAATGGAAAAGATAATATACTATTACACGTCCCCACATTACTATTATTAACATGTAAAGACCGCCGCAAATCCGCACTACGGGCACACTCCATTGTAATATGTTGAACATTTTCTATTACGTCACATGTTTCGCAATTAGGAGATGGAATTGAAATTTTCATGAGATATCCAAATTTGTTCGATGGAATGTGCCCGTATTAGGGGAAAAAAGAACCTCGTCCTTTTTTGAAGTCTGTAAAAATATTAGAAGGACACTGGCTGAAATCTGCACTTGTAGGGCTTCAGCATGGATTTATTATTATGATAAGTCAATGGGCTTGAGGTATACACCTCAATTTATCGCACAGACCCGGAAGTAGGGTTGCACCTTTTTTGAGACAAATAAAGTACTTTTTCATTTATAGACCAATAATAGTACCTCAGAACAACAACTAAAGCATTATTGTTCTGAGAATAGTACCTACACAAAGTGAAATAGAATTTTTATTTATTTATTCCCTATTCATCTCTATAAATATATTTTTGTTGCTTTTAGAAACATTTAACGAATGTTTGCCTTTTAAAATTTTAATGAAAACAATCGGCTTGTTTTTAATTAAGTTTTTACGAATTTCATTTGTAGGTACATATTTTATCCGCACTGGGCCAGGGTGGTGACTAAGGTCTAAACAACCTAACTTAGCGTAGGCTCGAGCCCCTCGGTGGGGACGTATATGAGCTGTGATGACTCTATTTTAAAGTACCTACGGTTGGCAACCCTACTCGGAGGTGTATTCATTTCAGAAATTAAGGCGACATTGTCTATATATTTGCTATTCTGATGGTCACCCGCGAGGCTATCCCCGTTCTTTCACTGGAATATTCGGCGATTTAGTCTACTAGACCCCATCTTCTATTAGCCTGCAACTGCCTAAAGCCGCAAAAGAGCCATCCGCCCACTTTCTCTTCCCAGCCTCTCATTCTCGATTGACATTTTTTTTATTAACTATTTCAGTCGAAGTAAATTAAGCGTCCGATAACATTATACAGTAGACTGGTTTCACAGTTGCCCAGTAACATGTGTATCAGATGAAAAACAAAGTGCGTATCATCATAACCGACGGTTGATATCCGGCAGGCTGGGTGACGGGTTGGGCTATTTTAAAACTGTGATATTTAAAATACTGCTAATGATACAATTTCCTTGGTTGCCAACTCTAACATTTTAAAACTGCAATAGATACAAAATAGATATGAATTGTTATTGATTCACAAATGAAGTTATTTAATATGAAGGCTGGTCTCTAGCGTCCACAGGCTATGGTAACCACGTAATATCCTACCTCCAGATACCCATTTTATTTTTCCGCCAGAGTTCTACCTATCTAATCTTCTTCTTCTTTTCATCATAGATATAAAAATGAAACGCTGTGTGTTTGTCTCGCAAAAACTCAGAAACGGCTCGACAGATTCTTACGAAATTTTCTGTGTGTGTTGGAAAAGGTCCAGGGAAGGTTTATACGTACAATTGGACCCATTAGGTGGCGCTGTAATCGGGCAGGACAAAGTCTGCCGGGCTCACTAGTCAATAATAAAAATTTATTACTAAAATTCAATATACACAGTTACCTACTTATTTTATCACCCCGGATAATTTAAGGGAAGCTTCACGACACGGTAGTAGAATGATAAGAACATAAATAAAAAAATATATATTCTATTAAATTTTTGTAAAAAGTGCAGTATTTTTTTTTATTAATATTTAAATCATTTTACTACCGTGTCCTGAAGTGTCCCTTAAATTATCAAGGGTGATAAGAAAGTAACCGGGTATGACGTAACTTTTGTTTTTAAATCTTTATTAGTAATTTTACTTCCTTGTCTTATTCACACACATTTTCCAGAGATGTTCACATTTTGAGGTTTTATGGAGCTCTACCTCCCTAGCATGGCCACCAAAACAAGATAAATGATGAAGCGGTTTATCGTGTTTGAAACACTATTGCTATAAATTTCCGTACCATTTATGGACCATGACAAATTTTTTATGTCATCAGCAGTCTCAGAAACGGCGTTCTTTCGTTATCGATTTTAATTTCGGGAAATAATAAATAGCAAGGAGCTAGATCTGGCGAGTACGGAGGTCGAGGGAGGAGAGTTATTTGATTTTTGGCACAAAAATTGACAAAGCTGAAAGTGCCAACTCTTTTTGTAGTGAGTTATCTCGCCACAACGCTGGTTGTTTTTATGATTTTTTTTATGAACGATGTAAGACGCCTTTATAGTGCACGCAGTTCATTGTTTCTGGTTTTCCCCAGTTTCATGCAAAATTAAACGATGCATCTTTGCTCCCGAATATGGCCTATTACTAAAATCGACACTTGTACTAAAACACAATAATTCGAAAAGTAGGTAAACGATTTCTGAACGCTCTTCAATAGTCCAAGAACATGTGCTTACAAAGGAAATGATCCGGAACAGTCTGACCAGTGCAAGGCGTAAAATATCTCCGTCTGGCGCGTTATTCAAAAGTTCGGTTATTTTTTTTTTACTGATCTTGTATGATATTCGTTGGAAGAACTGCGGCAAATGACGAGTGCTTAAATTCGTCTAAAAAGTCGAAGAGAGTTAGGTTATCTAATTTGTCTGATAGACACTGGTGAATAATAAAATAGATTGCCATTGAATTCAACCATTAAAGCTTACTAAGTGTTCCTTTCTTCTGTTAGGAGTATTATAATAACATAATAGTGTTTTTAAAAGAAAATCCACGAGGTAGCTGCTTTACTGCGGGTCTGTAAATAAAACTCACATTATTATTGTAATGATTTGGTTTAATACAACACTAATTAAGTAAGTATAATTTACAGTGATCAATTAATAAGTATATTTGTCGCCATATTGGCGACGGAACAGCCAATCTTTCCTTCGTCGTGAATACATTTCAAATTATCTGTTAAGAATTAGAAAAGGTAAAACTTAACAATTTTGTAACTCTTAGAACTCGTTTGCTTTATGTTAATCTTAACAGGGATTATTCGTTGTGATCGTGATGACACATTAGAAATTATTGAATAAAAGAATAGTATAGTAGCCACAGCATAGAACTCAATAACACAAATCAATATTATTTTCTGTTAATCAGTCATTAATAAAAACAAATCGAAATTGAAATCTTAAATAATTAAAATGTAATAGAATTTGCAATACACTGACGGTATAGAAATTATTCAGATGAAATACATCTTTCAAAATCCTGTTAACTAGTTATTTGAAATAACTAAATATTACATCACTCGCAGATTAAAATAAATTTTTAAGTTTTAAAATAGGTCCCACTGCCATGTGTTTACAACTAGCGAAAGAAACTGGTCAAAATAAGAGGAGAATAATTAGAGGACGACAAACATAGATACAGTATTCTTTAGAATTCGAAACATATTCACAACATACCTTCATTCAACGCTCTCCGTAAATTACTACTATTTTTAATTAGATCATACTTAACATAATTGTAAAAAATCAATTCCTGGTAAAAAAGAGAAAATATCTGTGGGGAAGTTGTAATAGAGTAGAGGGTGGGTTGAAATGGATTTAAATAATCTAACTATAATATTGTGAACGTCAAAGAAACCTTCCAGTGCATAATACCTTTCAACTTGTTTGCAGATTTTGAAATAATGAATAATTCAAACGAACCGTTAATACTAAAGCGTTACGTCAAATGAGGTCAAACTCTATTATTGTTTTGACGCTAACAGAAGTATGCACCGTGATTGCCTAACCACTCTGTACCTAAATTGTCAAATTTTACGTGTTTGCTCATTACATGAATATAATACGTCAAAGGAACTGCACGTTGTTAATGCGATTACGGATTTGGTGGTGGCCCCTTCCTAGGTAAAATCCCAGTGCTTGCGTTAATATCATATGACACCGATGGGGAGGTGGTAGTTACTGGAGGGTGGTTTAGCCAGGTATGGGATTTTTACCCGAGTCCAATGGCATATCCAAGGGGCGGCCTTTTTTTTTTTTTTCTTTTTTTTTTATGGATGGCCCGGCAAATGACCTCCTCCCGCCTGATGTTAAGCGGTGAAAGAGGCCCAAATGAGTTGACAGATAGAGTAGGGACGACATCCACTCTCCTACCTGCCCGCCCCTTGCCGGCCCAAAAGATGCTTTTTCACGCCTCTTTTGAAGGAACCCATGTTGTAGGATGGAGGAAACACGTGCGCAGGTAGAGAATTCCAAGTGTGGGATGAACGACAGAAGAAGGAATCTTGGAATTTCTTGGTACGGTGTGAAAAGGAGGACACAGTGTACGGATGACTCCGAAGGCCCTTACGCGTGTTTCTGTTAAGGAATGGAGAGGGAGGGATAAGGTTAAAGAGCTCCTCAGAGCATTCCCCATGGAACATTCGGTAAAAGGCGCTAAGAGAGGCGATGTCACGACGAAGTTGTAGGGGCTCGAGGGTGTTAGTTGCCTCTACATCGCCAATTATGCGAATAGCGCGACGCTGCAATCTGTCCAGAGCATCGAGGAGGTACTGAGCGGAGCCGTCCCAAAGGTGCGAGCAATATTCCACGCAAGACCTAACCTGAGTTTTATACAACAAGCATAGTTGGTCCGGCGCAAAATACCTACGCACCTTGTTCAGGACACCGAGTTTCCGTGAGGCAGTAGTTATGACGGATTCGATGTAGTCTCTGGGGTTCAGATCGCAGCGAATGTTCATTCCGAGCAAGGTGATGTTGCTCTGTGTGTGAAGGGTTGTGCCCTGAAGAGAAGGAAGGGGGAGGAAAGGTGACTTGTCAGCTTTTCAGTCCCTTGTCGAATCGTAAAGAGATTCCCCCGCCCAAAAAACAGGTTCTGTACAGTATGACGTGCGACGTGTAATGGGTTGAAGAAGAACTGCATGCTTGAAGTGTTTGATTGAAATCTGGATTTCTGGAAAACCAAACATTTGAGGAGAAATTTAAACTATTGAAATTTTGCTTGATCGTATATAAGATGTTGATATGAAGAAGACGTAACGTTTGGGCACATTTAATAATTTACAGGGCATTTTATAGAGATGATAGAGTCGCTGAGAGATAAGGATTGCGCTATACCCTGCATAGCAATGACTCTTTCATACAAGTTTCAGGGACTCGTTTCCTTTGGATAAGGGAATTATTGATAAAAGTTGATTTCAACATATGAAATGTTCTGGATACTTCTATATAATTGATACATTGTACTCCTGTCAAAAGTAATTGTTAAAAAAATACATTGTTTTTTTACTTCAATAAGTGGCATTCGAAAGTTTCCTTGCTCACAAAATGCACGAGAAATGGCGTATACAAAAACATTTACAAATAATAATAAGCTATAGAACTAGTGTAATTTAAGAACAATTTTCTGAATACGATTAGCGAACGACGAAGTGACATCTCTATGAAGTTTATGTACTAGTACTTACTATCATACATATTATTGCAGGTATACATTAATTATTACGAATTACCTAGTATTACAAGTTTTACATATACTTGTGATATGAATATGTTCACCCTTTACATTTAATTTAAATATTCAGTAATACCAACAATGAAACTATTTATTATACTTGATAAATGCAATACTTGAATACGGGTAAACTTTATCTATCGTAAGAAAACGGAATAACTGATTACAGCGTATAGTAGATGCCGCGTCAAATGCAACAGTT
This sequence comes from Schoenobius gigantellus, assembly GCA_963935595.1. Taxonomy (NCBI): domain Eukaryota; kingdom Metazoa; phylum Arthropoda; class Insecta; order Lepidoptera; family Crambidae; genus Schoenobius; species Schoenobius gigantellus. Next base: position 51,847,248 of record OZ012542.1, on the reverse strand, counting down.
ACGGTAACAGCCTAAGGTCTATAAACGCATTTGGAATGTTCTCGATGACACGGCGTCCACTTTACGAAAATTGAAACATATTCACCTACCGAGTCCTCTAAATTGTCTACAACATGAACGATATAATATGCGATAGTTATATTATTAATAAGTAAACGTTTACAATCTTCTAATTTTACCGCTTCCAAAGAATTTACAATCCGTGAATGAATATTTACAAATATTAAGCTTACGCTAAAAAGCAATTCCGAAGAATTAGTGAATTAACAAAATAAAATGTTGTATAAAAAATAAAATCGAAGCCATCATTCTATGGCACTGTGCTATGGGTAGCAATAACTTATAAAATCGATCAATAAATAAATCATCAGATCATTGAATAGTACCGCAGGTAAACATCACAAATCTGAAAAAGATCGGTCTGCAACTAACATTCATTTAATAATTATTCTACCATATAATTTATGTGGTTTGGGCTCAAAGTCCTGTGCCTAACTAAAACAACATTTATTGCTGGTACCTAAATGAATAAAGTTACATAAGGGTTGAATAACAAATTTAATTAGCAATAGGGGCGAATTTTAGAGAAAATACAGTGAGACAAAGTTTGAAAATATCAAAAAGTTTCAGTTGAATGTTACTAACAGGTATTCTTGAATATTTGACCAAACACAAAGTGCTGTTGCAGGATATAATTAACAATACCAGACATATATTTTTTATTTTGTAAATAATATTAGTTTTTTCGAACATAACATTATACGATTTAACATATCTTTCTGTATTTAATAATCCACGATATTAGAGAAAGACATATTTAACACTGTAAGCACAACTACTATGATCGCCATTGAAAATAATTGCAAAATTAATATTGGTTGCAAAATCTACAGAACACAGCCTAAAACATGTCCAAAACTCAAAGTCTCAACCTTAACATGATTATGTGTACTAAATAAGTAGGGTAAAGTGTACATAAAAAGTTCGCTATGCGCATTTAACACGAATCGATTACACCGTTTAGGTACAATAACATTAAATAGCCGAATAAAAACTACTTATTGTTCTATTTTTTTATTTTACACTTTTGGAGATTAAATAGTTTTAAGTATTGATATGGACCTTAAAAGGTTAATAATCGTTGAATGCCTGATGGCATAATTCGTTCCCACCTTTTTTTTCTAACACTTATCGCGCTACGCATACAAAGGTATAGAAAAAAGCTGCTATCAAACTTATCGACTTATGAAAAAATAAACCTTAAAACAACTAACATAAATTCTATAATACTTCGAAATCCCGTTAAAACCGGGTCTTTAACAAAAATAATAATAAAAATAAAACAAAAAATATTTGGACTTTATTCTACAATTCCTCGTTAAGAGATCGTTCACGTACTTCAACAGTGAACACATTACAATCTAACACCGCTTTCTAATAACTCGAAGTAGAACTACACCCGTAAATATAAACTGTATTACATACCGTTAATAATTCTAATCACTATGCAAATAAATCGCCAGTAAGTACTTTAGATGAATATATCGCATCATCTCTATGAACATCCATTGACATCATTTAAATAAGACCATCAAACGGATTCACTTTCAATTTCAATCAGCCATAAAACCAGACCAAATTTTTAAACCGAATAAAATCGCATACTAACATTTCCAAAGTGAGCACAGTCGGTCTCGCCATTCCCAAGTGAACACAAAATCGTTCTCACAATTCCAAAGTCAACACAAAACCTGACTCACTTTTCCAAAGTGAATACTGAAATCGAATTCACTTTCCTTGATTATTGCATAACAGAATTCACTTTTGAATGCAATAAATACAGATCACTTTTAGGTACGGATACAATTGCATACAAGGTAGCACTATGTGTATCCGCTTCGTCTTTACTTATATAATTTACTTGTCAGATCTTTGTTCGTTGAGGGAGAGGTTCTCCGCTTCATCCTTGATGTGGGAAATAGATGCTCGGTAACGCTCCTCAGAGCGCGGGTAGTCATCGTAAGGACTAGTCTCTCCGGATCTGTTGCTAGAAGACTCTTTGTTGGAATTTGAATAATCACCTATAACAGACGTAAATTGATTTATTCTTGTATATGAAATTTTAGAGTGGATCAACTTTGAAATTATTAATTCTATTGCCAGTTTTTAATAATGTATGGAATAGTTGTTATCATAAAGATACTGTGTATAGGCAAAACATTATGCCCTTAAAAAGTGAAAAAAAAAATAAGACAGCGTCAATAAACGCTAGTTTTTTGAGTTTTTTTTTGAAGTAACGTTAGGATATTTTGAAAACATGTATGAAATGACATATTAGGTAATATTACCTTTGTTGGAATAGTCAGAAGCTTGCATCTCGTTCTTCAGATTGTAAATATTCGGTTTGATATCTTGTGCATCATTAGCGCTTAGATCTTCAGCTTTGACGTCATGAGAGGAACTGCTGCTGCCATATCCGTTCATCATGAGCGGTCTGCTATAAAAATGTATGAATGAATGAACATCTTTATTGTTTATAAAATTTACACAAGCTCAACGGAGACAATATAAGCAAACGGCGAACTTATTGCCAATGCGGCAACCTCTACAGGGTAACCTATGCATAGAGGAAAGTTAACTTAACATTTTTATGACGGTTAAAATAATTAATCTTAGTATGTTGTTATTTGCACTTAAATCAATGACACTACATATACTACAAACTAAATAATACTATTCATATACTACGTAAATTACATAATACTAAAATAAAATACTTGAAACAGTAATGGAGAGCACTAAATTTCCAGCTACAGAAAATGAGTTTTGATTACTCGCATAAATGAGTCATGCGAGCGTGCACGCATTACGGACTCTGGTAAGGAATTCCAGAGCCTAACAGATTTGACCGTAAAGGTTTCATCGTAAAATATTGAGGTATGAGGTGAATACGTTGTGAAATATTGAATGCGTTGACTATCGATCGAAAAAAAAAGAAAAGTATGAAGTATCGGAACTATCTCGAGTCTAAACTTTATTAATACAAAATGTCATTTTGCATTCAATATTTGCAATTTAGAAATAGAATCATATCAATTTATTTGCTCCAAATTTAAAGTTTTCATTCATGAAACTTTAAACGTAAGCATACAATTAATTAAAATAAACAATTAAAACGTGGTGGCTGGTGTTGAAGTTAGTCTCTTTAATTTATATAATATCTAAATATATAAGTAATAATGAAATTTAACGAAATACTCCTGACACCATATTAAAATAGGTGCTAACTGATGAAAATGAAGGTTATATTGAAACTTACTTGTATTCGTCGTGCGATGAGGGATAGTCCTCTGTGTGCATCATGTGATCCTCATTCGACATATACGAAAGGTTGCAGTCTTCCATCATACCCTGTTGGAATAGCATAGCAATAAGTATAAAGTTCTTCAAGTGATTCCAATCCAATATGTTGAAATACAGTAGATGTGACACGTTATTATAGACCCCATTTCGTTTATTAACAGGTGTTATGGGAGACGTTCGCTCGACAGTTGTAAAAATGTATACCTGAAGGTTCCGCTTCAAAGCTTCACTATATCCATGTGGGCTGGTCAACATTGGTGGACTTTGAGCTCCCATGAACCTGTTGATTTAATGACATTTATAACAAACTATTTTCAAAACTAAAAATATTCGTATTATAATATTTTTTATAATTTGCAATATTAAGACAAAATTACTTTAAATTTTTAATATAAAAGTTAATAATCTCATTCTTTAAAAAAAATAGATACTTTTTAATAACAGTTAAAAGCATACCCGGCCAGACCTCTGGCAAACTGGACGTCATTATGACGCTTTATTGTTAATTTCTTTTGTGAATTTGTGACGGTATGTGTATTTTGTAAAGTGTTTAATTTTGATTGAGATAACCAATCGTCTGTAACAGTGGCTTATGTCCCGGTGTTATGTGGATGTATGTAAGTAATAAAGATAGATAAATAGAATAAAATAGAGTAAAAAGCCAAGCAAACTGGAAAAGTGAGAAAATATTTGAACAGCTACCATGCGACAAAAATGCACATGCCAAGCTTTAAGCGAAGACTTACCTGCTCTAAAGAATATAGAGGAATACCAAACATGCCAAATGTAAAGATGGGATAAAAGATAATTTGAAAAGATCTCTTTGTCTTACTTGGGTATCCAACGACGATCCTTCATTACAATCATTACATATTTAATACATGCATTCATCATAATAAACATAGTCGCAGTTAATCGATACAGCTTACGGATATCGTCAAATACAAATTAAAATTTCGAAGGTTACATTTGCAACAAATTTATGGATTAAGCTAATTAATTAAACAAGTAGTTATATTGTGGTGTTAAAAAACTATCGCAAAACAATCGGTTATATAGCTTTGCACTCTAAGAGTCTAAACTAATGCTCGTCTGAGTTGAGAATGTGCACTGATTTACATAGATGGTTTGTTTGTTTGCGGTTGAAATATAAAACAGCATTTGGGAGCAGTCTGTGGAAATGAGTACACATTTTCAATGTTCACCATATTGTACAATACAGGTACAATACACTCACGTGGGTCTAGTTACACTCTAACATGACATGTTGAAATTAATCTAAGCTTACACAGTGAAACACTTTACAATAATTAAAATGATCAGAAACATCGATCTAATGTGAGTGATCGATAATTATCATAAATTATAATATAATAGTGTTGTATTCATGTGATAATTCACGATCAATATCATATGTATGACGCACATAAACTAAATTAATGGACGCGATCGTCCAACGATTCTCTCATATAGTGTCAAAATATATTGTAAATAAGTACATTTACTTCATTACTGATTTTTTTTATTTTTTACTGATTTTTTTTACTTGGAAATATTTCGTTTCTAATAGTATCATATCATTACAACACCGCTGCGATACAAATCCACAATTATTTTGATCCATAATAGAATTCGAAAATTACCAAAATGTTAAATTTATCAAATTCGTTTAAAATGAATGTGTCATCAATTGCAAACTTATGATCATGCCCAAATGGAATTATAAGCTTTGATAGCTTATCAAGAGAGTAATTTAAATAATTAATTTCCTTTAATTGAATTAAGTTTTTCTCTAGTAAAAGAATACTTATTACAAAACCACTAGAACAATCCCCAGAAATTTGTGAGAAACCGATACTTGAATAAATTCAACGGACCCATCAGCTACATACAAGTGCATCTTAAAAGTGTTTAAATGACTTGTGTCATTTTAGAGGTATCGAGTAGGAAAGACTCGGATCTAATTGCTTTTTAAGGAATTCCAGATAGAAGATGAATACACTGAAAGGCTAACCAAAGATCGAGCGGTATAGGGCACAGTAAGCAAAAAGGTGAGGATCAGAGTCGTTGGACGGTCGCGGAGATGGTGGTGGGTGGAGGGCGCGCCGCTTACTGTGGGGCGGCGGCGGGCGGCGGCTCATACTTGCGCGGCCGGCCGCGGCTCAGGTGACGTCTCTTCACGAACTCTGCGTCATCCACCATCCAGAAGGAGCCGAAGTCGTCCTCATACCGCACGAAACATTTGTGAAGCGACAGGTTCGTCCGGATCGCATTCTATAAGTCATCTCCATTTAAAATCTATATTGACAAGTACTTTTTAACTGCGTAAATGACTCAAAATTCGTGCTTCCGTTGCGTTCTTTTGTATTTTGATTAATGATTTAAGTAGACAAAATGTTTCCAATGAAACCGCAATGGAAGCAGTCAGATCGTCGTGGAGATACATAATTAATGAACGACATGCAGGTATCGATGGCCCAAGAAGACAGACCCGAGGAAGGGACAGATGACAGGAGCGAGGTTAATAGGCAAGCGAGTAAAACGTTATTCACCGTTGCGCTGAAATTCACGTACACACACAAATAACGAGACCTAAATACGAAATAAAAATTACATAACTTGACATCTGGTAACGGCACAACGTTCCCTAACAAGGAAATCGTTGTAACGTTACTTACAAAATTCAATTCAAATCAACTACACAAATAATTACAAATTTAAATCTGAAACGAGATAAAACGTTTATTTACACAAAAAGAGTTAGATACATCGCTAGATTAGATAGAAAATATTTAAGAGAAGATTAAAATATTGAAATCTGTAATGTGTTGGTTTGTATGGTGTTTTTTTTGTTCTGTATCGTATATTGTGAAGGGACTAAGCTGATAAGTCTTTGGCATTGATTATTGACCATGATCTTTAATGATGTGATTTAATATTAAAAGGTATATTTTTTTATATAAAAAACGACGATTCAGTTAATATTTTAAAAAACCCAAATCGATATTATTAAAGCCTTAACAAGTACTTATGGTTAGTAAATAAAATTTGAAATTATGTTTCCCAATTTATAGTGATGCGTATTTTCCTTAAAAAGATATGAAATCAATTTCGTTATTTCGAATATTTTTATAATTTTATCAAATAATTACCTATTAGTAAAAACGTGTAAAACTGTCTATGTGATGTGTGCTTTTTTATTTCTGAGTGTTGAGTGTCTATGTCTAATGTAAGAATATAACACAATAATAACAGGAATAACCATATTGTGACTGAGACTGAATTGTGATTATTTCGACCGGTTTAGCAATGTATAGTGTTATAGTGAAGTTCTAAATACTCCTAGTTTACTTTATAAGTTACCGTGTGTTAGTTATGGAGAGTGCAAAAAGTTGTATTGGATTTGATTTGTGGTGTAAATATCTATTTGTTAGTTATTTATAAGTGAAGAAGTATTTTGAAAATTGAATAAATCAATAAAGAATAAACTCTTTTTTTAATTACTCATTTAGTCAGTAGTGGCAGTGTAAGTGAATTGCTAGCTGCATTCATGAGTAATTAAATATGACATGCCGAGTATAGGAAGTATTTTTGAGTACAGAATAGTTTATGATCATGCGTATGGCAAGATTAGTCAATCAGTAGTGGAAGTGTAAGTGAATTGAGGGCTGTACTTAGGAGTGAATAAATATGACATGTTGTGTGTAGGAGAAACTATTGTTGAGTACAAAAAAGTTTAGTTATTTTGTGGAGGGGAGGTGAGTACATAAGGCGTTAAGTGGGTGCTGCATGGTCTTGTATACCGTATTAAATGCACTTTGTGTAATGTTAAATGATGTATGGTGTGAGGTGAAAGAATACTGTTGGATAGTACGTGATGCGTCGATAAATGGGCGTGTCAATTTCTAACTATGTTTAAATAGTAGTAAATTTGTCGTGATGTAGGTGAAATATTGGAATTGGTTTGTGAAATATTATTTAATTGTACAGTGCTATGTTTCAATTTTGTCAGAATGTATAGTGGTAAAATCAGTGAAAATGTGTCTGAGTGCATTGGGTGTCAGTTCTTTCAGAATGTATATTGTTAGACAGCGTTGAATGACAATGTATCAGAATGTATAAAGTTAGAAAGTGTCAAGTATGTTATAATAAATTCTGTTACAGTATCAAGTTCAAGTGTGTAATCAGCGTTAAATGTATAAGATTGTATGCTGTATGACAGTTTGCAGGATTGTAGAATGCAGGTAGCTTTAGTGTGTCGGAATATATTCTGTCTAACAGTGATTAGTGTCAAGTATATCAGAATGTAAATTATTACGGGTTAAGTGTCAAGACTTGTTGGGGTGCGAATTGTTAGGCAGTGATAAGTGTGCCAGAATGCACACGTAGTCTGCGTTAAGTGTCAAGAGTAATGAAATGTATTTTGTTTTCAGTGTTAAGTGTTAGAATGTTTGCTGTTGAACAGTGTCAAGTGTGCAGAGTGGGGTCGTGTACGGACCCCGGTGCGAGGGCGGGCGGTGCATGGGCGGCGCGCTGCGGGCGGCGCTTGTAGAACTCCACCTCGTCGACGGTCCACACGGCGCCTTTCACGTTCTCCACGCGCATGAAGCACTTGTGGAGCGACAGGTTGTGACGCACCGCGTTCTGTTATACTAACCTAGTCTTTATCTGTTCAACATTACATTTTTGCTCTTCTGACTTCATTGTTGTGAAGCTTCTGCCAGATTAATCGCCAATTTAAAACCCGTGTTTGAATGACGATAAAATATAAAAAATAAGTAATGTAACTTTCCAGAAATATATTTTTACAACAATTTGTAAAACACTTATGTTACACTTTTATTTTATAACCTGAATACTTGATTATGGGATTCCAAAAAAAATCTGGCTTCGGCTTCAACGACGATAAATTATTACTTTTATCATCAAATATAAATATACAAAGGTTCTTAGAAAAAGCTTTTTATTCAGTTACTGTTAAATATAGTAATAATTTATGTTCGCTATATGTAGGTACTCGAAAAATAATTTCAGTATAATAATTGTAAGATTATTTTCACGATTTTTTGAAGATTCACCAACAATTTCTCAACATTTTTACAAATTTGCAACATTACACAAATATCTCTTAAAGAATAAACCTTACTTCTTTTGAAAATTGCTAATGGCTTTAAAACATACAAACCATTACAGTACAATATTTATAGTTACCTTCCGACATCAATTATAATAATAAAATAAACAATAAAAGTTTTGTTATTATTATTTGTTAGAGTTTTTGAAAATATCCTGTCAATGAGCCTAAAATGGCAACATTCTGATGTTATGCAGATTTTATCTTCCAAAGAATCCAAAAGTTTTTATGTATAATTAAATTACAAATGACAATTCATCATTTTATGGAAAGTTTAATATAGGTAGTATATCTCAATTTGCAAAAGTGCCCTTTTAACACAAAAACTAAATTAAGTAAGTAAGAACTTGAAAAAATTATTTTAGTTTTCATCATTTGCTATTTCCAATTTTAAAACTTAAAATAAAAACAAGACAGAAACATACCTTCCAAGTTGCAGCGTTGCGTCTAAAGTAGCAGAATGTAGTTTGGAACCAATTGTATATCTCGTTCAGAGTGAGTTGCTTATCAGGAGATTCTATAATTGCCTGAAATAGAACACACATTCAAACACAATCCAATAAAGTAACAATCGGTGGAAGAAGAGAACCTTGTGCAATGCGCCAGATAAAAAGTAGATCTATAATGTCAAATAAATTATGTTTAAAAAATTACATGAGGAATTGAATAATTATTCAAAATGAATCATTCATAAATTAATGATTTGAAAAATGGTGAACTTTTTCAAATGTATAATAGTTATTTGTTATACATGAGCGCAAAGTTGCTTTTTAACCGCGTGCTCAACTTTGATGACCGAGCAAGCGAAGGATCTAAAATTGAATCACGAGCAAAGCGAGTGATTCAAAAATTAGAATCCTGAGCGTTAGTGAGGGAATCAAAAGAGTACAAGGTGAAATATCTTTGCACTCGAGTGCAACACGTAACTTTTCATCCCCCCTCAGCGAGGAAATGACTAAATGCAAAATAAAACATTTACTTACAATCACAAGATACTTTTATTTCAGTTTAGGTAAGTATATATTTACTACAACATTATGATGGGTAAGTATTACAGAAAAATATTTATATTATGTATAACAAATAATACGTTTTTTTCCTTGTTTTCAAGTTTCTTATTTATAACAATACGACGTCAAAACAAAATGGCGCGCGCAAAGCAAATTTAAAACAAAAGTAGGTACACCAAGGAGGTTCCAAATCTGAGTATTTAACAAATTTAAAAAAGTTGTATGATAAATTCGGCACCATGGATATGGAAGTAAAAAGGATTAATAATGTTTTGAAATTACGAGTTCATACCTATTGTAGTGTACGCGATGTTCTAAATTCAAATTTACTTTAACCTCAAGCGAATAAAAACGGCTTTGGCGGTCAGATATCGAATAGCAAAAATACTCTTTCCGAGATGGGGGGATGAAAATAATATTTCTATACCAACCTGTCTAATGAGAGACGCATACGTAAATGGAGGTCGTACGTCGGCTGATTTGTAAAACTCGCGATTGCGCTGGATTTCTGAAATTTATGAAGCTTTTATCAATAGTAGTCCCTCTTAAAATCATAAATTTAATGTATATTTATATGCAATGCCCTATTAATTTCATTAAAAATTGTTTTACCTTGTTGAACATCTAATCCAGCTCGTTCGAGCATATAAGGCAGACCTTGTAGAGGAATTTACATAGTATTATTGACTATTCAATTCATAGCAGATTTCATTGATATAAATTTTCGAGAAAATAGGCAATTTTGTTGAATACTCTTTAGCTTACCTCCAGCGATAGCGACTCCAGATTTATCAGACACTCTGCGACGAACTGGACCTGGAGAAGCACCTTCGCTTGCAGCGCCTAATAGAAAATCATTTCGATTTATAAAATATACAGTTTGAAATTTCACTGTGTCAATAATTTCATAAGTACTTCGGCACGGTAATAGTATAATAATTACCATGACTTCGGTTACTTATACCTGCTTCGGTTACATCAACTGTGTAGATTTAAGGCAAGTAAATAGGTAACTCCACCAATATCTATTGAGACGGGAGTCTTTTAATTTAACTTATATTTTTTTAGATAATGTTTGAAAATAAAATTAAGTTTATGTTATATAAATTCTACCGTGTTTTTAAATGAGTCTTTTAATTTAACATATATTTTTTTTAGATAATCTTTGAAAATAAAATTAAAAACACTGCCTGCTTTAAATTTTTAAGACTTCAAAGGATAAATTAACTGCACGGTACTACAGCAGGTAGGATCGATTTAATTATATAAACTGTACTCAATAACTCGAAACGAGGCGTTGGACAATAAGACTCATAAAAGGCTCTGAGACACATGAAGGGCAGAAGAACTAAAATCACCGACTAGCCCTAAGAATTGCAATCCTTTAGTGCAGTGGGCACAGCATATTGCTCACAAAATTGATGGCCGTTGGGGTGAAACGTCCTCGAGTGGCCCCCTCTTAGTGAATTGACGATTCGATTCAGACATCTAGACGGTCGTCCAATAGTAAGCGTGCCTTGACTGAAATGATCGTGACGATAAAACCGAATCAGCGGGCCTATTATGGATCTTTCATCGTATGATATGGTATGATTTTGAGATAAAGAAGTCATGAAATGCTTCAATTGTTGTTACCGATCTCCAATGATATCATCACTATGGCATAATTTCAACGATGTCATTATGATGTAATGAACGAATGATTAAAAAATCTGACCGAAAACCTTATTTTTCATTTTGCACTAAGATGTCATAATGATATCATTTGAAAACCATGAGATCGGTAATAGGCCCGTTGATCTTCTATTATTCTATTGTTTTACAATCAACGGAGGTTCAAGTAGATGCTGAAACTCACCGGGCTTGGGCAGATCGCGAGCGCGGTGCAGATGCCGCATCATGGCAGCGAGGCGGTCGCGCTCGCGCCGCAGCTGCAGCTCGAGTTGGGCCACCACTTGCATCTGCACGCGCGCCTGCGCCGCCGACCGGTCGTCCAGCGTGTGGGCCGCCTCCAGGTGTCTGCAACACACGTATTTTTTTATTTTTTTTTTTTTTTTTTTTTTTTTTTTTTTAAAACGTCGCCCCACACTAGGATTTTCTCCTGTGTCGTGGGTGCAGTTACAAACATAGAATATCACATGCACATACGCCCAGACCGGAACAAATTTCTGTAGGCCATACAAAATATCTGTCCCGAGCGGGAATCGAACCCGCGACCCGTTGCGCAGTAGGCGATCTCTCGACCTCTGCACTAACCGTGTCGTCAATACCAATTTATGGCGTCAATACCAAGTCCAAGTTACTCAATGATAAAAAAGATAGGTACAGTACGCGACATTCCCGCGATCACGATGTTGTTTCAAGTTTTTCATCGCTTCACAGAAGTTAAAGGAATCACACAAATTTCCTTTGGTCAGATCTTACGACATATGGGAAGAAAAGAACATTGTATTCAAAATTCACCATTGCACCGAAAACTCTTCATAAATAATAGCATATTTTCATAAAGGGAAACTGGAAAACCGCATTCAAGGTATTTCATTAAAATTAGGGACAATTCATTTTTACTTCCGTCTTTTTTTCTGAAAAATTAGCATTAACAATTTTGTAGTATGAAAAAATAAGGTATAAGTCTGTAAGTACTCACTTGAGGAAAGCTTGGTAGTCTTCAGCCAAAGCATCGCAACCGGGCCACTTGCACACTCCTCGCCCAAACAATGGATGCTCCTCTACTTCACCACCCCATAGCATTAGACCTGAATCCAAAGTCATGCATTAAAAGGGTAGGATGAAAACATTTGAATAACGCGGTTAAAGTTAATTTCTCTTTCAAATTTTCCAATTCAATCAACAACTGCCGAATGATATGATGTATCTAAAATAAGAAAAAGAAATGATCGGAACTCATACGTAGCAAATTAATAAAATTTAAATGTGTACTTGGATTGTTACTTGAAAATTCTGAACTTCTTCTTTTCAAATAAAGATTATTTCGCTAATCTTCATATGGTGATATGGTATCGAAAAACCTAATTAAATGAGTAGCCGCATTTATAGCTTGATGGAGAAATCACTTACTGGGCGGTGCATTCGGCGGCACAGAAAGAGGTCCATGCATAAGGTACTGCCGCTGTACCGCCTGCAACTGCTGTACCAGCTGCTGTTGCTGGGCGCCTAACTGCTGCTGTAGCGACCCTGTTACAAATAACACTCTCGCTACATCTCTGCTAATAACGTGAAAGCCCAAGCATCGTGAACACTGAGTTTTAGCTCCTTGCCGTGAGAACGGGAGTCAAACACCCTGTGTGTCGGTGTGTCACTAAGAGCAATGATTTATTGAGAATGTGCGCCTTAAATAGTCATGTTATGCATCAGCGTAATTCTCGAGCGCGTGTTGCTCTAGATTAGCTCGAATTCTCGATACTAATTACACGCTGACGTAGCAGAGCTATTTCTCCTATTTCCTTAAGAACAAGAAAAGAGGTAGATGAATAAAATCTGAACCAATGTTCTTTAGAGGCTATCGGTAACTTACTTTGACTGCATTTGGATGTGAATGTTAAAAAAACATCTCGTTCTATTCTAAAATAGAGTGAACATGTGGATAAATAACCATCGTAGAAAGATGAGAGCAGTGCTGTTTATTTTGTTGAATTTTTAGCCATAAACGGTTCTTTTTCAGCACAGACTCAATGAATGATCGAAGAGGCTTTTACGATTTATAATAAAATTCCAAGGAAAACTTTAGTCAACGTCTTTGGACTGCAGTCCAAAGACGTTGACCAAAGTTCTAATAAAAAAAATGTTATTTAGAATTCATGAATTCTAAATAACATTTTTTTTTATTAGAACAGGAAATATTTTTATTTTATTTTATAATACACTTACCAGGTGATGTATCCGGAGGCGGGAGATGGGATTGTGACAGCAAATTCAAATTGATTTGATCTTGGAGACGCGACTGCTCGAGCTGTCGTTTTGCCGCTTCCGATGACATATGCTGAAAAAGAATAGCATAAACTTTTTGTTTTAGTTACGTGTAGCGTTCTTGCAAATAATTATGGACAAAAATAGTAAACAGATTTTAGTCATTTAGGGAAAACGCGTGATTTCATATATAAACAATATGATTAAGTAGGTACCTACATGTTTATGTATATTGATCAGCTGACGGAGTTGACATTGCTTTATCTGCGTTTGCAGCTAGCCATTATTATTTTCTTCAAGCTAAATTCATGCTTTCAAAGAAGCAACATAGTTTTATACCTGTTGCACTTAGAGTTGCATGTGCAGATCCATCACTTGCAGAAACCCAGACAAATGTCGAATAATCCTTCATACTCTAATCCTTCCTTCCGGATTCATATTCTCAAGTAAGCAACTCAATTACCTGTTTCTGCATATGATGCTGGTGGAACAGACGCTGCTTCATCAGCGCTTGCAGCTGCGTATGCTGGTCTAGAAGTTGCATGGCCAGAAGATCTGGCGCAGCTAGCGGCAGCGGGGAGCGGGCGCCTGCCGCGCCCGCGCTGCCCGCCGGAGACGTCGGCGCGGGGCTTGAGTGCGCCGATGCAACGGCGGGGGAGCTTGGCGCTGACGCCTGTGTTGCATAGACAGTTGACACCTTTTAAGGGGAGAAAGCAATCACCTCATTTCATGATAAATTAGGAGATCCAATTATTATAGAACCCGATATATAGAGTAGTTTTAGGACTAAAGATCATTAGATAACACAAAATTTCGAATATTCGAACATTATAGTTTGTGAAGTTTGAAGCAAATCTGTTATGGCTTATGGATAACAACAACCAATTTTCGGAAAGAAAATGAAGAACCTACCATAAGTTTTGCGTCCCATGGTTTATGATACTCCGGAACTGTCATTTTTACCGTCCGAAGGGAGAATATTAGAACTGTTAATCTTATTCACATGATTCTAATCAGAATGTTTATTAAAAACCGGTTTAAGCTTTGAGAACATTCCTTACCGAATGTATGGGGTTTCGAACAATACAAGTACCTTACGGAACTCTAGCCGACCTAACATGGCTGTCGTGTCCCAGGTCGATAAGCAGACAAGTCTGCTAGAAGAAGAGCCCCCCGCAACCCGAACTGGGCAGTGTAATGAAGGCGGCTCCAACAACCCTTCTTTTAAGAGACACACGTATAAATACACTGCGTGTGTTAAAGCTGGGATGATGAATAATATCTTACCCTTGCAAGGGAAAGGGGCTCATGTTCTCGGGGTGGTGAGGCGCGGCGCGGGGGCGAGCTGCGCCGGCGCCTCCGCGCCGCCTCGCTGCCCCACCTGCCGGTGTCCTCTCTGCAACAACACACAGTTCCTCTTCCATTACAATGTTAGCAATACTAGATATAGTCAGTTTTAAAAAGACTCTCATGAACAAAGGTTATTACAAAGTGAGTGATTATTTAAGTGACCACACGATATGGAATTAGCTAGAATAAGTTATCAGATGTCATGTTTGGTAACAACATAATTTATTGTATAATGCTTAGTGTTAAGCTTATAACATTTTAAGTGTATGTAAGCATACTTACTGATTGTATTTTATAACTTTCAATGACTATGTAACAAAACCAACATTGTAAATGGCAATTTAAAAGAGGAGATAAAAATTTGACCTTTCGAGTTTCTTGCCTGTTCTTCTCGAGAAGGCCTCCCAATTTCCGAACAGGTGTAGAGTCAACTTTTTTTTTTCATTTCTACTTGTATTTGCAGACATCCTGATTATATTCAGGATGTATGCACATACAAGGTTAATAATATGTTTCCTTTAAATTAAAATGATTTGCTTTGTTTTGACTATGTTGGCCTATGTTGAATAAAGAATTTTGAATTAAGAGTGGTGAGTAGGTACAGTGCTTATCGCTCTATTAAGTAACCCGTCTGGAAGTTTACACCACACAGCCAGACGAAACATCACAGCTTGTTTCGAATTTAAGGTTTTTTTTTAGATTTTTTCAACTCGTTAGATACAACATGATTTTACAGATTTATGGCAGTTTTCCTGGGGCCATTAGTTCATTACATGTAAGCTGGTGTCTAAATTAAGGGTGATATGGATCACTGCTCCAAGTTCAGTTTCGCGATTGGGCCCTCAGTCCAGATATACATCAAAATTTGATCCTCTTAGTACTTACGCTTGTGCTATCAGGCGTAGGGTCGTGGATAAGGAGAGTACTTGACTTCAATTTTGCTTGTAACCGAGTATTATATTCTATGGTTGAATTAATAATACTCAACATTATATTTATTCATTCACATAATTCTTCAAGAAACTCCAAGAATGTTAATACCTTTTAAAGTTTTAATTGAAACCATTAGTAATAGCATTAGCAGTTCGATTGACAGCAAATATAATTGCTGGGCATTTATTAATATCTTTAATAACAGGTACTGGACCTTTAATTAATTACTATTTTATTTTATTATTAATTGTAATACAAATTTTACTTTTAACTTTAGGATCAGATGTTGCAATCATTCAATGCTTGTTGTTGTATATCAGATTTTTATTACATACAAACATTTTGTCTCACCTGATGATAAAGCTGAATATAAAAGCGTGGCTTACCAATAATTTCATCACCAACCACACCAAGCAGAAAAACTTCTGCCTCACATTGGGAATCGAACCCGGACCTCCTCATTAATACCGGGTGGTCTACTCTCAACTCAACTACTAGACCATGGAGGCGATTTATATTAACATCATATCAGCCAAGAGATGCCCACTACTGTATATATAGCACCGCTGAGTGAGCCTGCCATCGCTGCTTCTTCTGGCACATGGCCGTCGCCCGAGGACCAGTGGCATTAGTCCCCCAAACAGTGCATGGTCACTTAAGGCTCACAGTTCTGTGGGTTATGTCTGTGAGCTTTGGTCTCTTGCCGATCTCACGATTCTTATTAGATTTCAGCCTTCTTACGAGTATAAGGCAAGCAAGACCCATTGTAAGCGGTCACGTCACGGTACCATAAGGCAACACTGGCAAAGATGAAGACTTGTCTTGAGAATATGTTTCGTAGCTGCCTAACTGAGTTAGATTCGTCAAATAATTAAAAAAAATCTAAAAGTTAAAAGTTATTCGTCAATTAATCTAAAAGTTAGACGTACAAAGTTGAACTTTTTGTCCCAAATTAATATATGCCGGTTTATTCCATCCAGTCCTACCAGTAGTTCGACTATCGAACTATTTGTACAAAATTATTCCAAATTGTTATACTGGCTATTCAAACTTTTTGGCCACGCTAGTTTTTGATACAAATAGTACAGTAGAGCTTAAAAGTGAAATCAAATAAATTCTTCCAGACCAATACATGTAATAAATATTTATTCAGACGTAAACAAGTATAATTGCATAGTGCGTAAAGATGTAGTATCAATACTTTATTTTTTTAAAGAGAAACTTTTTACATCGCCTCAACTATTTTCGTCTCAAGTTTTGTCATCACATGTCAATTACACAAAAACATAAGATCTTTAAATCACCTCTTCATATAGGTTAAGATTGGTCTATGCGTTAGATCTTCGACTTAAAATCTGTTAACATCCATAATGTTTTAATGATACTTATGAATGGAGAGATCTCAGTGTCGCATTTTCTTGAAATATGAGAATGATTTTATAATAGAAATATATTTTTAAATGTATTTTCGTTTTCAATATACTTAGAATAAAACCTAGCCAGTATAACAATTTGGAATAATTTTGTTCAATTAGTTCGATAGTCTAACTACTGGTAGGACTAGATGGAATAAATGGGGCTGCCAAGACTGGACTCGAGTCACGCATTATCTCACAATTTCAGTGACATAATCGTAGCGTATTTAGTGTGACTGACGTGATAAATTTTCTTGACGCTCATCAAGGAACACATGTGACTGAGTTCAATCACAAATTCCTTCGCGTGCCTGTACGCCGACTGCTGTGGTTGTAGCAAGAGCTTTAATACTTTAGAAGAAGTAGTAGCAGCCGGAGAGCAAAAAAATTGTGATAAAACTCAGTCACACGTGTCCCTTGACGAGCGTCAAGAAATTTTTATCACGTCAGTCCCACTTAATACGCGCCACCGTGCTAATCTTTAAGGCATAGAGATTATGTCACTGAAATTGTGAGATAATGCGTGACTCGATGACTCGAGTAAAGTCTTGGCAGCCCGTGCTACGCCTGCAGTTATCCTCAAGCATTCAGGGTGTTATTAGCCTTGACTACGATGTCATCAGCGAAACAGAGATGAATCATATACTCGCCGTTTATGTTCATGTTAGGTCTTTTCTAGTCCAATAGCTCAAACATACTCGTATTATTATTCTCTAGCGTAGCTATTATAATTGGGTGATATAAAAGCGACAGAGTGTCGTTCTGTGTCACAGTAGCTATATTGGTTACGAATTTTGGTCCTAAAGTGAACTGGCATAGTGTCGTCTTCATACAACGATAACAGTACTTGGGTATGCCAATAGTTTTCAGTAATTTAAAAAGTAGTTTTATCCTTGATTAAAATGGAGTTAAATTCACCTACTTTCAGAAGCTCTGCCACAGTTTATAACACGAATTGTTAAACTGTGGCTCTGCTCTCTGCTGCTCCATCTGCTGATGGGTGATACCCAGCGCCTTGATCTAAAGCTACACTAATATCGTCTGGGATATCTTCGGTGTAGTAGTAAATGACGTAACGATTCAGCAGTCCTTCGTCTAAAGCTGATTTAAGCTTCGTTAGATAGACCGTAACATCACCAGTAGGAAAATCATGAAAATTGGCATAACCAGTGAAATCCAGTAATAAAAAAATATACATACCTGTCCAGACAACGGTCCAGCTCGAATGAGTTGAGTAGCGGTGGCTTCGCAGCACCACCAGGATTTGCGTTCAATGTCGGCTCAGGACCCTGCAACCATAATCGTGATTTACACTTAAAGAATAGGATAAGCGGACTGGAAATTCTTTTTGGATGTGGACGTACTATTCCATTGTCTGTCTCCATTTCAGATTATCGCAACGGTGTTAAAACACCGGGTCTAATGAACGGTCTACTCCTTCATCAGGGGAGCCAGTTTTCTCCTAATACCCGAGTTCTCTGAACATACCATGTTCATTGAGATTACTAATTTAGCAAACTTACACGAAATAAATACAAACGATTATTTAAAATCAAATCGAACGGACAGTAGCAAACAGAATTTGTTTACGTTTAATATTCAAAAAAAATCGGAAATTCATAGTACACATTTAACACAGATCATCACAGCTAGTGTGACCACAAAGAATTGTTTCTTTAGGATTTATTCTTATACAAATATATAAAAATGTGTAAGGTTAGATTGTTATGTGTTTATTAGTTTTTTATTAGCTATCAACACCAAATAGGACACTAACTATATAAGCTAACAAATTTTGTTCCTAACGAATACCTGCTTGTTACCTGCTCCCAACGACTCTATAATATAATTACTTACTTAATATTATAAAGCTGAAGAGTTTGTTTGGTTGAACGCGCTAATCTCAGGAACTTTAGGATTTAAATTGAAAAATTATTTTTGTGTTGGATAGACCATGTGTCGAGGAAGGCTTTAGGCTATATCGCTACGACTAATAGGAGCTAAAAATCAATGAAAAATGTTGCAAAAACGGGAAAAAAATATTATGGCGAAACGTAGTTCGCGGGCACAGCTAGTTAATGATATTATATTCAAAGCGTGTTTTACAAATGAATTGTCTATATTGAAGTTTATGTCATACAGTACCCGTAGTGAAGATCATGATGTAGGTGATTTTCGATATATATTCCTGCTTTACAAATTTTTTTAAAATTCATATTCTTCTAAAAATTTCCAATGGCCTAAGAAATTAAATCTATTTCCATAGCCAGAGAAATTATGTAAAATATCTGTATCTAGAGCAGATTCAGCCGGTATTATGATTTCCTTTTCGGACTCATATATTTTGATTGAGACAGCGAGAACTAAACTGCCTAGGTACTCGTATTTAACATTACATCATATTTCATACATATTTTATTAATATCTCTATATTCACTTTATTTTAAATTTCAATCAATAGCATAATTATTATTTCGGTGTAAGTTTACCTACTGCCATCCTTATAATCCAAAAGTGATAGTCACCACAGGACATTAATAGCTGAGCCGCGATGGAATAGTTTGTTGACATTATTTGATTTACATTGGCAATATGTGGGCGCATATGTAATCTGGCGGGGCCAAGCTCAACGTTATTGAAGGATAGCGAAATATGTTATTCTATTAACAGTTATTATACAATCGCTGTTCTCATGATTTTCACCTCTCCACAGTATTGACATAGTCATAATACGCTCGCCGCTGGACATAGGCGTTCTCAAATCAAATTCACCAACATCGGTTGGTGTCAAAATTTACCAACAGTCACAGGAAACTGCTCGAGATGAAACAGTTTTTCTTCGAAAATATTATGTAACAACATCCAAAATCGTGCCTATATGCGGGATTGTAATAATTTTAGTAATATAAAACTGTTTTAACATTATTCGAAATTGAGTCAAATGTAAACGATCAATATGTCTCGATTTTTCGCACGATGAATTTAGAGTTTTAAACCATGCACTTTCACTTTCAATGCATAAACAACATTATGGTCATGATTGTTAGCTAGGGATTTCATGTTTGTTTTCATTTCTTTATTATTTAAATATTGCAGATTACGCGCGAGTTTCGTCTTTGATCTCTATCACTCATAGTCAAATGATCAGTGTGGAGCCCATGTGGAACCAACGACCATATGGAGCTTTATAAATATTTAGCTTCATAAATAATATTTCCCTTACTCAAACCTACTCTGAAAGTAGGTCTGAAGTTGCCTGAGGAGCGGGTAGTACTTTTCAGCCCTAGGGCTGAAAGCTTTCAACTGAGAGAGGTCAAATTATAAAAAAGAAACTAGTTTTATTTTCACATTTCTATTGAACCATGTTCTAACTTTCTACACAGTCACCTAACAGCGCGGTCTAAAATTGAAATAACCTAAAGTTAACTATTAATTAAAGAATATATTTTTCTGAATGACTTTATTATAATTTACTTTACCGGCCACGGAAAAAAAACAAAATAAACGGGAGAGCGGCATTCCGACCTTCATTTGTTTTTTCGAGTTGTAAAGTTTTATATTAACACAATCGGTCTTATTACAAAACCTGGTCTAAAGTTAGTCTTGGCTTAAAAGTAGTGCGCTTTCACTTGTGTCAATATACATAGATAGAGACAGCGTCAACTTAGTCCTGGTTTAAACCAGGACTAACTTTAGCCCATGTTTTGTAATAAGGCGGATTCGGTTCAGATATGGGTTTAACGCCTGATTTCATAAGAGAAGTTGTTGATTTATTAAAACAAAATTCACTATTTTTTTTCATTAGCTAATTCATGTTTTTATTTTTACTTTCCTTGTATTCGTAATGAAAAGCACAGTGTTTACCTCGGATTCAAGACTTATTTAGTCCCTCGAGCTCGTCTTCGATACCCCGTCTCGGGATTAAATTAGTTACTTTCACACCTTGGCCATACCTTGTCTCGGGATCACTTTAAGGCTTCACATATTTACAACAGTGAAGCCTTTTTTGCCTTCTTCACCTGATAAAGTAACGATGAGGTCAAATTTTGATTTTTATCGGAAACTGAATTTTATGTGTTAAAAGTGATAAACATCAATGAAATAATGCTTCCTATCCAGAAATGCCTTTCACATTTTCTATATAAATCATGTAACGATTCGTTGGTGACTATCATCAAAGAAGCCATGTTATTGTAACCGGTGTGTTCTGGTAATGCTAACATATTTACAGTACGTGACCTCATCGGTCAGAACTGTTTTGACAAATAGTATCGGCTTTTGTACACATAAAAGCTAGTCTGTAAACTATTGGCAACTATTTTTCTAAACATCCGATTGTTGCATGTTATGTGTGTATAGATTTCAATGTGAATTTGCGTGATAGCTATGCAGTTTGTGGCAAAATATTCTAGTACTTAAAGTAAATGGTAGATACGCTGACGTTTACCGGAGAAAGACTCTGCACCAGGGTCGCCTGCATGGGTACGTACCTCCGTCTTACCTAATCCGCAGCAAAGCAGCAGTGCTTGCATTGCTGTGTTCCGGTTTGAAGGGTAAGATATGGCAGTGAAGTTACTGGGTACCGTGACTTTACATCTTATGTCACAAGCACAAGTTGGCAACGTTCACTGGGATTCTTGTGCGGATTGCAGATTTGCTACAAATCTCACAGGAGTCACATGTATGTTACTACTTACCATCAGGCGGGTACTTACCATAGGTGACTGTTACTACTTACCATCAGGTGGGCAGTATGCTTGTTTGCCAACTTAGTTGTATAAAAAAACGCGAAAATATGGACACTAAATTATTTTTACCCACAAAAGGTAAGCTCTTGACGTCCATCTTGCCTGATGGTAAGGGACGACAAAAACGAAAGCTTGACCTGGACGCTCCAATAAATGAGAAACTGGTTTTTTTTACCTCTAATTGTGGAAACACAACAATGTAATTAACATGGCGACAAACATAGGTATAAGTCGGTGGTTAGCCAGCCAGGTGGTCTCAGAAACCTATCACCAACATTATCAAGCAAAAAAATGTTTGGACCGAACTTCTAGATATCTACCAATAAATCAACCAGGGAGGTCATGATGAAATAATTTTTGCATTTGATTGAATGTTTCTGTTTTCTCTCTCTTTCGACGGTTCTAGACGACGAATTACTACAATTTTAAAGGTAGCCTATGTAAATCTATCTTTTCTTTACCTTTTCTGACTTTTAAGGAGTTAAAGCTTGATCATCTTAAATGTATGAGTCCCAATTGCAATCATCTGATATGAATATGTTTATTGAAAAACGAACAATGTTATGTATTTTTGTTTGACCTTTACTTGGCGTCAATTCTTCAAATAACTTTTGGCGTCAATGTTAGGCTAAGAAGTCCCCTATTGTGCATACTAAAAAGAAAATGTCTACCAGACAACATTTATTATTATTTATAAGTATTAAAAAACCTATTGTCCAGCAAGCTGTACCTATGGTTTTTATTGAAAAATCACGTAACATACTATCGCAGAAAACGTGACTATCGAACGTTGAACAAACGAGCATTTTTCATTTTGCTACGATTGCTAATCACAGATCTCATTACAAGCGACATGTTTCGGAAACATACAATATTATAATCTTATAAATAATAAAAATATTTTATGCACGGCTTGAACGGCAACAAGCGTACAGACCACCAAAGTAGTTACGCCCCATACTATGAACGCATGCGACCAGAGAGGGCTGATTCCACAAATAAAATTAAGTCGAGCCAAAACGGATGGTTACGTTTGGCCAGTCGGAACGAACAGGTTGTGTTTTGAATCTTGATGACGTCATAATAAGAAGTTTAGGTTGGTCGCAACGATTCAGTTTGGGTTCGGTTTTAGCTTATTTATTAGAATCGACTCTCTGCTCTGGACAACAGAGTCAGAGGGTCAATTATGTTTTGTCAACCACAGACCCACGTCAGCACTAACGTACTGACAGAGTCCGGCCTAGTGGGCAAACTCAGTCACGGAAACAAATACAAGGAAAGTAAAAATAAAAACATGAATTACCTAAAGAAAAAATGAGTGAATTTTATTTTAATAAAGCAACAACTTCTGCTCTAGCCTCTTCTCTTATGAAATCAGGCGTTAAATCCATATCTGAACTGATTGTGTTAACACAAATCTGTACTATACGGAAGCATAAATAAAACTCTACAACTCTAAAAAAAGTGAAGATCGGATTGCCGCTCTCCCGCCTATTTTGTTTTTTTTTCCGTGGCCGCTAAAGTTATAATAAAGTGATTCAGAACAATATATTCTTTAATTAATACTTAACTTTATGTGATATCAATTTTAGACCGCACTGTAATGTGCCTGTGTAGAAAGCTGGAACATGGTTCAATAGATATTTATTGATTTTCGTTCGAATTGAATTTCTTTAGTTTTCAATCGATTGACTGAAATGAGTAGTCTCAACGACTCGTCGCTACTAAGCAAGTGTTGAGCAAAGCGACGAGCGAAGTCGTAAGCAGCACATGCCATTTGATACGACAGAATAGAGCAACTCAAAAATAGTGTTCATGACGTTGTTTGGATGCGTTCGTCTGTGAATTGAAGGTTTTTCCTCAGGTAATGGCAAATACATAATAATAACGATAAAAGCAGCTCATGTAGGTACTACATCTATTAATTAATACTTATATTAATTAAAGTCTTTTTAACTTCTTTGACAACTACGTTGGCTAACCTGATATCAAGTGACTACAGTGGCCTCCAGTACATGTGGTTCCTCCAAGATTTCGAGATCTGTAGCTCCTGCAAGGAGCTGTGTGTACGTTGCCAGCTTGTGATTACATAATATGATATGATGTCAAGTAACAAACAGTAACTTCGCTGCCATACTTCAAACTTCAAGCAGCCGAGCGGTGGCTGCTTTGCGGCAGGAATTGATATGATGGCAAGTATCCATTCTAGTACTGAGTTTCCCCGTAGATATTTTACTTATTTATTTTTTATGTCATTCGCTTGTTGGTATGTGTCATCTATGATACTTTAGGGCCGATTTTTCAATTGTCAGATAACTCTTAACTGTTGAATAAATATGGCGATCTGACAGATTTTCTACCTAGTGTATTCCTCAGATAAAAGTTAACTGACGATTGAAAAACCGTTATGATAATATTTTATTCTTCATCGAACAAAAAAAATATTATCTTAAATTATGCACGTCCTTAGAAATAACAACAGTGTTGTATCTAAATAGAAAAGAATAATTATTGAAAAATATCAACTTTCCCGAAGGTATAAGTAGACTTAAATACAAACACACAAGTTTTAAAATTCACATCGTTCGTAACAAACCCTGTTTGAGTCAGCTGCATAATGTTTACTTATCACATTACTGTTTTGTTTTCGCAAAAACAACACACGTTGGTGGGTCGAGCATAACAATATTGTTGTTAATAGCCAGCGCCGCGGCGAAACAAAAACTTGCACAAACGCGATAATGGCATACGACGAATGTACAGTTGTTAAGCGAATATGTAGTTTATTGCATCGGCTTACTGTTGAATTGAAATAATACTGTAAATCTTCACCATGTTTTTTGTCACTCAAAATTTTTAACCTAAGAAGAATAATTAATTATTGTTCTGAGTTTTAACAAATTGGTTTTAAAACCTAATGTTCGAAAAATGAAAACCCTTTCTAATGAAGGACTCCAAAAAATTAATCACGAATTTTCACTTCCCAATTTAATGGTGAATTTTCTACACAAGAAAATTTACTGACTCCGAAAAATCAATCCATAACATGTCCATAACCCGATTTTATCTTATAAAATCAATATTTTATAAGATAAAATCGGGTCATTGTCATCGTCGTCGTCTCAATATCGATTTAATTCAAATATCGACTTATATTAACGCCCTATTTAAATTTGCTTATCTAGTTCGGTTCGAAATCCGGCTATAGTTTTATTCAATTCATCGATACGTAAGTTTTGTGTATGTACACAATATAAATTTAAAGTACATTACATTCAATTGGTGATGATGTTGATGATGATAACGATAATTATACAAGGGCGAAACGTTTCTAGGTTCGTCAGATTTTTTACAATTAAACGCAAAAGAAGAAGAAAATAGTTGACTTTCGATATCTAGTCCATTAATAGGACGGTATTTTCAACACAATAATTCTTAAGTTGATTTTTTGAACATATTTGGTCAGGGACATGTTTAATAACTCTTTCACTCATATCAGAGACTCTTTTATATTGACAAAATTAAAAGAATTTTGTAGATTTGGTGTGAATCACATACACGAAATTTTAACCGTTTAGGTTCATATGTCAAAACGTGTAATACTGTCAAGAGGACAACTGTTCCAAAACGTCTATTTCCCATAACAACAACTTCCTATAAAGACGACTTCCTAAAACGTACATTTCCCATAACGATTACCTATAATTCAGTATGTCCGGTGAACTTTAAGAATGAGATCTCTGGACTATTTAATCGATGGAGATCCCTCCCATCAAGGGCCTCATCATCTCATGTTAGATCCCGTAATTGGTTTCTACTCTAATTCTATAATCACAGATATTTACAAATTATGTGAATATACAAAATTTTACCTAAGGCAACCGTGAAACAGTTTCTTTTTGCAGAATAACTCTTTGTATTAGAAAATATGAAAACATACCAAACATTGGAAACATTAACAGTTTCAAATGTGAAATTTCTTCCACTGCTGCGACTAACCATTTACATTGCAAGAGCAGCAACTGAGCTAGCTGGGGCTCATTTCTCGATGATGGTTCTGTTACTAGTGGATAAAAAATAGCAAAATAAGTTATAATTCACTCACCTGTCTGACCGCGTACAACATACTGGATTCCTGTCTTCTTTTATGACCACGAAACTTTTAACTTAGACACTTGACTAACTTTCTTGTTAACTTAACAGCAATACTAACTATCAGTCATAGCGTTTTGAGAATAATGATAATAATTAACTATTGGCCATCTCATGCTCATGTTATAAAACGACAAGCAGCCACATTTTATTATGTTCTGAAAAAAAAACAGGATTTTTATGGAAAACAAATCATTTTTGGTTTCCTTATAATGAAATATATGATCGGTAACAAATAAAAACATGAACAAAAAAAAACAGAAACGCGTGAGCGGAAAAGTACTTTTTAAAGTTTTTTTTTCACATTCAAAATGTTTTTCCTTGTACCTAATAAATTTGTTTTAGATAATCGATTTCATAGCTGTTTTATACGAAATATACCTATTACAATTATTGGGGACATATTCGCTACTTTGACATTTTAAGCGTGTAGGTTAATCATTATGTTTTTAGTTGCCCGACGTTAATTGATATTGTTAAATCTACTTTAATCCATATTTAGAGCCTGATTATGTAAGTTTTATAAATACGACATATTTTAGTTATGAAAGTTTTATGAATTTTAAGAAAAATACAATCCACATCCTGGTTCAGCTCTTTTGTAGTATTGTAGTTCACTAGTATTATTTGAATCAGTTTTAATTTAATGTTATGCTATTCGTGTTAATCCAATGTTTAAAAAGTTTCCCAAAATCAAAAATTACCACAGGATATTATTAATTTTTCCACTTCATTCATTTAAAACAATTATACAGTATCACTACTATACAGTAACTGAAATGATGAATGAATGGTGATAATTTTCCAATTTTCCTAATATTTTAATGTTTGATTCTACATTTCTATTTATACGTTACAAATATTCTTATCTCTGTATCATAAGAAAATTATTATACTGATGAATTTAATAATACCAATGCCAATACTTATGAGCATATAAATCAATAAACGTTGCTTGTTATGGTCACTTTACTCAAAGTGACCTAATTCGTAAGACCTATCGCATTTATCACAGTAAGTAAGTAACAAACGTAATTTTTAAAACAACTTTTTTAAATTTATTTAAATGACTGGTAAGTAACTTATTTTTTGCAGCTTCAAGTTTTTATTAGATAACGTGTATAATATGTAGTTACTATAATAAAAGCACCGCATAATTTTCAGTACATTTCAGTAATGAAAAGCGCTGAAACGGCCCACTGTTGAGCGGCGGCGGCGAGATCATACGCGACTCCAGCCAATGGCGGAGCACCGCTGAAAAGGAGCACGCCCACCCGCTTTTCAGAGACGAAACCGCCCTTCCAGTAAATTTTCAGTTCAATATTGTTACTATGTATTTTCATGCTGCTGAATTCAGCGTTTCTTCGACTGAAATATTGTTTCAGCGATGAAAATCGTTATCATGTTTATATCACAATGCGTACTTCCTTAAAACAACTACCCCAATTATCTTAAGTCCTCATAACTTAAGTATTATGGACTAGTCAATTCATGTACAATCATGTGTATTTACGTTAATTTTTGTAAATGATACAAAATTCACAATTAAGCTGTTGTTAAAATTTGCTAGAAGGTACCCTAATCACTTATCATATTATCTACAAAAAAGTTAAATTTTAGTCATAAACTCAGCTTCAGTATTTAGCGAAGTCAATTAATTTTTTTCTTTTTTTTTGTACACACAAAATCCAGACCTACGGAAAATACATCTTTTATTAATGAGTGCAAAGCCTCTGCTTATTTCCAAAGAAATTACATGGAGTAGAGATGCGATAGGAAAATAAATTATACAGGTACAATGTGTGAATATAGATACTACTATAAGTCGTATTATTAAAAGTTTTATTCCTAAGTTTAAACTGTTTTAATCCGAAAAAAGGAATTTATAAACTAGGTGTGACGTTTTAGGAGCATGTGCTGGTCTGGGTCTAAACTATCAGAAAACCGAGCTACGGGAGTTCCTCCTGAGATCTGGGAACGTTTTATTCGACAAGAATTTACTTAGACAATATAGAACAATTTCTGTGTTTAATAATATCTTAATAGTTTTTGATTGATAGGTTTCACGTAGCTCCCGATATCCGAATTCCAGGATACAAAGAAGCTTAAGTTTGTATATGGTATCGTAGTTCAATTGACTATGCAAATTGTGCATCACGTATTTTAATTGAAATAATTATTTAAATCAGTTTATTAGTTTTACAGTTTATCGAGTTATCTACTAAGAAAAAAAACCTCTTTAAATTACCCGAGTAGATCTACATTGTCCGATCTGGCCATTGTAGCTATTAAACGCTAAAGGGAATTTATTAAATTTGTGGTTTTAGTTTATATCCGTCACAGCGACGCAGGATTAAAATTATTCGTTCACTAATGGCTGAAAAAAATCTTGTACACATCAGAGTTCATACAACAGATCGTCGATCAACATCTAATTTTTAAATAAGTTGTCCTTATGTCAGTATGGAACTTTTGGGGAAACGGCCATAGTGGTAGTAGTCGCTAAAAACCGTTCTTTTCTTTTTGACCATACACATCTTCGACTGTCTAAGGAAGGTACAATGATTCTGATGGCTTCTGAGATTTTAAATTAGCTTCCTTTATGCGTCATCTTATAGTACGGTTACTAACTTTGAGCCATTCGAGATCTTAAGTAGCTGACGGCGGCGAGGCAGCTAATTTTCAATACAATAAACCGATCATCCTAAGCCGAAGAGCATCTTTAGCCGACAATTCCTGATTTTTGATTATGAAGATCAACAATTGACCCCTTGATATAGTGTGGGGCATAATATAGATGATCGCACGCACGCCGAGCGAAGAAGTCAATTTGCGTTATGTCAGCCTCTAGCTATTGAAGGTGCACAGACTGTACAGCTTGTGCTGGTATCAAAGGAACTATTTACGATTTTTCACTAGATAAAATCAAAAATTATATCCACTTCGACACAAAAGTTTAATAAAGTAACTATGTGCTTTACATAAATTTTAAATTTTTTGTAGTAAAGCCAGACTAGGAACGCACTCTAATTTCTGTCAAACATATAACGCAAGAGCGTCGGTAGCGCTGTGGACTCGGCAATAAAGCCTTCTAATCGGGAGGTCCGGGTTCGATCCTGCCATGTACTAATGTGTCTTTCGTTTTTAGAATTTCATAACATTTGTCCGACGCTCTTACGGTGAAGGAAAATATCGTAAGACAACCTGCACACATCTGCGAAGAAATTCAAAAGGTGTATGTGAAGTCGATCAATCCGCACTGGGCCAGCGTGATTGACTAAAGCCTAAGCACGCTAACATATGGTAGGCTTGAGCCCCTCGGTGGGGACGTATGAGCTGTGATGATATAACGCTAAACTTCTTTTAGCTACTCTCAAGCGCAACTTATCTTTAGGTTAGCTTATATATTTAGGTTAGCTTGTTTTAATTTTACCATGATAAAAAAATGCTAAGATAGCATAAAATTTGAGCAAATATAAAGCAGACCTTATCATCCTGTGGTAACGACTTAGCCGAGATAACGTGCTTGTAATGCGAAGTATGACTGAGAGAGTGGGGATGGATCACTGGATGTTTGACTCTTTCACGCAACTCTTTTTTAATTTCACGCGAAAAACACATATTTTTTATATTACAATCATATCACTTTTGGCTTTCACTCTAGCTGTAGGCGAGGCTTCTCGAACCGATAACAGCGATAAAGATTTTGGAACATTTAATAAATCCCGATCTGAAAGACTTATATTAGTAGTCGCAAGAAGCGGCTGAGTAAGATGGGATGCAGTTACTTGCGGAACACACACGGCGGCAGTGATTAGGATATGTCTTAGAGTTTTACGTCTGGGCGTTCACATTGTACCACTTTTGGGTACACCTGACAACCATGCCATACTGCTATTATAGCATATAGCACCATCTAGCTACAACCATAAATTTTAGCATTATCTTTAGGGATCATTGTAGGGATGCCTGTACATATATACAAGGTGGAAAAAAAGACCGTGGTTGGAGGAAAAGTACCCTTAATATTGATGATGGCAAATTTTACTGAAAGGAAATATTCCTTCATTTTCAAAAATAATTAAAACTGCAATTAAAGATTTTTGAAAAATCACCTGCTTGAGCCAGGATCCGAACCGGTGAAATGTGAAAAAAAATATCCTGTATTTTATGATACCAAACCGAAAGACTCATTCATAAGGATCAATTTCTTTTGAGCAACTTAGTATGTTAAATTATGAAAGACAAAGAAAAATATATTTTTTTATTGTTAAGCTTACTATCTAAAGAAAATAGTTCACTTAACTTATGAATTGCTCACAATGAGACCCATTTTCTTTGTTTTAAAATTCACTGATCATTAGAAAAAAGAAAAGAGCCAAGTGCATCGATAGCAAAATGCAATTAGTACTTTATTTTCATAAGTGGCCAGTACGAATATTACGAGTATGTTCCATTCACAGAAAAGATGAACTAATATTTTAAATATTCAATCAACTCAATATAAAAGGCGACACGTAGAGAATTCAGTCGAAGAATACGTCTGTACTAAAAGTGGGTCTCATTTTGAGCAAATTCATAAGTTAAGTGAACTATTTTCTTCAGATAGTGAGTAGGCTTTATAATAAAAAAAAAATTCTTGGTCTTTCTTTAATTTATGATACTATGTCGCCTATAAGAAATTGGTCCTTATGAATGACTCTTTTGGTTGGTATCATAAATTACAGGATATTTTTTTTTGGACATTTCACCGGTTCGATTCCCGGCTCAAGCAGGTGATATTGTTCATTGTTTATTTATTGATAGGATAACAATACAATTTGTTGTATTTTATTTTTAACAGTTACCAATGAACAGATTTATTAACCTAATATATTATGTTAAGACAACACAATCACACACAATAGTTTATTTGTTACATAAATCGTTACAAGTTTGTTGACTGATAAATGTTTAAGTATCAATATACTGTATCAATCGTATGACGTAGTTTATTTAGTACAGTAACGGGTCACTGGATTTTGTTTTTAAATAAACGGCGTATCTCGAAGTGAGATAATATCCCGCTCTTATCATCTCGTGCGTAAGAACCCAGGGTAATAAATTACTCATTTACCTACAAAGCTCCATTCTTAAAAAAGAGGTAGATTGCTTAGAGACGTGATTGAATTTTTAGATTAGGGTATGGTGGGGCTGATATAATTTTTGGGTAGAAGCCGTTAAAAAGTTAAGTTTTACCTATCATGTATATTATTTTTTCTTTATCACGATAGGGAAGTAATAGGCCTTCATCTCACCTGTCATTGTATGTGTTGATAAGGCCGGAGATATAAGTGAGTCAATAGAATTCCTCAATAACAGAGAAACTGGGTTACATAGAATCTAATGTTACCTACTTATATACATAGTAACCAATTCACATCTCTCACCTTAATGTAAATATAAAAATTGAATTTTATATTATGATGTGAAAAATATATCAACAACATCACACCGCTGTCGTTAATATCGAGGGAATGCACTTTATGATACAGATAAAGAGCTTCAAAAATATATGGATTTAGATTTTCTATTTATGTTTTATTTTTATAATAAAAACCCCTCCTTTTCTCTGATATCTTAAAGGTACAATAGATGGATAACATATTGATCGAATTTTAATAATTAAAGAGTGGAAATGAATTAGGTAGAGATTTATTTCATTAATGAATAACTCTTGATTTTGTACAAAAACAATTCCGTACAAAAATATAAAAAAAACAAAAAGGACGGTCTTATTACCGTAGGCGATCTCTACTAGTTCATCAGTTCCTTTTTATCAAAAAAAGAACTAAATTTATCAGAAAAACAAGTTCAGAAACAAACTTTTGTTTAAAAGTTGCCTTAATTTAAATTAAAAATTATTGAAACGCAATTTTTTGAAAGTTTCAATTGTTAAATATTTTTTCTGATACACAGACTTATTAATTTTCTCTTTTTGTTGACGGAAAGAGTTCCGCAGTTGGTTCCGTCTCTTATCAGCTGTTGAACATGGCGCTATACAGCGGCGCTTTGTGATTGGCTAGCCGCTCATGAGCGACGCCGCCATTGGCCCCCGCCCGGCGCACATGAGCGACAAGCCACGTGCTTATAAGTTCCACGCGCGATACAAACTTTTTGCGAGTGAACTTTTACGTTAGGCCTACGGCACACCAAATATATTAGCGACTTAAACTTTTTTAACTTTTTGTTCATTAATTAGTTTTGTTATTATATTCCTAGATGATTCTGTGATATTATTTTTTAAAATATTTGAATGAAGCCTCTTTTTTATAATTGATCGTTTTAACAATGATATGTCACATTTCTAAAAATACTTACGTGAAATCACAGAAAATAATCACATTTTTTTTCCGAAAATTAAAAAAATACGATTTTCATTCATATCTTCACACAAAAAAGGAGACTTAATCGGCCCGTTACCTATTGGAAAATCGGGACAACATCAAACGATTCCACTCACGCGGCAAACAAAAAAACACAATCACAAAACAACAACACATCAAAAAACACAAAACAACTGAATATAATTAAAAACACTGTAGAGCGACAAAAGGTACCACTCATAAGTTCCGGCGCGGTGCAGTTCCGATGCAAATTATTTACGCGAGTGCAACAGCGTGCATTCCGCCCAAAAACCGCCTAAACTGCGTGCAAACACAACAAAAATGTCCAAAGCGCACCGCTCCCGCTCAATATATATTTAAAATAATATTTGCTTCCGAAACGCGCCTCTAAACAATACACAACAGCCTGCGACGCCGCGGCAACAACAATGCTAGGGCGAAATAAGCAAGAAATATTTAACTACCGAAGCGGGGAGGGGCGGGCAGTTGCCCTCAGTATTGGCGCTTTGCCTGTGGTAGTTATAGTTTACGTGATACACAGCTCAAATACAAATAATATAAACATTAAACGGAGCATGCGCCGTAGCCGCAGACAGGGACGAAACGACACCGCACACTCGCGAAACACCCAGCGAATCATTGAACTACGAACACTTTGATGTGTCACAAATTACTTACGAACTTCTTTACTATAATCGTGATGTAGTTGTGACACTAAATCACCTTTTTTATAGATTAATTTGCATATTTCTGACAGAGAACGCAGCGCGGCGCTCAGTACGCATGCGTCGGCGTGAGCAGCGCCAAATGTTATTGACGATGCAAAATGTTTATTTTTTGACGCAACTCTGAGACGTTGTACGTGTTATCTGGTATAGCTATGGCTGCATGGTAATAAATACGTTTGCCTCCAAAGAACTTTCATGGTACTATAAAAAAACTTTAGTAGTTGATTCTGTATCAAAAACGTTCGATAGGAGAACAGAACGTGATGATCTAACTTCAAAATTTGTTGACACTAGCATAGAATGATTTAAGGGCCGTAACTGAATAAGTAAGCAGATAAGAAGGTAATCAGTTTTCAGCGAAAAGTCTGTGGGGAGTTTGAGCTGGAATTTATTTCAATTATAATCCAATATGTAAGTAAGGCGCATGCGTATGGCATTATTCACACCGAATCTGTCACACATTTCTTAACACTACAAAATTGAACAATAACCCCTTTTCTACTTTAAATATATATCTAATTTCGAATACGTCAGTAATCTTTCTGGAGAAATTGAACTGGCATTTCAACCAATAGGCTAGCGAGTACTTATAGTGATCAAAATGACCACATGACAACGGTATGTCGAAGATGCGGGTTGGAATACTATGCAATTTGAAATTTATCACGCATTAATTATAACGTTGTTGTAAATTTGTCTTGCATTTCTAATGAAAATGCAAATTCTAAAATATATTAAAGTGATGTTAGTACACAAAACACACTAAGTCACATTCGTCCAGTTTTTGTAAAATATATTGATTGTCAGTGTGTTTATTGGCCCAGCCACTGAAACAATACCCCTAAACCCACCAGCGGGACATGTTGGTGGGATCACGGGTAAAAGAGGAAAAAACGTCTAAACTGGAGCATGTAACTTACTAACTTTATTATAAAACTGAAATTCAGTACGTTCCTATGAAATTTGGTATGGATGTGTAAACAAACAATCATTAATACACGAAGAATGACAATATGTAAGCAGTCATTCTTATCTTGTAAAGTCTACAAGATAAAGTACAACTCACTTGAAATCATTATATTATATCATAAATCGTAGTTATGATACACACATATCTCACAATATTTCTAATTATTTTTAAACTATTACATGACCAAGTAACTTAAGATAAGTATTTAAGCGTTTGGTTTGTTGCGAAATCATGACCTTTTAATTGTTAAGCCATTATGAGCTTGTCCTGTCAACTTATTAAGTGTGAAATGTGTTTGGTAAAATAACCTTTTCCTAAAAAGATCTATAAATTAAAAGCTAATAAAATACTATTGTGAATATGTTTTTATCAAGTATGAGATTACCTTTGCCAGACTTTATAGAAACAATAATAGTGGAATAGAACGGTGCAAACGCAGCCGCCTGCTCCAGTAGGCCAATGACATTTTTATTAGGCGATGATTTAACACCTATCGATTCTTACTCCACCAGTCATCTAGATAGTGAAAATTTAGAATACGTCTGCCCTACTAAGACATCTCTCCTGACTTTTTTCGGGATAACATTCAGGACGAATTTTGAATATTTCTCTTAAAAATACGATTCTTCCGTATTCTGCTATAATCAACAACAATAATTTCTTTTCTAAGCGAAAACAAACTTATTGTTGCTGGTAATGATCATAATCCTAAATTAAAACTCTATTGTTTCAATTACGATTGATTAAAGTTCTGAATTTAAATCTCGCGCGCTCCTCACGCTAGCTGCATAGTATTGATTGGCGACGGCGACATTAAAAAACAAAATGGCGAGTTACACCGCGTTCGTTTTTTAAAAAATATTAATTAGAGTTGAACTATGAGGCTTAATAATATGGAGCTGATGAGCGGGTGGGCGTGTCCTTACGCCCTCTGTATAGCGACGCCCAGAAGCGCTTTTAAGCGACCGCCTACTGCCCCGCTTTCAGAGACATGGTACTAATAAAATATTTCTATATTCTTTTGTTCCAACAAAATACAGTATATAAAAAGTATTTGGTATGGTTGTAAAGGCCTAAATACGATATCTGAAGATTTTCTTCTTCTCTTGTCTAGCTGAAAAAATATTTATATTTATATTATAAGAAAAGATTTGATATTAATCATTTATTAAAAGTAGGTAGGTAAACGAATTGTTTGATATTGTCTTAAGAATTTATTAAAAAAACTGCAATAAGTATTAGGACTCACTCGTTATCTCAGAAATAATAATTGAATGAATAATAATATAAAGTGATTTCTTTTAAATGGATGATTTAGATTCCTAAATAAACAAAGCACACAATATTCAAGGTGCAGAAAAAAGAACGTGGTTGGAGGAAAAGTACCTTTAATATTGATGATGACAAATTTTACTGAAAGGAAACATTCCTTTATTTAAAAAAAAATAATTAAACTGCATTTAAAGATTTTTGAAAAATGAACTGCTTAAGCTGGGAATATTTGAAATATTTAATCAACTCGATAAATTTGCCATCATCAATATTAAGGGTACTTCCCCTCAAACAATGGTATTTTTTTCCACCTTGTATATAAAAAATAGAAAATAACACTCCAAGATAAATCTAAGCCAACAAAGCTTATACTTAGTACCCATGTACCATATAGTTTTTTTAATATAGTGTTTACCACATAAAAAATATATATAATTCAGTTTTATTTAATATGTTTTTATATTTCAAAACAATGGAATTGTGTGAATATTGAATAATAATTAGTTGCCAAATATATTTAATATTAAAAGAATTTTATTATTGAATTAAGAAAGGAAATATTTCATGCAAATTGTCTTGTGCGTAATTGCCCAAGAAAATAGAAATCTATAAAATTTCTATAATATATCGTATAATAAAAATGATAACAGAAAATTTTATTAACTTCTACAAAAGTCTACGAGCTTTTCGTAGCATCCGTAGATATACCTCGTAGCGATGTGTAGTAACTCTTTAACTGATATTTTGCTTAACTGCCTATTCTCATTGTTAGTATTTTTAGATAATAAAAAAATATTTATGAATTGATTAAGAAACGAATAATAGTTTTGAGAATATGGCCATAAAGAAATATTTTTTATGTAATGTGTTAAATAAATTCGCTAAGCAATGACGTTAAGTCAGACTTTTCGAATTTCTTACTTATTTACTCTTATTACGAACTTCGTAGATATTACCTAAAATAACAAATACATTTTAAATAAATAGACTGTTAAATCCAAATAACCTCGACATAGAAACTGTAAAACAAGTCTACACTAACTCTATTTTTCACAGTGAACAAAAAAGCGTGTGAAGATTGAAGTATTCATGAAAGACTACACAAAACAAGTATCCATTTCGTTTACAATAATTATGTATGACATAAACGATCAAATCCTTTCAAATTGTACTGTGTTTGTGAACGTTGAAAACAATTTTCATTAAAAACTCCACTAAAAAAATTTCAAAGTCTCAGAGAATAACTCTACAAACCCTACCACAAAAAGTGCTACAACTCTACAAACCCTACCTCAAATACTGGGTCGTAGGCAGAAATCTTTACTCCAGAACGTATTGGCATGAAATTAAAAGCGGGAAAATAATTTGTGACCATAATCAAATGCAAACATCTAATGAAATGTCTCTCTATTCTCAAAACCGTTAGGAGCTGCTAGTTACTTGTAAAAGTTACTATTTTAATTCGGAGCAGCGATCCAAAACGAGTCTTAGCCTCCGACACAGAAAGATTTCTTTTTGTTGATTTTTATGACGGAATTTGTAAAAGTAATAGTCCAAAATATATTTCGAATCGAGACTCAGAATAATTCTAAGGCTGACTGGCAGAAAATGTCTATGCTACTAATTTTTTTATAGTGGTTCTAGCAAATGACAAAATTCAATCTGATAGTAAGTGGAAGTGGGGTCCAAATGCGAAGATAGCTAGTGCAGCCGAGAGAGTACACGCTGCACTAGCCACCCTCACCTTGCCGACGAAGCACCTTGCAGGGTGCCTCTTGCAGGGTGCTTCTTCACGCCTCTTTTAAAGTACTCGGGATTGTAAGAGGGAGGGAACACGTTCCATTCCATTGCTTATACACAAATATAGTGAAGCGGAAATAAATATTTCATTATTTTATGTAACGATGTGACGAGTTTTTGTCTAGGAAATTCCTTTCAGGCATATTATTTGTCGCTTTAGTTTCCACCAAAATTATCAACAATAGCATAGTATCAATATCACCAAAATTTTTTCAGGTTAACTAAAATAATTTAAACATTTACTTGAACATGGTCTCTTGCACTACAGCCGTTGATGGTCGAAAATAGCAATAGTCTGTGTGGAACAATAAAATCTCTGGATCTACCTCACTCTCAACTTGAATCTTAATATAAGCCCATAAAACCCAATTTCCTCCGGCGAAATATTCTGCGATTATAAGTGCTGAAACTAGTCCGTTCATAGTTCCTACAGTGCCGGTGCCAGGAAATGAATATCTTCGCGTTGAATACATTGGAACAATGGCGGAGTTGGGATTAAAAAGAGAACAGTTAATGGTTTTCCCTCGACGTTACACCTTTTGTTTTATGAAGTAATTCATCTCAACGTTGATGTTTTTTATTTTGTTCGAGGAATATATCTAAGTACTGTTTTTTTACGAAAATAAAATTTAGTAAATCATACATTACATATTTAAATAATTATTTTAGTTAGTATTGTTAGATAAGATCTAATATTTCTTCCAAAGGCAGAAATTCCTTGTTTTTCCTTTCGAAACTACAAATTGTAATTAAAATATTTAAAAGAAGAAACTGACGGAGTGACTGACTGATATATCAACGCGCAGCTCAAACCGCTGGGTCTAGAAATATAAAATTTAGCACGTAGGTTTCTTATGAGGTCTAAGGGTGCACAAAGAAAGGATTTTTCAAAATTCATTCCCTAAGGGGGTAAAACGGAGGTCCAAAATTTGTATGTGGTAACAAATATGTTAGACTATTTTATTCGAAACATCACAGAAGTACTTATATCCAACCCAAAAAGATAGGGAAATGGGATGACAAATCCT
Organism: Schoenobius gigantellus; assembly: GCA_963935595.1. NCBI lineage: Eukaryota > Metazoa > Arthropoda > Insecta > Lepidoptera > Crambidae > Schoenobius > Schoenobius gigantellus. The sequence goes on along the minus strand of OZ012542.1, from coordinate 51,809,032 downwards.
GAAAATCAACCTGGGTATCATTTTCATGGTTTTTCCGGACGCTGATTATAAATTTATAACAATGACAACAATTTTAAAATCCACCGTGGCAGATATGAAATACCATTGATGGGGTGCGATGGAGTTGAAATGTCTAAATACCAGTATGGATGTCGTTTTTAAGGTCTTTTGGGACGTTAATTACAAAAATGGCATCGGTTTTGAAATTAAAGAGGGAGAAGCTCAACATCATTGAAAGCATTTCTCAAAAATCACACTCCTTAGGTTTGAAGTGGGGTTTAGAATTTGTACGGAATAACAAGATTAGCTCGAATTTTTTATTGGAAGCTTCGCAGGAGAACTCATATCGATAAATGATAAAATAGGTGTTTCAGGTTTTTCAGAATTCAACCTCTAAAAGGGGGAAATGGGATGACAAAGTCTGAAAATCAACATAGTTCATCGGGTCTCTGATTACGAAAACAACAGCAAGCTGGAAATCCAACGGGGTGCTGGACGTGACGGGGACGGGGATGATGGTGTATCATCCCCTGTTGGGGTGCGATGGGATTGAAATGTCAAATATCAATTGGGATGTCATTTTTATTTTTTTTCGGACGTTAATTACGAAATTGTCATCGATTTTCTATACCTAATATTATAAAGAGGAAAGATTTGATTGTTTGTTTGTTTGTATTGAATAGGCTTCGAAACTACTGAACCGATTTTTATGAAAGTTGGTATAGGAATAGTTCAAGACCAGGGGAAGGATATAGGGTAATTTTCCCTTTCCCATCCTAATGGAAAAAAACCTGACGGGAAAAGTTTTCCTACAGGAAAAGTTGGTTATAATGCAAACAAAGTTGCATACGGTCAGCTAGTATTTAATATAGTCGACATGAAAATTCTTGCAAAGTATGTAGCCTAATGCATAAGAGTTCCATTTTCCTTTTAAGGTATGAAACGAGACCCACGTTATCCTCATAGGTTTTTAAATTTGTATTTGGTGCCATCAAAATCGTCGTTAATCGGAACCTTTTTTTACGAGGTAGATTGCAGTAGAGACCGTACCTGCGGTCTCTACTGCAATCTACCTCGGTCTATGGCTAGTCGTCAGGCGTGTGTGGGGTTCTTCCCGCGCGGTGTGGAACATACCCACTAAACCAACCTCGATATCCATGTAATTCATTGTCGGGATGATCCAGAGACAGGGATAACCTAATTCTCCGGATCATCCCGGGACTGCCTGGCCAGCTACGGGCTATATGCTACGGCTAGGGCGAGTATTAACGACTATAGATCACTCTGTACCTCTATGGTAATCGGGGAGGGGGTGGCTATAATCGCGCGCATCAGAGATCACCTTTGTCAATCGGTACCTAGGCGGCGGGACAGGAGGAGTAGTCATAGAGAAGAGGGAACAGACCAGTAGTCGGAAAGGACGCCAGCAACTGAGTCCACGAATGTCAGTAACGATCATGGATAATATAAGAAAAAAAAATTCAACTAAGTATCTTCTTACATTAATCTATACTATAATATTATAAAGAGGAAAGATTTGATTGTTTGTATTGAATAGGCTTCGAAACTACTGAACCGATTTGGATGAAAGTTGGTATAAGGATAGTTCGAGATCAGGGAAAGGACATAGGGTAATTTTCCTACGGGAAAACAAAAATAACGCGGGCGAAGTCGCGAGCGAAAAGCTAGTTGTTCTTATTTTTTTTAAGACTTTCAAGGTGGGGTAGCAGTATGTGCGCCCTTACCTAGTGCGCCCATAAGGGCAGGGAGAACACCGGGGGGTTTTAGTGGGTAGGCCTGGCAGTCTGCCACACATGTTCGCCGTCTAGCCAGCGGCGGGTACAGTGCGGTTACGCATTTCCACCGGACAAAAAAGGTGATCATTGCTGGGCAACTTAAGCCTGGCACCGACTTCAATATAAATCTGTGATGTTGTTTGTATTCTTATGTTATTTATGAGTTTTTGGTGTTTTTGAAGTCGGTGTTATTTTTTGTGAAAAAAAAAATCAATCATTTTAGTTTATTTAAAATACCAAAACCTTCTCCTAAATGTAACGAATACTTTTCTGAAAACCGCATCAAAATTCATTGAGCCAAACGCGAGATAATCGCCGACAAACATATGTATATACAAATATACTGGTCAAACTGAGAATCTCCTTTTTGAAGTCGGTTAAAAAGCAGTCATTTTCTCGATCTGAGTAACTACTAGTATCCCTAATTTTCACTTATAATCTTTAGTTTCTTGTGAATTGAAGTTACATGATATTATAATTGACATTGTATACAAATAAATAATTTTCATGACTCTTTTTAGCAATCTACCTACATCCTAAGTTTCATCAAAATATGTCTAATGTTTATGTAATAACATATATTTTTAATTATGAACCACAACTTAAAACTCATAATATGAAAATGTGTTGTGTAACTCCTAACAAAGTATAACGTTCACCATGTTTAACAAAAATGACTTTTGGAGAGATCCAGTTACTCTGTCCTCGATCGATTCTATTTCCAGTATTATTTATTTTATTATCCACCCTTCCCATCGCGTGAGATTAAAATCAGGAGTCGCAACATTATTAAATTAAATTTAATTTAATGCATTAACTACCTACCACCTGCGAAGTAATTCAGAGGTGTATGTGGAGTCAACCAATCCGCACTGGGCCAGCGTGGTTTGACGAAGGCCTAATCTAATAATAATAATAACATAACTAGTTAGGGTAGGCTCGTGCCCCTCGGTGGGGACGAATATGAGCTTTGATGATGATGATGAACTACCTAGTTGAAACATTATTACAAGTTGCAGGTTTCTCATCAATATGAAAATAATTATTATAACATTCTGTTTACTTACAGGTCAATAAAATTTTCCAAAGTATTTATAAGTAGGTACATATTATAGTAACATACACTGAAAAATAACTCAAATTAACGTATCTGCCAACCTATACAAATACCGTTTATCGACAATACTAAAATGGCGATTTTTATGGAATGACTGCAAAGCGCCTCAATGGCGGAAACGTAGAGGCAAACATGTTTTATGGTGTTCGTGCGATTAGCTGATGGTAGAATTTGATAACGACCTCTTTAACGTAAAGGATAAACCCTTTTACTGTCTATAAAGAAGGGGGTATATCTGCAAAATCGCGTCTTTTATCGTAAGTTTTTATCGATAATAAAGTAGGTTTATATTTGTATCTTTCAGGTGGCCATCAAAATAATAATCAATATATATGTATATATATCTTACTGTAAAAGTCCAAACTACAATAAATCTAAACATTTTCCAGTTAAACTTAAGATTTACCAACCGTTAATGGTAAACGTCCGAACTGTTGTGTGTGATCATTGTCCTTTTCGGACTTTTACCGTCATACACTTACTCGGTAAATCATCAAGACGCGGTAAATGTTGAAAATATTCTTGAGTGGTAATCATGCGGAAAACTTATCGAATCAAACTGAAAACTGTAGGTTAGGTTAGATATTGTATTGGAGGAGTGGGTTGGGCGCCGGTGAGGCAGCCTCACCTACCGGATGGTGCAGATGATGACCGGGCATGGGTGCTTCGGCCATTATCTGCACCATGTCGCACGGAGGGAGCAGACGCCGCAGTGTCACCATTGCGGTGCTCCCGACGACACGGCTGGGCACACCCTCTCGGAGTGCCCTTTTTTTTACAAGAGGGAAAATACAGTCTTTACGGTATTCGACAAGGGAATTGAGCTGACTAGGCCACCCCGAGTGCCCGGCCTGGCGACCCCAGCGCGATGCATTAGCCCTCGCGCTGGGCCTAGGTAGGGGTACGCCCGTCGCGCTGGTCAGCGTCGCACGGGAGATGCTGACCAGCGCGGCGGCGTGGGAGGCTGTCGCCTCCTTCAGTGAGGATCTTATCTCGCAGAAGGAGGCTGCGGAACGGGCGCGAGAGGATAACCCTCTCGCCGCACCGCTCCGGCGCAGGCGGTTGGGGAGGAGAAGGCGTGCGTTCCTTAACGCGCGCCAGCTCCCCTAGCAAGCTGGGGACTGAAACGGCTCGGCCATCTGGGGGGGTCGAATTTCTCAAGATACTTGTCGACCCCCCCCCCCCGGTAGAGGTAAGTTCTGGCGCGTGCGCCAGGCAACCCTCCAGGGGGCACAATCGGGGAATGGCTAACGCCGATCCCGATTGTGTCTCTACGGAGGTAGAAGTACGCGTATCTAGAGGGTTTTTAGCTGGTAGTGAGTCTTCTACCCGAGTCCTGCATATCCTCGGGGTGGCCTAGTCAGCTCAAGTCCCTTGTTGAATACCGTAAAAACTGTATTTTCCCTCTATTAAAAAAAAGGGTAGATATTGTAACCACACGCAGAAACAGCATGAAACTGAATGAAAACTGCAAAAATCCAGGCGGAACTATAGCGTTTATTTTCACGGTCAGCGTAACTTACCATCAGGAGTCTAATTCTGCTAGTGTTAACGCATTTATGGCGTGTCAATAACGCTTTGATAGCATTGCATTTTGAGACAGTTATTGTGGGTTACCCGATAACTAACTTGAGCATTTGTCACTTCTGAAATATCAAGAAATTGTAGTACGACTAAACTGCACCACGAAATGCGTATAATAGTGCCAACGCAGTTTCATTGAAACGCTATTAAAACACGATAACAGCGTTAAGATTAGCAGAATTAAGCTCCAGATGATATGAAGGCCGAGATCTTCTCAGTTATGAATGAATGAAATAAATGAGAATTTCAGAAGCGCTACAGCCAAATGAAACAGGGTGTCTCCATGGAAAGTCAAACCGCGGAATACTAGATCAGAAACAGGTAGCCTCACCCCTCAAAAACTGAGTTTCCACACAACGAATGCGATAGTGATTTTGGCTACCTAACCTAGTCTTGGTTAAAAATAACCTTCTCCTCAAATTATTTCTTATATCACGGTCAAAGAAAATTTCACAAAATACTTCTTAAGTTCAACAAATATTTGACATAAGCCAAAGGTCCTTGTTACAATTGTATGCAGCCGTCATCCTTTTCGTAAACATGGGACCCTCGCATATTAGGACGAAGTATTAAGGGCCACTTCGGCAACCTTTTCTTCTGGATGCCTTTATGTACGAGTATTATGTCAATGACTTTAAACTGTTTTGAATCAGTCCGCCATTTTTAAGAGGGGACTAAACTCTGATCTGCTAAGTATCTGTAATATTGGCACTAAAGTTTACGTAGTAACTATTAAGTAATCTGTGCTAAAGTACCTATAATATTCTAAGTTAAAAGCCATATTGTCAATACAGGACTAACAAAATAAAATAATATTAAGAGGAATATTTAAATTGTACTAAATTGTTGATTAAGTGCCAAGAGGATAAAGCAGTGTTTTATGTCACGGGTATATCACTTTAAATTCTAATCTAATAATAAAGGATTCCTAACGTAGTGAGGGAATTAAATTTTTAATTCCCAAACAAAGTCAGGGCATTATGGTAAGAATCCTGAATGAATTCTAGTCATTTATCCCCGTGTTCCATACTCTACTTTAAACACCTAATGTGAGGTTGATTAAAATACAAGTTATAAATTAAATAAAAAGTAAGTTTATTTAATAGACTAAATGTTAATGTTTAATTTGGTTTGTTTATGTCAGTGGAGGACGAGGAATTGAAAGCCAAAGGGAGCTAAAGTTGTATGGAACTTCCCTGGGGTAATAATGAAATTTAAATTTGGAACGCCAAAATGTCAACGAAAACTTCTATCGTATGTTGTTTTGTTTTGGTTATCTCAGAGACGATTACCAATTTAGTTATTGCTTCGCTATAAAACGATTGCCACTTGTCTAAGCTCCCTGATCTCATTGAGAGCTATGCTCCGCACTTTACAAACCCCACAACTTATAAAAAACTCATGTTTTATCCTTCATGCCACTTTCACGGAACTAGGATCAGAAATGATTTACATTTTTTATTTGCCTGGGTATACCCAGTTCCTCGATTCACGATTCCTTAATAATCAAAACGGCCTAAAGTAAAGGGTTTGCAGAGTAGTTCATTCACACAAAATTAGCAACACTGTATTTGCTTATCAATTGTATTTGCGAAAATGTTATTTTGATTGAGAAATCAATATCTGCAGAGTTTGTTTACATTTAAAAAGTAATTTCATATTATCACTCCAAGGCTGTAGCCTACCGATGATACGTAAACATATTGGCTAAATTTTTTCACTGCCTTGATCCACATATTGACTTTATAAGAATATTTTCGCATCACCTGCTCAAAAATTACTTATTCTGTGTCACGTAAACCCAACATAAAGTAAGTCATTTTAAGCCCCTAATAACAGGGATTGGATATTGTACTAAATTCCCGTCTTTCCCTATGGCTATAAATAACTTGTATGTGGAACACAAAAAGTACCTAAATTTTGATAGAGCCCCATCTTATATTATTTAGCGAAAAAAAAAGTGAAGACACTAAATTATAATAAGCTCTGGCCATGTTGTCTACGTTTGAAGGTTTGAGGTCTCGAGTTAAAAAAGCAAACAGATTTAAGCAGATATAGCCACTTCTTTTGTATACTTTTTTCAATATGGAAGTTTTTTGACTTTTTAAAGTAATAATATATTTTATGTTTTAATACGAAATTATATGATTATGAATAAATACTAGTTTCTAACGTATTTGTTTCTATTTTCTCGCAGGTGGGGCGAAAAGCACAGTATTTTCCTTAGGAGAAAAGCAATCTTGCTCTTGGGTGAGCTTAATCTCTTACTACGCTCAGGACTTCAATTTTTTAACACCCTCGCTGCGTTCCGGAGTTAGGCATAGAGTCCTTCGTTAAATGCAAGTCTACACCCGTGATATAAGTTACTGCTTTATCCCCTTGGTTAATATTCTACTATTTCCAACTATTTCTTTGCACTTGGATGCATTAACTTTATGAAGGCGAATGATTTTTCTCTTGGTAGCTCATTAATGCCTAAAGTGATCCGTGTCGACTCCCAGGGTCGACCATAGCCTGCAAGAGATTCGTTTGAGTGTAAGGAATTGGATTGGCCAAAGAAAAGGTGGATCGACTACGTTGAGGAAGACCTGAAAAGGCCATGGGACTCGTCACTAGCTGGAGAAGGAAAGCCACGGATCGGAGGGAGTGGCGCAAGTATGTGGAGAAGGCCACAAAGGGTTGTAGCGCCGCAGAAGTAAGTAAGGAATTGGATTTTTGTACGATTTATTAGGTCCATGTCACCATTAAAGTAACGTCTTGCTATAAGAGTCGATACTTTAATGGTGACTTTTAATACACACAGAGATGATTTGTTGATTTTTTACCTGAAAGTATTTAAAAACTGACCGATGACGTTGTAGAATCACATTTTCTTTATTTTATTTTATTACTTAGCAGCGCAATTTTACATATAATGATTTTCGTCAGATTCCTATAAGATTGTGAAGTGGTAGAATCTGCTAAGAACCAAAAACCGAAAATCGTGACAATTACATAGTTGTGAAAATGAAATGGTCATTTCTGTCTTCAATTAAAATTGAAGACAGAAATGACCATTGGGAAGTATACATTGCTATGCAGACGACAGTACAGTGCATGGGGGATATCACGGAAGCTCAGGGGCTGCTCGTGGCAATATTGATAGGGAGAGGCAGAATCTTATCATTGAGCTCAACAGGACGCTGGACCTCATCTCCGAATGGGGTTCCAACAATCTTGTCGAGTTCAATGCTAAGAAAACACAGGTGTGCGCGTTCTCGGCGCAAAGGTCACCTTTCCTCCCCCCTCCTTCTCTTCAGGGCACAACCCTTCACACACAGAGTAACATCACCTTGCTGGGAATGAACATTCGCTGCGATCTGAACCCCAGAGACTACATCGAATCCGTTATAACTGCTGCCTCACGGAAACTCGGTGTCCTAAACAAGGTGCGTAGGTATTTTGCGCCGGACCAACCATGCCTGTTGTATAAAACTCAGGTTAGGTCTTGCGTGGAATATTGCTCGCACCTTTGGGACGGCTCCGCTCAGTACCTCCTCGATGCTCTGGACAGATTGCAGCGTCGCGCTATTCGAATAATTGGCGATGTAGAGGCAACTAACACCCTCGAGCCTCTACAACTTCGTCGTGACATCGCCTCTCTTAGCGCCTTTTACCGAATGTTCCATGGGGAATGCTCTGAGGAGCTCTTTAACCTTATCCCTCCCTCTCCATTCCTTAACAGAAACACGCGTAAGGGCCTTCGGAGTCATCCGTACACTGTGTCCTCCTTTTCACACCGTACCAAGAAATTCCAAGATTCCTTCTTCTGTCGTTCATCCCATACTTGGAATTCTCTACCTGCGCACGTGTTTCCTCCATCCTACAACATGGGTTCCTTCAAAAGAGGTGTGAAAAAGCATCTTTTAGGCCGGCAAGGGGCGGGCAGGTAGGATAGTGGATGTCGTCCCTACTCTATCTGTCAACTCATTTGGGCCTCTTTCACCGCTTAACATCAGGCGGGAGGAGGTCATTTGCCGGGCCTTACATAAAAAAAAAAAAAAAAAAAAGGTGAAGGCCTGTCTGTGTCCAGTAGTGGACTCATCTCGTCAGATATAGTGTTGACAATTATTGGTGTATGTAAACATAGGAGCAAAGTAGTACGGGGTGCGATGTCAGACAACCTCCTTGTGGTGCACCCTGGGCAACCCGGCAGATTCTCTGCCGCGGGCTAATAGTCTGACGAGAGGACCCCCATATGGGGCGTGGGATGGCCGGGTTCAACCCGGTGGGCCACTTCGTGTGGCCACCCGCTGCATGCGGGGAAGAGCGAAGTCCCCTCTTCTTATGATAAGAAGAGGTGTGGCTCTCGCTGGAAGCCGATCCCGGCGGCTACCTCTGGTGGTAGTAGGGACGAGGCGAGTTTCTCGCCATGGCGCTTCGCGCCCATTGGGGATTTCCCCGAGCTTCGGCTCACCGGCGCGGCGGTGGATCCAGTGGGATCTGCCGTCGGGCAACCCGTTACCCGCACTGAGCGGGCCGGGGGCCCGGCGCACTGAGCGTCGGGCCACGTGGAAGACAACCACAGTAAAAAACCAGTTGCGGGGTGTAGAGCGGCGCAATTCTGCGCCGCTCCACAAAGCAGCAGAGCCAGGCGGAGAGTCCGGCAACGGACATGTCACGGGCAGGGGGTCAGCGGGAATAAGGCCTGGCTGTTGTCCCCTTCCCTCTGTCTTGTGACGGACGGAGGAACTGCTGGGGGGGTTTTTAGTGGGTAGGCCCGGGCCGGGTACGGTCTGGGGAGTCCCACATATCCTCGTGGTTTGGCTCGACCACGAGGAATGCGTAAATGCATTTTCCCCCCTCCCAAAAAAAAAAAAAAAAGGAGCAAAGTAGTACGAAGGTAATATATAAACTCATACTAAAAAATCTTCATTCATCATAAACTTTACAGGCACTTATAAACTCTATCACGGATTATATCACTGGGGAGTATCCCCCTATAGAAGGGGGACTCTGTAGATACCAGAATCGTCTGCATGAGTAACTCTATCGTACTAATTTCTGCGGCAAGCAACGGGTCTTGCATTGCAGTGTTCCAGTTTGAAGGGTAAGTAAAGGAAGTGAAATTATTGGGTACTGCCACTTGACATCTTATGTCACAAGTCGGCAAAGTTGGTTATGTATTTGCAAGTGTTACCACATGTAATGTGTGTACGTGTACAATGTAGCCGCTTACCACCAATTTAGTTGTATAAAAATATACTTGTTCGGAAATAGCAAAAGCCTTCTCTTATCTTACAATTGTTAAAGGCTTTATTCATGCGTGTTATCAGTGATGACGTACGGAATTGAGACATGACTCATAAGCATAAGTCACCCAAAGGTCAATAGAGAGGTCTACGTTTGAGGCTATGTTCGTGTTTTCTCTACATAATCGAATCAGATAGACGAGACCTTTAGAAGAACTATTGTCATCGACATAGCTCAAAGAGCTGGGAACTTTAACTGGCAGTGAGTGACAATCGCGTACCGAGAGACGCAGCATTGGTACGCCCCCATAAAGTGATCACACGATCGGGTGAAGGTCGCCGGAAGCCGCTGATTCAAGAAGCGTAGAATCGATTGGTTTGGAGATCCTTGGGGAGGCCTATTTTCAGTAATGGTTGTCTCTTAGCTGAAATAATGAATAAGCAATGCGTACATTGCTTATTCATTAACTATTTCCACTAAATCGTATAAGAAAAAGTAAGTACATATTTACTTACCAATAAATCTAACTGCACCATTGGTCTCTGGAACAAAGAAACGCGTATGAATGAACAATTAATATAAAGAATATAAAGAAACGCTGAAGTACTATTTAAGTTTGTATCCATCAGAAATGGCGATTCTTTAGGAAAAATATTGGGTCTTCTCCAGCTACTTTATTTTCATACTAACTGAATAAATTACTTTTTGATCCCAATAGTGTCGACAGCCCTACATCAGCGTGCCTTGTTTCTCTATTCAGTGTTTACGTTTCTTTAGTGTTAATTCTTTAGTCAGCTGGACTATGATTGTCACTTGGAGGTTTTTGCTGTCAAATTTGATTAACCCGGATAGAATTAGGTTTTCAGAAGGTCTACTCTATTTCTACTAAAAACGAAATGAACGAAAGTCATTTATTTTTCTGAATTTTAATTTCAAATACACAAAAACAAATATAACCTTTTGATATTGGAAATTGTGAGTTTTCAAGTAAGTTAATGTGAAATAGCTGCTGGAATACATCTGCTTGCAGCTACTTTGCGTAAGGAGTGTAGAGAGTGTAGAGAGCCTCCGAAATAAATAAGATTTTGCATCGATTCCCGACTTGGGAGTTTATACAAAATATAAAACACTCAGTTGAATATTATTTGAAATATAAAATTAATAATTAAAAAGAGCATCGATTTGCTATGGGGCTTTAAGCTAAAATCAGCAGTCAATCATCAATATTATCTACATAAAAGCTCAAATTATATTGATAAGTACAGTAAGCTCCCATTCAAGCTTCACATTTAAGAAAACCACCACATTACGAGCGACATAAGAACGGTCCAAAGGTATAGATTGGCAAGGAGCTTAATGTACCAATACGATTCTTACTCGCAAATTAGAATAACTTGAAAACAAACAACACAACACAAAACGTAGCTGCGACTGAAACATTCCTTTCTAAGTAATGTGTCGCGATGGCGGTTCATAAAACAAGCCGGGTCGTGTCGTGTCGTGGGACAGCCGATAGGAACGAAGTTCTTTATTGTTATTCGATAAATACTTTATCCAAAATTTACTATATTTAAAGAATACAATGTTTTTCCTTTTTAAAAAAAAATATTTTACAAAAAATAAAAACCGACTTCAAAAACACTGAAAAGTTAAAAATAATATAAGAACAGGTACAGACAACATCACACTTCTATATTGAAGTCGGTGCCAAACGATGATCTCCTAGAGTCTTAAAATTTGTCACCGACTTCAATATAGAAGTGTGATCTTGTCTGTACTTATTCTTATATTATTTTTAACTTTTCCGTGTTTTTGAAATCAGTTTTTATTTTTTGTAAAATATTTTTTATTTTTAACTTTTTAGTCGCTTTTTATGAGATCCCATCATCAGATCCTGACTTTGGTGGCCTTAAGACCATTCCAGGAATATACTCTATCGAATACAAAAAGAATTTTGAAAATCGGTCAACAATTGGCGGAGTAATCGCGTAACATATACAAAAAACACGTTGGACACACGTAAAAATTTAAGGGTTTTCCTCGATTTTTATGGGATTTCATTATCAGATCCTAACTTTGGTGAACATGGGACCACCCTTGGAGTATCCTCTATCGAATACAAAAAGAATCATCAAAATCGGTTCATAAACGACGAAGTTATCCGCGAACAAACAAAAAAAAGCATATATACGGTCGAATTGAGTAACCTCCTTTTTTCAAAGTCGGTTAAAATAAGAGGAGGTCAATTCGATGCGTATGTTTTTTTTGTGTGTATGTTACGCGATTACTCCGCCAATTTTAGACCGATTTTCAAAAATCTTATTGTATTTGATAAAGTATACTCCAAGGGTGGTCCCATGGTCACCAAAGTTAGGATCTGATGATGGGATCTCATAAAAATCGAGGGAAACCCTTAAATTTTTAGGTGTGTCCAACTTGTTTTGTGTGTGTTACGCGATTACTCCGCCAATTGTGGACCGATTTTAATAATTATGTTGTATTCAATAGAGTATACTCCTGGAGTGGTCTTAAGGTCACGAAAGTCAGGATCTGATGATGGGATCCCATGAAAATCGAGGGAAACCCTTAAATTTTATAGGTACGTCCAACGTGTTGTTTGTTCCGAAATTATTCACGTATTTGCGTCTGGTAGTCACGAACCGAGCTGATGATGGAAGGATCCTTAACTTTTGGACTTGACCTGACCTTGTATCTCAAGTTGAGGTGCAAGGTGCAAGAAGTGAAGGAGAAGGCAAGAAGGTGCACTAAAATAATTCCATCCACCAAAAAGTTAAAAATAAAAAATATTTTACAAGAAATAAAAACCGACTTCAAAAACACTAAAAAGTTAAAAATAATACAAGAATAAGTACAGGTAACATCACACTTTAAGACTACAAGTCAGTGCCAAATTTTAAGACTCCAGGAGATCATCGTTTAGCACCGGCTTCAATATAGAAGTGTGATGCTGTCTGTACCTATTCTTATATTATTTTAACTTTTCAGTGTTTTGAAGTCAGTTTTTTTCTGTACCGAATCGGTATAGAAAAATCTATCGGTTTCATCGGTACTACCGATTAAAGCTCGCCTCCGTTTTCAGCATTATCGCAATTTATCATCAAGTGAGATGAAGGCGATGATTTTTCTTATCGTAAACTTAAAACTATCAATATTATAGTATAAAAATACATGGCATAGAGATTCGGTGGCGCTGTGGAATCGGCACTTGCCTTCCAGTCGGGAGGTCCGGGGTTCGAGACCGCCATGTATCAATGAGTTTTTCGTTTTTCGAATTTCATAAATTTTGTCTAATGCTTCTACGGTGAAGGAAAACATCGTGAGGCAACCATCTGATGCGAAGAAATTCAACAGTGTTTGTGAATTCGACCAATCCGCCCTGGACCAGCGTGGTTGACTAAGGCCACCCTAACTTAGGGTAGGCTCGAGGCCCTCGGTGGGGTCGTATATGAGCTGTTGTGATGATATGGCATAGATATCCAAGGTGTAATTGCAAGTTCCAAAGTTTGCCGCTAGATAGCGCTCCCAACCTTATGCGCCAAATGTTCATTTATTTTTTATTTATTTGTAAGAACAATTTACATGACATTGTTATATATCCGATGACAAACAAAAAGAATAAATACATTACAATATTTATTAAATCAGAGTGCACGACTATGTACAGAATATATTATGTTACAAGTAGCCCAAATAGACCGAAGCCTGTGGTAGGGCTACTACCTTCGTAGTTGACCAAGTGCATGTAGCGTGTGTTGCCTTATCACTAATTTAGTACATAAATACATACATATAACAATCATACATATATTACATAACAGCATGCAGACTATAACATTATATTATATTAACCTGTATATATCTATAGTATATAAAATATTTGTATACTATATCCCATCGTTACATACACAACAAAGAACGCAGCATATTTATTTACATATATTTATATTGTCCCATAACAATTTGAACACCTTGTCTTTAGTGCCACGCAAATATTCTTTTATTTTGTTTTTTAATATGGGTAACATGGACCCACGCGAAGATTTTGTCTGTTTTTCATCAATATAGCAAGATATGTTTGATGGCAAATAATGATAAAGTCGCGGGGCTTGCGAAGTAAAATGATTTCTGCCAAAAAAGCTTCTAGTATACGGCACTGCATACTTGGGCCGAGTTCCGACACGTTTGTTTTTAGCAAAAGGATTCAATGTGAATTTTTCGATATTCCTACACATATATATTGCCAATTGCCAAACATATATCTTACGAGGAGTAAGAACGTTACAAATCTGGTATAATTGATCGGATGGAAATCTAATAGGTTTACGTTTTATTATTTTTAAATTAAGTTTTTGAGCTTTTTCTATTTTGTCCAAAAGAGTTGACCCACATGTACCCCAACTTAAAATACAGTCATAGTATAACACTTTTAAATTAAGAAAACTTTCATTGAAAGTGATAAATTAAAATGTACATTAACTGTTGAAATGTTCTATTGTAAGTTATTATGCGCCAATAAAGAGTATTATAGTGAATTTACATCGCATCAGAGAAACAGATCAACACGATTTTTTGGCTTAGTTAAGCGGAAAATATTTTTCTTACAAAAAAAATACTATAAGTACTTAGTTGTTTGTTTTAACTATAGTTAGCACGTTAATAATAATGTCGCACTAGTTAGAACGTCCCTCAGAATGTAAAAAGATCAAACGTGGTCAGCACTGCAAGTCATGAAGGTCTTATTCTATTTTCTACTAGCGACTGCAAATAGGCCTCCCCCAAGGATCCTTGGGGGAGGCCTATGTCCAACAGTGGGCGTCTATTGGCTGATATGATGACTGCAAATATGATTAATTGTGTTACTTAAATCGGGATAAAAATTATCCTTTTTTATTTAGTTTATAGAATATTATGTATGATTTTTATCCAAATTCGATCAGCTGTTTTACCGAAACAAACAACCAAATGTTTTTTAGTTGCTATTTGATCTAGAAAACTACTCTCTACCTGTAGCCAAAGTTTCATGATAATCGTTTGCAGTAAAATACTGTGGAAGTAATGCAATAAAATACTGTATAACTCAATGTAATGCGACAAATGTCAGGCATATTTACCAATCAGTTTTCTCTCGATTAGCTTCAATGCATCGAATTCATATTTATAAAATAAAAGCATTAATACCCATCATATAGCGGTCGTATTTGTTATCAATCGATTTTTCTGTTTATGTTATTCGATGTGAATGCTATCGATACATTCTTGTTTAGATTCCGGCCTTCTCGGTTGTTCCAAGTTTACGTTTGTACAAATCGTTATTTGAAAAACATCGCGCTTGATTTTCGAGCGATAAAGAGCGAATCTTTTTAATTTACACGATACATATTCGCTTTATAAGCGAATCTCTCCTTAAGGCTTCTCTAATGGCGGCTGTACACTCTCGACGAGTGCTCTCGTCAAGTCTCGCCGAGAGGTCTCGCCCGGGAGACCTGTCAGCGAGTGCTTACCATGTACACTCTCGTCTATTCACTTGCGGTTTTGATCACCGAGAGGATGGACGCGTTAGAAGTCGCTTCCACTGTTTCGCTATGCACTATTAATTATTATATGTATGTACACGAATATCATACAAAAAAAATTCAAAAAGAGTGGCGTTAAAGAAGATGGTGGATGGTCGCTATGCATCGAATAATAATAATAAAAACCGACTTCAAAAACACTGAAAAGTTAAAAATGATATAAGAATAGGTACAGACAACATCACGCTTCTATATTGAAGTCGGTGACAAATTTTAACACTTTCTAGGAGATCATCGTTTGGCACCGACTTCAATATAGAAGTGAGATGTTGTCTGTACCTATTCTTATATTATTTTTAACTTCTCAGTGTTTTTGAAGTAGGTTTTTATTTTTTATATAATATTTTTTATTTTTAACTTTTTAGTGAATGCAATCTTTTTAGTGAAAGAAACCCGAATTTAATACCAGCTCACTGAAGGTGAGAAATTAGCGTTTCCCTCGATTTTCATGGGATCCCATAATCAGATCCTGACTTTGGTGACCATGGGACCACCCTTGGGGTTTACTCTATCGAATACAAAAATAATTTTGAAAATCGGTCCACAATTGGCGGCGTAATCGCGTAACATACACACAAAAAAAACATACGCATCGAATTGAGAATCTCCTCCTTTTTTGAAGTCGGATAAAAATATGGTTACAGAGATGATTATAAGAAGCTAATCCAACATATTTTGTCATTTTTCGACGTGCAAATACTTATTCCGATGTGAAATATTATGATTAGTACGACTCAATTCACGTGTGTTCAGAGCGGTTGCTGGCTGTGCACTGCACTGGCGAGAGTGTACATCAATGCTCTCGCCGTTCCTCGCGAGACATGCCGAGACCCTTTGACTCGGGCACAAAAAACCGACACGGGAGCGAGAGCGGGCGAGTAAGCACGAGACATCCCGAGGCGAGGCGAGAGCTACCATGTACACTCTCGCACTCGGCCTGTCTCGGGGTGTCTCGGCGAGAGTGTACAGCCGCCATTGACAGATCGTTGTCTTGTATTCCACATATTTTATTGTATATGGCCTTACATGGAATAAGCTGACGACGGGATTTTTTAAGAAAATCAAAATTCAGAACAAAATAAACTAAGGTAAAATAAATAAATACTATGTTTGTCTAAATGCCGTCTGAAAGTGTACATTCAGTAATTGGTACATAGCAAAAAAATAAGCCTTTCTACCTATACATATAGCCACCCACACATGACTTTTTAAGAGTTTCACGTTGATTACTCATTATAGCTCTTTAAAAGTCAGGGCACGTAATTAGACAAGTAATTATTCACAACGTACTTGCATATCACAAAAGCTTTGTAGCTACAAAGAAAAATTATATAATGCAACGTTCAAGCTCTCATATTTTAAGATGAGAATTTCCGTTTAAAAATATATTCCTACTAACATTTTCTCAGCTTCCAATAAAGGAAAATTATCTTTCATTGAAGGCTAAGACGAGGCAATATCATTGGATGACTCCGCGGTTTTTCTAACACGAAAACATATTTTCATCTTCAGTTGCGAAGGATGTTTTTTTCGTTTACTTAGTAATGAAGCTTTATTGAAACAGATGTTTTTTTCTCGCCCTTATAATTAGGGGCCATATTTCAGAAATAGTTACATCGCGTATTAGGTAACCCTACTAATATTGTAAATACATAATAACGTAACTGTTTGTCTGTCAGTCTCTTGACATCTAATCCGCTGACACAATTTTGATGACATTTAATAGCTAAGTCCTGCGGAAGTACATAGGATACTTGAACCGACTTCAAAAAGGAGGAGGGTTCTATTATATTCGACTGTATCTATATTTTATTTTTACTTTTAATCTTTTGCCTCGGGATATGGGCAGCGGGAAATCCCGTCACCCTGTAAAAAGTCATCATCATCACAGCTCATAAAATATATGCCCCCACCGAGGAGCTCGGGGCTACCCTAAGTACCCTGGCCACGCTGGCCAGGTGCGGATTAGTCGACTTCACATACAACTTGGAATTTCCTCGCAGGTGTATGCAGGTTGCCTCACGATGTTTTCCTCACCGTAGGAGTGTCGGACAAATGTACAAATGAAATTCGAAAACAAAAAACACATTGGTACATGGCAGGATTGATTTCAAAAGTTCCCTACGAAATGCATGAGCAGCCAAACTGACGATATAATTGAATTTCACGCAGACGAATTCGCGAGCGTCGGCTAGTTAGCCAACAGGAATGTTAATAGAATGTTAATTGCCAATAAAATATTTGTCTTTTTTTGGTAAATTTTTTTCCTCAAGCTCATGTTCGAAAGAAAAACAGGTTCCATATGTGTTCTTAATCAGACAGGTCTTACCTCATAGACGGAATAAACAATGCTTTCAGAAGTTACTTAGCGACTGACATAACTAAAATGTAGGTATTGGTACTAGATAAGGCGGTTTCCGATCCTTATTATTACCATGCAACAACCGAATGAAGGGTTAAGCGAAAACCGAGATTCTACTACTTCAATACCTTCAACGATCTACATGATCTCTGGTTTTTGTTTCATTTATATAGTAAAGTTATAAAATATTTTACAAAAAATAAAAACCGACTTCAAAAACATTGAAAATTTAAAAATAACCTAAGAATAGGTACAGACGGAAGATGATCTCCTAGAAAGTCTTAAATTTGGCACCAACTTCAATATAGAAGTGTGATGCTGTCTGTACCTATTCTTATATTATTTTTAACTTTTCTGTGTTTTTGAAGTCGTTTTTTATTTTTTGTAAAATATTTTTTATTTTTATCTTTTTAGTAAATTGAAGTGAAGCTGGTATTAAATTGAGGTGCAAGGTCAGGTCAGGTCAAGTCAAGTCCAGAAGTTAAGGATCCCTCCATCATCAGCTAGGTTCATGACTACCAGACGCAAATACCTGAATAGCTTTGGAACAAACATGAAACACGTTAGACGTACTTACCTATAAAATTTAAGAGTTCCTCGATTTTCATGGGATTCCATCATCAGATCCTGACTTTGGTGACATTGGAACTACCCAAGGAGTATACTCTATCGAATACAAAAAAAAAATGAAAATCGGTCCACAATTGGCGGCGTAATCGCGTAACATACATACAAAACACGTTGGACACACCTTAAAAATTAAGGGTTCCCTCGATTTTCATGGGATTCCATCATCAGATCCTGACTTTGGTGACCTTGGGACCACCCCAGGAGTATACTCTATCGAATACAAAAAGAATTTTGAAAATCGGTCCACAATTGGCGGCGTAATCGCGTAACATACTATATAGGTTGTTCAATAAGTTCGCGGAGCGGAAATGAAAAAAGCATTTATTGTTATTAAAATTACCTACTGTATATTTCAGTTTAATCTCCCTGAACTGCAATACACTTATTCCAACGATCCTCTAATTTATGGATCCCATCACTATAGGGATTTTTCGGGAGGTCTGCAAAATACTCTTCTATGGCAGTTATTACCTTTTTAACGAAATTTTTTTTTCAGGTGTGAAGGTCATAGGATCATAGGGAGCTAAATCTGACGAATAGGGTGAATGTTCAAATAATTCGTACTTTTATTCACTGACTTTAGCTATGACTTTTTGGGCTTTGTGAGCGGGTGCGTTATCTTGATGGAAAATGACTGTTTATCTGCAAACTGGGTCTATTTTTACGAATTCGTGCATACAACTGATTCAAAAGGTTACAATAATAATCTGGGTTTATTGTTTTGCCACTTTGAACGTAATCCGCTTGCAAAATACCTTGAGCATTCCAAAAAACTGACGCTAACACCTTCTATTTACCGATTTCTGAACCCGAACTCTCTTCGGAGCCGACGAACCAGGTTCACACCACTCCTTAGCCTCTTGTTTTGATTCCGGATCATGGTGGTAGACCCAAATCTCATCAATAGTTATAAAACGATGCACAAAGTCCTTATTATTCCTCTTAAATCGCTCCAAATGTTGCTGACGCAGTTGCATTCGAATGTTTTTGTTGGGTTGTTAGCGAATGTGGCACCCGTTGTGCACACAGCTTTTAAAAATATTTTACAAAAAATAAAAACCGATTTCAAAAACACTGAAAAGTTAAAAATAATATAAGAATAGGTACAGACAACATCAGACTTCTATATTGAAGTCGGTGCCAAACGATGATCTCCTAGAAAGTCTTAAAATTTGTCACCGACTTCAATATAGAAGTGTGATGTTGTCTGTACCTATTCTTATACTATTTTTAACTTTTCAGTGTTTTTGAAGTCGGTTTTTATTTTTTGTGAAATATTTTTTATTTTTAACTTTTTAGTGAATGAAATCTCTTTAGTGAAAGAAACCCTAATTAAATACCAGCTCACCGAAAGTATTTAATTAGCGTTTCCCTCGATTTTCATGGGATCCCATCATCAGATCCTGACTTTGATAACCTTGGGACCACCCTAGGTGTATACTCTATCGAATACAAAAAAATAATTGAAAATCGGTCCACAATTGGCGGAGTAATCGCGTAACATACACACAAATCACGTTGGACACATCTTAAAATTTAAGGGTTTTCCTCGATTTTCATGGGATTCCATCATCAGATCCTAACTTTGGTGACCATGGGACCAACCTTGGAGTATACTCTATCGAATACAAAAAGAATTTTTAAAATCGGTCCACAATTGGCAGCGCAATCGCGTAACATATACACAAAAAAAAACATACGCATCGAATTGAGAACCTCTTCCTTTTTTGAAGTCGGTTAAAAACCCAAAACGTCCTTAATAAAATATTGCTCATTGTGCCCAACAAAATTCCAAGAGCTTCTACTAAATCCTGTATTTTAGCCACGATTTCTGGTGTCGGTGCGGTTTTTGGACGTCCTTCACGTGGATCATCTTCGAAGCTTGTCCGACCCCTTTTAAACTCAACTTTGATAATATCAGCCCACTTACAAACCATTGATTTTGAAGGCGTAGATTCACCGAACACATTTTCTAATTCGCTATGAATTTCCATTGGCTTTAACCCTTATTTTTGAGAAGAAAAAAAAATGTATCACTGCACAATGCTCAAATATTTTCCATTGCTCATAGCGCACCAACACGTTAATATTAAAAAAATATTTAACAAAAAATAAAAACCGATTTCAAAAACACTGCAAAGTTAAAAATAATATAAGAATAGGTACAGACAATAATTATCACACTTCTTTATTGAAGTCGGTGCAAAACGATGATCTAGAAAGTCTTAAAATTTGTCACTCGATTATCATGGGATCCCATTTGGTGACCTTGGGACCTTGGGACCACCCAAGAAGTATACTACTACCGAAAACAAAAAGAATTTTGAAAATCGGTCCCCAATTGACGGAGTAATCGCGTAACATACACACATAACACGTTGGACACACCCAAAAATTTAAGGGTTTTCCTCGATTTCTATGGGATCCCATCATTAGATCCTAACTTTGGTGACTATGGAACCACCCTTGAAGTATACTCTATCGAATACAAAAAGAATTTTGAAAATCGGTCCACAATTGATGGCGTAATCGCGTAACATACACAAAAAAAAACATACGCATCGAATTGAGAACCTCCTCCTTTTTTGAAGTCGGTAAAAATGGCCTCTAAACAAGGAACATGTCAGCCCTAAACAAGAGCTATAAATAGATCAAATTACCATCACTTCAACTCAACGTCCCATGGTTGGGCGAAGAAGCCCATGAAGGGCTATGGAGCTAGTAACATTAGGCTGGCCAGAGGCCCTAGACAAATGCCACACGCTAACTTTTGTTCCGCAGAAAAAATGTATGGAAATGACATTAGCTTACGACAGACAACCTCACGCTATTTTTTTCGCAGCTAATGTCATCTCCATACATTTTTTTCTGAGGAACGACTGCGGAAAAGTTAGCGTCTGGCATTTGTCTAGGGGGGCCATAGGGGGGCAGACGCGTTAGTTTTGTTTCGAGTTTTCCAACATCCACGACATGAAAGGGAGCAGCAAACAATTCATTTCCGCGCGAACAATAATATCGATATACCGTTCACATGACTCGTGTCCTTTTTAGGGTTCCGTAATCAACAAAGAACCGTTATACACTGATCTTCAAAAGTAAGTACTACACTTTTAAAATTAATTTTTTCCCTAAACTACAAAAGATAAAGGATTCAAACAAAAAACATTTTTAGCCCATTTCGTCAGGTTCCTCGGAAGTTATAGTTTTTTATACATTAGTCTTTTTTATACTTTTTATTTTGAAAATATATTTTGCCTACATTTAAAGTTATTGCAATTTTAAAAGTGTGGTACTTACTTGTGAAGGTCAGTGTAGTTTCACCATGTCTATTTGTCGATAGCAGTATATGTATATAGCGAAATTAAAAGGAAAATTATCACAGCTAAGTAGGATATAGGTATACTTACATTAAAAAGTTGTATTCGACCTACTTATAAAATGCACCAGTATTTGGCGAAAGAAATTTTCGTACAGATTCCATTGAAATTTAGTTAGATAAAGTTGTAGTTAAGTTAAACAGGTAGTAAATATAATAGATCAAATCATGTGAAATTATAAAAAAATAAAAATAATGTCATAACAGCCTTATTAATAATAGTAGTACGAGGCCCCACATTGCTTGTGCCCAACACGCACTTAGCCGCACTTTATTTGCTCACCGTTTCATCTATGAAGCCGACATCCTCTTCATCCCTCTGTAGACACATCCAGGCCTATATATCATAAGGCCATTGAGTCGCTCTACACACCGCACTTCATGTGTTTGTAATAATTAACTTCCTTCGGGCCTAATGTCGCGCCTGGCGGCACACCGCTACTGCAGTCTTGGTATTACTGAAGTCACAGCCACGAATGTTTTCAATACAATCTGTAACATAAGAAAAAACAATAATATAACCACTCGCCCAGCGCGCTATGTTTATAGACGATCCTATTGTGAGCTACTGTGTCGAAGGCTTAAATGAAATTGATGATAACTTTGAAAAGCTTCATCATCATCATCATCATCATCACAGGTCATATACGTCCCCACCGACGGGTTCGAGCCTACCCTGTGTTAGGGTGATTAGGCCTTAGTCAACCAAGCTGGCCCAGTGCGGATTGGTCGACTTCACATACATCATTGAATTTCTTCGGAGATGTATGCAGGTTGCCTCACGATGTTTTCCTTCACCGTAGGAGCGTCAGACAAATGTACATATGAAATTCGAAACGAAAAACATTGGTACATGGCGGTTCTCGAACCCCGACCCCCCGATTGGAAGGCAAGTGCCGAGTCCATAGCGCCACCGACGCTACTGCTTGAAAAGCTTAAAGATTTTCATTTAGCAATTTTTAGTTTTCATATAGCGCGAAATGCAATGGGCACAAATTACAATGGAGTTTGATCTAACAAGATAATTTAAATCTACGTTATTGTTGTGGCAATTCCTCCAAGGTACGTTACCTACCAAAGATTTTGTCACACGTAAAAAAGATGTTTAATATTGTAATACGTATTTTAATATCACAAAGCAGTTTGAGCTTTTGATCAAATATGCATTTGAAGTTTCCTTATAAGATTACCCTAAACACAGAAGGAAGACTCTGTCCCAGGGTCGACTGCTTGGGTACCGCCGTCTTACCCATTTCTCTCGCAAAGCAGCAGTGCTTGCATTGCTGAGTTCCCGTTTGAAAGGTAAGGAAATATGGCAGTGAAGTTACTGGGTACCGTGATTTTACATCCTATGTCACAAGTTGGGAACATACACCGTTCTTGTGGGGGTTGCAGATTTGCTGCGAATCTCATAAGAACCACATGACTGTATTGTATAGGTACTATACGTAACTGTTACCACGTATTATCAGGTGGGCAGATTGCTTGTTTGCTAACTTTAGTTCTATAAAAAACACCAAATGGAGAATTGTTGTGATTTTCTGGCTCTATGTGTGCGAACTACAATGTCTGTTGATGAGTTTTTAGCTGTTATGGATTATATTTTCTAGCAACATTTAAGGAAGGAAAGTACATGCGCCCAGTAATAAAAATTGAGAGAAAAATTCTTAACGAGATTTTGTAAAAATAGGATCAATACATTATTAATGTTATTCGTAAATTGTTTATTATCTAGATCTGGGGCCTTACCATGATCGCTTATAGCAAGGTTAAAACAATATTGAAACAGAGACACCGCGACTCTTGCTGCGTATAGCGCCATCCCGCTCTCAGCGCGGTTTTAATATTGTTTTGAGTGATCATGGTTTGGGGGCTGATTGGCGAGCTTATCTTAAGGATTTAAAATCGCGAAAGTTAGCGTATTACTGGTCATTTTCGTAGATTGTCAGTATATTTTTATGCACACTTGTCAGCTTAAGGATGTCTTCAAATTAAAGATGATAGAAAACCGAATTGTTCAAATCAGAAAAATAAATAGAATAGACTATGACGTTGAATTTTTTCAGAGTTTTGATTTCATTAATAGCCCTTGCTGGTTTTCTTGCTGGTTCTTTCCAGTACAAGGTCTCCCGCCGTAGACTTGTGAACCAATGGCGTAGCTTCTCTGACGTTCAAAAGCGATTGTAAAATCCTAACTGAATAAAGGATATTGAATTTGAATTTGAACTGTAAAGAATGAACTTAATGACGTTAAGATAATTAAAATTATCATAATTTTTGTTCTTTTTTGTTGTAGTAATGATAGATACATGAATGGTTACCATAAGTATCGAAGAAAAGATAATACTCTTAGATATGTTTTCAAGTATATCTTCTAATTAAAAAGAACAGGTCCTGTCTACCCCTTTCCTATGATTCCGCCTGGATTCAACGCTGACATGGGAGTCCCATATAGATGGATTGTGTGGAATGCTAGGTGGAGCTTGTTATGCCCTTAGCAGAATTGCGTCTACCCTGTCAAAAGAAGTGGTGCGCTCCTGCTACTTTGCAAGCGTGTAGTCGCTGCTCCAGTACGGACTGGAGTTTTGGGGCCGTGCTGCTGAATGGGAGCGGGTGTTTAGACTCCAAAAGAGAGCCGTCCGTGTAATGGCACACATCGAGCAGGATGAGTCAGCCAGACCGTATTTTATCGAGCTCGATATTCTGACATTACCCAGTCTCCTGATTTTACAAGTAGCACTGTACGTGCGAGAAAACATACATTTGTACCAGAATTTGCATTCCAATCGATATAGGCATAAATTGGCATCCGTGTCACGAACTCTCACTAAATCGGCCAAACAGATACACATGATGGGACCGAATGTGTACAACAGGCTTCTACAGTCAATCGTTGACGCTCCGAGCTTCACTTCGTTCAAAAATAAATTTAAAAAATGGCTGACTACACAAGCATTTTAAGATATTCACGAATTTCATAAAATAAAAATAAGTTATAATAATTAATTTATGTATACACGGTGTTTCATAATAACCAATAAATAATCAACCGTAATGTCATTCAACCCAAAATGTTCATGTAAATCATAGACATGATGATGATACTATGATATACATCAAAATTTTGGGTTGAATGACATTACGTGTAAACACATTTTAATAATTAGTTTAAGATAACGCATTGATTATTTATTGGTTATTATGAAACACCGTGTATATATTAATTTATAATACTCGTAATTAATGTAAATAATATGACTTCATAATTACCAATGCAGTACGTGCCAATCTTAGCCAACAGCACCAAAATGGTCCAAATCAAATAATCTAAGATAGGTTCTAAGTACATATCCTAACAATATTTATCAGCAACCAGTCCAATGTGGTAAAAATAATACAAGTCAGTCGTTATGGACTGCTGAAGCATATTAACTTACTAAGATCCTCACCTGCTCTCGAAAATTAAATACATAGACACAGTGTGCGCGTACACTGCGATGAAGGTAGTGCCATTTATCGTAGTGCCTTAGTTCCAAGGCACTACACAAGTTCCTATTCGTATGTCCGATGGTATTGGAACGCTCGGTGTGGAAATTTCTGCTAAAGTGCATTTTGGGAGTCATTTGGAGGACTAAGTAAAATTGGCAAGCAAAAAGCTTGACGTCCTGAACAGAGCAAAGCAGTGCTTTACTTCAAGCCAGCAGCTAATCCTACTAATCCTACTATCCTACTAATATTATAAATGTGAGTGTGGATGTTTGGATGTTTGTTACTCAATCACGTAAAAACGGCCGAACGGATTTGGATGAAATTTGGCATGCATGTAGCCTTTGATATGGAAAAGAACATAGGCTACCTTTTATTCCGATTCCTTAAGTAGTTCCCGAGGGAAAATTGAAAATTGTTTACGAGCTAAGCCGCGGGCAGACAGCTTTGAAATTTGGTATGCATGTCACCTATGCTACGGAAAAGGATATGTACTTTATATTCCTTAATGATCTCTTAAATAGTTCCCGTGAGAAGATTAAAAATTGTTAATGAGCGAAGCTTTAGACCCAGTTCTGAAGTCCACGCAGACGAAGTCGCGGGGCAGAAGCTAGAGCTCTATAAAGCACAAATTCGGCCGCATATGGAGTACTGCTCGCACCTCTGGGCAGGAGCTCCCAAATATTAGGTCCTTACATATGAAATTGGCGTTTTGCCGTACTGGCCACTTTGATCTCAAATATCTCCTCTATGGTTAGGAATTCCAGATTCAAATTTATACAGCTCATGTATTTACTCATGTATTTGTGTTTCAAAAATTATAATTCACTTGTTTTTTCCTAAATTGTTTTGGACTTTTCAATCAATTGTTTTGTTTTCATCTTTTTTGGAGTCAGTTTTCGCTTGGGGCATGGTTTGGTTGGTTCGGCAGGGTTCAGCCATTGCGATGAGAGCTTCCGATTATCGTACAGGACCCACTTTTCATCACAAGTAATGATTTGATTTAAAATCCCTTCATTGTTGTGCCGGTTGAGTAATGTAACGCAGCAGTCAACGCGCGTTTGTTGATTTGCTTCACTCAATTTGTGAGGTACCCACCTTTCAAGCTATTTCACCTTCCCAATAAGCTCCCATTGCTTCAAGAGGATTAAAACAGTTTTATCACTAACACCGCAGCCTGCAGCTAACTCGGACGTGGTTTGCGATGGATCCGCTTCCACAATAGCCTTCAATTCTTCATTATCAACTTTGTCTCCGGCCGCCCACGGGGCTTGTTCTGCAGGTCGAAATTGTCAGAACGAAAACGTTGGAACCAAAAACGCACAGTGTTTTCTTTTGCGGCACCGTCGCCATACACATCATTAATCCTTCGAGCCGTTTCTGCACTGGTGCCACGTTGGAACTCTGCTAGTAAATAACGCGATATTTCAAGTTTTCCATTTTGTAAACTGAGTGACGCAAAGAAAAAAACAAGTGAATTATAATTTTCGAAACACAAATACATGAGTAAATAGCTGTATAAAAAATGAATTTGGAATTCCTAACCATGGAGGAGATATTTGAGATCAAAGTGGCCAGTACGGCAAAACGCCAATTTCATATGTAAGGACCTAATATCAGCTCGACCCTCTTGACTCCTTGCAAAAGCGTGCATTCCGCATCAATACTTTGGTTCTCTGCGTGCTCTATCGGCTCTTTAACGGAGAGTGCTCTGAGGAACTGTTTGCAATAGTGCCCTCATCACCTTTTTATCACCGCACCATCCGCCATCGCAGTAGAGTTCATCCATATTACCTGGAACCGATCTCGTCTAGCACAGTTCGGTTTCAGCGTTCTTTCCTTCCACGTGTAGGCTCTGGAATGAACTCCAGTGAAGGCAGTGACTGAACTGTGCCCCTGGTATTGCAGATGGCAATAAGCGGAGGTTCCCACTTAACATCAGGTGGGTCACTGGCTCGTCTGCCGCCGTTAGCAATAAAAAACATAATAAAGTATAAAAATTACACATACTACTTATACTATGCTACAAATCCACATTGACTTTCTCCAGATTCCATTTAAATAAAAAATATCAATGTCCAAACTGAGAAAAATACTGTGTAAGCACCAAACAAAACATTCCCAACTTCCCCTTAATTTCCTTTCATCATTTTCATCTCTCTATGGTTGCCTGGAAGAGATTGCTGTGTATCAATAAGGACAGCCCTGTTATGTTTTCTGTACTATATTTAATTTGTCAGATCTGACTTTTGTTTGCAATAAAGTATATTATAAATATAAAACTGAAAATCGACTACATAAACACAAACGTCAAAAATAATATAACAATACCAACATCTCATTTTTTATTTTGAAATCAATGCGGATGGTCGATGGGCACAAACTTCAAAATAAAAATAACCGATATTGGTATTATTAGGTACATTATTTTGAGCTTTTTTGTATTTATGAAGTCGATTTTTTTTGTATTAATAATATCTACTTTATTTGAAAACTTACTTCCAATTCCAAAAAATCAAAGATCCTTTCATCATCAGCTCGGCTCATAACTACCAGACGCAAACGCCTGAATATCTTAGAGCATTCATACGGGAGACGGCAAGGCTGGGCGAACCCCTCTGCCAATTTACGCTGACCATATGACCATACACGTTATATAAAACTAGTTGACGCGCGACCGCTGCCATTTGGTGTCGTTTTCGTGTTGCACTAAGAGCTCCAAAAAATGGTTAATTGTGCAGTTTCCTCTTGCAAAAGGTGATCCAGCTACTCAAATCTTCGAGATTATGGCGTTTCCTATCACATTTAAGTATAAAATATACATTACCGTGTTTCATTTGTTTACAATTTTGAAGTATTTTTATGCCGTTACGATAGAAAAATACAATGGTACGATGGTAGCTCAACACAATACACGGGAATTATATTATCTGTGACACGGGCATTATTGCTTAGTGCTGGGACAACGTGAGTGAATGATGCTGATTCATATTTTTATTTATCATTCATTCACTCCGGAGTTTGTTTAACCAGATATAAGATTAAAATAGAAATTCACGTGTAATATAATAGAACAAAAAAATATCAAGAAAATATTATATTATTACTTATTATATTGCTCAACTTTGCTTTCTAGTTTAAAAAATCTTTTTTCAACACCGTTGCTCGTAATTGGTATGTAACTACACCGATTTTAGTTTCATAATGTATCATATTACCAACTTAGAATATCCATTACATTTTGTTCGAATTACCGCACAGTTTGGTAATCAAAAGTTAATAGTTTCGTAAAGAAAAGTCACGCTTTTATTTATATGAAAAAAATAGGAACCAAAGTTTGTATTAATTACTCGCAATGGTGTTGAAAAACGTCGTATAACACTCGTGAGCAGTTAAAAATTACTCACTTGTATTATAATGTACTATTCTATGCGATATACTTTTTTTTCTTTATTTAATGGCCGTACACTTAAGTCGGCCATACAATATACTTACTCTAAACAATTTTTCGACTGCGTCTCACTTGATTTTAAGCCTATTAAATAATCTATATTGGTATTTTACAAAATACAATGTAAGTAACCCCTAAAGGCCCAGACGGCATCATCACTCGTGTTTACTCCAGATTGAAAAATGTCATATTGTAACACCGTCTTTTCTTAAAATTTCTGCAAGAACGTCCTCTAAATTTTATGTTGTAGTTGAGGTCATAAGTACAAAAAATGAGTTATTTTTTTGTACTTTTAGTTTTTTGTTTGAATCTTTTCAGCCTGAAAAGATGCAAAATGTTCATAAACTTTCAAGTATATTTTATTCAACTGTACTTCTATTTAATTTTACACGTTGACTGCCAGCCAGCATACAAAATAGAAAAACTATTGTTTGCGGTCACCATTAACCGCGTTTTCGTTTCGTTTCCGCGTTGCATTGCGATTTCATGCCACCTGCTTTATGCAGCAAGTTGTTGGGGACATCAGTAAAGAGCACAAAGCAAGTGATTGTCGTCATCGTCGTCGTCAGAGAAAATTTTTATTAATGCAACATCATTATTAATATCACACAATAAAGCTTTTTCTTCTTATTTTAGTGGCTTTGAAGTTTGTACGGGCAATGTAAACAAAAACACTTTCAACGTCATTTTATGACAAATGAATAACATATAACATGTCTTACTATATGTAAATAAAAACTTACATAGTAGTAAACATCTACTAAGCTAAAATGGTAGAATTAACGCCACATACGTGTAGCAAGGAATTTTATGTTTACTTTAACTCACATTTTTTGGTGCAACTTAAAGGAAAATGCCCGATATCGTCCCAAGCGTTATAACACGTTGAGCCCTATCACAAATGAAAAGTTTTCTAAAATACTAATTTTATTTATATGACAGTAAGTTGCTATCTCGTGCTTTTTACTTGCACGAGATAGAAATTTCTACCATACGAGCAAAGCTAAACGAAAAAGTGCCTACCTATTAAACATGTCTATTTATTTTTATAACTATGTAGGTAGATATATAATAAAATCAGAAATTAGTTCTTGGTAGTAACAATTCTCACGTAAAACATCTAAGACATTCGGGGTATCCCCCCACCCTCCCACTGCAGCCCGCGCTAACTTGTTTCGACGGGTTCAGATAGAAGCGTGGCGCAAGTCAAGTCACACTAGTCATTATTTTGATCGCACTCCGGAGTGTCGTCTGTTATTTGTTTACTGACTTTTCATGGTACCTTAATTTTACTTTGACCATGACTAATTACTTGATGTATTTTAATGTACATAAACCAGTTACATTTATCATAGTGTGTGGTATTCTACTAGTCAAGCCCTTTCATTTGATACCCATATTAAGAGAGTTGTGAAAAAATACGTAATCCACCATTTTGTGGCGGCGGCCATCTTAGATCGATAGTCATCAAACATAGCATCCCCGAGAGCTGATAAAAATTATGATTACGCATCGGAGGGCTTACTGTCTTTTGACTTTCTTTAACTGAAAATATAAATTCCTCCCCCCCTCCCTCCCCATCAAAACATTATACCTACGCCTATGACTGAAAATATATATTTATTTCAGTCGATCAGCTAAATAGCAAGTGAAATGGCTGTATTTGATACAAAAAACTAATTAAAGCATTTTAATAATAATAAGCAGGCCTCGCTTTGTACTAATTTAAGAAACCCTGTCTTCATTGTATTTTTATCTACTCTAGCCGAACAGGGTATAGTAATTAAAATACAATTTATTGTAACATTTCAATCATTCACTCACGACGACCCAAATAGTTACTCATTCTTTGTGTCACATCACTAGGGACATTAATTCTTTGTGGTGGGGATTGCGTAGATACACGTTAATTTGTCGATGTGTGTGTGTTTCTTCATTGTAGGGTAATATTTTCATAGTGTGTGTTCGTAAACATTTTCGTAGTGTGCGTGGCGTGTTTACCTCGCCTCCCGCGAAAAGTGGCAGAAAAATTTATACTGCGATTTGTTGCGTACCGCACTGAATATCTTTAGAAAAAACATAAAACACGTTGGACGTGCCTATAAAATTTAAGAGTTTTCCTTGATTTTCCTAGGATTTCATCATTAGATTCTGATTTTGGTTGCAATGGGACAAATTGGGAAGTATACTCTCTCAAACAAAAAAAATGTTTCAAATCGGTTAATAAATAACATAGTTATGAGGTAACAAATATAAAAAAGAACATACAATCGAATTAGGAACCTCCTTTTTTTTATGAAGTCGGTTAAAACACATGAACACTCACTATTGTAGAAATATAAGAACGATAAATCTATTATTTTTCACTACAAATAGATTAACTTAAGTTTAATAGTAAATAAAACCATAAATTAAACTATAGTCCTACTATCATGCGATGCAAAAAACCTTCGCTCTATGCGTAATACATTCACAGTAGAATATCTATTTCTTATCTTAATTGCAAACAGAAAATAAAATAAATTGATAAAATAATCACATCGCTATTACATATACACGCAAATCATAAAATAAACAAAAACAAATTTTATCAACAATTTTGATGAGATAAACTTGTATTTATAAAATGTGCGACGATATGTTCAACTAAAAATAGTTTTCATCAGAGTACTGTATTTTCCGCCATCTAGTAAGCATGTCATGAACTACGTTAGCGATTGTGCAATGTCTTACAACGCCATCTACTGGCGGTAACCTGTAGCTTTGTTTTTTTCGTGCCGCGTCACGCCTGTTGCATACAGCCAGCGAATTGTTTACAGAACACAAAAGACCCTTGTTTGTTTTTCGCTAGACGTTTCCTGGTTTGTTTTGTGTGTGTGCATGTGTGTGTGTTTTAACAGCCGGCTGTGTGTCGAGGACGGTACACAAAATGTTGTTGTTTGCTCGGCCCCGAAGTAATAAATTCTGTGTCTGTATCGGGGAGATATTTTACTCTACAATTGATGTGTTGAAGCGAGATGTGCCAATCGATTTTACGATATTTCAAGGGCGCTCACGAAATTTCAGACAAGCGAACAAGTTATATGTCCTTCTATTATTTTTTCACTGGAGGTTCTCTATTTTTATTGTATTCACGAAAACGAACTACAAAATGATTTGTTTTCTGGAACAGTAGAGAATTAACATTGTCTTCACGTATTTCTATTATGACCGCATACACCTGTCAATTCGATACTTTAAAAATATTTCACTCATTTATTGGGTAGTATTTTCTAATACAAAGAGCAATTTTAAAAATGAATTAACCGTTATATAAATGGAATTACATAAAACATACATCGTTATTTATTAATTCATACTTCAACGATAACATTTTAACAATTTTCTATTTGGACTTTGAATATTGTCTCTACCTTTGTCACAGACTCTACATTTACGCAGATTTAGTTGTTAATGAGCTCAATTCGTATTTGACGTATAAGACAGCTAGGCAATATTAATTGCTATCGTTTTTATACAACGCAGGCATTTAATTGGTTTATTTTCATGTTGCAAATTATTATTTTCCCCAAACGACTCTTTCTATGAGTGTAAAACATGTGTGAAAGCAACTTAAAATCTGTTTGAATCGTTGAAGGCGGAAAACTTTATTAGTCCCATTGGAAAGAGGCCTTGTGTATAGTACAAATGAAAATAGCAACTTTTGAGAAAATTTTCAAAATAACAAAAAATATCAAATCAGTCGTTATAATTACGTTATAATCTTAAGTCATAACTTCAAAATACGGAAAAATATGCTAGCTGAACTTTTGCTGGTGTATTTTATTGAAAATTGTTTTTACGGAGTTCGCCTGCCTAGTTTCCAACCACTACCTATATTGCCTTAGTTCGTCATTATAATAAGCAATAACAACATAGTTGTATTTCGCTATTTGAAGGTTTAAAAGTTTCTTGTTTCATTTTTGGGAGTTACAGGAATGGGGTAAATTTGAAATAAATGAAATACTTTCTCGAGTTGCCCAAAAATATATGATCATTTTGATTTACTTTTAATGCGTTTCTCGCTTATTATATGATAACATTAAGTTTTAAAATCAATTACCAACCCTCATTTTACACCAAAGAGTTTAATTTTTAATATTTATTGTTCATTAGTCATACAAAACTTGCAACATAAGTCAATTCAATTTGTTTTCTTTTTATCCAATTTTCAACTAATTCAAATAATCTATTAACCTCATGCTCTTAGCAATCTAATACTTTAGGTCTATAAAAAGAACACTTCAAACATTTTTTACAAAATGAATGTTAATTCTTAAGCAAATCCCCCATGCTTTCTTACCTATATTTATGTGTTTTTTGCTGTTGTATACAAATTACAAAAAAAAACCGGCCAAGTGCGAGTCGGACTGGCACACGAAGGGTTCCGTACCATTTATTTCTTTCTGTGTACATTAACGATATTTGTTGAAGATGTCGGTAAAAAATAACTTAAGGCGAAACGTAGTTCGTGGGCACATTTAGTCTATATATATATATATTTATACAACATTAGACACTATATTATAACCTTTTTTTAGTTCAACCTATCCCGGTGATACCACGGTGTCTGTCTGTAAACAAATCTTGCAAGTCAAATCTAATTACGAGTATTTATTTTAAAAGTGAATATACAACTAAATATTCTGTAAATATTTCAAGAGTCTACCTGTTGCTGTTATTAATATCAAACGGCAAAAAATCACGTTTGTTGTATGGGAGCCCCCTTAAATCTTTATTTTATTCCATTTTTAGTATTTGTTGTTATAGCGGCAACAGAAGTACATCTGTAAAAATTTCAACTGTCGAGCTACAATACACAATCCCTGTTTTTAGAGGCTTTAAAGCTTTGATTTACTACCAAACGTTTGGTAGTAAATCAATGCTTTAAAGAGTTACTCTATGTTGGGTCTACATGACTCAAAATATGTCATTTTTGAGCAGGTGCGAAAAAATACTTGAATGTGCCACAGGAGACATTTTGATCAAAACTAAAACAAACTCCCGCACCGCGGCTTGTCATTCTCAGAATTCGATGTTTACTAGTGACAGTACCGGGTGGTAAATGCAGTGTGTGTTTTTAAATTCAACGAAACTTCAGAATAAAGGGTTGTTTGTGATGAATAGCTCTACATTATAATACAGAGTGTAATCAAAATTCATTAAATATAGTTTTCGTGCTATGGGGCGATTTTGCGGATGAACGATTGTATGTGCGAATATAGAGCCACCCTGCCAAGCGGGAAGATGCAAGTATACTATAAAAATCAAGATCTTTATTCGTTTTTTCATAGCCCCAAAAAATAAACTGTGATTGGGATCTCTATTTAAGTAATACCTGTGTTCTGAGGTCTGTGAGGAGACCCCGCTCTTCCCTAACATTATTATTTTACATTTTGCTTGAGATAAGTATTATCATTAATTTGTACATAGACAAAGATAACTATTATTGGAGATTTACTGTTTTTTGGGGGGTGGGGTGTCGGTGGCGCTGTGGACTCGCCACTTGCCTTCCAATCGGGTGGTCCGGGTTCGAGACCGCCATGTACCAATGTGTTGTTCGTTTTTCGAATTTCATATGTACAATTTTGTCTGACGCTCCTACGGTGAAGGAAAACATCGTGAGGCAATCTGCATACATCTGCGAAGAAATTCAATGGTGTATGTGAAGTCGACTAATCCGCACTGGGCCAGCGTGGTTGACTAAGGCCTAATCACCCTAACGAGCCTCGAGCCTACCCTATGACTCGAGCCCCTCGGTGGGGACGTATATGAGCTGTGATGATTATGACGATGATGGTTTTTATTTAATTTTATATGAAATAAGACGAAACTATGTCTTAAATACTTTTGTATTAAATTTAACTTTTGTGGATTTCATTTTTTTATTTGCTAGTACTGACATTTAAAAAAATAAATTTGCAATAGACATGGCAATCAATAACAATAATCTTAATATTGCAATCTAAATAATATCTAATCATTCCTATTTCACGCATAATAAGGCTTCACTCAGCGTGCTCTCGGAAGGTACTCGTAAGTGATAGAGTCATTTCAGAAAACAGTTCATGCCCACATACTATGCACACGGGGTTGCGCAATTTGTTTGTAACATACATCAGATTAGAATGGGAATAATGAGCTATGGGAAAATGGCTACCTTTCTTAACCATTGTGTGTTGCAGTTTTTTATGACTTCGCTGATTCTCAAGAAAGTCTAGTTCAAATTGATTGATTGCACTGACATTAGCATCGATATTAATGTATCCAGCCAGTGAGGTAAACATACAAAAAATCAGAACCGACAGCTTTTGAATGGCGATTTCTTATGCAATAAACAACCATGAATCACTATTTTGTTTTTAACTGGCGCACATAATAATGTTTTATATATTGTGTTACCCTACATTTAGGTGTATATTTTGTACTTGTAATTCAAAGTGCAGAGCGAAATACAACCAGTTTCCTGGATAATTAACAGTTTAACAGTATGATGGCAAGAAGTAAGGGATTTGGTTGACTTATCTTCTTTTAGAGGTCCAGACCCTCATTGATTAGTCACTCATTGGTAAGTTGGACTCATTAATAAGGTTTACTGATACAAGGTCGCCCACCAGAAGGCTGGCCATGTGGAGTCGGGAAAATTCAATGAATCCCAATCAGATTTCTAGCTCGCCGTCGACAATAACATTTAAAAATATAAAGTCATTAATTTAATTTATTAATGTAATATTCATAAAGTCGTTTAAATATCACTGAGAAATATATGCAAAAATAAATAAATGTTTCCAATTTCCTTTACCAAAAAGTAATTTTCAACTAATTGTTTGTGTGTATCTAGTGATAATGTCGCTAATTAATTTTATTATTAAAAGATTGTGATCAATTTGCCACATGCAAATTCACATGCTTAATATATGCAAATGACACTTTAAATGTTAAAACAAAGTAATTTATTGACAACTTTGATCAAACACGAAAATTCCTCAATGAACTGATGTTATGACTTATGAGTCACCATGAATTTGCACGAACCGCTCCTTAAACAGAATAATAGCTAATGATAGGCGTTACAAAGTAAAAATAACTTCTACGCTATTACAATTAGGTTATGGAGAGCAAAAAAAGGAACCTTTTTTCCTCTTTAAAGTAATGACATGAAGACAATTTTTTATTTCAATTTAATAGGCACACGTCAGACTTTACATGTTGACCTTGAGACCATTCCAATATCGCTCGTAATAACAACTACTTTCGCAATGGAAATGTAAAAGTTAACGTGTGACTGACTGTACCTACATTTACAGTAAAAGACGAAAGAAATGTTCAGAGCTTAACCAGTTGAATAGCATATGGTGTGTGTGACAGATACCATGATGATGATAAAACTTGATATTATAAGAACAATCTCTAAAAAACTAACTAATTTGGATTTACTATGAGGCCACAAATATAAAACATACAGTTCTTAAATGCATTCATATATATTATATTGTTGAACATATTATCTATACATTCTTAAAGACATAAATATGATTAATAATATTTCACTCGACAGAAAAAATCCAAAAATAACTCTGTTCAATATTTTAAAACAGCTGTGAATCAGAAAATACAATAATAAATGACATGAAAGTTTTACCAAAAGATGTGCATTTATATTGCCTAGAAGATAGAAAATTACAAAAATTCGTTTTTTATCTTGTACTCCAGTTTTCCAAAAATCGAATAAAACGTGTAAAAAGTAACGTTTTTGTTCGGTCACAGTTAGAGGCTATGCAATTATCAACTATATTTCCTTGTCATAAAGCGGTTGAAGTGCACCAGTAGATTTATTAGGAAACCTCGCCTTAATCAGATAAATTGTTTGGATCATACATTGTTTGTTATAATCACTGATATAATGTTACATTAAACAAGCGTTCTTATTGATTAAACCGTCTCCATGGCCTAGCGGTCGAAAGGACGTAGTTCTCATCTGGAGATCCAGGGTTTGATTTGGTTTTGCTTTGATGGGAAATGGTTCAGGTTGTTTGGTGGTACGGCTTTTGGCGTGGTATGTTAGGGCTTCTAAGTTCGATTGGGTTATCTAAATTTTTTCACCGTTTTACTAAATTTTTTTGTATACTAATAACAATATTCTAAAACCATTGTGTTCTGATACTGATGGCTATCTCTGGCTGGCTGAAGGAATTCCCTCAATCTTAAATACGAGTAGAAAAGTTAAAGTCAGTCTTTTCGGGCAACACCCAGTTTCATATTGTTACAGCGACCTGTTTGTATTGTACTAACAAATACTTAGATTGTTTCCGTGTGAAACTATGTTAAGTAAGATTGTTTATCTCATAGTGCTGTTACAACAACAATTACATTGCGAACTGGAATCATTCTGCACTCTATCAATGCCCAGTAACTTCCACGACTTTAGTTTTTTTTTGTTTATACTTGAAAGTTCAATTCTTTACTTAGGTACTATTTTCAATTGAGCAGTTTATCATATCATTACCACGGTAATTATTATACTATTACCGTGTCATTACTTAGAATTATAACTTTTATTATTAACTAAATGGAAGGTATTTTTCAGTTATAACGTGTCAAGATTTTCTAAAATTAAATATACTTAATTGTAATTAAATCTAGATTACCTACCCAGAATTTGATCACCCAGGTGATTTGGTGCCGGGTGATTTTAGTACACAAAAATGTGGAATTTGCTTGTGGAACTTACTTGTCGCTACAGCTTAATTAAACGTAGACTAATTTCATTATATAGTTCGCAATCTGAGGTGCTCCAATAAAATAAATCAACAGTATTAATGTAACAGTGATATAACATAACTAGGAAATAATTGAAATTGCGACACAAATAACGTTTAGGCATTGAGGTGGGTAATTGAAAAATATTGTCAGAAGTGTGTAGTTCATAATCCAAGCAACTAACAGGAGTGAGAGGTGACACTCTCACATTCGGACTGCTGCTGCAGGCGTGGTGGCGAGCAAACGCCAGTACCTACGGAGCGTGACGGAGTGAAATCAAGTCAAATCTTTGGTTAGTGACGAAAAAATAGAAGTGATCTTAAAAATTTAACCCTGAAGGGATGAAATAGGGGTAGCAAGTTTGTATGGATTTTTTTTTAATTAGCAACGATTTCGTTAAAACTTGAAAACATTTCATTGAACACGTGTTTCATGGTTTATTGGAATTCACTCCCTGCAAAATAGGAGTTGAAAGTTTCTATGGAAAAATATTTACAATCTGCTCCAATTTCTATGAAATTTATTATTCGAGCTCCTAAATATAAATAACAGTTTTCTATATAATATGCTACAAAATGATATTACGGGAAAATATAAAATTCCCACGGGAAAATAATAATAACACGGGCGAAGCCGCGAGCGGAAAGCTAGATAGTTTATGGCGACAGGATGGTGGTAGTTAGCAAGGCGCACTCAGTTTTACCATCAACCGAAATGATCAGAAAATGTCTGACACATGCTCTCAATCAACCAATGGTAGCTATGAGTATAAATAAAGGAAGGTGTACCCTGACTGATGTCACCAAGACCTTAACAACTGGATGGACAGAAACACAACTTAGGAAGGTACCCCTGATAACTATATGTATTAGGAAATTTGTAAATTTTTGTTATACAGATTGCTACAGCATTTTAAAGTTTGTATGAAACTTTTTTTGGCTAGGGTTAGGAAATTGAAACTTGGCTGTATGATTTCTTATAAAAAGTTAGGTAATAGTCTAAGATCCGATATAAGAAATATATACCCTCATTTGTTATTTAATTATAATAAAGAATATATGGTAGATAATGATTCGTTAATACATCGCAAATAGGTAACCTTAGCTAGGTTACCTATTTGCGATGTATTAATCACGTGCCGATAATGTTAAACAATAAAATAGTTTTTTTTTATCAACTTCCCCGATTAATACGATTTACCTTTACCTTTTTACCTTTAGGACGCAACCATGAAACTGGATAGGTACTTCATTTCTTGTGTTGAAATATCATTGTGTCCTAATATAGAAGATGGCTGTTCTATATTATGAATTGTTTATTGTGGTTGTTGTACAATAAATATCTTTTCTTTCTTTCTAATTTATGAATGTCGAGCATTAGCTGAGGGAATCCATATCTCCCATATATGTAATATCCCAAGGAATTGGAAAAATGGAGGTTGCCTACTTCCCCTCTACAACTATGGGGTTGTCAGGTATAAACAGGTAAGTAATAGTGGATTAGTAGTTAAGGGCTGTAAGGCAGCAATTGCAGCCCGAGATAATTAGGCGCACGAGCGCAGCGAGGGCGCCTATATTTCGAGGGTGCAATTGGTGCTTACCCCCGAGCTAACTACTCTGCTTTACATCTCGATTGTGAGGTAAGTAGGTCCTTATTACCCCCAAATGGGGCTTGTAGGTGACCTATTAGCGCTCTAGGGTAATAATGTAGCTTGGAAAGCCCTAGGGCGGTAAGTAATATAAAAAAACATTTCACTATTTCAAAAAGTTCGCGTACATCTAACCATCATACTGGCAATAAATTACTTACAGCCCTAGGGCTTTTCTAGCTACATTATTACCCTAGAGCGCTAATTGGTCACCTACAAGCGCCATTTGGGGGTAATAAGGACCTACTTACCGAACATGAGAGATGTAAACGTTATTAATATACCCTCATAAGTTATTTAATCGAATTGGATATCAAATGAATGCTTATTTTATTCTCAATCCAACTGTATTAGGTTGCCTTATCAAAAAATTGGTTAATTCATGGTTGCCTAGATTTAAAATGTTAAATCTGTGCCAGCGTTGAAAAT
Organism: Schoenobius gigantellus; assembly: GCA_963935595.1. Taxonomy (NCBI): domain Eukaryota; kingdom Metazoa; phylum Arthropoda; class Insecta; order Lepidoptera; family Crambidae; genus Schoenobius; species Schoenobius gigantellus. The sequence goes on along the minus strand of OZ012542.1, from coordinate 51,769,528 downwards.
GACGGAGAACAATTGCGCGTGTAATTTATTTTATTAATTTTTTAAAAAAATATAACGTCACCCCACACTAGGATTTTCTCCTGTGTGCAGGGTGCAGTTACAAACATAGAAATATCACATCGTGCACATACGCCCAGGCCGGAACAAATTTCTGTAGGCCATACAAAATATTTGTCCCGTACGGGAATCGAACCCACGACCCGTTGCGCAGTAGGTGACCTTTGCGCTAACCGTGTTCATTTGAGAAACAGAGATACAATGAGATCTTTTAAAGATTTCTCCGATTGTGTAAATATTAACATCGATATCAAATTGTTTTCACTCTCACATTCATCTGTCAGTGGCAATACATTATTATGAAATAATAAGTTTTTCCGTTCGAAACGTACCAGAAACCTTCCATCCTCAGCTTAGTAACATGATATATGATGACTACCAGATCTAAATATTTGAATATCTTCAGGAAAAACATGAAAAACGTTGGACGTGTCTATGAAATTTAAGAATTTCCCTCGATTTTCATAAAATCTCATTATCAGAACATAACTTGGTAACAATGGGACCACCTCGAAAGTATACTCTTTCGATTACAAAAAAAATCGAAAATCGGGCCACAAATGGCGGAGTAATCTGTGAACATATATTAAAAAACATAGAACCTCCTCTTTTTTCGAAATCGGTTAAAAAAAATAAACAGTACAACAAAAGTAAACTCATAAGGTTAAGCAACGTTGGCTGTGGTCAGTCCTATGATGGGTGACCAAAATATGAAACATCTCGAGCTCCTCCGTACTTCGGAAGGCACGTTAAACAGTGGGTCCTATGCCTAACCTCGCCCCGGTCGTGTCGGTTAACCGACTAGGCGAATGAAGGAACAGAGAGTTCACTAGCGTTTGCGCAGTCACTTGTGCACTATAATATCTCCTGCGCAGATGGCTAGTCTCTGTTGAAATTGGCCGCCGTGACCGAATATCGGTTAAGAGGACATCATTTGGTACATTTTGCTCCGCGTCGCCCATTGCATCGCTTGTCGCGTCGCTCATCGCATCGCGTTTGCTGCGTCGCTCGTAGCGTCGCTGGGGCCTTACCATGATCGCTTATAGCAAGGTTAAAACAATATTGAAACAGTAACTCCACCCTTGCTGCATATAGCGCCATCTCCCTCTCAGTGCGGTTTTAATATTGTTTTGAGCGGTCATGGTTAAGAGCCTGTGGGCCCAGCAAAAGCTGCATGCTTATTTTTCCGTAGTCGTTCCGCAGAAAAAATAAATGGAAACGACATTAGCTTGTATCAACCTCACGCTAGTCATTTCCATACATTTCTGCGGGACGACTGCGGAAAAATAAGTGTGTGCTTTTGTATCGGCCCACTGACCGCCAATAGCTATGACAGGGCCTGGTGGGTTATTGTCTAAGAAAGAATATATCACGATCGCTTATAATTTGGCAGTCATTGCGCCGTGAACATAACCCTCTGTGCCGTATTCCTTTTATAAAGGAGTAATGGATGGACTGCGACTGCAAGCTGTAAGCGATCGCGATAGATTTTTTCTTAGACAATAACCCCCCGGGTAATAGTTTCATGGTATGGCCTCGTCATTGATTTCATTTTATAAGTGGAATCGCAAACGAAGCCTGTTCAAACCGAATGCAGTGTAAGCAAAATTATATCGTTTTGCTCCGAACATCACGTTCCAAATTAATCCTTATCGATGGCCACGTCCATTATATAAACAATATTTGTTTTTGTGTCGCGTTGCGCGTTTGTGACGCGCGTTGGCCCCTCTCTTTCTTCGATATTTCGGACATGACATATTGACTTTTATCGCCATATTATTACGTGATGCTTTACAATAACTATGCCTTCAGTCAAGGTTCTAGAATTCATCCAGCGTTCATCAGGAGACTGGAAACTAAACTGTATAGGTGTACTAGAATCTGAACTACTACTATAAATGAAGAGCTAAGCTTACTGTAATAATTTTTTTTTCCAACAAATAAAACTGACTTGAAAATTAAATGTGAAAAATAATACTTATAAGAACATGATATGTAGACACATCTAATTTTTATTTTGGAGTTGGTGCCAAATTTTTACACTTTTTAGGAGATAATCGTTTGGCACCGATAAAAATGTAATGTTGTCTGTTTACATATTTTTTATAAGTTTAGTCAGTAAGTTTATATGTAATAGTTTTATTTATAGGTAAGCTTATTTTATTAAGCGATTTTGAAGTCGGTTTTTATCATATCATATCATATCTTTATTGCATGTTACAGTATATACAGTATTGATGATACAATTATATTATTAAGAACTTACATGTAACACCCTGTAAGGGCATAGCAACATTTGTAGGTATGTACCAGAGTCGAGTACAATTATAATTAAATTCCATTAAACATAAATAATAAATTAAAAATCTAAGGAGTAAATTAACATGAAGCTAATTATACAACACTACAAAAGAAAATATATATTTCGGCTAATATTAACTTAAAAGTCTAAATTAACATTCCTTTATAATATAATATATACATCTAAATTTTAACGTTTTCCCAATACACTTTTTTTTTTTTTTTTAATTTGACATTTTATCATTAAAAAATTCGTTCAGGCTATAATAACTTTTTAGTAATATATTTAATTTTAATATATTTCTATGATCTTATTAGTGAATTTAATACCGGCTCACCGAAAAAACTTCAAAGAATACGACAAAGGCTAAATAAGAACCTATTGTATTTAAAAACTTACCTTTAACTCCTTAAACTTAAGTATCGATCTTCCATCATCAACTCGGTTCATGATTACCAGACGCAAATACCTTCAGAAAACACATAAAAGACGCTGGACGTACTTATAAAATTTAAGGGTTTCCCTCGATTTTCATAGGATCCCATCATCAAATCCTAACTTTGCTACAATGAAATCACCTCAGAAGTATACTCTATCGAATACAAAGAGAACTTTGAAATTCGGTCCACAATTGGCGGAGTAATCGCGTTACATACAAAATATACGCATCGAAATGAAAACCTTCTCCTTTTTTGAAGCCAGAAGCAATAATATTTTCTTTAATAATAATATATAACTACTTCAGATCACTAATAATTTTTAGATTAACAATACAGGTTTTTAAAGATTTTAACTACAGAAATAACTTTCCTAACAATTCTTATTAAACAAATGGTAGCTCTACATTCGCCACGATATTCTTGTAACACTTATTTTAAAAAGAATATATTGTAATTTTCATTCTACAAATCTGAAAGTTAATTTAAAAATGTTAAACTTACCAACTCAGTGGGGTACATCCAATGTCCATGTCTGTGCTAGTATTGTGTACTTATCTGAATATCTTACAGGAACCATATGTACTGACTGACTGTGACTGTGCAGATTACCATCAGCTGTCTAATTTCCTTTTTTTTTTGTTAACTTTGTGGTATAAATCAAGATAGTCCCTTTTAGGGTTTACCTCAAAGGAATAAGCGGAACCCTTATAGCAGGATTTCTTAAAGTAGGGTCCACGGACCCCTTAGGGGTCCGTAGCATGTGTATCAGTGGTCCGCAGTAGATCAGTCTGTAAACATTGTGTAGTAAACTCGATGACATGCGTCTTGCCTTGTCGAAGTCAATCCCACAATTTAACGTTCTCATTGAGGCCAAACAGCTACACCCTTCTCATTAACTTAGTAGCAAGTGTAATGCAAGGATCAATAAAAGTATTTTTAAATCAATATAAATAAGATGTTCTTCATTTCCAAAAATATTGTTAAACAGGGTCCGTGGAATTGTTTAAACTGTGAAAGGGGTCCGTGACTGCAAAAAGTTTAAGAAACCCTGCCTTATAGGATCACTTCGTTATCCGTCTGGCTTTCTGTCTGTCAAGAGTCAAGACAGACTGTCTGTTTCTCAGGAGCGCGTAGATATAACTATCAGACTGGAATTTACGAGTATAATACTCGGGTCTACGCTCTCTTTCAGCTGTGATAAAATCACACTTACAAATCAACGTGATAAAAAGATATGAGCGCTTATGTGGCATATTTCCGCAAATTTTGCGACTCCATAAGGGAATCAAAACCTACTTAGTACTTTCCGTTGACGCAGAATCATGAAATTTGGCAAGAGGCAAGGTCTTGCAGCACATGTTGAGGAAAAAATAACCGTAAACCGTAAATATGTACATAGTTAGGAACATACTTGGACAAGTTTGTACGGAACCCTCTGTGCGCGAGTCCAACTCGCAGTTGGCCGGTTTTTTACCAGTGCTTGACCGTGGTACTACACAATTTAAAAAATTTCGTACGACGTATTGAATTGAATTGTCGCATGACGTCATAGTACGAAGGTAAAATTTAAATACTTGTGATGTAACGAATCCCCCGCTCCTTAGCTTTAATTCGCTTTCGTCGGTAGTTTTTTGTGATTTTGACAAATAACCCATATATAAATAAAATAAGAATCCAATATTTTTTACCCAGTCTACATCCCTTACTGTCTATTAAAAGGCTATTAAAATTTCATCTTCAATATGACAACGTAGAGTGGTATATGAATATTCCTCACTTAATTTTAACATTTACGAGCGGCCGAAGTCACCGGCGTAAACTACCTACAGTCAAATACCTACAGTTGCGAATTCTAATACCCACTTGAAGCATATGAAATAATGTTCCAGTTTCCAAGTGTTTAGGAACACGAAGGAGGTCGGAAGCATAGCTGATAGCCATTTATTTAGATTTCGAGGTCGCCACATTATTTAGGTTGTTTTGTTTTTATCAGTAGGAAGGAGCAATTTCGTACATACTAAGCGTAGTATACGCAACAGATGCAGATAAATATGCCTAGATGAAAATATCTAAATATTAAAAAATCGTAAACTTACTTGAAATTTGAAAATTTCAAGTAAGCTTAAACTGAATCAGCTAAATCAGATTATAAAGGAGATATAACAACTTAAATAAAAAGGGTTCTGGTACGCAGATAAATATTATGATGCTTACATGAGTTTTTATGACACAATATTTTTGAAGTAGGCATGCATAATATAAATGCCTATATGCTATAATAAGATGTGTTTCAAATAGGATGCTAATTTTAAGAGGTCATTAAGGGTATCAATTATCAATATAAAAGTTTTATTAACAAATTCGTAGCATAAACACACCCTGCTGATAACAAGAATGTTTAGTTATTTAAATTATTTAAAATTGTTTATCGATTCATATATCGATCACTTAGCACTGTCTATCTCAAACTATCCCATAGTTACTTGAGACATGAAGCGATTTTAGTGGCTAGTCCTAGCCTTTTACGTGGGAATACGAAACACCGCCTATCGTCTGGCTAAGGCTTCAGCAGAGGCATGCATTCTTTAAAAAAACTAGGCTATTGAATTAAAACCAGAATTAACTAGTAAATAAAATAAGACAACGTAACTGACACACAAAGGTGAGGCATGAAGATAATTACACAAAAAAATATTAACATAAAGAATTATGTTTATCAGCTCAACGTCAAGACTTACTCATATTTGCTTTACCCACTTACTCGTATTTATCTCCAAATAAATGGGCGCATTCGGCGCGGCTTTTTTGACATAAAACAACGCATCTGAACAATGCCTTTGATTCCACTGTGTACATAGAATAACTAAAAATGTGAAATATATTATCTTTTTTCTAGCTTTCGCTAGCAAACACTTTTGCATTTATTAATAACTAGCTGTGCCCGCGAACTTCGTTTCGCCTTACGATAGATTTCCCGTCATATTTTTCTCGTGGTATTCATTTTTCCCGTGGGAAATATGTGTAATAAGCCTATGTTACTCACGAACGATGTAGCTTTCTAATGGTGAAAGAATTTTTAAAATCGGCCCAGTAGTTATCGAATTTTCCTATAGGAAAGAAATATTTTCCCGCGGTAAAAATTATAATATAGCCTATAACCATCAGGGACAATGTAGCATTCTAATGGTAAAAGAGTTTCTCAATTCGAACCAGTAGTTTCTGAGATTTGCGCTTACCAACACATTTTGCGATTCATTTTTTATATATAAGATTAATGTTTACTCGGGTATGTATAATTTTTTTTCATTTTTTTTCTTTCGAACCCTTGTTCGCTAAACAATGATGCAAGACGTGCATCTCAGTGATCTTGCGGAACAGAAGACCAACTCCACCGTAAGATCAGGGTTGAGCGGAACAATTTAATTTCAGTTCGGCTGTGGTGCTCAGGTAATATATGTACTACAAACAATCGTCCGAACTTCACTTATTAATTGCATTTCTACTTATGAGTACTTCTTCTGCATTTGTTAATTTTAAGGTATCTTACAGATTTATTTTCAAAACTTTTTTCTTCCGAACCCTTTGCTCGCTAAATAATGCTACAAGACGTGCATCTTAGTAATACGGGAACAGAAGACCAACTTGATCATAAGATTTGGATTGAGCGGAAAAATTTCATTTCATTTTGGTTGTGGTGTACAGGCAGTAATCTACGGTAAACAATCGCCCGATCTTCGCTTATTCATTGCATTTCTACTTATAAGTAGCCTACTGTGTGGCAATTTCTTAAAATTCATTCACAATATTTTCTAAATCATATCATAATATACATAAACACGTGTCGTTTCACAACTACATATCATCCTAAAATAAACAAGTGACCTTCGATTTTTAATCAATCTTGATATTTATGTGAATAGACATTCCACTCGACTAGGCTTATCAATCACTAAGGATTACACGAAGTTCAAATAATCATCTATGAATGTTAAAAAGTGTTTAAAATGTCAGTTTATCTAATCAATTTAAGGAGTTTTACAACACTTTTTTATATATAAGATATTTATACACTTGTTATTACGACTTATTGAGTTGATATGATTACTTTCAATTTAATTTAATTTCCTTTCCTAGAAACATCACTGCTGGTCATAGGTTGTACGAGTCATAAACGAATGAAAACCTTAACCAATGTCACCACACCACGCTAGACAATCACGTACCTAAGTATGGAGGTAGACTTCCGTACCAAGTTTTCTTTCTATTTTAATGATGCCATTTAACTAGATTTTTAAGTTTTTAAGTTAGCGAATGTGTGGGAAGGTATATTTACATAAGCTATCTTTTATGCATCGTAGTAGGTACCTAATAACTCTTGAGAATAATACATTTCTAAAAGAATTATTTCGAACCAGTCAATATAAACATCACATTTTTCCTTTCAAAATTAATAGACCGGCAAGTTTTCTACACGTGAATGATGTGAAAATTTTGCGTATACTTACAATGTTTGTTGTGTATTTTTGCAAGGCTCAAACGCGATAACACTATCGCCGACACGCCTACACACTCACGCGAGCACACACACGCGCACACGCCGCGCTTGTGTGCGTGTAAAAAACATAGTCCATATTTTGTTGCTAACTTACCCAAAAAGATTTTGTTTGTTGGCCGTGCATTACTTGAGCACTGTGTTTTTGCAATAGCTATCGCGCATGTAGTTTCGGCTAACTTATACCCGCGATTTTGTCTGCGTTAATTTTCATCGGTAGGTAATCATAATTCTTCTACTACGAGTACTTCAGCATTGGGTTTTCGCCAATAATACGACGTGTTGATACAAGTGCGAAAAGTAAGACGTTTTACACGAGTATCGAGATGTCTTGGCTTAAGTTATAGGCGAGGGGCGTGTCTCGAGACAGTGAAGGAAAATGACAGTTCCTACTTAGATCAAACGACGCTTTTAAGACGAATTTTTTAAATAATATATTACCCTTCAATTTTTCTACATATGAATATTATGTACGAATGCATAATATTAGAAATAAATATATAAGGGGAAGTTTGAAAGTAGCATCAGTGACAGAGAAAATTAGAAGCAACAGGATAGCGTAGGAGGGATGAGAGTCATATATTACTAATAATGTTATGCAATAAGTATAGACATGCATAGCGGATACCTATAATAAAAAAAGTAGTAAGGAAAATGTATGTGCTGAGAAGAAATCTGATAGAGACGAATGAAGAAACAAAACTTGAACCATATAAAAGTAGTACAGGACTCGGTGACATTGATTGACGTCTCTATGTCGTAGGTATTATACAATAGTCGAAACATTTTAAAATAAAATATTTATATTACATTTTAAATTAATTAAGTACCTAATTATATTGATTCGGATTGTAATCTTTATGCATTATTGTTTAGTACCTGGAATTTGATGCGTTGTCAATATGAAATACATTTCATATGTATTGCTGCTTTAATGAATGCCACCGAAACAAAAGTATTTACTAAACTGGTAATGGAAAATTGATCCTTTCTCTTTGCGAATGGGAATGGCAGACTATTGCTTAGTAGCGTAGTAATTATTATTAATATACCATTGCAAAGCGGGTGTTACGTTCGTAAAATTCAAAGTTGAGAATTATATGGTTAAAAATCGCAACCATATCATATCCTATTTATCAATAAAGTACACTAAACACATCCTTACAGTCATAGCCATCATGGCTTAAACAACTATGTAAAGATGAATTTCAAAATGGCGGCTGTCCACTTTTAATTAAACAGACAAACACAACATCAATTAGCAGGAAGTGGAATCGTTTGCGAATATTTTGTTTATTTTGTCATTGATCGAAGGTAAGCTTTGTGAGTAAATACCTACTTGGTGATTTGTATTCAAGATGGATGCTTAAATATCGAATAAGGCGAATTATGTATATATTATATTTTATTAGATTGTAGAGTTCGGTAGCGGCATAACGGAGTGGTGTGTGTTTGGCGTTAGAACCATGTTAGAACTAAACCCCGGATCTCCAAGGGCCTTACCATGATCGCTTATAGCAAAGTTAAAACAATATTGACAACAGTGACATTGCTCTTGTTGCGTCTAGAGCCATCCCACTCTCAGGGTGGTTTTGGGCGATCATGGCTGATCTAGAACATCGACCACTAGATCAAACAAGCAATCAACAATCGTAATGTTTATGGTTTCTTTCATCAAAATTCGTATTTCACTGTGAGCAGTAGCTCAATGTCACTTTATAACTTAACACTATAATATAGAACAGCGTGTATAGGAATCACACAACAAAACTTAGCAGCTCTAGTTTTAGATTTAGTTAGTTGGTTTTAGAAGGGCTTGGTGGTGAGGCGTATGCGCTCGAGAACGATTGCTAAAGTCAAGCAACTTTAGCGGTGGTCGGATTGATGATGGGTGACCAAAAATATGAATCATCTCAAGCCCTCTGTGCTTTGGAAGACACCTTAAAAGTGAACGTATCTCTGTTCCGCTCGTATTTACCGAACTATTTCTATATTTCTATCAAACTTTGTGCAGAGAAAATAGAGTGCAGATACAAATACCTATACATTCATCATAATTGCTCTCGCGTTGGTTTTAGTCTCTGTTGAAATTGGCAGCGAAGACTAAAAATCGACTAAGAAGACTATGTTCGATTATGCATGAGCGATATTCAATGGGCTCTTGTATGGTGGTTTCAATATTCTATCTTTACATAGCGATAGGATTTCCCACTAGCATCATACATGATACGTCAAAATTCCATCTCTAGTAAACAAATTTCTGATAGATGCGACTGATACAGAAACTGATAGATAGACCACAAAAAAATAACGAATCCAACGTTACGAAGATATACGCCCAATATAAAAAAAACACGCGGAATAACTTCAAAGAATCATCATAATTATGCAATATCCTATTTAATAAATATTCAAATAAAACAAACTTACATAATTTAACTCGCTTACCTATATTTGATTTGATTCATTTAAATGTATGTATACCCGTGCAAATAAATTATCTCTTTTTCTTAATTTAATTGGTAGTCTTATTATTTATTGAACAATTATCCTAACACATTTTATTACATTTAGAAAAGATGATGCGACGTTATTTAATCATGCACTATTAGTAAGTATGAAAATATATGTTTTATTTGGTACAAATGTGTGTAAAAAGAGTTTTACTATTTATTTATTTGGTTCTAGCAATAAAAAAAATAATTCAAAACCATTCAGCCGGTATCAGGAGCTCAAACAATACATATAAACATTCACACAACATTAAACTATATTATAAAAGCATACTAAAATCTCTGTCTGTCAGAACCAGTCCGTCATCGCTGAGACAGATTTTGTCTTAACAAACACTGTCCCGTTCTTGCTGAGAAAGGCAAATACGGGGGGCTGGCATTATAAAAACAAGGGTTGTACAGCATTTTCAAAGCATCCGCCGTAAGGGCGCCTTTTGATTCTCTCGTACTTAAGTATTCTTAGAACGTGATCTGCTAATAATAATGTCATACACAAGCTTATGCCAAACCTACTCGAATGTACGAGTATGTTCCTATATAGTATGAATGTTCATAATTTTAGATTTCAATCATATCTTCGCTTCGCTTTTAAGTATTTCGATCTTAAAAGCGAAGCGAATGAAACTTTATAAGCGATCGAAAGGTGAAGTCAACCAATCCGCACTGGGCCAGCGTGGTTTGACTAAGGCCTAATCGCCCTAACATAACTTGTTATGGTAGGCTCGTGTACTTTAAATTAACCAGCTTAAACCATGATTAAACAGATTTGCGCAACTTCAGAAGGTCTGTTTTGTAAATACTTGTTGCATAGTAGGGAGAAAATCGGCCTACAAATGGCCGAGTAATCGAGATTAAAAATGACAAAAACACTATCAGTATTACCTAACAACGCCTAATATAATATTAGGTCCTTACATATGAAATTGGCGTTTTGTATGGGAGGAACATAAAGTTGATTTTAAATAAATTATATTTATTCAATCAAAGTATGCTATGTACCATTGCTATCTATGCACTTTTGCCATCTCATAGGTAGTTCATCGATCCCTTTACTAATAAAACCATTCGGACGGGAATCAATAAATTCTTTAAAGGCGGTTTGGACTGCCCCATCGGAGTTGAATTTTTTCCCTTTCAAGAAGTTATCCAAATTTCAAAAAAATGGTAATCTGTTGGAGCAAGGTCCGGAGAGTACGGTGGATGTCTTAGACATTCCAATTGAAGACATTCCTCTAATTTGGTAGCCGTCTGTTGTGCAGTGTGTGGTCTTCTAGCGTTATCATGAAGCAGCAGTGGCCTAGAGCGGTTGACCAGCCTCGGTTGTTTAGCAGCTAGCTTTTTCATCATGGTTTGCAGTTGCTGACAATAGACATCTGCCGTAATCGTCTGGCCAAATTTAAGAAAGCTGTAGTGAACGACACCAGCACTAGTCCACCAAACGCTCACAAGTAACTTTTTTGGAGTCAATTTTCGCTTGGGGCATGGTTTGGCTTCAGCCATTGCGATGATTCGATTTTAAATACCTTCATTATTGTGCCGGTTGACTAATGTAACGCAGCAGTCAACGCGCGTTTGTTGATTTGCTTCACTCAATTCGTAAGGTACCCACCTTTCAAGCCTTTTCATCTTCCCAATTTGCTTCAAGTGGATTTAAACAGTTTTATCACTAACACCGCAGCCTGCAGCTAACTCGGAGGTGGTTTGCGATGGATCCGCTTCCACAACAGCCTTCAATTCTTTATTATCAACTTTGGTCTCCGGCCGTGCACGGGGCTTGTTCCGCAGGTCGAAATTTCCAGAACGAAAACGTTGGAACCATAATAGCACTGTGTTTTCTTTTGCAGCACCGTCGCCATACACATCATTAATCCTTCGAGCCGTTTCTGCAGCACTGGTGCCACGGTGAAACACGTACTCGTAAATAACGCGATATTTCAAGTTTTCCATTTCGTAAACTGAGTGACGCAAAGAAAAAAAACAATTGAGGAAAAAACAAGTGAATTAGGATTTTTGAAACACAAATACATGAGTAAATAGCTGTATAAATTTTAATTTGGAATTCCTAACCATAGAGGAGATATTTGAGATCAAAGTGGCCAGTACGGCAAAACGCCAATTTCGTAAGTAAGGACCTAATATTTAAAGTCTCCTTGGAAATATCTAAACATGTTTTATGTCAAAGTAGACAATTTTACTAAAATATTAAAATCAAATACAAAGAGATAAACATGATTCCGATTTTTTAAGTTAATAATCATTTTATTATTTTTTCAGGTAACTATACCAACAAATTTGAGTTGAGTTGAATGTTAAAAATTCTATATTGGATTACAATAAATACGTGCCAAATTTTACGTTTAACAATTTCGCTAAAAACAGGAAATGTCAATGTAATAAGTAAAAATTGTTTAGGTTGTTCCATTAATAAAAATAAGATTCACGCTCACTTCACACTATACCTACATTTGATGTTTTTGACGCTTCAAAAGCAAAGGAAAAGGTAAAACTGAAATATTAAGAAGCATTTTTGTGCAACCGGTTGTTCTGGGAGGTACGTTTGATATTTACATTACGAATTCGCAATGCATTTATGCACCATTGTAAATTATTTATTACCACAAAAAAATTGTCGGCATGATGAGGAAATCACGGAAACATCATAGGCGACTAAACTTTTTTATAAAAAATAAAAATCGTCTTCAAAAACACTTAAAAGCTAAAAATAATATTATAAGAATATAGAGGAAATCCCATTTATACGAGTATATTGAAGTTGGTGCAAAATTTTTGACTTTCTACTTATGAGATCATCGTTTGGCACCGACTTCAATATAGAAGTGTAGTGTTGTATATGTATTCTTATATTATTTTTAACTTTTAAGACTTTTGGAAGTCGGTTTTATTTGTTATATTTTTAAATCTTTCTTGTGAATTTAATAATATCTACCAGCTCACCGAAGTAACTTGAAAGAAACGGGGCAGATCTACCTAAGGGCTTTTTGGGCTCCAGCCCAGGGCCCCGTGGATACAAAAGGCCCCAGCACCCATTAAAAACAATGGACGAAAATTGTTTTTCAGTAATGAAAAATATTTAAAATAAAAAAAAAACAATCATAAGTTTGGCAACCCAGATCGACCAACCGGTGTGCACGACTATCAAACGAAACAGGGATTTCACGAGTTACGATCTGCCCCTGGGTTCAATACGTGCCTATTGTATTTAACTCCTAAAGTTAAGGATCCTTCCAACATCAGCTCGGTTCCTGAATAGGTAGCTCCAAAAAAACATGAAACACGTTGGACGTACCTATAAATTTTATGGATTTCCCTCGATTTTTCTGGGTTCCCATTGTCAGATCCGGACTATGATGACAATGGACTATCGCAGAAGTATACTCTATCGAATACATAAAGAATTTTGAACATCGGTCCACACACAAAAAAAAACATACGTATTGAATTGGGAACCTCCCTCTTTTTTGAAGTCGGTTAAATACGTAATGAACTTCGACGGCAAGACGTAAATCGTATAATTATGTATACCTAAATAATAGTAGCATCCAATTTTAACAAGATACTTTTTACAAAATCGTAACTCGTCACCTGCTTTTATACCTACCTAAGTCCAGGAATTAAATTGTGTAATCTAATTTGAGGAGAAATGGCATAATTATTTTAAAACTTGATTTTTTCAAATAATTCTAGATTCTAAGCTTGATTCTTTGTTAACCTATCATATTGAGAAAATAATACTTATTGGTTTTTATTTAAATTTAAAATTACTATACTAATACTGAGATTTCTGATACTGAAACCATACAAAACCACTTTTTACGATGATGTTTTACTAAATACTTAATTGTTAAAAATTTTGTACAACGACATCTTCACCAAACTTGTTAAGAGCTGTCTTGATTACAAATTTGATTTGTAATTATTACAAAAAATTAAGTCTTATTACAAAAAAACTGCGAATAGGTTTGAAATGTTCTTTTTGCATACCATTTTTTTTATGTGGTACTTAATGAAAGACTACTTTGTAACAGGTTGGTATTGTGGAACTTGCAGAAGTCTAACACAGGTCGTGTCTAAACAGGGTCGTTGAAAATATGGGTAATTCGTTTATCGTTAAGATATTTAGGTATAAGTAGACATTAGATACATCGACTAATCAATTCAAAATTTGTAAAATAAGAACCTAATTGTGTCCATTGGAAGTCCATTGTTGGTATATTAAATACCTACGAAAGTGGAATACCTACTGCAATATTTTTTATAGTACCTAGTAATTCATAGACTTTAGCTATGTAAAGTTTAATAAATTTAAGTATTTTACTGGCGGACAGAACTATAACAGCAAGAGGATTAACTATTGATAAAAATCTATGATAAGTTATATAATAGGTACCTTTTATGTACACAAACAACTGATAGAAGTGCTTGGCGATCAAAAAATATTTGCTAAATAAATGTTTTTTTTTTCACGTAGAATTCACAATTAATAGCCTACCTCATCACCTAACAAAATAGTTGAATATCTCTAGCCGTTCCATTAAATATTTGCGTAATGTCAAAAATCAATATGAGATATTGAGACGACGATACGTGTGCAAACATGACGTCTGCGCCCACTCCTCAAAATAAGGAGCATATAAATTAAAAAGTCAACTCATCAAAGTTTTGTCTTTGCCTAAATACATGGCAAGTAACCTCTCCCTCCTTGCTCCCCTCTTACAAAGTGACAATAAGTCGTACACGCACACGCGCGCATTGTTTGATCACTCAGACACACAAAACCGGCTAGGTATTCAGTTTCCCGCCACCGGCATGGGCACGCACACAAAACACTCCGAGCAAACAATACAAACACCAACACAAGTAAATTTAAACTCACCTCAAAATAAATCCATTAGAAAACACACTTGTTCAAACAACTAGCGCTTAGCCTCGAAAACACGTTGAAAAAACACTCGGCAACATCCAATGTGTGTTCAACACTTTTCCAAACTTTCTGTGCAGCCTTCACACCTTGGCCGGCGCGCGAAAACGGAAATAATACACTGTTTTAAAATCCAAAACTGTCAGTATCAAACTGCAATCAAAATAATGTTGCGGCGCGCGAATAAAAAATAAATGTCCGCGTGATATAGCTTCCGCAATTCGCGAACACGAAACAAATAAAACAGTGGCCCCCGCACAATTATTAACACACGTTAGCGCGGCAGAAATAAACTATGATTAAACGCTATTAAGATTCGCGCAGACGACCGGTGAACCGAAAAAATAAGTAAAAAAAGTAAATTAAAAAGTTTACAAAAATTGGAACGTTCCAAGTTCAAATCGGTAAACAATGCGAATCGCGAATCAGCTATTTCGGTCGTCAGGAGCGGTTCCTATATGAATAATTATTATCGGCGAGCGAACATCGACGCATAGTTGTCGTTTCATAAAACGTGCGCGTTAAAACTGAGTCGAAAGGCTCGCCTGTGGCGGGGCATAGCGCCGAATAAAATAAACAACAATATACCTAAATAAGCGGCCGACGGGAGCGGCGATGTGTGAGTGCGCGCGCGCGTGTGCGTGTGTAAACAAGAGGCGGCGCGGCAAGCGTGACACACTCGTCAACAAACACATTAATCATACGGCAGTACAACGCAGTCCAAGATGTGCCGTTGAAACCCTATCTGCAATCTAGCTATCCGTTCCACCATTGCGTTTTTCATTTATTCGAATATCTCAATGACCTGTACCTATTTTAAACAGATAGCAGTTGCACTAGTAATTTTAATGTAAAACTTATTCAATTAAAGAGTGAGTTTAAAATACAAAAATTCTTCTGTCGTGCATTCTGAATATCCCATTTTGATGGTTGATTGAAAAATTATATTTTACAGACACAAACATTTTAAACAATACTTCTAAAGAAGTTTTATATATAATAATAATACAAATAATATTCAGTTTACCGTTTTAATCTTGGAGATGGCATAAAATTTGTAGACTAGAATATGCATTTAACATTAAACTTATTCTTTCCTAGAGAAGAAAGTTATTATTATCGTACCTATATATACTCTTTGTTGTAAAAAACACATAAGGAAACACAAGTTAAAAAAAATGCAACGTGGACTTATCTCTAAAAGAGATCTCTACCAGCCAACCTGTGATTTCGTGGGAGATTTCATTTTATTAGTGGGAGACACCAAAATAAAATAAATATTATTATTGATATTAGAAAGATTAATTAATATAGGGGTTTATGGAGATTTTTGTCGTTGTAAAAATGTTAAATTATAGAAATAAGCTTTTACAATTTTTTTTATGACTTCACCACATACACAAAGAAAATATTAACGTAAAATTAAAATTTAGCGCAAATAAAAGTTGCAAATTACCAAACTTTATAATAACAATATCACTTTTAGAGAATTGTGAATATTACTAGAACAATTCTATAATAAAAATTAAACATTTTTAAAATAAAAATGTAACACAGGCCACGCAGCCCCGTTCTCCCCGCGAGAATAAACATATGACGTCACCGACGGGTAAACAAACAAACAAACACATGCGCTGCGCTCATGTTTCCTTAATACAATTATTATTTCGAATGTGGAACGGGCCGGTGCGGACGTACCATAGACACGATACGATTTTATTTTTAAAATTCGATTTTCGCACACCACCAGCCGTTTGGTGCCCGCTCATTGTCAATGCGAATTAATTACAGCGGTCACAAATAAACAATTTAAAAGTTGTTTTGCCTCCGTTTTCACACCGTCTTATAAAAACTACATGATGTTGATTGATTCAAAGTACCTAATGTAATGAATTTACGTCGTCGTATGGTGGCAAATTACATTTTTTTACTGTAATGTACCTAAGCTATTTCAAAATATTGATAGAAATTATAACGAGTATGAAAGCTATATTGTTTTAATATAATTGGACTATCTGAATGAAACCTGAGGTCGGCCCCCGGTATTGTAGCCTCAAAATCTATCACAATCGCGTTGACAATCAATGTAATGTACATATCCATCCCGCGGCCTTAATTAAAAGTCTGTAGTCACAGTCTTGTATTGACCCCGCAATCATTCTCAGCTTGAATGCTATCGCAAAAGAGTAGTTTAACACAATGAGAGGGATGGGTTGAAGCGCCGATGGTGATAGAAATATTTTTATTCATTTACTTTGTCATCAAAATCACCTGGGTAGAAATTTTCATTATCAATATAGCATTAGATTACTTTAATATTAGGTCCTTACATATGAAATTGGCGTTTTGCAGTATACTGGCCACTTTAATCTCAAATATCTCCTCTATGGTTAGGAAATCCAAATTCAAATTTATACAGCTATTTACTCATTTATTTGTGTTTCAAAAATTATAATTCACTTGTTTTTTCCTCAATTGTTTTTTTTCTTTGCGTCACTCAGTTTACAAAATGGAAAACTTCACATATCGCGTTATTTACGAGTACGAGTTCCACCGTGGCACCAGTGCTGCAGAAATGGCTCGAAGGATTAATGATGTGTATGGCGACGGTGCCGCAAAAGAAAACACAGTGCGTTTTTAGTTCCAACGTTTTCGTTCTGGAAATTTCGACCTGCAGAACAAGCTCCGTGGACGGCCGGAGACCAAAGTTGATAATGAAGAATTGAAGGCTATTGTGAAAGCGGATCTATCGCAAACCACGTCCGAGTTAGCTGTAGGCTGCAGTGTTAGTGATAAAACTGTTTTAACCCTCTTGTCTTGAGGCAAATTGGGAAGGTGAAAACGCTTGAAAGGTGAGTCCTCACGAATTGAGTGAAGCAAATCAACAAACGCGCATTGACTGCTGCGTTGCATTACTCAACCGGCACAATAATGAAGGAATTTTAAATCGAATCATTACTTGTGATGAAAAATGGGTTCTGTACGATAATTGTAAGCGCTCATCGCAATGGCTGAACCCTGCCGAACCAGCCAAACCATGCTCCAAGCGAAAATTGACTCCAAAAAAGTTACTTGTGAGCGTTTGGTAGACTAGTGCTGGTGTCGTCCACTACAGCTTTCCTAAATCTGGCCAGACGATTACGGCAGCTGTCTATTGTCAGCAACTGCAAACCATAATGGAAAAGCTAGCTGCTAAACAACCGAGGCTGGTCAATAGCTCTAGGCCACTGCTGCTTCATGATAACGCTAGACCACACACTGCACAACAGACGGTTACCAAATTAGAGGAGCTTCAATTGGAATGTCTAAGACATCCACCGTACTCTCCGGACCTTGCTACAACAGATTACCATTTTTTCGAAATTTGGATAACTTCTTGAATTGAAAGGGAAAAAATTCAACTCCGATTGTCCAGTCCAAACCGCCTTCAAAGAATTTATTGATTCCCGTCCGAATGGTTTTTTTAGTAAAGGGATCCATGAACTACCTTGAGATGGCAAAAGTGCATAGATAGCAATGGTACATTACTTTGATTGAATAAATATATTATATTAAAAAATCGACTCTATGTTCCTCCCATACAAAACCCCAATTTCATATGTAAGGACCTAATATTATATTATATATCATGTAAAAAATACTCGTATCGTACTTTGTGGGTACTCTGATAATAAAATTTTATAGGAGAGGGCATGGTATCATTGCTTTTGTAATTCAACACATAATAAAAGTTAGTTAATTGCATTAGTCAACATTAATATTCTGCAAATAAAAGTAAGGAAGACGAGCAGTCCACCATAACAATAGCTAAGGTGTCGATATAAGTTAATGCTTGGTTAACATTACTTTGCCGTAACACAGTTAATAACTAGCGCGGAAAGTAAAGGATTATTGTTTTTGTACCTACATTAGAAGTATGCAGCTTAAAACTTATCGTTGTACTTTTTATTAATGTGGATACTATTGTGAAAATTAATGCACAATAAATTTGTTTGTTTTGTTTGTTTGTTTGAACATTGATTTACTACCAGTAGTTTGGTAGTAGTAGTTTGGTAGTAAATCAATGGACTCAATTCTGAAGCGACCGCTAAATTTCCTAATTTTATTTAGGTGTCGCTAAACCATTTTCCTATTCTACGGTAACTGTCAAATTCAACAGACGTTGCTAATTTGAATCTGACGTTTCTAATTTTAGACAGTCAATTAAACTTAGGTTTAGCCGTCCAAACGCTATTCCAGACGTGAGATTTTTACGCGTAAACTTCCTAAACTGATTAATTTTAGCGGCGACTAAAATCATACCGATTAAAATTAAAACCTTGCTAAAATCCACCATTTTGGTAATTAAAAATACAAATCGAAATAGAAATGAGGTAGAAATTTTAATTTTGCCCAAATTGATTGTTTTCGCCTTAAATGAATAGAAAAATAAAATACTTTTTTAGTAGTTACAATTTTATTGTTAAAAATAAGATAAAAATGTACATTTAATGTATTAACTGTTATAAAAAACATAAACCCGTTTTAGTTTCTTTAACAACAAGATCCATCCATTAATTTACTTTTAATATATTTACGATAGCAACAAACACAATTAAAACTAATCTTAGACATTTTAGAATTACGCTTAAGCCCTGCCTAAATTTAGTTGGCCTGTCACCGTAGAATAGCACTTGCATAACCGGCCATTTAAATTAAATTTAAATTTAGAAATTTTAGTTTTAGGTTATTTAGACGGCGGGCGCACAGAATTGAGTCCATTGTTGGTTAAGCCTGGACATTCAGCAAAGCTAGTAAATAGGTACGAAACGTGAAAAAAAACAAAAAAAGAGACACCATTTTAATACTATCACCGTCTCAGTATAATAAAGTGAGGTGTAAAAAATCTATGATATATTAAAATATCATTGCAAAAATACATCTATTTTTTCCTTTGGCTGTACTGAAATACGTACATTACTATAGTACTCGTAAATTATAATCCCACCAAAAACATTCTGTAAAAAACTAGCCAAGTCTCGATGGAGCTGCTTGTTTATCTCTAAAAAGTAATGAAATCTAGACAAAGTCGTGCCGACTTCGTCGTCGTGTTGACTTGTACCCACTAACGTATAAAGAATGTTCAACGACCAAGTCACACAACATTAACTATAATAGTAGGTAAAGAAATCGCAGTAAGAATCGCCTTAGAATAGAGATAAACAAGCAGCTCCATCGAGACTTGGCTAGTTTTTTTACAGAATGTTTTTGGTGGGATTTCACTTCTTTTTGTAGAAACGTGAGCTTATTGATTTATTTTATTAGATTTTCTTATTTGACACAGTTTTTTTTCTTTTTAGGGGTAGTTTTTTTTATTATTACAAATCTTTCTTTTCTTTTTTCTTTTCTTTATTGGAAGCGGCCTACCAAGTTGAATATTTTTTGTAAAGGCGGTATGTCGATATCTCTAATAGTTTGGTTGGTCTCTTGTGTTTTCTAATCAGGGTTACCAGGTACTCCAGATCTTCGATTATCCTAGTTTTTATAGTTTTCCCTTTATGTGGCCATTAAACCCTAATTCTGTACTAAATTTCAGCTCTCTGAGTTTATGGGAAGTACTAGTTCTATTTTGATGATCATGAGTGAGTGAGTGAGTGAGTGTCTGTAAATAAATGCGAAACTTTGCATTCGCTAAACTTCGGAACTAAATGACCTACAGACTTGAAATTTTGGATTTTAAGTATGTGATTATAGCTTACTGGATGACGAAAATTTCTACGTTCTTGGTCTTATCCAAAGGTTCTCAAATAGGGGCCTGCAAATGCGGCGAAATGGTTCCAGTAAAGGATGGTACGGCAGTGTTTGCTTCGCGCTCGACTTGGCGGCAGATTATTGTTTTTGGCCTGAATGTCGAGTCCGTCATTAAAATTTTCAAAAAAAAATCGATTTTGAAATCACCAAAAATTCATAAATAATATAAGAATACATGCAACATTGCAGTTTTTTATTGTTGGAGCCAAATTTTAAATAACTATATTTTGTTCGTATATTTTAGACTCTCCAGGAGACCATTGCTTGGCAATGGCACTGACGTCAGTAAAGAAGTGTCATTTTGTCTGTAGGTACCTATTCTTATATTATATTTAACTTTTCAGTGTTTTTGAAGTCGGTTTTTATTTTTTATAAAATATTTTTTTTTTTTATCTTTTTAGTGAATGAAATTTTTTTAGTAAATTTAATGCCACATTAAATTAAATTCATTTGATATTAGTGCCTATTGTTTTAACAAAACTAGCCTCTAACTTCTAAAAATTAAGGAATACGGTCAAAAAATTGAAAATCGGTCCACAATTGGCGAAGTAATCGCGTAACATAGGTACACACAAAACACGTTGGACACACCATAAAATTTAAGGGTTTTCCTCGATTTTCTATGGGATCACATCATCCGATCCTGACTTTGGTGACTATGGGACCATCTTTGCAGTATACTCTATCAAATACAAAAAGAATTTTGGAAATCGGTTTAAATATGACGGAGTTATGAAACATAAAAAATAAAATAAAAATCCAACCGAATTGATAACATCCTCCTTTTTTGAAGTCGGTTAAAAAAAACATACGCATCGAATTAAGAACTTCCTCCTTTTTTTCAGTCGGTTAAAAATGTAAGTAAACACAGTTTTATATTGAAGTTGGTGCCAAATTTTAAGTAACTATATTAATTGTTCTTATATCTTTTAAGACTTTCCAGGTGATCATTGCTTGGCACCGACTTCAATATAAAACTGTGATGTTGTATATTTTACTATATGATTTATGACTTTTTGGTGTTTTGGAAGGCGGTTTAATTTTTTTGTAAAAATGTTTTTTTCAATCTCTAGTTTTTAACCGACTTCAAAAAAAGGAGGAGATTCTCAATTCGTCAGAATCTTTTTTTATGTATATATGTTCCCCGATTACTCAAAGACGCCTAAACCGATTCGGAAAATTCTTTTTTTGTCTGAAAGCGTATACTTCACAGGTGGTCCCATTGTCACCATGTCATGATCTGATAGTGCAATCCCATGAAAATCGAGGGAAACCCTTGAATTTCATATGCACGTCACCGTATGTTCACCGATTACTCCGCCATTTGTGGACTGATTTTCAAAATTATTTTTGTAATCGAAAGAGTATACTCTCGAGGTGGTCCCATGGTCGCCATGCCATGATGGGATGATGGGATCCATGAAAATCGAGGGAAACCCATGAATTTCATAGGCGCGTCCAACGTGTTTCATGTTTTTGCTGACGATATTCAGGTATTTACATCTGGTAGTCATCATATCATGTTACTGAGCTGATGATGGAAGGCTTCTGATACGTTAGGAGTTCGGGAATAATTCTTTCAGTACTATTTAGAGCGAAAGACGTTTTATTTTAAGTTATTCTGGTGTTTGCTTTGGCTCAAATTCTAAAACGCATGGTCCACAAATGGCAGAGTAATCGGTGTAACCGACTTGCCTTTTCATAAGTTTAAAGCACATGTAAAAAAGACTCTAATGAGTAAAGGATATTATAAAGTTAACGATTATTTAAATGATGCCAATGCCTGGAGTTAATATGAAGTTATTATTCGTTATAATGTCAATAATCGTGGTGTTGTGTATAGCTACTGATGTTAACAAATATTGTTGTCAGGAAAAGAGAACTGACACTGATTTTGAATCAGACCAAGTTATGATATGTTTGGTAACAACATAATTTATTGTATTATGATTAGTGTATAAGTCTATAACTTATTTTTTGACATTTTAAGCATACCGATTGTATTTTTTTGACATTTTAATCATACAGATTTTATTTTTTTAATTTTCAATGACTATGTAACAAAACCAAAATTGTAAATGGCGATTTAAAAGAGGAGATAAAAAATTTGACCTTTCGTGTTTTTTGCCTGTTCTTCTCGAGAAGGCTCTCCCTATTTCCGAACAGGTGTAGATTCAACTTTTTTTTTTCATTGCTACTTGTATTTGCAGACATCTTGAGTAGGTATATTCAGGATGTATGCACATACAAGGTTAAATATGTTTCCTTTAAATTAGAATGTTTTGCTGTGTTTTGACGTCAAGAAGTGCCTGTAAAGGCCCAAGTTGAATAAAGATTTTTGAATTTGAATTTGAATTTGGTGAACATACATAAAAAAATAGATACAGCCGAACAAAGAACCTCCTATTTTTTTCGAAGTCGGTTAAAAAACATGGCAAACACGTTGGACATGCCTATGAAATTTACTAGCTGTGCCCGCAAACTACGTTTCGCCATATATTTTTGTCCGTTTTTGCAACATTTTTCATTGATGTTCAGCTCGTATTATATTATTAGTCGTAGCGTAATGTTATATAGCTTATAGCCTTCCTCGATAAATGGACTACCCAACACAATTTTTTTTTTAATTTGAATCAGTAGTTCCTGATATTAGCGCGTTCAACCAAACAATCAAACAAGCAAACAAACAATCAAACTTCAGCTTTATAATATTAGTAAATATAGATAAGAGTTTTCCTCGATTTTCCTGGGATCATGACTCTTTCGATTACAAAAAGAATTTTTAAAATCGACCCACGAATGGCCGACTAATCGGTGAACATACAGAAAAAAAATAAAAAACGAATTGATAACCTCCTTTTTTGGGGTCGGTTAAAAAATAGACGCAATTGAACATATAGAACCTCCTCTTTTTTCGTAATGGGTTAAAAATGGGCAAAACTGCAGTTCATACCCTATCATGGAGTGAAAGTTGGAAGTTTCTTAGTGGTCTAAGGGCAGAGACCTCGATGGAACGGGTGTCAGATAGATGGATGCATGGCCAAAAAGTAGACCATATAAACGTTAACAAAGTTTGGGTTACATCAAATATTTAAAAGAAATACTAACTACTAGAAATACCTTGAAACATTTTTGTTATAAGTTTCTCGACGCTATCGCATCAGAAATAATGAGATCCGTTGAAGAACTAGATCACAGACATAGCCCAAAGATCTACATCGCTTGCAGAACTGACGGTCGTTGGTGCGGAAAGGTCCTCGAATGGCGGCCGAGTATCGGGAGATGCAGCTAACTGCAGGCAGCCAGCTCTTTTGTCTGACAGACAAGAAAGCTGACTATCTGGCCTCAAATACTGTCGAATCAAAAAGCGACTGGGATAGATTTTCTACTTACAATAAACCCCCGGAGACACCAGAGCGCTCCAAAACCAAGTCAAAACCCCACATTACCCAGCACTTACACCTTTTGTCATCGCCTTATAAGCTCTGTCAACCTTACTCTACGAGAGAGTCAACATGACGTTAATTGCCTGCGTTCTTCTGTAAAGTATAAGTAAGAAAATATGCATCTACTTTGTATAACATTGATAACACTTTCAAGGTCAAATAGGGATAAATAACAATATAGGCTGAATTTGTTTTTAAGCTACAGCAAATCTTATCACATTTGTAAATACATATTTTAAAAAAGAACTATTGTTATTTAATTTGATTTGAAAGAACTAATTGACTCTTGAACTCAACTCCCATCGAGATCTCATGTTCTACTCTTTAGCTATAGCTTTTCTTTGTTCGTTCACAACAGGTTAATGGATTAAACTGAACAAAACATATGCACTTCTGGCCATAAAGCTCCCCTAAGATAGAGAGCTTTTGGCGGTCTACGCTGGCGTACTTTGAGGTATTTTGTATGAGTCTTAGGTACGTCAAATACCTGTCGCTGAAATCCAGTAATAGATAGAATATCTACCTCACCTGCATTTACCAGTGTCCGAGCATTATGAAAAGTAGAAGTACGGTAGGTAAATAAGCAGATTAAGCTTTATTCTTTATTTGTACATGTTGACTTTCAATCATAGGTTAATTGTGGCGATAGAATAATTTTTATCGCGATCTCTTCCAGACTACTTGTACCTTTAGGAGCGAAAATATGAAACAGAGGACCTAGACAAAGTAACAATTCAAAAATGATAACAAAGTTTGAAAAGAACAAAATGTATGGGAATGATTCCACGTCACGAATCTCTCATACATTACCGTTCGAAACAGCCCCTTTAGACAAAAGAACACGCTTATTTTTCCGCAGTCGTTCCGCAGAAAGATGTATGGAGATGACAATGAAAAAGAAAAAAGTTGACTCTACACCTGTTCGAAAATTGTGAGAGCCTTTTCGAGAAGTACAGGCAAGAAACTCGAAAGGTCAATTATTTTTATATCCTCTTTTAAATCGCCATTTACAATATTGGTTTTGTTACAAGGCATTGAAAGTGATAAAATACAATCAGTATGCTTACATACACTCAAAATGTCAAAAAAATGTTATAAACTTATACACTAAAGCATAATACAATAAATTATGTTGTTGCCAAACATGACATCTGTTAACGTAGTCTAGCTTTCATATCGTGTGATCACTTAAATAATTTCTCACTTTGTACCTAATAACCTTTGCACATGAGAGTCTTTTTAACGTGAACTTTAAATGTATGAATTGGTAAATCGGTGACACTTTGTGGAAGCTTATTATAAAAAGCTACACACCTCCCCAGAAATGAGCTACTAGTTTTATAAAGCCTTATTATTACTATCATCGTTTTGAGCAATTTTAAAACAATATTAGAACTTTCGGTTTTAAAACTGTTTCTAGCTATCATGATAAGTGAACTTATCATCCATCCAGCATAATAAGATAAGGCAAAGAGCTCAAAATT
Source organism: Schoenobius gigantellus (assembly GCA_963935595.1). Lineage (NCBI taxonomy): Eukaryota > Metazoa > Arthropoda > Insecta > Lepidoptera > Crambidae > Schoenobius > Schoenobius gigantellus. The sequence goes on along the minus strand of OZ012542.1, from coordinate 51,744,005 downwards.
TATGTATGGAATAATGAAATATTAGCAATCGCTCGCAATTACTAATCATCGATTTTAATTGAACTTCGGTAAGTATAAGGGACGGCTAGCTTTATTTAGTATGATTAAAGTTTTTATGCACTTATAATGGCTTACTAAAGCGCTAGGTAGAATGTCTCGCTCGAAGTGTTGTGTGTGACATATTAAAGCGACATTGGGGGTAATTCTGAAGTTACCTGCACTAAAACTAAAATTAAACATATAATTTTAAATTAGTTTTAGGTAATTCGTATTCTGAAACGCCGGACTCTCTTAATTTAAACTGTATTTGACAATTTCTTAAATTGAATACACAGATTATAAATACACCTAGTGCTGTAGAAAAACGGGATAATTTAGAAACATTAAAAACAGCTATATTCTACTAATTTTACTATCAGAAATTATTAATTTAAGATTTGATCGTATTTGTAAATAACAGAAAAGAAATTTTATTATTTATCATTCATTTTATCACAAAAGAAAAATTATTCGACATTTATTCTGCGATTGTGATGGCTTCGCGCCTATGCCATGAATTAAAAAAAAATGACGTGGTAGTCTGTAGTTGTATAGATAGGTACTTCGTGACTTCCTCTGAATTTTAAAATTGCGTATTTTGTTTCATTAGTAATTTTTCTTTTCTTTTCATAATAACCGCTGTTATTTAATGACAAATAATAGTAATTGCTAGACAACAAATCTTAGATAGGCATACTTCTATCTGCAGATAGAATATTAATTTCTGTTGTAAGACTAAATACATACATACATAGCCTACCTATCATCTAAATGTCAGTACTATTAGACTAGTTGGGAACAAACAAATTACAACTCACGACTTGGCAATTGATGCTATAAAAGCCTTTCCTATTGTATAATAAGTTTCCTGGTGCTGTAGGGTGTGTCAGTGGTGGAGCAACAATACCATTATGTGTACCATTTTTTTTAACGTTGGGAAATGCGTTACGCATACCTCGCGCTTGGGTAGGCGCGAGGTTATGTCGGACTCTCCGCGGCCACTGGGGGCAGAGCGCCAGCTAGAAACCGCGGCCTACCGACTAAAACCCAACGATGCCCCCTGACAAACGCCTTGGCACGAGAACGTCCATCACCGCCGCATCCTCCCCGTCATCTGACGAAGAGGATACGTCGGGGAGGGACGCCCCGTCGCCGGACAAGGCCATGGGGAACCCTTTCGGACACTTCCATGACCTCGTCAGCGTCTGCTCGCCTATGGCGAGCCCCTCTCACCTCCCTAAAATGGGAAGGCCGGCGATGCTCCTGGGCATTAGGAGTATCGACGACTGGTGGTGGCCTGTGCAATGCAGGACTCGGGCTTCCCGGGCCCGCGTCCCGCTGGTCACCGTCAGGAGGAAGAAGGCGGGCGAACTGCCGCCTCCTCCGTCTCGTTCTTCTGCGGCGGCAGGGATCTGCCACTGGGTCATCTTCTCTGGCCCGTTCTGCCACCTCCTTCTGTGTGATTACCTCCACACAGAAGGAGTTTGCTGCGTTCCAGGCCTCGACCAATATGTGTACCATCAACAGCTCCAAGTGTGTTTGGCATTCCATATATTTGTAGAAACCTAAATAGAAAAAGGACGGAGAATGTTAATGTATTTCTTAATAATTATTTCAAAATATTTTATTACAATGTAAGTAGGTGCTCGCTCACTCTGCCTTGACAAGGTCCTTTTCTATTGCTGTTTTAGGAAATTAATTTTTTTTGTGGAGTTAATTTGCGCAATATTAAATCAGTGACAACAGTGACAGCTCTGCATGACCGAAGGCTGGCTACACAGATTTAGAGTAGGCTGGCTAAAACCTTTAAATGTTCCGGTAAGGAGCCAATCTGTACTTCAATGCAGTATATAGCTTCTATCAAGTTGTGAGCGGATTGGCGAGGAAAACGAAATATTTTTCTAAATTTACGTTCGGGCATAGTAAATAGGTCTGATTTGTCCCTCAACTTCCTCAATTTTACTTTTTCTTCTCCTATTCTATAACATAAATAAGTCGATACTTTACAAATATATTTTAAAACTATGAGGCAGGTATTTATCTAATTTTTTATATAAAACAAATCTTTTACCTTTCTGAAAACTCTATTAATGCCATAACAACCAATTCATCATCCATTTGGCAAGTTGCACAAAAAAAATTGCCTTCGGTAATGTTAGAAAATCGGTAAAAGTAACAAGATAAATTTAGACGGCACCTAAAAGTTCACCTCCTAAAATTAGTTTGACATATTTAAAATTATAGGAAAAATTAGATTTAGGAAGCATGTCAGAATACGAAAATAACACCTAACACTAAATTGAGTAGTTTAGTAACGTCACGCTTAATTTTAGAGTTAACTTGTGAGTTCTGAATACCAAACGGTGATTGACATTTCTATCTCTAATTTTATTAGTTATAGTTTTAGGTGGTCGCTTCAGAATCACCCCCATTGTGGTAGAGATGGTGTAAGAAGTTAATATTTTTACGAGCAGCCTTTATTACTTTTGAATTCAATTATAATATTAGTGGCTGCCGGCTGGTTGTGTTAACGGTAATGGTAAACATCTTTGATCAGATAATGAGGTGAAGAGACGAGAAAGGGGTTTTTAAATTAAACTTGTATATAGACCAAGAACCCGCCAAATTAAAATTTTTGAGGCACAGAGAAGGACAATCGTGCATTGATTTGTATTGATATAGACTGATAGAGCCAACAATAATGTAACTTTTCATTCGAGCATGTTTATATAACGCCATTTTTTCCGCTGCTTGGCCCAATGGTTGACTGGTAGAGCGCAATGTTTATAACTAAGCCGCTATGTATAGCTTATTAGTGGCATGAAAGTTTAAATAAATAGATTTTTGACCCCGCATCCGGTCTGGCAGAGCCTATTATCAACCTACAAGATGAGGCCTACGCTTTTTATCAAATCCCTTTTATTTGATCGATCTGGGTTGCCAAACCTATGATTGTTTTTTAACCGACTTCAAAAAAGGAGGAGGTTCTCAATTCTATGCCTAGGTTTTTTTTGTGTGTATGTTAAAACGCGATTACGCCGCCAATTGTGTCCCATGGTGACAAAAATTACGATCTGATGATGGAATCCCATAAAAATCGAGGAAAACCCTTAAACTTTTAGTTGTGCCCAACGTGTTTTGTGTGTATGTTACGCGATTAATCCGCCAATTCTGGACCGGTTTTCAAAATTATATTTGTTTTCGATAAAGTGTAGTCCTGGAGTTGTCTCAAGATCACTAAAGTTAGGATCTGATGATTGGATCCCATGAAAATCGAGCAAAACCTTAAGTTAATACAAACTTACCGTAGGGTGAGCGGGTATTAAATCAGGGTTTCTCAATTCACTAAAAAGATTTCATTTACTAAAAAGATAACAATAAAAAATACATTACAAAAATCAAAAACTGATTTCAAAAACACTGAAAAGTTAAAAATAATATAAGAATAGGTCCAGACAACATCACACTTCTACAAGTTTATTTTTTAACTAGCTGTGCCCGCGAACTACGTTTCGCTATCAAAATACTTAACACAGTGTTTAGTTTTTTCCTCCATTTTATTCCATAATGATTCAACTTTATTCTGCCTTTCTTGAGCATCGGGCATTTCGAAATTAGGACAATTTTCGTAGGTTCGTAATGCTCTTTTTTTAACAGTCCACAAAATTAAATACATTACATATTACTATAAACACTAAGTATAATTGTTGTTTTAGAGACATTATTGATATTAATAAATTCTTCTTCAGTAGAAAGAACTAGGTACACAGTTGCAAGAATAATATTTATCGTATTCATGTTTCGAATTAAAATAAACAATTGTTAATAAATTAGAACTGTATACGAATAAAGTTTAGATTTTATAATGGGTGTTGGTAACACCAACAAAATATATTTTTTGGATATGACAACTTGGCTAATTTTGACTGGTCGTACAGTAAGCTCCTTGTCAAGCTATACTGTTTGACCTTTGAACCGTTCTTATGTCGCTCGTAATACTGGCGGTTTTCGTAGAGTTAATGTATAGCATGAATGGGGGGGTTACTGTACAAATACGTTTTCCGTATTCGATATCCGATCACGAAAACAGACAAGGAGTTTCGTGAACGTAGCGCAGGCGTTCGTTTCTTCTCATTCGGGATTTCTACCATTCTACCTAAACGTACGTACAGAACGTGTTCCGTTCGTAATAAAAACGAACGTGTGCGGCAGTCAATGAGTATTTTGTATATATTTGATGCATTCGGATGCCCGCATTCAGAAAACGAATGCGAAAAAACGTATTTATGCGGTTAGCCTTAAAATGTATTGAGACTTCCGTTTTTGTAACGTGTACTGTGCGATATAGTGTTGCTGGCATAGTTCGGTTAGCAAATTCGCCGTGATGACTAACATCCATCCAACACACAAACTTGGAGTTATCGTTAGTATCACGATCGTTGCATTATCACGGTCTCGAAGGACACTAAACACAGGTAACATCTAACATCCAATAGGCCCCGAAGCGGTTCTCAAACTTTTTTGGTGACGGAACCCTTTTGGAAAGCGAAATACTTAACGGAACCCTAAAATAAAACAATAGTTTTTAAAAGTGTATTCTTTATTAATAAGCATAATAAAAGTACGACCAGAGAGGGTGGTTAGATTTTTCTAAATTATTGCGGAACCCTTATAGGGGTATTGTGGAGCCCTAGGGTTCCGCGGAACACACTTAGAGCATGGCTGCTCTAGGTACTCTTCAGGGCGTACTTTCATTTAATACCCCTATTGCTGGGTTTGAAAAGCAACTGTTATCCGTCTTTTTTGAGCGGCGGCCATGTTGAATTTACGTCAATGTTGCTACGTTCATAGTGCTCTACTGATCAAGGCCTTTCATTTGATACCCATATTGCTGGGCTTAGAAACGAATTTTTATCAGTTTTTTTTTGAACAGCGGCCATATTGAATTTTGTGCTATTTTCCTAAGTTCATAGTGCTTTACTCTTCAAGGCCTTTCATTTGATACCTATATTGCTAGGTTTGGAAATGAACTTTTATCCACCTTTTTTGAGCGGTGGCCATGTCGAATTTACGTCAATATTGCTAGGTCCATAGTGCTTTACTCTTGAAGACCTTTCATTTGATACCTATATTGCTAGATTAGAAAACGAACTTTTATCCACCTTTATTGAGCGGCGGCCATGTTGAATTTATTTATGTATTGCTAGGTTCATAGTGCTCTACTCATCAAGGCCTTTCATTTGAGACCCATATTGCTGGGTTTGGAAACGAACTATTATCCATCCAGAATTTATAGCAATTTTCCTAAGTTCATAATGCTCTACTCTTTTAGGCTTTTCATTTGATACCCATATTGCTAGGTTTGGAAACGAACTTTTATCCTTTTTTTTGAGCGGCGGCCATGTTGAATTAAGGTCGATTTTGCTAGGTTCCCAATGCTCTACTCTTGAAGGACTTTCATTTGATACCCATATTGCTAGGTTTGGAAACGAACTTTTATCTATCTTTTTTGAGCGGTGGCCATGTTGAATTTATGTCAATATTGCTAGGTTCATAGTGCTCTACTTATCAAAGCCTTTTATTTGATACCCATATAGCTGGGTTTGAAAAAGAACTTTTATCCATTTTTTGAGCGGCGGCCATGTTTAATTTAGGGCAATTTTCCTTAGTTCATAATGCTCTACTCTTTTGGGTCTTTCTGTTGATACCCATATTGCTAGGTTCGGAAACGAACTATTATTCTTCTTTTTAGAGCGGCGGCTATGTTTAATTTATGTCAATGTTGCTAGGTTCATAGTGCTCTACTCGTCAGGGCCTTTCATTTGATACCCATATTGCTGGGTTTGAAAACGAACTTTTATACTTTTTTTTTGAGCGGCGGCCATGTTGAATTTAGGTCGATTTTCCTAGGTACCTAATACTCTACTCTTCAAGGCCTTTCATTTTATACCCATATTGCTAGGCTTGGAAACTAACTTTTATCCACCTTTAATGAGCGGCGGCCATGTTAAATTTTTGTCAATGTTGCTAGGTTGATAGTGCTCTACTCTTCAAGGCCTTTCATTTGATACCCATATTGCTAAGTTTGGAAACTAACTTTATTCCACCTTTTTTGAGCGGCTGCCATGTTGAATTTATGTCAATGTTGCTAGGTTCATAGTGCTCTACTCATCAATGCCTTTCATTTGATACCCATATTGCTAGGTTTGGAAACTAACTTTTATCCACCTTTTTGAGCGGCGGCCATGTTGAATTTATGTCAATATTGCTAGGTTCATAGTGCTCTACTCATCAATGCCTTTCATTTGATACCCATATTGCTGGGTTTGGAAACGAACTTTTATCCGTTTTATTTGAGCGGCGGCCATGTTGAATTTAGGGCGATTTTCCTGTTCATAGTGCTCTACTCATCAAGGCCTTTCATTTGATATGCATATCGCTGGGTTTGGAAACGAACTTTATCGGCAGTAATGTCAAATTAAGTCAACGTGGCTAGGTTCAATGTGTTCTACTCTTTAGGTTCTTCGTTCGATATCCATGTTCCTTGGGTGGATCCAAAAAAATGTGATCCGTCATTTTAGACATTAGGATCAAGAGTCCCGTCCCGTCCCTCTACGCGTAACCCAGAACATTGCAGTCAAATATATTTTTTAATTATCAATATTAATCTATTACTTTTAATAGTTTTAAATGGATGAAAGAGTTTGATTCCTTAGTCCTAATGTAAAAACATATAACACCTTTCAAAATACCTTGAAAAGAGTATCTTCATTTTTCAACATTTCAAATATTTCAAAAATTGTACCGATTTTGTGAAAATTAGTCAAGAATTAAACCAATCTACAAATTTTATGGTCACTCGATAAGTATTATCATAAAAAATGCTTTATACATTGGTTGTATGGCTTGATCTTTTTGCCTTACCACCACGGTACGACATAAGAAAAAGACAATTTGGTTGGCGAAATCCAGTTGGGCACAGCCATTAACAGAAAATATTAAATTTTATATGTACTATATGTGAAACACTTCATTCCTGCCTTTCAATTTTCGAAATCCAAGTACTTAAGATCAGGCTGTATGGCGTAGTTCCATTGCCTTTCCTTCGTGGAAGAAAATACCTTCTCTCTGTACTATGTGACAGACTTGTCAACATAATTTCACGTGCGCCATGTTGTTTTTCTACCTAAAGCCAATTCGAAAATTTTATATGGTATTTTTTCACTAAAAATAAAAAGTGAATTTAAACAAACGAAATTATGCCTAAATGTTCTTCCGGAAAATTCTAAGCATTGTGGTGTAAGCCATATCAAATTCTGTCCAGTAGTTTCGGAGATCTTTCCGGACAAACAGACAAACAAACAAACAAACAAACAAACAAACAAACAATTTTTTTAAAAACTATTCTATCGTGTTCTGCTAATAATTTTAAGGCGACCTGTGTATTTTTTTTCTTAATATTTCGCAATTACAGATTTTTGTACCCCTACGATTTTATTATATATAGAGATAGAGATTAACACAAAAAAATTGTGTGCTTGTTCAGACAAGCAAACTGAACAACTTTCACTATGGGACCAACTTTGAAATCGAAAAAAAAATCAGCTGTTCCATACAAATGTTCAACATTCACTGAACCTATGGAACACTGATTTTTTTTTGTGATTTTAAAGTTGGTCCCATATTGAAAGTTGTTCAGTTCGCTTGTCTGAACAAACAAGCACACAATTTTTTTGGGATAATTTAAAAATAACCTTGTATATTCAAGTCGGTGCCAAACGATGATCTCCTAGAAAGTCTTAAAATTTGGCACCGACTTCAATATACAAGTGTAATGTTGTCTGGACCTATCCTTATTATAACTTTTCTGTGTTTTGACGTATGAATTTGAAATATCAGAGGATGCCAAGTTTAATTTGACCGCAGCCCGCGGGAATTTTTCGATACTGAAATTGTTAAATTATTCCGAAACTCGTGATAATATTCACTATTCATCCCAAGTGAAATAAATGCATTGTGTTAATAATTGTCTGAACTTAGCACCCATATAGATATGAACTCTTTTGTCGGCGAAGTCAACAACAACGCATATTCTATATATTGAACATGGTTTTACTTTCACATTTATGTTTTTGATGGGATATCATTACTTTTTGTACAGAAATGATTCATCCGATAATCGCACAGCATTAGGGTGCTCGCGCTTAAAGCGCGACTGTCTTTTTTATTACTTTGTTTATACTAAGTATCAATTATTTTCAGTTCTCAGATTATTTCCTTTATATGCACTTAATGGTTTGCCTCGATGCCAAATCTAAAGTTTCTAGGTCATCTGGAAATGGGTTTGATTACCAAGTTAGTGATTCAGTCATAAAAATGCCGATTTTTAAACGTAAATATATCAATAGCTATTTAACATATAATTATAAAATTTTGGATTCTAGACAAGCTAAGAAGCATTAATAAATGTGCCACATTTCATGTATATAACTTAAATAACTTTCGAGTTGTGAAGGGGTCAAATGTAGCTCGAAATGGTTCGTGTAAGTTATTACTTTGTTATACTGATAATTATTTTCAAATGTCAGACTTTTCCCTTTATAATACGCCTAATAGTATATCCTGGTGCCAAATATCAAGTTTCTAGGTCATTTAGAAGTGGGTTAGGTTTTTGATCTATAAATCAGTGAGTAAGTCATAAAAATGCCGGTTTTTAAACGTTAATTAGGTTAATTTATCAAATTTTAGACAAAACTTTCTAAATTTAAATTTAACCCCATAGAGGGGGGGTGTGGGATGACCGGGTTTAACCTGGCAGGCCACTTCGTGTGGCCACCCGCTTCGTGCGGGGAAGGGCGAAGTCCCCTCTTCTTATGTTAAGAAGAGGTGTGGCTCTCGCTGGAAGCCGATTCCGGCGGCTACCTATGGTGGTAGGAAGGATGAGGGCGAGCTTCTCGCCGTGGAGCTTCGCGCCCGTTGGGGATTTCCCCGAGCTTCGGCTCACCCGCGCGACGGTGGATCCAGTGGGATCTGCCGTCGGGCAACCCGTTACCCGCACTGAGCGGGCCGGGGGCCCGGAGCACTGAGCGGCGGACCGCGTGGAAGACAACCACAATAAAAAACCAATTTCGGTGTGTAGAGCGGCGCAATTCTGTGCTGCTCCACAAAGTAGCAGAGCCAGATGGGGAGTCCGGCAACGGACATGTCACAGGCAGGGGGTCAGCGGGAATAAGTCCTGGCTGTTGTCCCCTTCCCCTTGTCTTGTGACCGACGGAGGAGCTGCAGGGGGGGTTTTTAGTGGGTAGGCCCGGACCGTGTAAGGTCTGGGAAGACCCACATATCCTCGTGGTTTGGCTCGACCACGAGGAATGCGTAAATGTATTTTCCCCTCTCCCGAAAAAAAAAATGGTTGCTACGTTGCCAATTCGTATTTCTTTGAACTTGGCTGGACAGTACGCTACCGCGTATCTAGATTAGGTGTAGAGGGAGACTTATATTACCAGAGAGGAGAGTCTGTAGTAGAGTCGTCTGCACGTGTACCTTACCTATTTCTATAGCAAAGCTGCAATGCTTGCATTGCTGTGTTTCGATTTGAATGGTAAAAAAGACAGCAAAATTTCCGAGTACTGTGACTTGACATCTTATATTACAAGTTAGCAAAGCAACTTACTTTGGGCACTTTGTGAGGAATGTATATTTGCAAATCTTACAGCAAATACATATACTATAGGCGACAAACACTTACCATCATGCGAACAACCTGCTAGTTTGCCAACTTTGACGCATAAAGAAGATAGAGTACACAGCGCACAGCGTTTATGACTCTAATAAGCAGCCGGTGATCACAGGCAAGCGCTTAGCAACTTACAGGTAACCGTATGCATGCTGTCAAATCCGTGGTATAAAAAATTTTTCTTTCTTTATCTTCCTCCGTTGATGTTATCCATATGGGATAAAAGTCAACAATTTTAGAACGTAACACTACAATAAACGTGTTCAATTTCTTCACGAAGAACAATAAAACGAGTATCTTAAGAATAATCGAACAAGTCTATTTACTGTATCAACATAAAACATTATATTCTATCGAATCTGGATAAACAGAATGATACAAAAAAAATATACTGAGCCAAAGTCGATCCTAGCGCGACCGTAATAGAATTCAAATGGAAATAAACAACAAACTATTCGCAAACAAGCCAATTGCAAATTGGAAGTTTTCATGGTCATTTAACGACGACGTCGACGCCGCGGTACGAATCACGCGAATTTTAACAGGCGGGAATGAATCTGAGACCGCGCTTCGACTGCTAATGAGCCAGAATTTATGGAGCTTGCTTACATAATGTGTGACGTTATTGGACATGATAGGATGCGGCCATCAACTCCCATCATAAAAGTCGCTGGTCTGATTTAAATATCAAACTATTTTTACAGACCACGGATGACACGGTTCAATTAACTGGCTCAGTATGGGTTACAGCAGAACCTCATTCGTTGATCGAGAGCGAAGTTGACTTGAGTTGCGGGAGGTGTTATCCGGACTTTTCAGATGAAACCATCCGGATTCTTGGAATGGAATGGAATAGAAGAAATTTTTATCACGTCAGCCACACTAAATACGCGCCGTCGTGCTTCTCTTAACGACATAGATATTATGTCATTGAAATTGTGAGATAATGCGTGACGCAAGTCCAGTCTTGGCAGCCCGTGCTCCGCCTGCTGAGGGACATTTTGTACCTATGTCGTCTGTACTATACTGATGGCACTAGGAAGCTATCCCAGTGGGAGTCGTGCTTTAGTCGCTGACTGAAGCTGCGCAACGTAACTTATCTGCCAGTTTAGTTTCCCACCACTGCATGCAGCCTAACCCAAAGCGTGAGAGACAAGGCCAATCTCTTGCTCTTTGTCTCCAACTCGACTATGGACGATGAGGGAGCTACACCATCCACCGAGGAATCTCAGTGTGAAAGTTCACTACCTGAAATCCGCAGTACACAACGTGCGGTCAGGCGGGAGCTTAAGCTTCTGGTCGCTAAGTCGAATGGACCGGATGGCATCCCAGCAGTGGTGCTGAAGACATGCGCCCCTAAATTGACCTCTGTAATAACGTGCCCTTGCTGCCTTTCTTATCAAAACAGGGTTCCCTCTTGGTGAAAAATTACTCACGTCCATCCAATTCCCAAAATGGTTGATCGATCGGACCAGTCAAATTACAGGCCAATACCGAAACGTCCTTCATCAACTCCTACGGTACCTAAAAGAGCAACAGCTGATTAGCGACCGAATACCGTCACTGCTGTTTAGCTGTGATCTTTTAGTTTACCCAACTCACCGTTGGGCGGAAACCTTGAATGGTAAAGGTGAGACTTGCGCCTTCAGACTTGATATCGCTAAGGCGTTTGTTACGGTCTGGCACAGAGCTCTTCTCACGAAGCTACCATCTAATGGAATCCCCGAGGGACTCTGCAAATGGATAGCCAGCTTCTTGGATAGTAGGAGCATCAAAGTCATCCTCGATGGCTGCTGCTCCGAAACCATGTCATAAATGCTAGCATACCACAAGGTTCGGTGCTCTGTCCAACCCTGCTTATTCTGCATATCAATGACATGTTTTGAATTGAGAACATACATTATCATGCCAATGACGTACGGACTACCAGAATGTCTCTCGTATTTTGTTGCATGTAAGGCGGTTGCAAGTTGTCTGAAGTTAAGAAATCTCTAGGGCGAGTCTCCGAATGGGGTGCAAAGAACTTCGTCAAGTTCAACCCCACGAAGACACTAGTGTCGCCTGCTGGAGTACCTCCATCTAACCTATTTCTGCCGCAAAGCAGCAGTGCTTGCATTGCTGATGGCAGTGAAATTACTGGGTACTGTGACTTTACATCTTGTGTCACAAGTTTGCAACGTGTGGGGGTTGCAGATTTGTTGCGAATCTCACAAGAGCCACATGTATTATAGGCGACTGTTACTACTTACCATCAGGTAGGTTGTATGCTTGTTTGCCAAATTTGTTGTAAAAAAAATCACTGCGAAGAAGGACCTATTTATCGTAGTACCTCAGTTCCAGGGAGCTACTCTTCCGGGAGTTACACTTAAAAATGGGTAAGATAGAGGTACCTACGTTAACGACTCCAGTACTGATTCCCCTTGGAAGATATATTTTTTTTCACGGATTTTATCATACTATGAGTACTAATATTATAACTGCGAAAGTTTTATTTGTTTATTTATAACAGGTTACAGTTACAACAAATATAGGTAAGTATGCAAACAATGGTCCGGGATCTAACTATAACCTACAAACATGTATCTACATATAACATGACTAGCGTATATGAGCAGTTGGTTAGACTAAATTTCTACGAAAAAACTACTTAATGTTATTGTTTGATTGATGTGTTTACATTACAATAATATGAATGCTCTTAATTATTTATAAATAATCAAAATTTTATTTTTAAATGAATATGAGTTGTTGCCAAATAAATCTAAGTCCGAGTTGATATGACTTATCTCGTTGTAAAGTGAGTTTGTTTGTAACGCTTTCACGCCTTAACCACTCGATATTTGGTATAGGGATAGCTTAAGCCCTTGAGAATAACATAGGCTACTTTTTATTCCGAATTATAATGAGTTCCCTGGGGATGCAGAAGACTCGCTGGGGATTGCCCTGGTGTTCTTGGGCAATCCCCGCTTGGCGATGGCTATAAATAGCGAAAGATAGAAATATGGCGAGCTATTGGTCGGGCTTGCCCGGGCGCATGGGTACGGTACACACGCTCGCGCTTACCCGACGGCGGGTACGGTGCGGTCTTCCACAAAACGCTCGCTTTTCTCCAGCAAAAAAAGGGAGAAGATGTCGTTGGCAGCAGCTAGTCTATACCACATCTATACTAATACCTAATACCATTGTTTGTTTGTATTGAATAGGCTCCGAAACTACTGGACCGATTTGAAAAATTCTTTCACATTGAGAATCCTACATTATCCCTGATGAATATATTATTATGCTATAACATTGTTTTTGCGGGGGTGCAAGGGGTCCCAAATACCACCTATCGGGACCCAAGCCAACCTCACCTGCACGCGGTGCACCCTGCTCTATAACGGACGAGGCTCTGGCGCTCCCCACCAACCCGCACTGGGACAGCGTGGTGGGAGATGGCCCAAAACCCCCCATGAACCCAAACATTAAACAAAGGCCCCAAGTGCCCGGCGGTTCTGGAGGCCGTGCCGGCGGTGACGGACGTCGGCGCGGTACTGGGACCTGGGGTGCAAAGAATCCCCGGGCGGCGGAGATCCCCCGTCAGACGACCTTGGCCCTGGCCACATATAACGCGCGCACACTGCGGACCGAGGAGAAGCTGCTGGAGCTCGAGAGGGAGTTGAGCAGGATTCGCTGGAGTATAGTGGGACTGTCCGAAGTCCGAAGAGAGGGTGAGGACACGATGGTTCTCAAATCCGGCAACCTGCTCTATTTCCGGGAGGGCGAAGACCTGGACTCTATATGATGAACTCTTTCTTCAAAAAACGGCTGCATCGAAAATGGACCTGGAAAAGTCCGGATGGCGTGACAAAAAATGAGATTGACTTCATCATGTCGACTAAGACTCGCTTATTCAATGACGTCTCAGTGATCAATACGTTCAACACGGGAAGCGATCACCGAATGGTGAGAGGCGCATTGAATCTTAATGTAAAAGCTGAGAGGTATCGACTGATGAAGTCAACGCTCCGTCCTGGAGCCATCCAGATCCAAAACCCCGAGCGCTTTCAACTCGAATTACAGAATCGGTTCGCTTGCCTGGAGGATTGCACGGATGTGGACACATATAATGACAGGTTTGTGGAAACTGTCCTTACGGTGGGTTCGAAGTTTTTCAAACCCAGCCGTACCAAGCAAAGGAGCAAGATCTCAGAGCCGACAATTAAGCTGATGGAAGAAAGACGTGGGATGGGTCTGCAGTCCTCTGAAGATGCTCGTCGGCGACTCAACAAACAGATCTCGAAGTCTCTGACTCGCGACATACGCCGATTTAATACAGAACGTATTAAGGAAGCCATCGAGCGGAACAAGGGCTCCAAAGTGTTCGCAAGAGATCTGTCACTCGGTCAGAGTCTGCTGACGAAGCTGAAGACAGAGGACGGCAGAGTCGTCACGTCTCGACCTGAACTTATGGCTGAGATTGAACGCTTTTATGGACAGCTTTACACAACATCGCAGGCACCTGTCATTCAGGCTACAGACCCTAGAGCCAAATTGATCCGGCATTACACCGAAGACATCCCGGACGTCAGCCTGTACGAGATTAGTGTGGCTCTCAAACAGCTAAAAAACAACAAGGCACCGGGTGATGATGGAGTTACAGCTGAGCTTTTGAAAGCGGGCGGACTACCAGTCCGGAAAGCGCTGCAGAGGCTATTTAACTCCATCATACTCGAGGGCATTACGCCTAAAGCATGGCACGGGGGTGTGGTGGCACTTTTCTTCAAAAAGGGCGACAGGGCCCAGTTGAAGAACTACAGACCCATCACACTCCTGAGTCATGTATACAAGCTGTTCTCGAGAGTCATCACGAATCGTCTCGCGCGCAGGTTTGACGACTTCCAGCCTCCCGAACAAGCCGGATTCCGTAAAGGCTATAGTACCATAGACCACATTCATACGCTGCGGCAGGTTATACAGAAGACCGAGGAGTATAATCTGCCACTATGCTTGGCGTTTGTGGACTATGAGAAAGCCTTCGATTCTGTCGAGACCTGGGCCGTGCTTAGGTCACTCCAGAGGTGCCAAATAGACTACCGGTACATCCAAGTGTTGAAGTCATTGTACGGAAACGCCACTATGTCAGTCCGCCTTCAGGACCAGAACTCGAAACCAATACGACTTCAGCGAGGTGTGAGACAAGGTGACGTTATATCGCCGAAGCTGTTCACAGCTGCGCTGGAGGATGTATTTAAGCTTTTGGACTGGAGAGGACTCGGCATCAACATAAACGGCGAGTACATGACTCACCTTCGTTTTGCCGATGATATCGTGGTCATGGCTGAGACCGTGGAAGATCTAGGCACAATGCTCGAAGACCTCTGTAGAGTTTCCCAACAAGTGGGTCTTAAAATGAACATGGACAAGACCAAAATTATGGTGAATTCCCATGTAGTACCCACTCCTGTGAAGGTTGGCGGCTCTACACTGGAAGTTGTTGACGAATATGTTTACCTGGGACAAATTAGTCCAGCTCGGTAAGTCCAACTTCCAGAAAGAGGTAAATCGACGAATCCAACTCGGCTGGGCAGCGTTCGGGAAGCTACGCAGCATATTCTCGGCCAATCTACCGCAGTGTCTTAAGACGAAAGTCTTCAATTCGTGCGTGTTGCCAGTGATGACGTACGGAACTGAGACGTGGCCGTTTACAATGAGTCTCATCAGAAGGCTCAATGTCACTCAAAGGGCAATGGAGAGGGCTATGCTCGGGGTTTCTCTACGCGATCGCATCAGAAATGAAGAGATCCGTAGAAGAACTAGAGTCGCCGACATAGCCCAAAGAATTGCAAACCTTAAGTGGCAGTGGGCAGGACACATAGCTCGCAGGACTGACGGCCGTTGGGGCGGAAAGGTCCTCGAGTGGCGGCCGCGTACCGGGAGACGCAGCGTTGGTAGGCCCCCCACAAGGTGGACTGACGATCTGGTGAAGGTCGCGGGAAGCCGCTGGATGCGGGAGGCGCAGGACCGATCGGTTTGGAGATCCCTGGGGGAGGCCTATGTCCAGCAGTGGGCGTCTCTTGGCTGAAATGATGATGATGATGATGATGATTGTTTTTCCTGGGGTGCAAGGGGTTCCAAATACCACCTATCGGGACCCAAGCCAACCTCACCTGCACGCGGTGCACCCTGCTCTATAACAGACGAGGCTCTGGCGCTCCCCACCAACCCGCACTGGGCCAGCGTGGTGGGAGATGGCCCAAAACCCCTCATGAACCCAAACATTAAACAAAGGCCCAAAGTGCCCGGCGGTTCTGGAGGCCGTGCCGGCGGTGACGGACGTCGGCGCGTTACTGGGACCTGGGGTGCAAAGAATCCCCGGGCGGCGGAGATCCCCCGTCAGACGACCTTGGCCCTGGCCACATATAACGCGCGCACACTGCGGACCGAGGAGAAGCTGCTGGAGCTCGAGAGGGAGTTGAGCAGGATTCGCTGGAGTATAGTGGGACTGTCCGAAGTCCGAAGAGAGGGTGAGGACACGATGGTTCTCAAATCCGGCAACCTGCTCTATTTCCGGGAGGGCGAAGACCTGTCCCAAGGTGGTGTCGGATTTATCGTCCACAAGTCTCTTGTGAACAGCGTTGTACAGATCGGAAGTGTGTCGAATAGGGTGGCGTACCTTATACTCAGAATTACCAAACGGTATTCGCTGAAGGTCATACAGGTATACGCTCCGACCTCGAAACACTCCGACGAGGAAGTGGAAGCTATGTATGAGGACATTTCTCGGGCAATACATGCTTCCAAGACTCATTACACCGTTGTCATGGGAGACTTCAACGCAAAGCTAGGCAAGCGCGGCGATAGTGAGTTGAAAGTGGGGCAATTTGGAGCTGGAATCCGGAATTACCGTGGTCAAATGCTAGCCGATTACATGGAGAGAGAGAGACTCTATATGATGAACTCTTTCTTCAAAAAACGGCTGCATCGAAAATGGACCTGGAAAAGTCCGGATGGCGTGACAAAAATGAGATTGACTTCATCATGTCGACTAAGACTCGCTTATTCAATGACGTCTCAGTGATCAATACGTTCAACACGGGAAGCGATCACCGAATGGTGAGAGGCGCATTGAATCTTAATGTAAAAGCTGAGAGGTATCGACTGATGAAGTCAACGCTCCGTCCTGGAGCCATCCAGATCCAAAACCCCGAGCGCTTTCAACTCGAATTACAGAATCGGTTCGCTTGCCTGGAGGATTGCACGGATGTGGACACATATAATGAAAGGTTTGTGGAAACTGTCCTTACGGTGGGTTCGAAGTTTTTCAAACCCAGCCGTACCAAGCAAAGGAGCAAGATCTCAGAGCCGACAATTAAGCTGATGGAAGAAAGACGTGGGATGGGTCTGCAGTCCTCTGAAGATGCTCGTCGGCGACTCAACAAACAGATCTCGAAGTCTCTGACTCGCGACATACGCCAATTTAATACAGAACGTATTAAGGAAGCCATCGAGCGGAACAAGGGTTCCAAAGTGTTCGCAAGAGATCTGTCACTCGGTCAGAGTCTGCTGACGAAGCTGAAGACAGAGGACGGCAGAGTCGTCACGTCTCGACCTGAGCTTATGGCTGAGATTGAACGCTTTTATGGACAGCTTTACACAACATAGCTAAAAAACAACAAGGCACCGGGTGATGATGAAGTTACAGCTGAGCTTTTGAAAGCGGGTGGACTACCAGTCCGGAAAGCGCTGCAGAGGCTATTTAACTCCATCATACTCGAGGGCATTACGCCTAAAGCATGGCACGGGGGTGTGGTGGCACTTTTCTTCAAAAAGGGCGACAGGGCCCAGTTGAAGAACTACAGACCCATCACGCTCCTGAGTCATGTATACAAGCTGTTCTCGAGAGTCATCACGAATCGTCTCGCGCGCAGGTTTGACGACTTCCAGCCTCCCGAACAAGCCGGATTCCGTAAAGGCTATAGTACCATAGACCACATTCATACGCTGCGGCAGGTTATACAGAAGACTGAGGAGTATAATCTGCCACTATGCTTGGTGTTTGTGGACTATGAGAAAGCCTTCGATTCTGTCGAGACCTGGGCCGTGCTTAGGTCACTCCAGAGGTGCCAAATAGACTACCGGTACATCCAAGTGTTGAAGTCATTGTACGGAAACGCCACTATGTCAGTCCGCCTTCAGGACCAGAACTCGAAACCAATACGACTTCAGCGAGGTGTGAGACAAGGTGGCGTTATATCGCCGAAGCTGTTCACAGCTGCGCTGGAGGATGTATTTAAGCTTTTGGACTGGAGAGGACTCGGCATCAACATAAACGGCGAGTATATGACTCGCCTTCGTTTTGCCGATGATATCGTGGTCATGGCTGAGACCGTGGAAGATCTAGGCACAATGCTCGAAGACCTCTGTAGAGTTTCCCAACAAGTGGGTCTTAAAATGAACATGGACAAGACCAAAATTATGGTGAATTCCCATGTAGTACCCACTCCTGTGAAGGTTGGCGGCTCTACACTGGAAGTTGTTGACGAATATGTTTACCTGGGACAAATTAGTCCAGCTCGGTAAGTCCAACTTCCAGAAAGAGGTAAATCGACGAATCCAACTCGGCTGGGCAGCGTTCGGGAAGCTACGCAGCATATTCTCGGCCAATCTACCGCAGTGTCTTAAGACGAAAGTCTTCAATTCGTGCGTGTTGCCAGTGATGACGTACGGAACTGAGACGTGGCCGTTTACAATGAGTCTCATCAGAAGGCTCAATGTCACTCAAAGGGCAATGAAGAGGGCTATGCTCGGGGTTTCTCTACGCGATCGCATCAGATATGAAGAGATCCGTAGAAGAACTAGAGTCGCCGACATAGCCCAAAGAATTGCAAACCTTAAGTGGCAGTGGGCAGGCCACATAGCTCGTGGGACTGACGGCCGTTGGGGCGGAAAGGTCCTCGAGTGGCGGCCGCGTACCGGGAGACGCAGCGTTGGTAGGCCCCCCACAAGGTGGACAGACTATCTGGTGAAGGTCGCGGGAAGCCACTGGATGCGGGAGGCGCAGGACCGATCGGTTTGGAGATCCCTGGGGTAGGCCTATGTCCAGCAGTGGGCGTCTCTTGGCTGAAATGATGAATGAATGATTATTTTTCCTACGGGAAAATATAAAACTCCCACGGGAAAACAAAAATAACGCGGGCGAAGCTGCGAGCGGAAAGCTAATCTATACAAATAAATAAAATTGAAGTGTCTGTTTGTAATGTCAAAATAACAAGTTTTTACTAAATGGGTTTGAATGTATATCGGGTACCAATAACAAAACCACAATTTAATAAAAAATTGTCTGTCTGTTTGTTCCCGCTAATCTCCAGAACGGCTGGACCGATTTTGACGGGACTTTCACTAATGGATAGCTAATTATATAAGGTGTTGACCTTGTGGACACCACAGTATTTCTTGGGATCACAATTGATTCTAAGCTGCAATGGGGCCCACATATAGATAAATTGTCAAAGAGACTTAGTTCTGCAGCTCACGCTGTATGGAAAATACGTCAGTTGACTGATGTTGATACAGCAAGACTTTTATATTTTTCTTACTTTCATAGTTTGATGTCATATGGCATTTTGTTGTGGGGAAATGCTGCCGACATTCAGATCGTTTTTGTGCTCCAGAAAAGGGCTATTCGAGCTATCTATAACCTTAAAATGAGATATTCTTTGCGAGAAAAGTTTAAAGAAATTGGTATTATGACCTTAGCGTCGCAATATATTTATGAGAATCTAATATATGTTCGTAAAAATATTCATTTGTTTTGTAAAAATAGTGATATTCATTCAGTTAATACTAGACAAAGGAATATGTTAGCTTTACCAAATACCAGGCTCCAAAAAATCAATAATTCTTTTAGAGGCCTGTGTGTACGTTTCTACAATAAAATCCCAAGTTGTATACAAGAACTTATCTTAAACAAATTTAAAGTTGCATTCAAAGATGTACTTATTAAAAAAGCATATTATAAAGTGTCTGATTACATAACAGACAAAAATGCTTGGGTTTGAACTAACATGTAACAATGTACTGCGTTTTGTTTCAAAGAAACATTCAGTGAGAGCAATTTATAAGCTAAGTTCACGCACTTCTCTCAGAAATAGCTTATATAATGTGAATTAACACATCTCTTCTTGTAATGGAAGTTGAGCTGAAACTTTTGCTTTGAGGTCAGGTTCCAATTACCAGGGTTGCACCTGTACTTTATTGAAAAGTATTGTACGTTATTTCGGGTAATTGTACTCTATACTTTATGCCAATGATAAAGTACGCGAAAATGCGTGATTTGATTTCTCTAGGATGCATTTAACATTTATAATAATATACAAAAAAAGTTTATTGTAAGAATGTTTGGGTAATACGGAAAGAAAGGTTATGTAGAGCTACGACAGAAGCTCATTCCTGAACGGAACTTAACCGCAAATGTCAACATTGTTATGTCAAGGTCTTCATAAAAATTTTCTGTTTTGTTTGATTGATTGAGTGCAATAAAATTAACGAAAAACATATTTTTAAGCACAATAGTAGGTACTTTATTTTGACACAATGTACATAGGTTATTTTTCAACCTTTATAATCCAATGTACTTTATTTGGACAAAAAAAGGTGGTAACCCTACTTCCAATTGACGACCCTGTAACAAAATCAAAATTGTAAATGGCGACTTAAAAGAGGAGATAAAAAATTTTGACCTTTCGAGATTCTTGTCTGTTCTTCTCGAGAAGGCTCTCCCAATTTCCGAACAGGTGTAGAGTCAACTTTTTTTTTCAGCAGACATCTTGAGTAGGTATATTCAGGATGTATGCACATTATTGCACATACAAGGTTAATATGATTTCATTAAATTAGATTGTTTTGCTTTGTTTTGACGTCAATAAGTGTCTGTAAAGGCCTATGTTGAATAAAGATTTTTTTGAATTTTGTAATAACTTAGTAGGCTACTTTTTATCAACTTCAACAAAAGTTACTATTCCACGCGGACGAAGTCGCGGGCACAGCTAGTATGTAATAATTCCAAAATCCTGCTCTGTCACATTAGTCTATCTCGCTCACTCTTCTACGCGTCGCAACGTTTTATTTGCTTGAGTTGTGATTGCGGTATTTCTTGTTAAATAAATAACAATAGGTCGTCATGGCACGTTTCTGAATATTCGTACCTGATTTAAATAATAAACATCGTAAGTCGTTCGTGTTGGTGAGGAATTGATAATAAACGTGCCTTTTGCCCAAGGATGTCTCTGTACTCTGTTCGTCATTGTGCACGCTTAAGCCAATGGGGGAAGTTGTCGGCCTTCGTCTCGCCCGGGTGCGAAGACCTGAGGCGAAGACAGTGCAAATGTGAAGCAGGAACAGGAACAACAGGAACACTGTTAAGGTGCAAACAAACTGGGCTTATGTGATGCCACGTATGTGATGTTACGCCCATCAGAAGACATCGGTTTTAATAGAAAATGTATGAAAAATCATTATTTAGAACTACACTTAGCTTACGTGACGTCATTAACGCGCCCAATCACATAACGTGGCGTGGCATCATATAAGCCCAGATTGCTTGCACCTTTACTGTTATAGCTAGCTACGAACTTACGTTCCTTCAACAGCTTTCCTCGCATTTTTCTCTTTTTCCTGTATTCTTCCAAAGTAAAAAATAAACGAAAATAAACGTAGTCACTCCTGTTCTTCTGAGAGTTTAGGCAGAGGTGTACAATGTACAAACACCTAATAGGGACGTTCACTCCGAAATTTAACTGAGAATTTCATAATTGGAATAAACTATTTTATCCGACCCGGGGATCAAACTCGAGATCTCGTTATGAACAGTCGCGCTTAATTGTTACCATCCAGAGCTACAAAGCGAAGTATTCCGCGCTAAAAACATCTCTATTAAAACGTATAAGAAGAGAAAGATTTGTTTTCTTACTTCTATCAGTTTAATATCAACAGAATGTACATATAACTTTTCCCAAAATAGTTGTATAAAGTTTTACCGACTTGCCTTTTCATAAGTTTTAAAGCGCATGTAAAAAATACTAATGAGTAAAATTTATTAAAAAGTCAACGATTACGTTAAACATCACATGTTAAAATGAAAATGTAAAGAAATGTTATTGTGTGTATATGCCATCATAGAGCTGTTATGATGGCATAGTTACACACAATAACACACGTCCCCGCCGAAGGGTTCGAGCCTACCCTAAGTTAGGGCGTTTAGGCTATAGCCAACCACGCTGGCCCAGTGCGCATTGGTCGACTTTACTACACCTTTGAATTTCTTCGCAGATTCAAATTCAAGTTCAATATCTTTTATTCAAATTGGATTGTTAAAATCTCTTTTGAACGTCAAAGCAGCTACGCCATTGGTTCACAAGTCTACGGCGGGAGACCTTGTACTGGAAAGAACCAGCAAGAAAACCAGCAAGGGCTATTTTTTTCTCCCTGTATTGTTACAGAGTCGTCAATTGGAAGCTGACCTCACAGCAGAAGTTTGAGCTCAACTTCCATTTCAAGATTAGATGTGTCAGTTCTCTTCTTACTACTTATTACCAAAAATAATATTTGTTTAAACAAATAGTTATACATAACAACACGATTCATTATCTGAAAAATTAACACCAGGCATTGGCATCATTCAAATAATCGTTGACTTTATAATATCCTTTACTCATAAGAATCTTTTTTACATGCGCTTTAAACTTATGAAAAGGCAAGTCGGTAACACTTTGTGGAAGCTTATTATAAAAGGTTATACATTTCCCCATAAACGAGCTGTTAGTCTGTTGTGCTGTTAGTGTGTCTAGTTTTTTGAAGCCTGAATGTTGGAACGGCAAGTTTATTTTTGTATCTTGTGTTTAGATAGTGAATTTGGAAATTGGTTTCAAATGTATTATAATTTTATAGACATAAATCAAATTTTCATAAATGTACTGTCCTGCTAAAGTCAATATATTAATTTCTCTAAATAAGTCCCTTAAAGAATCTCTTGCTCGTAAATTATAAATAGCGCGAACCGCTCTTTTTTGAAGTACAAAAATACTTTCAATACTAGCAGCCGATCCCCACAGTAGTATTCCATATGACATGACACTATGAAAATAAGTAACTAAAGTAAATCAATCTTACCGTTTCAACATTAGTAACTTATTTTTTTAACTGCCTATGCTGCAGAACTAAGCAGATGTATGCCGGTTACCTCGCGATGTTTACCTTCACCGTAGAAGCATCAGACAAATGAACATATGAAAATCGAAAAACAAAAAACACATTGGTACATTGCGGTCTTGAACCCCGAACCACCGGATTGAAAGGCAAGTGCCGAGTCCACAGCGCCACCCACGATGTACACTGTCGTGTAACTATGTAAATAAAATATTATAATGACATAATTCATTGTAAATGTCGTTACTTCTAATAAGGCTGATAAGTTTGAGTTAGTGGTAGGTAAAATATAGACGATTCAAAAGAGCTTTCTATCGAATCATACATGAATAAAGATTATTTTGATTTTGAAATTATATAATACCCGTAGCTTCAAAAGCAATGGACTTCCCTTTTTTGACAGGGGAATCTCTTTACGATTCAACAAGGGACTGAAAAGCTGACAAAGCCCATACCATACCATACCCCATACCTGGCTAAACCATCCAGCAACTTCTAGGTCTCTTTTAGGTCCGCTGATCGTAAAATTGACCACTTCATGATGTGGCCGAACATTTCAAGAAATGGTTGTATTTCATGAAATGAGGCTAAAACTGACCATATCGTTTACACGTGACATTTTAATCCGTTTGACCATATCGTTAATGTAGGGAGATCATGATATCCAAGGTTCAATAAAAATCAGTAATTAAAAAGGATTTTTTTTATATTTGAGCAATAAAACATTCAAGTCTATTCGTAAAAATAAGTGCTATATTTTATGTACTTACTTATTTTATTAATATGTAAATAACGAACAATATTTTGAAGAAATCTGAGCCTACCTTTGAGAAATCGTTAAAAAAATATATTTTAAATAAGCACTTAAATATAGTGTTAGTCGAAAAATGGCACACCTTGATATAATATTACTAAAAAAATAAAAAATACAATACTTATAAGAATTTTAAAGGTTGAAAATAAAAATGTGAAAATGTATACTGTCATTTGTTGATAACTGTGAAATACGTTCCGAACTCCAGGACTTTTTACGTTTTCCTCTTTTTTTAACCGACTTCAAAAAAGGACAAGATTCTCAATTCGATGCGTATGTTTATTTTGTTTGTGTGTAGTTATGTAAAAAAGAAGTCAATAGGTACTCTTATTAAATAAAATCAATTACAAAATTGGCATGGATATTTTCCACGGAAGAACATAAGTCTTCGCTTGGGGGTGGGAATACCATCTGGTGCTCTTATCCTCGCATCTCCCACCGGGTGGATAAATTCGTAGAGTTTTAACCGACTTCCAAAAAAGGAGGAGGTTTCTCAATTCGACCGTATATATGCTTGTTTTTTTTTATGTTTGTTCGCGGATAACTTCGTCGTTTATGAACCGATTTTGATGATTCTTTTTGTACTCGATAGAGAATACTCCAAGGGTGGTGGATACCTACTCCCATGGTCACCAAAGCTAGGATCTGATGATTGGAGCCCATAAAAATTGGAGGAAACCCTTAAAGTTTCGGGTGTGTCCAACGTGTTTGGTGTGTATGTTACGCGATTACTCCGCCAATTGTGGACCGATTTTCTAAATTCCTTTTGTATTCGATAGAGTATACTCCTGGGGTGATCCCAAGATCACTGAAGTCAGGATCTGATGATGGGATCTCATGAAAATCGACGGAATTTTCCTTTTACTATAAATTTCTTTCACTATAAAGATTTCATTCACTAAAAAGTAACAAATAAAAAATATTTTACAAAAAATAAAAACCGACTTCAAAAACACTGAAAAATTTAATATAATATAAGAATAGGTCGGTTTTTATTTTTTGTAAAATATTTTTATATCCTCAGTGCCTATGACTACCAATTTTTGTATTCGTTTTACCTCGAATCTTTAAAATTTGTCATCCTCATCAGTATACTAAGTAAGTATGTATGTATGTATAGATATATGTGTGTATAAATATACACGGTTATTTTTTTATCACCCTGGAAAATTTAAGGGACGCTTCACGACATGGTATTAGAATGATTTAAATATAAATAAAAAAAATAACCCCCCTCCTTAATTTTATATTAATTTTTTAAAAAATACAAAAAATGCTGCACTAGTTGAGAGCAGCATTTTTAGAGATTTTTTTATTTTTTTTTATATTTTTTTTTAATTTTTTATTTCATTTTTTTTATTTTTTATATAATATTGGATGTGTCCTGAAGCGTCCCTAAAATTTTCCAGGGTGATAAAAAAATAACCGTGTATAATATGTAGGTATGTGTGTTTCAGTTATTTTGTAAAATTGTATTTTTATAAATGTAAGAAACTTCCTCCCGCATTTACACAAAAACTTTCACTGCCACTTGGGTTGGCTGGAAGAAATCTCTCTCAGAGATAAATCCGCCCTTGTGAACCTTGTATTCACTGTAGTATCGAATGGTTATATAAACAGTTTAAACTCATAAATTTAACTTTTATGAATTGTTTCTTTCTTCCTTCTTTTTTTATAAGTTATTTCCTGTAGCAAAAGCATGTGCATCGCAGGACTGTCAAGTGCCAATTCGTGGCTTGAGTATGCACTTTCAAAAATGCAGTTTATTGCACACCGCTTAGAGTTGAAAGTCCGAGGCAAGTGCCTACATTTCTTATTGAAATATTGTTTCGGGCGATAACTGTTTTACCCCCGGTAAACCTTTACGAAATTAGATACTTTTGGTCTCAATAGATTCAGTATACCTTAATCTATGTTTGTACGTTTTGCTTTTTTTGTAATTTAGTATAATTTAGTCAAAAAAGATAAAAATGCTCGAGGTAGTTTTTAAGTCTAAAATATGGATATTTAGATGCTAATAATTTATGTTCTGGGCAATATTACTTTAAAATCAAAACGTACAAACCTAGATCGTCATTATATCTTATCTTATCTTAGTGTAGGGGTGGCTCAGCATGAGAGCCTTCGCACTTCGACCCATCGTGGATCTTTTGTACTTCCCCATGTTTAGTCCTTATAGCCATCACCACCTTTATCCAGTCCAGTCAATCGTGCTCATAAGCCTGATGATGTCCTTCGGTGGTATGGCCCTGTAGTCCTCCGGTTTTGGGTAACCCATTCCCGTCAGCGTTAATCTCCTGCAGGCAAGAGCATCGCAATGGCACAGAAGGTGCTCCATGCTCTCCTCTACTTCCTTGCAGGCCCTACAAGTTTTGGAACTGGTATGTCCCATCCGGGTAAGCATGATCCTAGTGCTAAAATGGCCGGTTAAGGCACCTGCTATTAGACGAGTCTGGGATCTGCTTGAGCTCAGTGTGAATTTGAGCCAGTTATCCATGCCCATGAAGAGCTTGGCGTGTGACATTCCTCTATGGTTGGCCCATTCTTCTTGGTGCCTTCTTTGTGATTCAGCTCTTAGGCCTGTCTCGACTGTTTTTGGGGTGATTCCGACAAATGGTTCCGGTCCCACCATTTGTGTTTCCGAACCCTTCCTTGCCAGGTAGTCAGCCTTTTCGTTTCCAGTGAAACCTTTATGACCTGGTATCCAGAATAGGCGAACCGTGTTTGCTTTACCCAGTTTATTTAGAACTTCGATCGCATTCAACACTAGTTTGGATTCCACCTTGTGTGACAAGAGCGCTTTCAGCGTTGCTTGGCTGTCACTGAGAATGTAGATGTTTAAGCCTTTACGACCTCTGTCTAGATTCTCTTGTGCACAGGCTATAATGGCGTATGTTTCAGCTTGAAACACAGTTGCCAACTTGCCCATGCTAACCGAAATTTCCGTTTTGTTGCAATATATGCCTGCTCCTGTACCAGTCTTCATCTTTGATCCGTCCGTGTACCATATCATGCTGTTCCCCCGAGGAGGTTCCAGCCCTTTGTCCCATTCTTCCCTTGTTGGAATATAAACCTCGAAGAGCCTCCTAAATATGTATTTAGGTGTCATTCTGTCGCTAGTCATGCTCAGCAACAGAATCTCTTCTTTAGGTTTTGGTTCCGTGTGTCTTGTCCGTGGCCAGTTCGCATTCCACAGTCCCACAGTGCTGAGCCTGTGTAGTGCTCTCAAGGCCTCTCTGTGTATGGCAATATGCAGTGGTTCGAGATTGAGGAATCTCTCTAGGGCCGCCGTAGGAGTGGATTTGAACGCCCCCGTTATAGCCATGCAGGCCAGTCTTTGGAATCTTCGTAGGAGTTCCTTGCACGTGACCAGCTTTGTTCTGGGCCACCAAACTATACTTCCGTAGGTGACGATCGGCAGTATCATTATTTTATAAATCCAATAGAGGATCTTGGGCTTGAGGCCCCAGGTTTTACCAAAGGTAGAGCGGCACATGTTGAAGGCCCTTGTGGCTTTCTCAATAGTGAGCCCTACATGTACTTTCCACGTAAGTTCTTTATCTAGGGTGACTCCTAAATATTTCACTTCCGTGGACCATGGAATTTCCGTGCCGTACAATTTGAGAATTCTCATTCTGTTGAGCTTCCTCTTTTTTGTGAATGGTATAATCACAGTTTTCTTCGGATTGATGCTAAGGGAAGTCTCCCTGCACCAGCGCTCAACCTGTTGTAGAGCCTTTTGCATTAGGTTGACTACCACGCTCGGCACCTTGCCATTAATCAAGATGACTATGTCATCCGCGTATCCCACTGTTCTCAGTGGTCCTTTGTTCAGCTCTTCGATCAATGGGTCTATCACTAGGCACCAAAGTATGGGAGAGAGGACTCCTCCCTGCGGACATCCCTTGGTTGTTAAGACGCTCATTGTATCGCCTAGTATACTTGCAGTTATCACTCTGCTCTTTAGCATGCAATTTATCCATCTTATAATGGTGTCATTGATGCCATGCTTTCTTGCCGCTCTGCTAATGGATTCAAATGTGGTCTTGTCAAAGGCCCCCTCCACATCAAGGAAGGCACCTAGGCAAATCTCCTTTGACTCCAGTGCCGTTTCAATCCTGCTCACTACATAGTGTAGAGCAGTCTCAGTTGATTTGCCTGCCTGATAGGCACATTGCATGCCTTGTAAGGGTCGTTTCCTGAGCGGACCGTCCCTGATGTATCTATCAATAAGCTTCTCTATCGACTTTAACAAGAATGATGAGAGACTTATAGGCCTAAATGCCTTTGCCTGTTCATAGTCAGCCTTTCCCGGCTTCGGTATAAAGCTTACGTTTATGTGTGTCCACACTTTTGGTATATATCCAAATGCTATACAGGCTCTAAAGAGTCTACATAGAATAGGGACCAGTATTGTTTCACCTTGTTGTAGTAATACAGGGTATACCCCGTCATGGCCGGGAGATTTATATGGCTGAAAGCTATTAATTGCCCATCGTACTTTTTCTTCTGTTACTACCTTTTTAGCTGACGTCCAGTCCTCCTTCGTGGTAGTGGTTGTTAGCCATTCCCTTGGAGTTTGTTCGCCTGCGTTAGGGTTAATTACCGTTGAACCCGGGAAATGTGTATCAAACATAACGGCCAATGCCTCACTTCCGGTTTCCGTTAGTCTACCACTAGCATCCTTCACTGCTGTGAGTGGGTTTGCTTTAGTTTTAGACATGGCTTTGCTAAGACGCATGCCTTCTGGCATTGTTTCTATTGACTCACAGAAGTTACGCCATGACCTGCGCTTAGCCTTCCTTACTTCAGTGTTATATTCAGTAAGCTTCCTTGCATACTCCGAGTACTCGTTTCTACGTTTAGCCTCGTTGAATGCCTTTCTTGTTTCCCTCCTAAGCTTAGTAAGGTCCTGTGTCCACCACTGAACCTTCCTAACCTTCGTCTCTTTTTCCGGGCAATTCTTTGTCCAGGCGTGCAAGAGACCTTTGTTAATTCGGCTAGCTTCAATATCTAGTTCGGTGATTGAATTTAACCTTGCAGAAGTGACCCCTAATTCGGTTTCGAGATCTTTCCGATATGAATCCCAATTGGTAATCCTCGGATTTCTCCTTCGTATAGTGCCTAATTCTATGTTAGTCCTATACCTGAAGCATATGTAGTTATGATCAGATAGTGATACTTCACCCGACACATGCCAATTGTCAATTGATGGCAGCGCTTGCGCCGTTGCAACCGTAACATCAATTACCTGAGCCCTATTTTTGTTAACAAACGTGGGCGTGGTTCCTTTATTGAGTGTATATAAAGATGAACTTACCAGATATTCCAGTAGGTCTTCACCTCGTTTGTTCGTGTCAGTGCTACCCCACACGATGTGATGTGCGTTAGCATCTAAGGCAATGATGAGCTTCTTTTGCCCCTGTGTTTCGATCAGCCTCCTCAGATAAGCAGAGACTGGATCCCTTTCCTCGTAGGGTAGGTAAGCTGAGGAAATTACAACACTTTCTCCTGGGTTCCCTCCCTCCGTTCTGATCTTCAGTGTAGTCAGATCCCTGTAACATAGCGAACGCAAGGGTTTAGCAACAATGCCGTCCCTTACATAGATGCATGTCCTAGTGTCATTTGTTGGGCAGTAATAATGAATTACCCCCCCTGTGTTATCTAAGCCCTTGACTTCACCTTTGTATATGTAAGGTTCCTGTATCAGGGCTATGTCATGTTTATTATCCTTAAGCTGCTTGGCCATAATGGCAGTTGCAGCCCTACTATGGTGTAGATTAATTTGTACACACCTTAGTCCCTCCATCTTGTTGGTTTGATGGGTGCATCAGTTGTTTTACAAATTGCAGCTAAGGCGCTTGTTGTTTCGGCGACCCGAAGCAGAGCTGGTTTAGATCAGCCATGATGTCGTCCGTCCCCGCCGACTGTTGCGACAGGGGCAGGCCCACCATGTCGTCCTCCCCATCCCGCTCCGCCTCACCCAACAATCCCACCTCAGCCTTTACTTCGCTGCTGCTAGCCCCCTCACTAGGACCAGCCACAGCCTCATCTGCCCCCGGACTACCTCGGCCATGCTCGCCCCCACCTTCCGGTGCTTCCGCGAACAGCTTGAACGAGCATAACTCGAAGCAGCCCTCTAGGACGTACCCCGCCTCCTTGATCACATCAGCGGACCTCCCGTCCATGAGGACGATCCGACGTATCCGGTTCCCCTCCACCTTAGTGTCGACGACCTTCCAGTCAGTCGTCCTCAGTGACGGGTTGTACCTCTGAAGTGCCAAGCAGGCCTGCTTAGTGTCGAGTAGCCTCATGTTGCGGCTCTTCCATGCCATTTTAACAGGCTTTGGAACAGCCGCAGCATCGACCACCTTCACCTTGACATCTCCTATGCAGATCCCTGTGACATTTGCTAGGAGCCACTCTGCCGACGGTTTGTTTTTGCATTCAACAAAAACAACCCCTGTTATCACCGTCTGGCCTATTAAACATCGTGGAGGGGGATCATCAGAAGCCATGAATTTCTCTGTAACGAGCTCCATCAGTCTCTGTTGGTCCCCCTCCACCAGGTACGTGTTAGGGTAATCATCAGGGATGACTGCTAGCCTGACAACCTCGAGAGCGTCTCGATAGGTACCATAGCTGTGAGTTTTGGCCCTTTTCGGTTGTCCCTGACCACCGGCCCGCGAGTCATCACTGATAGCCTCCCTTCCCCTTTTGAGAGCAGCACTACCATCAGGCTGGTTCTCCTGTGCCTGTTGTTTAACAAGGCGAGCCCGCTGTTTTGTTGACCCACACCTGTTTCTCCTTTTCTTCCTAACACCCTCTGGCTGCACAACAGGCGGGACGGAGGGCCCAGCCGATGAGCCCATATTGTTCCCATCAGCCAGTTCCCTTCCCCCCGCCCCCGCGCAGTCAGAGTATGAGGTAAAGATACTAGACCCGGTTCCCGATCTCTCAGGCTCCTGGAGCCCAGTCCCTATCTTTGTTGTTGAAGGAAGCCCTGACCCTCCCGCAGGCGCCGGGCCCCTCTGGTGAGAAGACCCTGTGGGTACAGAAGCCTTCTTTCCGGGGTCCGGCGCACCACAGGGAACGTCAGACCTCCCTCCCAATATTGAGCACTTAGGCTCCTTGGACCCACCTTTCGGCGAGCCCTGTTTGGAGATGCCATAGGCACCCCCATCGAACGAGATTGACAGACGCGCAAACTTGCCCCCCCCAGAATACGAAGGGCGGCCTGAGCTCGTCCCAGCCACCGGGGCTGAGCCGAGCTCAGGGAGGGACTCTCCATTGCTGGTACCCTCCTGGGGTAGTCTATTATCTCTTGTATTTGCGCTCATGATTAGACTACTCTCTACCACTTAAACATCGGAATAGGTGGGGGGATAGGAATGAGGATAAACCTAGGTCGGGATAGGATAAAGGTCAGGGTTAGGAGTGCGGCTGGAGGTTTCGGTTATATCTATAGCAGAAGGCTATAGACCAAAAACGGGCGACAACCTCGAGAAGGATAGTCCACCAGCCTTGCCTTAGGGATCTACACGACTCTGCGCTCTCCCCTAAGGCCATTCGTCAGACACGTTGACGGAGCAGCCAGACGTGAATAGGTGTCCCCTAATCGCATACCACCGATGCGGTTAGTTGACCCCCGCCCCGTCATTATATCTACAACATTTCAAAAAATTATGAAAATTGGACTATATAAAGAGGGAGAAAAGCGTTATCGCTTTTTGTATGAAAATTTACAGCTTCACAATCCTCTTAATGACAGTAAACAATGAATCGATCCGCTGTGTACACAGTCAATCAAATTTACCCATTATAATACATCAACTATAAATACAAGCATGAATCAACAGATCAATTATTTTTGTTATATATTACTGTGTATACTGGCGACTGTGTATACTGTAGACTGGCGAATAAAGATCAGTTTAATCTGGAACTTAATAATTATTTTAGCAACTTAGAATCAAACGCAGATTGCGACGTACATATACAGTATGACAGATTATAATTGGGAATAGAGAAAGCGTCAAAGGTTATACAAAAAGAAAAACGAAAGAACTGCAAATTCACAAATAAGACAAAAAACTGATAGAAGAACGACTAGAATGAAATATTGGATCGGTAGAATTTAGAAACAAGGACAAAGAAGTAAAACGAAATATTAGAAAGGATATAAGGAATTACAACACGCAACTAGTAAACAAAGCTTTGAGGAAAAACTCTTCTCTCAGAGTAACCAAACAGGGAATATCCCGAGGAAGAACCTGGATAACCAGCTTGCGTGACGAAAATGGTATAAAGCAAACTAATCGAGTCAAAGTAATGGACATTTGCACTAGTTTTTATGAGCGTCTATATTCTGATCCATCCAAAAATCAATTGGGAAAAATAGACTGCTTACCAAACACCATCCAGCCAATCACAGCTCACGAGGTCGAAAAAGTCATAAATTCCCTCAAATACAATAAAAGCTCTGGTCAGGATGGTGTCACATCAGAGGCCCTTAGGATTGGAAAGAAAACACCTCCTCACCACACCTTCCTCATATAATCCAGTTATTTAATACCATTCTGATCACAGGGCAACTTCCAGACAAAATGTGTCACTCAAACATTGTATTGCTGCATAAAAAGGGAGACAAATCAGATATCGGTAACTATAGACCAATAAGCCTCATTTCGCATATATATAAGACATTCGTAGAGGTTATTCGAGATCGCATTGCATCCAAACTCGACAACCATCAACTCCCTGAGCAAGCTGGCTTCCAACCGGCCTTTTCAACAACTGATCATCTTCACACGCTTAACCAAGTGATTGAGAAATTCAATGAGTATAACAAACCTTTGTACCTTGGATTTGTCGATTACTCGAAAGCTTTTGACAGCATTTCACATTCATCCATCTTCACAGCACTTCATAATCAAGAAATAGACCCTATCTATATACATTTATTGCAGAAAATTTACCAGAATAGCACAGCCAATATAAGATTACATTCCTACGGTAAATCATTTCCCATCGAAAAAGGCGTGAAGCAGGGTGATCCGCTCTCCCCGAAACTATTCACTAGTGCCTTAGAAGAGGTATTTAAGAAGCTAGCCAATTCTTGGAGCGAGAAGGGCATTATCGTTTGCGACAAAAGGTTAACTAACCTCCGTTTTGCTGATGACATTGTCATTTTCACTCATTCCTCAACCGATCTAAAAAATATGCTCGAAGACCTTAGTGCGGCTAGCCTTCAGATTGGACTTAAGATGAACCGGTTGAAAACGCAAATAATGACCAACAGCACGAAACGTAGGGTAACGGTAGATGACCAGGTGATGCAGTATGTCGACAAGTATATAATATATAATATATCTGGGCTAAATAGTCTCCTTCGATAACAGGCAAGACAAGGAAATTGACCGTCGTATTGATAACGCCTGGAAGAGCTATTGGTCTATGAAGGACATGATGAAGGGCAACCTTCCAATATCTTTAAAAAGAAGGCTCGTCGACGTGTGCATTCTGCCCATCCTAACCTACGGTGCTCAAACATGGTCGCTAACCGAGTCACAAAAGTCCAAGTTGAAGGTTTGTCAAAGGGCCATGGAACGCAGCATGTTAGGTGTAAGACGCTCGGAACGAATTAGGAACACCGATTTGCGTTCCAGAACCCAAATAGCTTTGCTGAAGTGGGATTGGGCGGGGCATGTCGAGCGAATGCATCCAGATAGGTGGGCTCCAGTAGTCACGCAAGGGCAACCTCGAGACGGATGTCGACGTCGGGGCAGGCTCAGAAAGCGTTGGCGTGACGACCTGGATGCTTTTCTTCCACAATGGCCGGAGAGTGCTAGGGATCGTGATCTGTGGAGTGGGTTAAGGGAGACCTTTGCCCAGCAGTGGGACAATATAGGTTAATTTAAAAAAAAATACTGTGTATTAACAGGGTCAAAATGTACTAATACAATTTTATCGTTATCTATTGTAAGTTAGAAATTATAAACAGAATTAGTTAAAGTCAAAATTCCATACAAAACACTTAGACCCACTGTTAACATTGAGGTGATTCACTGTTTACCACCCAGAGTGCACAGTGGGTCAATTTCCATATTTTAAAAAAACCTTATTTACTCTTTTCTTTATTATTGTAGGCGAATGATTTATATATATTCTGAAAGCAGATGAAATATATAATACATAAAATCAATTTTTTTACCAATCTGTCTGAAAGGTTATAAGATATGAGTGATCAAAAAAGTGACTCACTGTTTACCATGTGACCCTACACTCCAACCATGTACTGTTGTACCAGACCGCGAGCGAAACAATCATCAAAATCACCATTCTAGATCACAAAGTCCGCCACCAAGTAACCCCTTGGTATACCCTCAACTTCTTTAGTTAAAAGAAATTCTATAAAGAGGAAACACCAAGGTCGAGAGAATTCAAAAATATGCGTTTCGTACTTTTCGTAACCCCGCGTTTCTCCGCGAATATTTTACTGATTTAATTACTTTTTGCATTAAAAATAAAAGAAAGGCTTTTTCTGTGTTTCTATGTTTTGCTTTTTTCATATAACCTTCTGCAATTTGTTTGCTGGACGTTTGAATACAGCAGAAAATAATAAACTTAATAAAAAAAACCGGCCAAGTGCGAGTCGGACAAAAATAGAGCAACTGGTGCCATTATCCAGAAAGGAAACAGGGGACTACGTTTGTATGGACAACGGACTGTACGATTTCCTCTTAAAATGTTTTTAAAAGATAACTTTGATTGTAACTGTTTCAAAGGTGGGTGGGGGGTATATTATTCAAACATTTGGTAGCTAGGTAGTGGAAACTGCCAGTAAAACAACAAATAGGTACTTACTTATAAACCCTAAATTTTCACCCTTGCTACACCAACCCCCTTTTTATAATAGGTAGTGATATTAGTATTTTTACTGGCGAAACGTGGGCGAAACGAAGTTCGCGAAAACAGCTAGTGATTATTGTAAAAGCTTGTTGCGAGATTTACTTACCTATAGGTGATGAAAACAAGTATTTTTTTCTTAGAATTTCAATATCAAAATCAAGTTAAATACTTATATATTGTATTATCGTTTATCTACCTACATCTCAGCGACAAGCTTATTAATTAATCATCATAAAAAATTGTGTCATTTAATAGATTAAAGTTTATTTCTAGAGCAATAAATTAAAAGCTTGTTTTTATTTTTTTTTACTATTCATTTATTTTAGGTACCTACTACTATTGAGGGGTAGAGGTACCTAACCTACTATGATTTTCAACCTGATCAGTAAAAATTATTCATGCCTGATTTTTTTTACCAGTGAAAACAGAAACAGTACTTAACTTAATTTACCCGATTAAGTGTTTTTTTTTCTTTTTTTTTTATACTACGATGCCGGCAAACAAACTTACGGTCCGCCTGATGGTAAGCAGTTACCGTAGTCTATGGACGCCTGCAACACCAGGGGCATCACAAACGCGTTGCCGACCCTTTAAAAACCTATTTACTCCCTTCTTGAAGAACCCCATACTGTATTCCCCGGGGAAAACCTCGGCAGGGAGCTCGTTCCACAACCGGAGCGTGCGTGGGAGGAAACTCTCAAACCGCACTGTGCGTGACCACTCAGGCCTCGTTTACGGAGACGCGGAGCGTCGCGCGTCGCGTGTGGCGTGGCGTCTCGCGGCGCGCCAAACGTTTTTTCTGTTTACGGTGGGGCGGCGCGTGAAGCGGCACTCATAATCGCACGCGTAAACACAAACATATGGCAATATACGATGTTGTTCATAGAGATGCGAGACGGGAACACCGACGGACGCGGCGGTGCCATCCGCGGGCTCGGCCGTAAAAAACGCGCCATTTCAAGCAAAGTCGTGCAAAATCGCTTCTCCGTAAACACACTCCTATAACGCCATATGTTTGAATTCTGAGCGGGCCGCGCCGCGCAACGCCCCGCGTCACGAGGGTTAGGCTCCAGCGTGTGAGGATGAACACCCTGCCGATGGCGAGCGCTGCGATGATAAATGGTGGCCGTTGGCATCATGTCGAACAATTCTTCAGAACACAACCCGTTGTACTAGCGGTAGAACACACATAATGAGCCAAAGTCTCTCCTCAGACTTAAAGGCTCAATACCGCTTGTGAGTTTGGGATCGTCAACAATTCGCTCAGCTCGTCTTTGGATCGAATCAAAAGGTCCAAGTTGGTATCGAGGTGCTCCTGCCCACAGATGACAGCAGTACTCCATATGAGGCCTGACCTGTGATTTAGAAGAAGAGAAGAGAAGTACCGCTTGGCTCTGTTAAGCACACCTAGTTTTTTGGAGGCCAACTTGACCTTGTCATCTAAGTGACTTCGGAATTGGACGTCGCTGGAGATGTCGACACCGAGGATCCCTAAACTCTTTGAGATGGTCAAGGGTGTGTTCTGGAATTGTGGGGCTACAGTAAATGGGGTTTTCTTAGCGGTGAACGCACAGACTTGTGTTGACCGCCCCCAATCGGAGACTATATTTATTCAGTATTGGCAATGCCAATACTGAATAAATATTAAGACCTATTACGATACTAATACATTCCCTATTCCGAATATTTATGCCGGTACCTAATAAATATTAGGACCTATTACGAGTACTAAACTAATACATACCCTATTCCGAATATTTTTGGTGGAACTGAATAAATATTAGGAACAGGTATTTGGATTAGGTGTTTGAAAATATTAGGAACAGGTGGATTAGGTACGGAAATTAGCTAATCCAGCCCATGTCTAGACTGGATAGAGTGCTCTCGATTTGAGACACAAGTTGTGTTTGTTTTGATTGTATGTATAATACTGCTGCCATCTTACCATCATTGCTGCAATTAAGTAGAAACGAGATTTCGAGATTATACATAATACGCAAAGTACGCACTAGATGGCGGTAGTAACTCTGCTCTCAAGAATTTTCTATTCTATTTCTTCTTTTTTCCATAATTGAATATTATTTTTGATATTTTATTATGTTAAGATAGTTTATATATTAATTTAAAGAACCTAAAATATTTATAAAATTGTCCTGATTTTTATACCGAATACGTGACTACTCTGGCTGAATGTGAAGTCCCCTTGCAGGTTATTTGTAGATACATTCAGAAAAAAATACAAAAAAGTAAAAAGTGGGGTAGCGAGAAATGGCGTCGCAAGTTGTTTTTTATTCGAAATCAATGTGTTTCTATAATGTAACGTGTTAATTAATGCTACCAGTGCTATTTATTATAAAGTTAATCAGTATTGTAGATATTTAATTGATGAATAGCAGTTGTTTTGTTGTTATTTCATCATTGCAATAGAAACAATGGCGTCGGATCAACCTTTACAATCGAATGTAAATGGTAGTGAAAATCACGATTTCACTGAAGAGTGCAACGGCTTCAACTCTGAAGAAGACGCCGGCGAGGGCTCTAAGCGTCGTAGAGTGACTCATGATTACAAGAAGCTTTCGAAATTGGGATACGATCCAAGTGTGTCAACCAATTCTAAACACCATTCTCATGATTCCAAAGGTACATAATCTTGCATATCTACTCATAGCACATTTTAACTCACAACTATCCAAGGTTTTGATAATTTTATCCTAACATGCATTTCGAATGTTTTTGGTGGGAAATCTGGTAACCTATCTTTTGTTACTTACATCACTAAAATGGAGGTCATGCGTGTTTATAAACATTTCCTACACATTTGTACCCTTTTACTATCCTTTGTGTACAACTTGAACATCTTGGAGATTTGAATGCATCGCGAATGTTGCAATAACAATTTTAAGCTAGTTGCTTCAATATCTGACCTTGGTCAGGGCTGGACTGTACTTTCTAGTTTGCCACCAATGTGAAATAAAAATTTTGAACAGCTATCTATTGTCTCCTTATGTATGTTTCTTTATTACAATATAATTAGAACGGAAAATACAGTCTCACTGTTTTTTTTTTCTACAAAGATTGTTTTTTTTTGTGTAGGTTCTTTCTATACCACAGCTTTCAGTTTTATTCTTATTGGCTGATTATTCAAATGGTTGATGTCCTCTACTCTTAGATTCAAATATTGTACAGTTTTCACGACAATCACCATAATTATTAATTCTAAAACCAATCCTAATTGATACAAGAAATATACATCCCAAGAATTAATAATTATGGTGATTCACGACAATCACCATAATTATTAATTCTAAAACCAATCCTAATTGATACAAGAAATATACATCCCAATCAATAACTGGGACCAACAATTACTTCTACTGAGACCATTGGGACGATTTCAATTTGATAATGTACATTGACCTAAGTCAGATAAGTATAAGGAGGAGGCATGATTACACTACACAATATTTTATTGTATTTTATAGAGGTATGAGATACTATCTACAAAGATTATAGATCCCAGGTTAAATAATCAACCCACTATTATGTTAGTAGTTTCTCTTAAAAATAATATAACAGTAGTTGGAGTTGAGAGTTAACAATCGATTGACACTTAACCAAGAACTGAAGATGGTTGAGAGTCAATATTTTAATACTAACACCAGGTTGCACCAAAATGTGTTACTTCTTACAATATCAGTTTTACTTTATGCTTTTACAGTTAGTAAAGTCAAAGAAATAGAACTCAAATGTATGGTGTGAATCTTCTATTTGGTAGTGGAACAACCTATTCTTAAGCATTACATTAATATTACTGTTACTTTTTACATAAGTACATAATACTTGGTGCAGCCAGCTGTAATAATACTTATAGCAATGGCAAATTTCATCTGGCTGACATCATTGTCAAGCCTAGATTTGTCTCCATATCAGTTTGTAATCATTCATGCTGTAAAATATGTTTCCAAAGCTGTTGCGACTGTGTGTGAACAGATTGTAAATGAGGTATAGATAGTTTACCTCAAACAATTTTTAATGGAAGTCTATATATCTTCTTTTACAGGTATAAAACGCAAACTGTCTGAAGACTCGAAAGAAATTTGTTTATGGGGTGGCAATGCTAAACCTGCAAAAATATCCAAAATATGGCCAGTGTTTGATTCGGGAGGGTTTGGAAATGCAGCCATGATGACCCTGCAGGTGCTAAGGAACTCATCTTCACTCGACAATCCTTTACTGTTCAACATCTCTCAAGATGTTTGTCTTCAAGAACCCTTTGTTGACTTGCTTGGTAGCATCAATGCATCTTGGAGACAGTCACAGCTTATGACAAAATTCCCTGATGATGACATCACAAAGAAGTTATTCTCCTCAGTCTCGAAACAACTACGAGTAATTAACACCCACTTTCAAAGATCCATGTTCAAATACAAATACCCAAGGGTGACAAGATCGAATGTTCTACTTGAAACTCCTGGGCTACGTAGACCGGGAACACATTTCACTGTGACGTTAAAAGCTATACGGTTTCAATCTACTCCAAGAAGGGAATTGCCGTGCTATGGCAATTTAGAGTTACCATTTAAGATCAAGCAAGAGTCGTCGTCGTCTCCTCAAGTATTTGCTGCAATTCCTAGGAGTGTGAAGTTAGAAACTGAAAAATTACCCGATGTCAAAGTGAAAGTTGAAAGCGATAGTGTAACAGTGGAAAGAGAGAAAGAAAAGAAAGACAGGGAGAGGTAAGTCTAATTTTGTAATTTCAATCCTCTCAAAAGCAATAATGGAGTCTCCATTCCTAAAATAAATCCTATTCCTTACAAACCTTAATCTCTGCTTTACCAAGTTTTAATTTTCCAACAAAATTCACCTTTCACCAACATAGAAGAGATCTCTATTATAGACTAAAATTTATCAAATCACTAGCTGCCCGCCCCGGCCTTGTACGGTCATACTCAAATCCTTCTGACAATACAATTTATGAAACCGTAGACTTGGAATAACATGAATTAAGACACATTTTATATGAAAATTTATAAATTTATAATTTTTTCTATTTTGTATTATATTTTTTCAATAATTTTTTTTTATACAAACCTAGTCCTGACAATAGCGAACAGAACAAAATAAGAATTAACTAATTTGGTGCAGTCGTTTTGAAGTTATGGGCGTACATACATTTCAACGATTCATTTTTATTTATATAGATTTCAGTAGTTTAGGTGTGTGTAAACTTTAAGCTTCATTCATCTTCTCATCGACACAGATACGAAAGTTTTTTTTAGAGAAGATTGCCATTTAACTTCTTTCCTATTTGCCACTATCTAAAAAATTGATTATTGTTACAGTTAACTATAGATTAGTACTATAAATATTTTTTTTCAGACTTTAAACTGGTTTGATTTCCTACTTCATAAAGGATGTCTCACAATGTTTTTAATTTTTGATACATAGTAAAAAGATAAGAATTAGTTCTAACTCATTTTATTGTTGAAAAATGATGAATAAATCAATAAAGAAAAAATCTTGTCTCAGACGGCTAAATTAAAGGACAACATTTATAAATTTAAGCACATAAATAACAACTTTAAACCACTAGGTGCACAACGCACCATTTATTGTTCCACAATCATCGGCCTGAAACTAAAGTCCACAATCACTAACTACCAGCATTGTTCATGAAAATGTGTCCATTTTATCTTAGATTCTTTGATTTAAAACACATACACATAAGTACATTATAAATAATTTTTTTAAAGAGAAACTTTTTTTAACTTAACTACCTAATTCTTACGATTTTTTATGACTCCATTTTCTTTAAAAACGCCAAGTAAGTTGAAAAATTACTAAATCAATATAAGAAAAAATTCACATGAACTTATGAGGACACCAAGGGCTTAAATTTAATTGGTTATTGATACATACATAGCTAATAGTGTCTAAAATCTACCTGGGCAAAAAAGAGATCAATACAGTTGAAATTTCGTTTGGGCTGCATAAGTCCTCTGTAGATTTTTTTTCTTGTATTGCTTTAGTAATTTTTTAATTCTAATATCTTGAAAATTGAAAAACAGTTTGAACACCAAATACTATAAATGTACAAGTGGTAAGCCTGCCAGTGTGGTAGAACTCTTGCACAGAAATAAACAACCGTGACAACTGCCATCAATCTCCATATTTATTAGGCTCCTTTTTAACCTGAATCGCATCTTTCTCAGGTTTTTTGTGGATGGTACAGTAAGTTCCCATTCAATCTTTACATTTACACTATGAAAACCGCCACTATTATGAGCGAGATCAAACAGTACAGCTTGATACGAAGCTCACTGTACTAAATTCTCGTAAACAAATAATAAAAACTAGTGTGTATCGTCAGATCGTCGCATTCGTCGCGCCACTCGTCATCTTCGTCCTCCTGCCACCACTGCCGGAGGAGGGCGCGTGTGAAGCGATGCTCCATCGGCGTGCAGTGCCGCCGCGACCGGCCCGGGCTGCCCGCCGCCGACACCTGGGGACCGCTCGCCGACACCGTCACAGTCAAGGAGCTCAAGTATCATAGGTGAGAGCTGACATAGCATCGCATATTATTGTCGTTATCATCATCATTTCATACAAAATACGCCCACTGTTGGACATAGACCTCCCCCAGGGATCGCCAAAGGTCCTGCGATCAAAAGCTTGTTTATACTCAGTGGAAATTAAATAAGTTCTGTTTCATTCAACAAAGTTGGCGAACAAGCAGGCTGCCTATAGTTATACCCTGCAAATACCCAATTACAATGGGCCTTATAAGAAGGTTCAAGGTCACTCAAAAAGCAAATCAGAAATGATGAAATTAGTAGAACTAAAGTCACCGACAAATCCCAAAGAATTGTGAACCTTGACACTTTAACAGCCGATCACGTACTGGGTAGGGGTGGGTGGGATCATCTCTGGCCGCTGTTCACTTCCTCAGTACGGCATTGACTTTCTTAGCGTTTGTTTTAAAATGACGTCCGTGGTACGTGATTTGCGTGTCACCCCGGTGTACTGTAACACTTTAACTACTTATACATGAATGATTCACCGATGGGAGGTGCGTAGTGTAGGCAGGGCAAGCGATCTAAGAGCCGCGCTTATTTTGGCTATGTTACCACCAAGGGGCTAATTGATTACCTTTAAAATGAAGGCAGGTAAAACTTAATAATTCCGCGGGCCTAAAAAGGCTGCATTGGCAGAATCATTATATGATCATAATATGATAAGCTTTCTGTAATGACAGATTTCTATAATTATTCGTAAAATAGTCCCAATTAATACTTAGGCAAGGCCTTATTTGTGGAAAATATACAATACCTGCATCTTACTCCTATAAAGACATATGGCTGCCAGACTTAGACACACTTACAAAATAATATACAGAAACTGAGGGTCTATCAAAGAAGCATGGAAAGAAGCATTTTATGTTACACAAAGATGGACAAGAAACGTGCACAGAACTCAGGGAAATCACAAAATGGGAAGACATTGATACTAGAATGGAGATGCACGGGCCATATGATCAGGGACATGGCACCAAAGTGAATGAAATTGTTAACAGATTGGACTCTCCATCAGGGTGCAGAAAAAAAGAGAGGTAGACAACCCCAGAGATGGTCTGATAACATAAAGAGGGTAGCGGGCCCCTCTGTTAAAGGTTAGCCAAAGAAAAAGATGACTGGAAATCAATGGAGGCCTATGTGTCCAATGACACGTCATATAAGGGACTGTAGTGAAATAAAATAAAATATATGCAAGCTAATCTAAAAATAGCATATAAGTATAGTTAAGTATTAAGTTATTGTTTAAATAATTGTAACATAAAAAAATATGTATACTATTTTAAGTTCTTGTTGATGGCAAATAAAGGCATTGAAAATGAAATGATTCTGCCATTGCAGTCTTCTTAGGTCCGCTGAACAAGTTTCAGTGGCCCACTGAGCGACCGCCTTTGTCGCCATCAGTCCTCTGCTAAATAGATAGTTATCGCGACGAGTGTGAGCAAGCAATTCTTCATGTCGTAAACGCAGTAGTATAATCGTTTAAAATAAAAAAGTGAAGTTCTGAGACCGAAGCGCCGAGAGTTCCATATTCCATACAAACTTATCTACGTGTATAAGTTCCTAGCTATGTACATATTTGCGGTTTCCAAATTTTGCTTAGTGCCAAATTCTATTATTCTAGTCCAACAAACATTAGGCGCTAAGATCAGAGTTAAAAGAGAGGTATTAAGATGCTGACTACAATTTAATGTCAGAATAAAGTGATAAAACTAGAGTTATAGTGTGCTATAACCCTCTATACCTCCGGATTGGGCAGAACTTTTTTTAGGCAAGATTGCATAATAGCGATATATTCACAATAATATGGCCCCACTCTAAAGAACAGAAATTGCCATAGCTTATCATTTAATCATCATCATCCCGGCATTCCCAGCCACAGTACGGCCAAGGCTAAATAAGAGCTTGGGTGTTGGAACCCCTTACATCCCCAATAACATAATGGCTCAATTTCATTCCTCGACATTGGCATATGCCGGCTGCGGGATTTTCTTTGTACAAAATGATTGAGGAAGGGAGACTGAATAAAACATTGTAAATAAAAATTATTATTTATTTAAAATTGTAATTTTATAAATGTTTTCATTTCTTGCAGATTAATGAGAGTAGAGACTCACCCTAACGGAGGTGCCAGCGTGGTGTACCTTTACCAACGCGACGTGGATATGCTCAACGCCCACCAGCAAGAGGCTTTAGCTAAGGAGTTCCTCAAGGTAATTGATTTCCTTCTTCAACTGAGTTTTTTTTCAATGATTTGTGATTAAAATGTTATAAAAACCTAAAACAAGAATGATGGCAACGTTTTTATATTAGTTATTACTATTTTTTATTAATAATTTCGAAATAAAAATACGCGAAACGGAACACATCTTAATCTACCAATCAACGACTAATGACGTCACTCGTGTTTTATGTCCCGTCAGATGTAGGTAAACAATAATAATAATAATAATACACTTTTTTGCAAATAAAAGTACATAGAAAAATAAATAGTACAAACACAGCAAAGGGCGGCCTTATTGCTACTCAGCAATCTCTTCCAGGCAACCATAGAATGATGTAGATGAAGAGAATATAAAAGGAAGGTGGGAAAGTGCAAAAATAAATTAAACCATAAAGAACTGACTAGAAACATTATTTTATGAAAATTATTCACATTTGTCTGTCAAAAA
The DNA here is from genome assembly GCA_963935595.1 of Schoenobius gigantellus. Taxonomy (NCBI): domain Eukaryota; kingdom Metazoa; phylum Arthropoda; class Insecta; order Lepidoptera; family Crambidae; genus Schoenobius; species Schoenobius gigantellus. The sequence continues at coordinate 51,700,079 of OZ012542.1, read as the reverse complement.
TGGAATTTGGTTTTATAAAAATAGACTCTGGAAACTTACCAAGAGTTAGTGTCAACATGGTAGTAACTTTTTTGTTCAAAGTGCCGAGTTTCCGAGTGTAGAAATGAAAGAAACTAAACTACTAGGTATTAAATCACATTTAAGCTTTCGTGTTTCATTTAAAACATAAAGTATGAAAAGAAGGTTATCGTCTTAAAGACGTTTTTTCAACTTTGTATCAGAAGGTCCAGTCAAAAACAATTTATTTGGAAACCTCTTTGAAGTTGATGGACACATTGGTACAAAACATGAATCCACACACCTTTTTTTCAGAGCAATAATAACATTGTTCTGACTATAAGATGTTGATGGATAGTTCATTTAAAATAACTAATTCGAAACTAATGGAAACTTTCCCTGTGATATTTGAATTGAATGTTAGCAACTAATGAGTGACATACAGGAGTGACGTCATCAGAACTGTAGGCCCATTTTAGCGCGAAATTTGAAACTGTTAGTTTCAGACTGCATTCTATTGCGATAAATTTTATTATTTTAATTTTTTACATACTTGTGACCATGTGACCTATTCTACATGCGACTCTTTACAATAAACGCAAAAATAAAAATATTGCATGTTCTCGTATTGTATTTAGGTTAATTTTTTAATGTATGTTAACTATATTAACTATATAAAAAGCGTCGATGACATAGTGCGTAAGGCCGTCGCCTTCTAATCGGGAGGTAGCGGCATAAGAATAACTAATAATACGAGTATAGAAGCTAATCTCCTTTGTGGGTGCGCTAAATGCCGCTATTTGCATACCTACAGCGCCCTTCCCCCTGTAACGCCCCGCAGTAGTCTGCGGACGCCGCTAACGTCACCACATGGACGTATGGTTACCACTACAATATTTTTATATAGGTACCTCCATATTTTACATTAAATGAGAAACTGAGCATACACCGAGTCTTATTGATTTTGTACTTCAAGTGTAGCGAGCGAGCGACTATCTTTAGCAATAGTACGCACATTTTTAGTTTTTTTGATTCCGTAGTTACAAGAACCTGCCTATTTTTGATTAATTGAGCTTAATCCCTACACTTTGAGAACAAAATCATTAAAATGTTTCGAATTTCGATGTACAAAAATGGTTTGTAATTTAGGTATCGTACCTACGTTTATAGTCCAAGAGCTGAAGTTATGAATGTATGTATATGTAATGGATAAAACCTGAGCTCACTTTTTACTATCAGACCAACATTTTCACTTGAAAAAAAATCTGTTGTTTCATAATTTTAATTAAGTATTGATTGTATTTAAATTTTATATGGAACAGTGACAAAGGTCGATAAAAATATATATAGCAGTACCAAAGTTTCTCATAATTCAAATTATTCCCGACTTGACAAAAAAATCCCCTACTTACAGTATTTCAAAATTGCACTACAATGACAGCTTTAGAAACACGATACATTATATTGTATTTGACATGTAATGAATATTACGAATAAAACTGATTCTGTATCTAGGGTAGGTATAATAAAAATAATTTTAAAGTATTCAATCATTTTTATTTAAAAGGTTTCAATTCAACAGAAATATTTACAAATGTCTGATATTTATAAAAGATGGCGTTTTTGTAGATGATTTGAAGTTTCGGTTATTAAACTTCAGCGCGTAGTAAATACGCATTCTTATAAAAACCTTAATCAGGTAATCAATAGGAAAACATTCACAAGGTACCTGAAACACACGGTGCGCGCCTTGACTGCCGATTCCGTTCAACGGAAATCAAACGGTAGGTAAATAACGTGGCCTTGAGCGCTCGACGGCCGGGAGTTTCGCTTCTATACTCGTATTATTAGTTATTCTTATGGTAGCGGTTCGAACACCGCCACGTACCAATGTGTTTTCAAATTTTTAATCCATACGTACGTTTATTCGACGCTTTTACGGTAAAGGAAAACATCGTGAGGAAACCTGCACACATCTATGAAGAAAGAATTTCTTTACAAGTTGTGTGTGAAGTCGAACAATCCTCACTTGGCTAGCGTGGTTGGCCAAGGCCTAGGAAGGCCTAATCGCCCCCTTTTTTTTCTCTGGGGGAAATGCGTAACCGCACCGTACCCGCCGTTGGCTAGACGGCGGCTCTCCCGGCCAGGCCTACCCACTAAAACCCACCGGTGTTCTCCCTGCCCTTTTGGGCGCGCTAGGTAAGGTCCACACTGCGACTCCACTACCCACGCGCCCGGGCAAGCCCGACCAACTGGTCGGGCTATCGCCAAGGGGGGATTGCCCGAGAACACCAGGGCAATCCCCAGACGGAAGGCCTGGGCTACGGCGGAGTGCACGGGGCCAACTATGCACCCAGGCCTCCACGGCAGTGTCCGCTCCCACTCCCTCTCCGCGGCCTCCTTCTGCGAGATGACGTCCTCGCAGAAGGAGGCGACAGCCCCCCATTCCGCCTCGCCGCGGAGCATGGCCACGACCATGCTCGGCAGCGAGAGGTTTCCACCTCCCAGCGCAGCGTTGAGTTCGCTGCGCTGGCGTCGCCAAGCCGGGCACACCAATAGTGTGTGCTTGGCAGTGTCGTCGGAAGCGTCGCAGTGATGACACTGCGGCGTTTCCTCCCGACGGGCGACCCGGTGCAGGTAGTGACCGAAGCAGCCATGCCCGGTCAGTACCTGCACCATGCGGAATGTGATGTGTGACGAATCGCCTCGATCGTCCGGTGACCGGCAGCTGGGGAGGCGAGTGCCTCACCCCACTGGCGCAGAGCCTCTCTCTGCGCCAAGGTACGAACCCGTCCCCCCCGTTCTCGAACAGCAACCCGATGCCGATACACGGCCTAATCGCCCTAGTTTAGGGTAAGCGCGAGCCCCTCGGTGGGGACGTATATGAGCTGTTGATGATGGTGATGATGAGATTATAAATATAAATTATAACATGCTAGTAATTAATCCAACCTGAGCCCTAGAGAGGCAGGCCTGTCCTAAATGGCAGCACGACAGCATGGCGAGATACATCTCACTAGACCACTTAAAGGCTGCTCACTCTTGCTTTGGAGAGTCCTCTTTTAAGTAAATATAGCCCGACTTCCGTGTGATATGCGATCATGGTTGCCACCTGTACTCTTGAATATTGTCCTCTTATTTGTGTAGATGTACTTTATAATCTACAATACCAATAGAGTGTGCTTAAGGCGAGGTTTTCCTGGAAATCTACGCATGCACGGCGATTCCTTTATTGCGAGGTAATATAGTTGATAATCGTATAGCTTCTAATGTCGCTTACGCGCCCGTGACCGAACGAAAACGTTATTTTTTACATGTTTTATTCGATTTTTGGAAAACTGGAGTACAAAATAAAAAATGTATTTTTGCAATTTTCTAGACAATAAAAATGCACATCTATTGGTAACACTTTTATGCCATTTATTATTTTATTTTCTGATTCACAGCTGTTTTAAAATATTGAACAGAGTAATCTTTGGATGTTTTTTCTATCGGGTGAAATATTATTTATCATGTTTCTGTCTTTAAGGATGTTTAAATAAAATGGTTAACAATATCATATATGAATTTAAGAACTGCATGTTTTATATTCGTGGCAGTACAGTTAATCGAAATTGTATAAAACGGGAAAGTAGCGCCTTAAATAATCGATTTAGGACGTAACATAGACGGTCGAGAGATGAAAGGAACAAAGTGTCCCTAAACTTAATAAAAACCAACTGATTAAAATTTTGATTGCAAAGATGCTTACTATGATTAATGAAGACAAATATTTATTACATGTTGCGTAAAGCAACCAAACATATATATATATGTTTCTATAGATAAATAAATAGGTACTCTTTTTGCACTGTATACTTTATTTTTGTTCTACATAAATAAAAGTATACTTTCAAAACAAAGGTGGCAATCCTATATGCAGTAGGAATGACGAAACAAAACGTTTCGGGCCCATGAACAATATGCTAACCACATATGGATGAAGTGACTGTCCTAGCCTAGAGGGTCGCCTATGGAAGGGTGACGGCGGCGTAATCGAGTTGTGAAATTGATGCGCAGATTCACTGTTTATTTTATTTATTCTTTATGTACAATAGCGGACTTAATGCGTGAGGCATATTCCTCCAGTCACCCTTAGGGTGGCTCAGAAAAAGAAATTGCGGTAGATGTACCGAGAATGGAACAACTGAATAAGAATATTATATTATAAATACAAACATTTAACATACAATTCTACTACATAAATAAAATAATTGAAATAAACTAATATACCTATATCTAATTCTTGAAGCTTAGTTGTTTTTTCGGTTCTACTGCTTCTAGTGCTTAGTAGTTGAGCGTCGGTGGCGCTGAAGACTCGGCACTTGCCTTCCAATCGGGATGTTGGGGTTCGAGACCCGCCATGTACCAATGTGTTTTTCGTTTTGAATTTCTCTGATGCTCCTACGGTGAAGGAAAACATCGTGAGGCAACCTGCATACATCTGCGAAGAAATTCAATGGCGTGTGTGAAGTCGACTACTCCGCACTGGGCCAGCGTGGTTGACTAAGGCCTGATCACGCTAACATAGGGTAGGCTCGAACCCCTCGGTGGGGACGTGTATGAGCTGTGATGATGATGTTGATGATGAGTTGTTTTTTTTTTGTTTGCCCTCGCCGGTAGCTGGTGTTCTCTGAGGACAGCGAGGGCTGGGCGCACTTCGTGTGCGGCGTGGTGCGCGGCGCGGCCGGCTCGCTGCCGTGCATGCTCAAGTACCTGTCCGAGACCCACCCGAGCCTCACGGTGAAGGCGGGCGTGTTGGCGCGCGCCTCGGACATCGAGACCACCACCATCAGCCGGTACTATCAGCAGGTAATCCATCATCGTGTTCCATAGAGTGCTACTGACTTACCTTTTCATAAGTTTAAAGCGCATGTAAAAAAGACTCTAATGAGTAAAGGATATTAAATAAAGTCAATGATTATCTGAATGATCAATGCTTGGTCTTAATTAATAACTTAATTTATAGATTTAAATGTATAATGTACACCGACACATCTAATCTTGTAATGGAAGTTGAACACAATCTTTTACTTTGAGTTCTGCTTCCAATTGACGACTCTGTAACAATACAGGGAGAAAAAAATAGCCCTTGCTGGTTCTTTCCAGTACAAGGTCTCCCGCCGTAGACTTGTGAACCAATGGCGTAGCTTCTTTGACGTTCAAAAGTGATTGTAAAATCCCAATTGAATAAAGGATATTGAATTTGAGTTTGAATAATTATTGTGAACGGAACGAAGGAACGAACGACAATATGTTGCACCTTTTACATATTTCACTTTAAGGCAGGGACCCGACCGGGTTGCCGTTACAGCCGGTAACCTTAGGGTTTTGATGGGGTATTTTATAACGCTGGGTTTCCAAACCCTTTGCCTTACGGTAAGCTTTCAAACGGCTTACCGGTTTACACATTAATCCCTTCGATTGTATTAATTCGGGTTACCGCTAACCAATATAAAAAACCCCCCAAATGGGTTACCGTTCTAAACGCTGATTAATTTGTGAAAAAATATTTTAGACCTTAGGTATATCGCGTGTAGATTGCTTTTGCACCGCATATTATGCCGATGGTCGCGACCGAACTCTGGCGTCATTGCGCCCGCAGTGCTATTTCAATCGCTCGGTGTGCGTGAGGGAAAGGGTTACCCTAACCCGAACAGTAAGCGGTTAAGCGCATAAACACTAAAAACCTTTAAAATTAGGTAAGCGGTAAATTATTGTTGTGGGTGGTATTAAGTTTTTACGGGTTATCGTTATTGTTGGGAAACCTGTTGAACGGCTTACAAAGCCCACTGGGTTACCCTTTCGAACAGCTTAAGCAAATGAACGGGTTTTCCGGTCCCTGCTTTAAGGTCGCGTCATCGTCCCAGCCACAAGTTGCCCACCGCTGGCCATAGGCTATCCCTAAAGAGGGGTTGTTTGGACTGTCTCTGCTGTTCACTCATTGTATGGCCACCCGGGTGCAACACGTTGACTTTAAGTCTCGTTAGGTTCTTTTATAATTTTCTTTTCACATTTCTTACACTTTAATTTTAACTAACAAAGTGCTACATAAACCTTTTTAGGTTTTACCAAACACCAAGTTTCACCATTGAGCTTACTTAATGTTTACACACTGTACAAGAACACAAAATATCAACGTCATTCACAGACTCGCAAGGTGGGTGGATATGAAACAACTACCTACGCTATTTTTGCTTCTACCTTCTACACGCCCGGTTACAATAAGATAACGGTAGCACAGTAGGAACAAATAGTATATACACACGGGGTGACGGCTGTTATTAGAAACCAATTACTCCTCCAAATATACCTACAAAAATATCTTAGGTGCACTAGATCCCGTCTGTTCTGGCCACAGATGTATAAAGAGAAGCAGACTTAACATAATTTTACTCACACATTTGTCATAAGTAATGTATATCGTTTTTACTTTCCCTCCAAAGTGACATGATATATCGCTATTTCTCTCTTTCGTCTATGGCGATACTAACGCACACATAAACATTTCCAAAGCCGTGGCAGACGCCACGTGGACGCCATGTTTAGCTTTGTCAAAATAAGCTTCCCTTTATACGTCTGTGGTTCTGGCCAATCTCGTCCATTGGATTTGTCGCGTTTAAATATAAACTTGTTGTTATCGACAGGTGCAAGCGTCGCATCTAGCGGGAACATTCCGCTGTGGACCACTGCACCAGATCTCGCTGGTGGGCACCGTGCACGAGGAAGTCGGCGGCTACTTCCCTGATATGCTGCAGCTGTTGGCCACTTGTCCCTACCTCAACCTCGTAAGTCCATAGTTGGAATAGTATAACATATTAAGTTTTTACAGAAACACAGTGAATAACAGTCATGAATTTGAATAGCAAAGACACACACATACATAGGCCCAGCGCACACTGCTGGAAGCGCGGCGGGGCGCATTGCAAGACATCAATCTAAATATATAAGGAGAAGTTCCCATCTATAGACGCACGCACAGGTAGAAATAATGGTAGAAACGTGAAATTTGGACAGTTGTTTTAATTCAAAATGTGGACGCACACTAAGAAGGGATTTAAAATAAATTTAACCCTAATGGGAAGTTTGTATGAAAAAATCTTTAAATTAGCAATGATTTTGATAAAACTTGAGATTGCTCTTAAAAACATTTCATTGGACACGTGTTTCATAGTTTATTGAATTCACCCCCTTAGGGTGTAAAATAGGGGTTGAAAGTTTCTATGGAAAATATTGAAAATCTGCTCCAATTTCTATGAAATTTATTATCCAAGCTCCTAAATATTTTTACTAAATTATTATTTATTATTTACTAAATTATTTTTACTACGGGAAAATATAAAATTTCCACTGGAAACCAATAATAACGCGAGCGAGGCCGCGAGCGGAAAGCTGGTTTAATATAAACCGTAATGTTTTGGACAAACGGTCAATTATTGCATTACACAAATACGCGCGCGGGTATCGGAGCGCCCACAAGAGCATGCGTGCGAGTAATGCAATTATTGACCGTATGTCCAAGACGTTACGGCTTATATTAAATTGTTGTATTAAAATGAAATGCGCTCCGCCGCGCTTCCAGCAGTGTGCGCTGGGCCATAGACGCCATTTTCACAAGGTGTTAAATTTAGATCACAGTTTACCGTTTGCAAGGACCATTGGCGTATCTAGTGTTTTTTTCTGGGGTGGGCCTGGCCCTTGATTTTTGTTTGAAGTTATCACTATTTGGCGGCCATCATAGAATTTTGAAACGGTAGCCTAACATCCTGGGGTGGACACTAGACGATTCTGGAGTGGGCACGGCCCACCCGGCCCCCCTCTATATACGCCTATGGCAAGGACCTAAACATAATTAGCTTATCTCTACTTTCATTTCATTAAGGCTTGAGAAGCAGAATGCCCCCTTTACGTTTTAATATTAATATTATATAATTATTGCATCTACTTTATCACAGTAATAGAAGAACGATCATAGAATAGAACACAGAGTGTTCTAAAGTTTTTGTATGCCAATATTCCTATAGCTTTTTTGGTTTTACAGTAAAGAAGTGTGTATTTTTTAACATTCAGTTAATTATGTCAACTTTTACCGCCAGACTATGCCGTGGGGCCCCATGTCAGCTGTGGAAATGGAGCCGCAGGAGTCGAACGATGGACCCATCCTATGGATCCGGCCAGGAGAGCAACTAGTTCCCACTGCTGAACTTGGAAAAAGTCCTATTAAGAAACGGAGGTAAATTATTTAAACTTATTATTTATTCTTGGGATTGAAGTTAGTTCAAATCACATAAATATCAATAAAATATCACCAAAATATAACTAACCACGGGACACACAAACAAAGAATACGTGAATATCTTTAAGACAAGGTACTATAGAACTTAGCGCGGTTAAATTATAACCAAATAACAGTTCGTCTTGCGACATGCATAAAATTTATACAAAGCAAATATCACTCGTCTCTTCTAGTTACACAGTCTAGTGCTGTATGATAGTAAGATACAAATAGCACATACAATGAATTCTTATTTTAATATTCGTTCCAGCTTTAGTTATTGTTCTGAGGTGATTCACCATCTCATGTTGTTATTAGACATACCCTATTGGGTATGTCATATATCTTGACAAGTCATACCTGTCAGAGATGGTGAAATAAGGGCTTGGTGGGCTTGTCAGTCTGTTTGCCAACTTTGTGGTGTAAAAAAATATGATTTGTGGTTTTCTGCAATACAGAACTGGTATAAACGAGCTGCGCAACCTGCAGTACTTGCCGCGGTACAGCGAGGCGAGGGAGTTCTTGTTTGAAGACCGTACGCGCGCCCACGCGGACCATGTGGGTCATGGACTGGACCGGATCACGACGGCCGCCGTGGGTGAGTGACTCCCATATTTTCAATCTTACGTAATGTGGTTTTATAGGGTTTGCTTGGTAGCTTTCTGCTTGCAGTTTCGCTTTTTCTCTTTGTTCCCATGGTAAAAAATAGAACCTGTTAAGCAATAGTTAAAATATGTCCAGTAATTTAGTAATAAATAATCATGAATCCATTATTTTATTGATATAATATTTGCTATGTAATAATTATAAGTAGTGTATTATTGTTCCTTCTATATCTCGTTCAATCGCAGACACGATTTCACTCCATCTTGAAGGAACAATAAAACACGTGGTAGCAGCGTCTAGTAAGTAAATTATCAGATAAGATTCAATTCAGGTCTGTAATTGGTTGTAAAATATTCCGCTATTTATAACGTTTTAACGCGACAATGCAGTCATCATTTTGTTGAAGTACACGCATCACATCGGTCACATTTAAGTGCAGATATGAAATTTATCAAACAAAAACAATCACTAAAATTAGAATGTATTTGTCCTACGTCAATGAATGAACCAAAGCGTCATGGCAACTTACTACCAAATACCATTCGCTGTGTTGTTTGTGGCCCATCGAATTGTGGAAAGACCAACTTAGTAATAAGTTTATTATTACATGAAGATGGTCCACGATTTCAAAATCTGTATGTTTATTCAAAGTCTTTGTATCAGCCTAAATATACATTCTTAGAAAAAGTTATGAGTATGGTTACGAACACGACTTATAATAAATATAATCATAATAGTGAAATTTTAAGCCCTCACGAAGCTTTGCCGAACTCGATCATTATATTTGACGATGTTGCTTGTGAGAATCAAAATAGCATCCGAGACTATTTTGCTATGGGACGTCATAAAAACATTGATTGTTTTTATATTAATCAAACTTATACTAAAATACCGAAACAATTAGTACGAGATAATTCTAACTTGATTATTTTATTTAAACTAGACGACATTAACTTAAGACATGTCTATGAGGAACATGTAGGGTCTGACATGTCTTGGGCTCAATTTCGAGAAATGTGCTCAACTGTTTGGAATCAACCATTCAGCTACATTGTTATCAATAAAGACTGCGAACGGAATAAGGGATGCTATAGAAAGGCATTTGACACATTTATTATGGTGGACTAGCATTCATAAAAAGGTGTTACATAAATATGGAATCAGTTTCATTTGTGATTTCATACCGAGAGGAAATATAAACAAAATGGAACAAAATTTGAAAGAACAAATTATAAAATCTGCCGCAGCTGTGAAAAGGAAGGTTAATATGATAAAAGATGCAAAAGACGCTAGCAATATGGCATTAGAAACAATATTTAAGCCTATTGTAGAACCACTTAATGTGTTAACAAGCAAAAATAACGAAAGTCTTCATAAAAATTTGGATATTGACCAAAACCACCCAGTAAAAAAAAATAAGTACAGCGAAAGTGAGTCATCAAATTCTGTAAGTGAAGATTTCGAGGAAGCTATGAACGAAGAAGATGAAAACTCTTATGGTGATGAGGCTTATAAATTATCTAACAAAACTCTTACGATATTACCCTCTGAAGATCACGATGAGCATGAAAACTCGTTTAAATCCATTCAATCATCTCCGAGTATTGCAAAAGAATCTTTCTCATGGCCTACGTCGTGTGATCTAATAAAAGATATACCTTATGGAGTCAGAAACGAGCGAGGTAAACTTTTGCTTGGCAAAACTCGCGTTTACGATGAAGGTTGTAGACTGAGGATTGGAAATCATGATCTGGAAAAAACGCCCGGTTTAAAGGAATTATTGTTTAAAAAGATACCAAATTTAGACCTTGTCACTGACGACGACTTACAAAATTATAAACAGATACTAATAGATACTAATGCTCATAAACGTAATTACGATCCTTTAAAACCAGTGAACAGTAATAAAGGATTTAAATATATACGTATTATTAAACCACTGTTTAAATACACAAGAAATATTACAAGTAGTGTGGAAAGTATTCCTCGAGGAGAAGGTATAAACCTTTTAAAAAGGGTTAAAACAGATACTGATTTGGTTTACTGGGACGATCCAAATGAGTTAGTGGAACGATTAAAATTACTACTAGCATCAAAAGAAGCTGGTAATACCGGAGTGATAAATGAAATATATGCAATAATTGAAGAACTATATGAAGCTGGCATCATAAATGTAGAATATAAAAAGCATCCATCAGGAAAATTATTCAGTCTCGTTTCAATGAAGACTGCATCAAGACGACAATGAATGTAGACAAATTTGGACATCATGTACACAAGCGTTTAAGATTATCAGAATTCATTAACACTCTCAATGATACTTTAGTAAAATCTGAAACAGGTGACTTTGATTTAAAATCAACAAAGTTGAAGGGTTTGCAATTTCCTGAAAATAACGACGAAGCAGTAAATAAAGAATACGTGGATAAATGTATTGAAGAACTAAGACAAGAAATAAAAAATAATAATAGTGATGTTAAAAGATATTTAAGTAGTTTAGAAAAGGCGACAATTGTTAGTTTGAGTGCCTTATTTTACACAAAAAAAGAAATAGATTTTATGATTCAAGCAAATTCAACTAAGGATGAGTAAGCGAGACGTAGTTAACGAACTTCACAAAGCAGCACGAAGAAATTTTTCTCGTCGATGTACATTCATAAAAGGAATTGATGATCTATGGCAAGCAGACCTTATGGATTTACAAAAATATTCACAATTCAATAAAGGCCATAAATACGTTCTAGTAGTGATTGATGGCTTATCAAAATACGTTTGGGCTAAACCTTTAAAATCAAAAACAGCAAACTGTGTTATGAATGCTATGCAAAGTATATTAACCACTTCTTCGCGTAATCCTAAAAATTTACAAACCGATTTAGGAACTGAGTTTTATAATACGAGTTTTAAAAAATTGATGGAAACGTATAAAATAAATCATTATTCTACATATTCTGCAAAAAAAGCATCCATTGTCGAACGTGTCATTAGAACAATCAAGTCTCATCTTTACAAATTATTTAGTCTTCATGGACGATATCAATGGCTTGAACATAATTTGGATGACGTGATACAAAACTATAACAACACTAAACATCGAATTACTAAATTTAAGCCTGTTGATGTTACTAAGTCAAACGAAATTTTTGTTAAGTCAAACATTGTTAAAACGCAACAACCTAAAACAAAAAAGAGATTTGCGTTTCGAATAGGTGATTATGTTCGTATAAGTAAATACAAAGGAGATTTTCGTAAGGGTTATACTCCAAATTGGTCTACAGAAATTTTCCGCATAGTAAAAGTTAATGAAACCAATCCTCAAACATATCAAATAGAAGATAAACACAAACAAATTATTTTGGGATCTTTTTACGGGTATGAATTACAAAAAACTAAAGTTCCTGATCTTTACCTTATTGAGAAAGTTTTAAAAAGAAAAGGAAACACACTATATGTAAAATGGTTAGGTCTAAATAATAAAGAGAACAGTTGGATTGACAAGAGTGAATTGGTTCAATAGTATAAATATTGCTACGCAATTCTGTATCTTCTATTCACTTTAGAATTATCAATGAAGGAAGGTGGTGGTATACTTAACACAATAATAGACAATTTACCGATTGAGTTACATTTACCTGGATATCAATTTTGTGGCCCTGGAACAAAACTTCATAAACGGTTGCTTAAAGGTGAACGAGGCATAAACAAATTAGATAATGCTTGTATGTACCACGATATAGCTTATACAAATAGAAATTTAGACGTTCGACATAAAGCTGATTTAGGACTTTTAAATATGGCGAAAAGAAGGTTAAAATCCAAGGATGCTGGAAGAGGAGAAAAGTTTGCCTCTTGGATAGTTAAAAATGCAATGAAAGCTAAACTCAAAGCAGGGAGTGGGCTCAAATCATTTATGACCGGTGTAAAAAAAATACGCTTACAATTAAAAAAACTTAAATCTAAAGACAGTCACTCTGCAATTAAATATGCCCACGCTGCTGCAAAAAAGATATTTACAAATAAAAAGGGAATACGTTTGCCGCGTCGCATTCCTATTCCAAAATGTGGAGGACTTTTACCACTTATTCCGATTTTTGCGGGATTGTCGGCTTTAGGTTCATTAGCCGGAGGAGCAGCAGGTATAGCAAAGGCTGTTAATGATTCTAAAGCTGCACAAAAAAGTCTTCAGGAATCTGAACGACACAACAGGATGATGGAAGCTGTGGCTCTTGGAAAAGGGCTGTATATAAAACCTCACAAAAAAGGAGCTGGACTGTATTTTAATCCATCAAAAAACTAAATAAGGGGCTACCCAGACGTGCACTTACCAATATTGATATATTAGAACACGCAAGTGACATTCCATTTTTTCGCGGTGTTTTCATGAGAGATACGTTACCTACGAAACCTAAAAAGATAGAATGTGCGATATTGAATTTGGATAGCTCCAAAAATCCTGGAACACATTGGGTAGCCTTCGTCAAGCAAAACAATTACGCTGAATATTTTGATAGTTTTGGTAATTTGAAACCTCCATTAGAATTAATTCAATATTTACACAACTTACCAATAAACTATAATTACGTACAACACCAAAAATTTGGTACTACTAACTGTGGTCATCTATGTTTAAAATTTTTAAGATGTTATTGGAAAAATCATTTATATAACGTGTAAAATAAATAAAATTGTCAGTATAAAAATGTCTTTCACTGTGTCTATAACTGGGAGAGGAGCCTCCTTGACAACGAACTATTCGCCAACATTGGAGTTACATGGCGACTATGAATGTGGTCTTTTATATTTTTCTACTTTTAATTCTATTCCTAATATTGATAAACGAAACAATAAATTTTATTATGGCGAAAATGAAGTCATCGAAATTCCTGAAGGGTCTTATGAACTTCAAGATATTTGTGATTACATAAAAAGTAATATTAAAAACACCGTATTAAAATTGACTTGTAACAACAATACTCTAAAGACAAATATATTTTGTTCCAAAAATGTTCACTTTAACAAAAGTGATTCACTAGGTCAAATTTTAGGGTTTCGAACTGAAACAATACATGCAAATATAAGTACTGAATCTCAGAATCCGGTCAGCATTTTATCAACAACCATCGTGAGGATTGAATGCGACGTAGTCAGCGGTTCATTTGTGAACGGAAAAGCTAGTCATATAATTTATGAATTTGTGCCTAATGTACCACCAGGATATCGGATCATTGAAATACCTAAAAATTTAATATATTTTCCAGTAAACCAAAGTTCTATAAGTGCGATTAGCATACGGTTACTAGACGCTGAAAACAAACAGGTAAATTTACGAGGTGAAGAAGTACAACTATATTTGCATTTCCGAAAAAAAAATGATTGATTTCAATAAAAAGCAAGAGGCATCGTGTACTCGAGTCAGTTTGAAAAGATCACCTCAAAAAGACGCACCGCTTCGGCTTAGAAAGAAGTTGACTAAAAGCAATAAGGATTTTTTGAAGTTAGTGGGCTTGTTAAAATGAATATATTAAATATAACTCAACCGACGTCAATAGATAACAGCATTGAAAGTTTTGAATATCACTCGTACAAACCATATGTAACAAGTTTCAACAAGAATGATGAAATACGAATACCTATCAATCAGCAAGATTTGTATGTGCTGCCCTCACTCAGCACTTTGTATATTGAGGGCACAATTAATGTTTATAACAGCAAAAAAGAAAAGGTGTCAAGTGTGCATTTCGTAAATAATCCGGTGTTATTTCTATTTCAAGACATTCGATATGAACTAAACGGAGTGGAAATAGACAAAATAAAAAATGCAGGAATTAGCACAACTATAAAATCTTATTTATCATTAAATGAAAATGAATCCAAAAGCGCAAGAGCTTGGGGCTGGTCGACTACAGGTACAACTAGTGTTGGTGATGGCGGATTCTCTGCTTCTATACCAATGAACAAAATATTGGGTTTTGCAGAAGACTATGAAAAAGTTATAATAAACTGCAAACATGAGTTAGTATTGTTGAGAAGCAACACAAATCTGAATGCTTTGATATTAAATAAAGGTGAAATAGTGGATGATATAATAATTACTAAAATTGCTTGGCGAGTTCCGCACATTAAAGTATCAGACCGTGAAAGAATTAACTTACTAAAACATTTAGAGAGAGATCGAGCAATCACTTTAGCTTTTCGTAATTGGGACTTATATGAATATCCATTATTACCGAAAACTCGTAAACATACTTGGTCTATCAAAACATCTTCACAAATAGAGAAACCTCGATTTGTTATAATTGCCTTACAAACTAATCGGAAACATAACGCTGAATTATCAATGGCAGAGTTCGATCATTGTCATGTACGTGACATACGAGTCTTTTTAAATTCGTCATATTATCCCTATGAAGGACTGAATGTAAATTTTTCAGATGATAAATTTACTTTATTATACGAACAGTACATTAGATTTCAACAGTCTTATCACGGACGTCGACCAGAGCCGTTGATGAGTCTAAAAGAATTCAGAGACGTCGCTCCTTTATTCATCATTGATTGTTCACGTCAGCATGAAACGTTAAAAGGATCTATTGACGTTAGAGTTGAAATTGAAACAGATCAAGAAATACCTGACCAAACAGCTGCATATTGTTTGATTCTGAACGATTGCATATTTGAATATAAACCTTTAAGCAATATTGTAAGGAAAATATCATGAACAACGATACGATAATTGTAGATTTGCAAGGATTTAAAAATAATAAAAATGAGTTTTTAGTAAAAGAATTTGTTATAGCAACTCTCGAGTTTACCCATATATTTTTAATTAAACCTCCTTATCCGTTTTCTACACTAACTGATGAAGAAAAAAAACAAGTTTGTTGGATAGAAAGAAACAGAGGTTACCAATGGAGTGAAGGATATATAGACTACAGAGAATTTAACAGAATTATTAAACCTTTCTTGAAAGACAGGAAAATAATTGTAAAAGGTGAAGAAAAAGTTAAATGGGTAGAGGATTTATGTGGTCATAATAATATCATAGACATAAGTTATACAGGTATACCAAATTTAAATACGTTAAATGATTTGTATAGTAATAATATGTTCCATTGTTTAACTCATAAAAAAAGATGTGCGTTAAGAAATTCATTGTGTATTAAAAAATGGTGTTTTCTCAATGGATACACATTATATGATTTTTGAATCTAAATTTAGAGAAACAATCTTGTTTAAAAATTAATATACAACTATATTAAGAATTTTTCAAATAAAATGTCATGTGTAATAAAAGTTGTTTTTATTATGTTTGATACCCAAAAAGAAAAAAACTTAGTACTTGAAAATATTTTTTTATTAGGAAAACGTTTTAACAAAATTAAAAAGTTATCTATAAGTTATCACCACAAAGTTTTTTGGATATTTTTCTTATAACGGTTTCCGTAAGGTCCATGATTTCATCCACCGGTTCCTGCACCACATATTGAGCACTCAGCACTACGTTTTCTTCCGCATCAGCAATGTCAAAGCAGCTATTTGATGCACTTGAAGAATCGTTCACTAAGTCCAAGACCAGTATTTTAATTAATTTCACGCCTTTCTGCTCCTTAGTGATCACAAATGATTTTGTAGATTTACGAGCTCTTTTTCTTGTGATGTCCTTTCTTTGTCTTATTTTTCTCTCTCCCTGTCTTGATTCATTAGTTTGTTCTTCCCGACGTATCATGTTTTGATATTCTTGCGTGAAGCCTTCCAATGGATCTTGTGCATATTGGGAAAACAAGATATCCGACGAGTTTGACATTATCTGTAACAAGTGAATAATAATAATGAATAAGTTGATATCCATAATTACCTCAATAATCAATAATGATTAAAAAATGATATGAAAAGAGAATGATACTTACAATAATATTACAATATGGACTGCTTGTCACGAACAACGAGTTATGAATGAATATAATATCAAATAAAGTTGAGGCTTAGACTAAATTTGCTTATCTAGCATTGCATCACACTTGACCTCAATACAACACGTGGAAATATATGACATGTGTAAGTGCAGTAATTTATAGTGTAGGTATGCAATAAAAAAACACAATACTATTTTAATGCTTATTTGGCATTGCATCATATTTAGCCTTAATATAACACGCGGAAATATGTAGCATGTGTAAGTGCAGTAATTTATAGCATACTAGCTTTCCGCTCGCGACTTCGCCCGAGTTATTTTTGTTTCCTGGTCTCGAACTATCCCTATACCAACTTTTATCTAAATTGGTTCAGTAGTTTCGAATCCTATACAATACAAACAAACAAACAATCAAATCTTTCCTCTTTATAATATTAATATAGATGCAATAATAAATAAAACACATAATACTATTTTAATTGCATTTATTAACTATAAAAAATATTAACAGGTCAAAAACAATTATATTAACTAATTTAACACTATCTTAGATTAGATTTTCATGTCCCCAAGCCCAGGTTCTAATTTTATCGGATAAAATAAAACGTTTATCATCTTGATTAGATAAAGCTACTTTGTTAACACTCTGAGTAAAAATCTCATGCTTAATGCATCTAAACAAAATATTTTTTTTCCGTATTATTTTGTCGTGAAGCAGAACTGATTTATAATCATCTAATGTTAAGTCTCTTACTACATTTTTTTTCACACCTTTTGCTTTTTTAATAAATGCTGATTCCGTTTTTATACAGTACAACTTAGACCGGAGACCTACGAATTCTGTCATAATTTCACCTCCTAATTCATCTTTAAATAAGCCCGGTATCTTTTTGTTTTTTAAAGGCAGACCAAATATATTGTCACAACTATAGTTACTGGTGTCAAAGAAGCTTAAAAAGTTATCTTTCAAATCATGATAAAAATCTTTCGTTTCAATCTTATAAACAAAGCTATCAGTATCGGTGTAGCAAAGTTGTATTTTATTTCCATAGTAAGGTTTTATGACAGAATAATGGAATTGATACATATGACTTTTAGATAGTTCTAAAACAGTAAAACCAATATAAATTGGCTTATCCAAGATAACCCTTTCAGGTTTCATTTGAACCCCAACTAAATTATTGGAAAAAATAGTAGCGCTGTGAAAATTAGGTCTCGCTATTAATTTGTCCGCTGAAATGAACTTTTTTGTCTTGTTAGATTTATCACACCACTTATTAACCAAGCGAACATCGACTCTTTTTTCACTGTCTTCCAATGTTTTTCCAAACACTGAATTATTCATCAACTTAAAAAGGTCTTGCTGAAAAGTAGTTACAGCTTGTTTTCTCAGTTCTGTGTTTAAATTGATATATTTAGCCAAAAAAGGGCTTTGTTTAAAAATTAAGGCGCGATGAATTTTATTTAAAACAAGACCATTATTAATGCATGTTTTCAAATAAACATAATGGATTACATACTGATATTTAGAATACAGATTAGGACAGAGTTTAGAAGTTTTACCTCCGAGTGGTACAAATTTTTCGGGACAAAAAGGATAATCGTTATGGTCATTATGTAGCTCCTCGGGATATGTTAAGTCCACTTCAAGAATATATCCGAACTCAGCATCATCTGCTACGTTCATGATATTTAACAAATCTACTTCGCATTCGCTTAAAAGTCTAAAATCTGAAACAGGTAAGTACTGACACATACTATAACCATACAAGTTATTGCAATCGATGTAAACTAGAAAAGAATCTGGTTCTGTAAAATCATATTGTGGCATATATTTATTGTTTGCACGAGCATATCGCGTTGAGCACATACAGATACCTCCCCGTATCCCTTTCTGTATAAAACGTATAATTTCTAAGTCAGTTAATAATTCTAACTGAATGCCGGTCTTAAGTAACATAGCATCGAATGAAAGACTTGGAGCTGTTAAGTAAAAAGCAGGATCTAATTGATAGTTCAATTTACAAATTTCACGGAAATTTTCAAATACATCAGTCAATAGCAATACATCGGTTTTTAGATAAAGGTCTGTGTACCCACCCATATCTTGTATTCTAAATGTAGACCAAACTTCCTGAGCATGAGTGTAATCTTTATCACTTATATCTTCATCAGTTAAAGAATTATAGAAACCTTTTTTGTGTGGAAGTTGTTTCTCGGAAAATGATTTCCAATGTGTCATATGATCATACGGATATACTCCTTTGCGTGTTAATAATTTAAATTCAGTTGCGTTTGGAAAATATTTTTTTAAATGCTTAAAATCTGTTTTATCTAACCCACTCGCTAATTTTTCCAAACTGGTTCCTAAGAATTGAAACGAATCGACAAATCGTATTTGAGCATATTTTTCATTCTTTAACTGTAAAAATTTTGTAAATGATACGTATTTTTCCTTATTTTTAGGTATGACTTTAACAGGTCCTAAACTATCGGCTAATTCTTTGATGAACAGATGACAGTCATAGCCGGATAGGTTATGGAAAAAAACGGGAACTAATTTAGGAACGCTAAACCGTAAGTTACAGTATTGATGCGCAGCACCTCGATAACTTCCAGTGAGGTGACAATGATCTCTCACTTTGTCAAAAAATAATAATTGCTTACAAATATGACAAACATTGGTACGCGCATAGGCCTCTGCGTCATATTCATCGAATTCCATCGCAATTTCTTTATCTAAGATGTCATAAATCTTTTTAACGTCAAAATACAGTTTATCAAGAAATTTTTGGACACAGTCTTTTCCTCGATACTGTACAAAAGAATTCAGACTGGTATCGTACGAGCACACTATGTGATAAGCAAAAGCTGATGGAATGTGCTGTTGACGCTGAGAAGTAAAACTTAATGAAGGGTCAGGCTCACAGCCATCGAACGGTATAAGAAGAGTTTCAAAGTCAGCATAGACCACAAAAGGAACGTCTTGCTTCCGTTCGAAATTTTTGAATTGTAGATAAGTTCCTTTCTCAGGCAGTACTGTACAAACGCCGCTGCATGTATGATTATCAAGATTAACTTCAGAAGTAAAAAATAGCAAGCAATCATCACAAAAATATAGTTTCTTATGATTTTTCGTAATTTGACTTCTTACAAGTCGAGAAAGGTTTTTTATCAAAACAAAGTGACATAGAACATTATTTTCAAGTAGAAGCAAGTTAATTTTAGTTCTGGTTTTGGATTTATATCCAGACTTATAAATGGGACCTACAACTATCTGATTATTCTTTAATGAATATACGTTTACACTTAAATGTGGATTGTTTTGTTCGAATTTCGCGATATCCGTAAACGTTACTGGGAAAGATATATCGTCGGTGTTTAGGACCTGTTCAAAGTGCGGATACGACGACGTACGGTCACCGTTCTTTTTAGCCGGGTACAAAGCGGCAACGACGCTCCACAAAAAACAATATTCATCTTTATTCCTGATGTTAATACACGCCTTTTTCTTTTTTATCGCTAGTGGTAAATCTACATAAGTTGAACCAGACCCTCTTAGAGGATCATATCTATTAATGTTAACTTCTAAGGAAACATTACTTAAAAAAGTCCAACCACTGTCACGATCCTCAAATTCTTCAACTTTGTTCTTAATAGTATTTACGAGTGTTTCAAACAACTCGTTAAAATCAAAATTGCGATGAATCGTTAAATTTTTTGTAACAAACGACTTAATGTTATTTACCTCGTTCTTAAATAAAAGAAAATCGGCAAAATATTCAAAATTTACTTTTAAACATATATGCTTATTTAGAGACATTTGCAAAAGATTATAAATTTTAGAAAATATACTATGCAAGAATGAATCGGGTAAAGAGCATCGGTACTCATCTGTAGGAGTAATTCTGTATGTAACGATGCGACCTCTAAACGCACTCGCGAGTTCGACAACACCGGCGTCGTCGTGCGCCCGCGACACTGCGCACCTGCGCTTGTGCGCGCTGCTGCGCAGGTGTCCTACCCATTGTCTGCTGCCTAATTGCATCGAACACTCTGAGCAAAAAGGCATCGTAGCAATTCAGAAAAATAAAGTATACAACTTGTTACCTAACGCTAATCTATAGTATTTTTAGTTAATTACTTATCCACTTAACTAAATGAATGATTACCGTACCTCATTAATACCTAAGTTACGACTGTAACTTTACCTGGACGTGGGCTCAAAAAAACCGGATTAAATATAAAAACCTATTGTAAAAAATATTTTACTTGCTTAGTTAATTTATTTATTTAATATTTGTTTTATTACTATAAAATACAGGCTTATCTTTAAACAACGACTTTGACCGCTTTAAAAACTGCTGCAAGTAGTCCCACTCGGGCTGGTCTGGCTCTAGCTGCACCTTGAGTGTGACAAGCGCCTTGGTGTACCGCTGGTCGGGCGCTACGGCCAACGCCTCGTCCGTGCTGTATACGCGCGTCTCCACGTAGTAGCGACCGTCGAGCGGAGTACGCCGCAGGAGCGTGCCGTGCGCGGTCTTGTTGGCGAGGCTGCTGTCGAGTCGTTTGCCCTGCCTGACGCGTGACGCACGCTCGGCTGTAACTTCTTCGTCGTCCGACACCAACCCGAACAAATTCAACGACTCCTTTGAGCTCGACTTAGCCTTTTTCGATGAACCAGACCTGTAAAAGACAAAAGAGATTGTATTATATCCTATGTTAGGACAATCAGCAAGAACGTGAAACAACTCAACAATAATTGATATTACTATGTTGTTGTAGAACGCAATGTTCCTATCCTACGATTGACACCTGCAATCTTCGAATTTATCTAACCCACTATGATCGATAAAGAAAACAACACTTCAATACAAAAAAAAAACCCACTCTATCAGTGATGAACCTAAAACGAAATTACCACTTCACTTGCATAAATAACTCATATCTTACCTGATAGTATCGCGAGAGATTGGTTTTCTCTTAGGCTTAGGCTTCTGCGCTGGCTCGAACAGTTCTTGCTCGGAGTCAGACCTGAAAAGATAAATTTAATAATATTGTTAGTCTCCTAGCTAATACTGATCAGCAACAGCATACTAACACCATTCACTCATTCATAATCATTTTAGTGTTCAATTGTTATCCACTTCAATCTAATTCATTAATATGTGTACTGTTGGCATACCCTAATAAATAAATATTGTGGTATTATCACATAAAATCTTCACTAACGATTCGAAGATTTAATAAATACTATGACGACAGCATAAATTAAACCTTACCTGATGTTATCTCGAGATGTTGGTTTTGTCTTAGGTTTGGTCTTCTGCACTGGTTGGTAGACTTCAAACTCGGAGTCAGACCTGAAAAAGTAACGCAAAATTGAGTATCGGAAAAAGACAATGCATACTTACACTGATCCTTCATTGTAAGTGTGACGATCTTTAAAACTATCTCATTGTTATTTTCTCCGTACGAAACTTGGAGGAAATAGTAATTACAACCAACTATCAGTAAACCTTTCAAAGTACTTACATAATGAACACTCACAAATAAAGTACTGTGGCTGAAGATCTGGGTGCTGGGGAGACTCCTCGACGACGACTGACGACACTGTTGCAGCTAGTTCCTTGGCTCGAAGCACTTTGAAGAACAGAATGAACCACTACTCGAAAATTTCGCATTATATAGGAACTTATTGAAAATTCATCAATTTTTACTAGGGTTGTCACAAATGTATCTGTTTTTGAAACCTGAATAAGAAAAACTACAACGAAAAATAGTATTAACTTTAAGTCTAACACAAAGAGATCAATATGAAGTGATAGTCGATGCACTGTGCTGATGCAAAAGTTGATGAAGGTTGATGAGCTGTTGACTGTACGTGAAAAAATTATCCTGAATGTTGTTTCAGTAAATCTACGTTAGTGAAAAACGTAATCAACTTTCATTAGAAAAAACAATTTGTATTTTTTTTAAGTAAAGTAGTTTATAAGTATTTTGTTTCTAGTTATTCCTTTTTTCTTTGTATACTAGTTTTAGTAAGACATTTCTGTGACGTCATTATTATGTCATCAATAATTAAAAATATTTGTTATTAAATAGAAAAAAACAATACAATGTATAATATTTATACATTGTTATTACAGATTTTGACTATTGTAACATTAAGCAAACAATCAATACCTATATGTTTAACAGGTCAGTACACTAGGATTGTCCTAAAACTAATTGAATACTATTACTACTAAAGTAAAATCTTACAGCAAAATCTTGTTGTCGACGTCCCACTACGACTGACTCTCTCTCGTCACTCGTGACAACCCTATCGAGAGTTGCGCGCTAGACATTTTTCGCCGTGGTGCCGTGTGCAATAACCTATTTAAATGACTTTACGTATTGACCTTTAATTTGCTCGTTAAAAACTTTCCATTCATTATTGAAATAATTCAATTTCAAAGATTTATTATTTAAACACAAATTAAACAAACATCAATTAAATTTTATACATAAAATATATTTATTAGGGTAGTTTATTGACATAATTGTGTTTTAAACGAAAGAAATTCATTATTAGATTTTAAAATTAATGTAAATAAGATACATATATACCCACGTTTTTAACTAAGACGACATTTGTTACTAAAAAGTTTTAAAAAATGCAGTAATACCTTGTAAATGCATTTTTATAACTTTCAATGTATTTGAATTTTTTATATATTACTAGCTGTGCCGCGCGAACTACGTTTCGCCATAATAAAAAATAGTTTACGACCTATTCTCAGACCTACTGAAAATATTCAAAAAATTTCATAAAGATCGGTCAAGCCGTTTCGGAGGTGTTTGATAACAAACACTGTGACACGAGAATTTTATATATTAGATTTATGTTTCAGTGTTATTAAAACAAACCAAAAAATAAGAATGAAACATTATTAAACACGAAAACTTATTGCAATTTTAATTAAAGTACAATCAACAGCACATCAACCTACGATAAATATTTAATTGGGTCTTTGTTAATTAATATAATAATAGTTTCATTGATTGAAAATCAGTTGTTATGACCTTTAAGTTTTTGGATATGTCGAACTGCCTTTACCATTTTTTTGTCGAGGGGAACCGTACTCGCCGTTGGCTAGACGACGAGCGTGTATGGGGCTCCCAGCAGAGTGCCGGCCTAACCACTAAACCACCCCGGTATTCTCCCTGCCCTTATAGGCGCGCGTGATAGGGTCCACACTGCGACTTCCACGTAGTTAAAATGTGCATACGCTCATTATGCTGCTATTTATTTATATGCTTTATTATGTTAAACCTTATACATATTTAATTCAGACAGTAAGTAGGCATGCCTCCTACCCGGTGGATAAGTGACCTGGTTAGGGTTGAAGGAGATTCATAGGGAGGCCTATGTCTTCTGAGCAGAAGACCTAATGGCTGATGATGATGTTGATATTTGATTCTAATCGCTAGTCCATATCCACTTATTTAACTTACATATATTAATATCTAGTGAATGCTAATAAATAAAACCAAATTCAGTAAGTTGTACATATATATTAACCTTGGGCGTTAATAATTGTAATAAATAAATGATTGTTTAACCATTATTTCTATATAGGTTTTCAAACGAATAATTTACATTTTGATATATACTTACATATAAAATTAAGTATTTTTGCTATCATTTGGGTCCGTTTCTTTACACTTATATCAAACAAAACTGACAAGGATTATAAACATAAAATAAAAATCCTACGTCATATGGAGTACATCTTTTTGTCTATTTTTAGTGCAAGCATAATATATATTTCATCATAACGCTTTCTGATTGTACGCTAATACTAGAAAAACCGCTAGTATAACATTTTTCACATTTAGGAATGTCGCAAAATCATTTAAACAAAGTGTCCTCTGTCCAAAGGTTCTCCGGAAGATATCACTCTTAGCGATAAGACTGTCGAAATTGTACATTTTAGCTTTGTAAAACTTCTGTAACTGTACTACTTTCGTGGTGAGTAATAAATAGTATCTTTCTATCATCACTTCGTAGCCCAGGGTCTGATTTGCTTGGAATGACAATCACTCCAAAACATAGTTTTGACTGAGGTTTTTACAGCCGATCTGTCTGACGCCAACTTTCTTTGGATATAATAATAATAATGTCCTCCTAACCGATATTCGGTCACGGCGGACAATCTCCACAGAGACTAGCCATCTGCGCAGGAGATATTATAGGGCACAAGTGACTGCGCAAACGCAAGTGCACTCTCTGTTCCTTCACTCGCCTAGTCCGATGGGACGGTTAACCGACACGATCGGGGTGAGATCAGGCGCAGGACCCACTGTTTAACGTGCCTTCCGAAGCACGGAGGAGCTTGAGATGTTTCTTATTTTGGTCACCCATCCTAGGACTGACCACAGCGAACGTTGCTGTGGTCAGTCAAACAAAACCGTATTTCTAGCTGCAATATTCAATTCAATTTAAAATAATTATTTTTGAAGACAAAACAAGTGTAATTAGGTCGCGGACGCCGCGGTCACACCGGACGCGGCGAGCCATACGACACTAAGAATTTGCTGACAGTAAATACTTAACTACTTAATGGCGCAACGAGCCATATGACGCTAAACATTTGCTGACAGAAAATACTTAACTACTGAAATGGTTAGATTTGAAGTAAATTATTTTGAATGATAATTTATCAAAACATAACCAGCAATCGCTGGTTCGAATCATTAGGTGATTTTGTACTTAAACACGGAATAATACGAGCGTAAACTTCTAAACTGAAAATTTACTTTTGTAACTGTAAAAATCTGCTACCACGTGTTTTATTGTTCCTTATAGATGGAGTGAAATCGTGTCTGCGATTGAACGAGATATAGAAGGAACAATAATACACTACTATTATATAAATTTATCTAATCTAAAATAATATAAAATTGTAATTATACCTATTCCACAAAAAACGCGTCCTTCTACAGGAAATTGCGTGCCCGACGGGGTCCATAATGATCTTGTATAAGTACCTACTTTACCACTTTACCAACTCATTGTACATTATGGTTTGCAATTTTGTTCATTTCGTAATCCTGGATACCGTCGATTATTTACTGAATTGCCACGTAGTCTGGAAATTTTGCCATTTTGCCCAGCTCTTTCGTGGCTAGCATATATTGTATGTACGTTTCATCGGGCTATTTCTTGCGCGCCGCCATAGCCTCGTGCATTTCTTTGACATTCACGTTCACGTTCCGTTTCCCACATAATGTAGAGTTTTTTTCAACCTCTGCAATAAACTCCGCATAGAATTCAATATTGTCTTTCATTTTTGCGAACCACTGCGCCACAAAAAACGAACGTGTTCGATCTGGAATACACTCGGCCCGTTCCAGATAAGCATTTTTAGCTATAAATACCAACATTTTTAGCATCTCTGCGTTTCATTAGCCGGTGATGCTAGTTTTTCTTGCTGGTTGTCATGCGTTTCATTTAAGCATTTTTAACACGAAATGCTAGCATCAAATACCCATGTTAATAGATGGGTCCTCTGATACCACTTTTTGTGCTTTATCTGGAACGCAGGGACTGTATCCGCTACAATCGTGTCCTTGGTGTGCGTGCTTGCGAGCAAATATAGGGGAGGTTTAAATGTGTCGCGTTTGAAACGCGAAGCCACAGTTGTCGTAATACAAGTGTATGTCTGGCGTGCGGTCTGGCTTACAAGGGCCAGGACAGGAGGTATATTATTAACAGCTCCCTCGATTTGCTGGTGCAGGGGTGTTGAAGGCTGTATCGTGCGGCGGAGACGAAGGTCACGGGCGCATCACGAAGGACGTGGTCGCGTTCCACGCGGCCGACTTCAACCAGCTGGTGCAGCTGTTGCAGCTGGATCTCTACGAGCCGCCCATCTCGCAGTGCGTCACCTGGTCAGTATGCAGCCGGTGTTATTTTTTTTGTTTTCAACAATATTTGCAAACAAGCAGTTGTCCATCTGATGCTGTTTGAAACGTGACAAAAAATAAAAAACCAAAATTCATAAATTTAAACGGCCTTATTAATAAAATTTTTACTCCTTGGATCATCCTCGGATTAGTTACTAAGTGTTTTCTTATTTTGATAAATATGGCAGCCGATATGTGCGGAAACAAGACAAAACACGAAGTAACTACAATACGAGGATGATCCAAAGAGTAAAATTTTTATTAATAAGGCCAGAAATGTGTAAAATAATTAAGAATACAGGCAAGATTATTTTTTTTTATTTTGAAGTCAGTGTGGATGATTGATGGTCATGAGTTAAAATTTAGAATTTAATATCAGCTCACCAAAGTAACTTGAAAGTATACAACTAAGGGTCAATATGTTCCCATTTTGTTTAAAAAACTAACCTCTAAATCCTGAAAGTTAAGGATCCTTCCGTCATCAGCTCGTTTCAGACGCTACTACATGAACAGAAGAAATATTTAAGGATTTCCCTCGATTTTCCTGGGATCCCATCACCAAATCCTGACTTTGTGACAATGGGACCAATTGGAAAGTACCCTCTCAAACAAAAAATAATTTTCTAAATCGGCTAATAAATGACGGAGTTATGAGGTAATTGAGGATCTCTTCTTTGTGAATTCAGTTAAAAAGAGGCAACCAAGAGGTTATACACCTTTTAAAATGGAAGTCCTTAGTAATTTTCATCTCGACGTAAGGCTAAAATTCAAGAATGTCCGCGCAGGTTGGAGGAGGCGAAACTGAATCAATTGAGGCGTGAAGGCGTTCGCTATTCCCGACTGCCGCTGTGCGCTGACGACGTGTACTTCCTACCCAGAAATATCATACATCAGTTCCGAACAGTGTCCGCTGTCACCTCAATAGGTGAGATATAAAAAAAATTTAAAGAGCCTTAAATAAGCCTTAATAAAAGCCTTAAATAACCCCAAAATCAGAATTTGATTAATTATTATTGTTGGTTAAAAAAAATTCCTTTGCATGTTTATTTATTGCTACAAATTCTGTTTTCGAGCTTCTTGCCTATTCTTCTTGTGAAGCTTCTCCAGGTTTCCGAACATGTGTAGAGTCAACGTTTATTTTTTCGGCTTGTATCTTGTATTTGCAGACATCTTGGGATTTTTTTTATCGTTTTTGACATTAAAAAATACTCAATATTGTCTTTCCATGTTGAGTAAAGATTTTTTATTTTTATTAATCTTTCTTTTGCAATCAGCTACTAAACGAATAAAAATTAAACTTATGCAAATACAAATTAGGCCCTTACATATGCATTGGCGTTATGCCGTACTGGTCACTTTGATCTCAAATATCTCGAGTCAATTTTAGCTTGGGGCATGGTTTGGCTGGTTCGGCAGGGTTCAGCCATTGCGATGAGCGCTTCCGATTATCGTACAGGACCCACTTTTCATCACATGTAATGATTCGATTTAAAATCCCTTCATTATTGTGCCGGTTGAGTAATGCAACGCAGCAGTCAACGCGCGTTTGTTGATTTGCTTCACTCAATTCGTGAGGTACCTTTCAAGCTTTTTCACCTTCCCAATTTGCTGCAAGTGGATTAAAACAGTTTTATCACTAACACCGCAGCCTGCAGCTAACTCGGACGTGGTTTGCGATGGATCCGCTTCCACAATAGCCTTCAATTCTTAATTATCAACGATGGTCTCCGGCCGTCCACGGGCTTGTTCTGCAGGTCGAAATTTCCAGAACGAAAACGTTGGAACCAAAAACGCACAGTGCTTTCTTTTGCGGCACCGTCGCCATACACATCATTAATCCTTCGAGCCGTTTCTGCAGCACTGGTGCCACGGTGGAACTCGTATTCGTAAATAACGCGATATTTCAAGTTTTCCATTTTGTAAACTGAGTGACGCAAAGAAAAAAAAACAATTTAGGAAAAAACAAGTGAATTATAATTATCGAAACACAAATACATGAGTAAATAGCAGTATAAATTTGAATTTGGAATTCCTAACAATACAGGAGATATTTGAGATCAAAGTGGCCAGTACGGCAAAACGCCAATATCATAGGTTTAGGGACCTAATATTAAAATTAAAACAAATATTTTTTATAGAAATAAAATAATAATATCCACAAAACAATGCTCATTGTTTCAAATGTGTTTTCCCATGATGTATGTGTGTGTAATAATAAATAAATAAATAAAAAACTAATTTATGAATTGTTCTGGATTCATCGTGTTATTACTTTGTCCCGTTCCAAATTCGTCATAACACTTACAAATTGCAACATTTAACTATACATGTGACAAGATCATAAATGTCGTTCATGTTTTAATTTGTTCACTAACCTTAGTAACAATTTGCTTTAAGTTTTTAATTTTATCACGAATTTCTTTTAGTATTGGTTAAAATATGACATCTACTGTTATGAACAAATTCAGAACAAACCATCTACATGGCTTACAACCATCTAAAATGATTACCCATAATCTCTCTAGTACCAATCCCTTGTCAAATATTGTATTGAAATATGTCGCCATTGTCGGCAGCGTGGCATTTGCGACTAAAGCAGTACTACCCATCTTCGGAAGCATCATCACCCAGTGAGGAGCGGCCAACACCAGAACCATTGCCGCCACCACCACCAGTTCTGCTCAACAACAATGGTAAATATTAGCAAAGAGCGTGCGTGCACGGTTGGCCCCGTGCACGCCGCCTTAAGGCCCTCCGTCTGGGGATTGCCCTGGTGTTCTCGGGCAATCCCCCCCTTGGCGATAGCCTGACCAACATGGTCGGGCTTGCACGGACGCGCCGGTAGTGGTAGTCGCAGTGTGGACCCTACCATGCGCGCCCACAAGGGCAAGAACACCGGGGGGTTTTAGTGGATCGGCCTGGAACTCTGCCGGGCCAACCCCACACACGCCCGCCGTCTAGCCAACGGCGGGGGTGCGGTTGCGCATTTCCCCCCGAAAAACAATGGATCTTTTATTTAATAAAATGAAAAATAATAATTTTTTGAAGTTGAAATTTTAAGTATCATTCCCAGTCTCAAATAATAATATAGGCACACAGTGAACTCAGTTGTGACAAAAAGTTGATAGGCAAATTTTTTTATATTTTTGCAAAAGTTTGTGTCATTTTTATGACAATCTTTGAATCGAATCTTTATGACAATTGCACTATTCATATGTAATGGTGCTCCCACACTGCCATTATTAAATTAATTAATTAATTAAATTAAATGTTAATAAAGTTAGTAAAAAGGGATCGGACCCGGTTACCGTTATAGCCGGTAACCTTGGGGTTCTGATCGTGTATTTTATAACGCTGGGTTTTCAAACCCTTTGCCTTTACGGTAAGCTTTCAAACGGCTTTCCGGTTTACACATTAATTCCTTCGATTGAATTAATTCGGGTTACCGCTTACCGATATCAAAACCCCCCAAATGGGTTACCGCTCAAAGCGCCGATAAATTTGTGCTAGTTAATTTAGACCTTACGTTTATCGCGTGTAGATTGCTTTTGCACCACATATATGCCAAAGGTCGCGACCGAACTCCGGCGTTATTGCGCCTGCAGTGCTATTTCAATCGCTCGATGTGCATGAGGGAAAGGTTTACCCTTACCCGAACAGTAAGCGGTTAAGCGCATAAACCCCAATTTTACGGGCTATCGTTATTGTTGGGAAACCTGTTGAACGGCTTACCGAGCCTACTGGGTTACCATACGAATGGCTTAAGGAAATGAACGGGTTTTCCGGTTCCTGGTTAGTAAACATTTGGTTTGCTAACAAATATTTGTTCACAATGTTAAAAAATGTTTTCATGTTAGGTAATGTTAGTAAACATTTCTAAACAAAATTGCTAGTAAACAAATTATAACTAAATAAAAAATTTGTTATCTTTTGTTTGTAAACATTAATACAGGTGACAGCGGGGTATTTAAATTCAGAACTGTTCATTCTTCCTTGAGAGAGTCTGTGGCACTATACTTTTCTCTAGCTCTTAGCGTTTGTCGTATCAATAGAGCGCGCTTTTTCTTGTTTTTTTATATAAAAAATTAAAGCTATTCCAATGAGCAAATCTTTTTCCATTTTCGTGTAAACGCCTCAGAACGCAAAACCAAATTGCAAGCCGATGTCATGTTTTCAAATGTCATAAAATGATTGTAAACATTTTCCATCAGTCTAGGAGCACTCATAACATTTAAGAATTCCTAACAGAATGTAACAATTCCTAACATTTGTTAGTGTTAGAAAATGTTTGTAAACATTTAACAGCAGTGTGGGAGCACCATACGTTGTTAAGTTCAAAATTTGCAAACCAAATCGCAAATTTGTTTCACAGATCTTAAAAATATCATTTCTATTTTTCAGAAAGCAAAAAATCTTCGAAGCTCAAGGGAGTGATTGAAATGAGAGCACTCAGTGCAAAGTTCAATGAGAAGCCTCTAAAAGTAGCACAGAGCAGAAAGAGTGTAGACACCCAAACGAAAGCTGTCAAAACAGAGGAGAAAAAAGATAAGAAGCCAGAAATAAAAATGGAAAAGTTGGAAAAAGTTGATAAGACTGAAAAATCTGAAAGAAACAATAAAACTGAGAAGAATGATCACAAAGGTGACAGGAATGAGAAAGTGGACAGAAATGATAAAGTTGATACAAACAAAGTAGATAAAGACAAAAATCACAGACACAGTTCATCTGACAAGCACAGGACGGAGAGGTTGGATAAACATGATCATCACAGACGGCATTCTTCATCGTCGAGACACAAATCACACAAGTCTGATCGCCCGAGAGAGCACAAAGAGCACAGGAAAGAACACAGGAGCGAGGACAAACACAAGCACAGAAATAAGGACAATGGTGTAAGGGACTCGAGGAGTGAACACAAAAATGAATCAGTGAAAGTACCACACGATGCAGGTCACAAGCCGCCAGATTAGTGATTATGCTGCGTTTCTTAGGATATTTATAAGTGAAGTGTGCGGTCAAGCTCATTTTGCTGATGTTAATAGTCTTATAGTGATTGTGTAATGTTGTGTAATGTTGTTGGTTGGTGTATACAGAAGATTCCCTACGGTTTGGTCTCAGGATTGCAGTAAGTGATTCTTTTTATTTTACACTATTTCATAGAAAGCTCAGACACATTTATTGACTGTTAAATTGCATCTTAATTAAAATTTAAATGGTAGTGTTGCAAAACAAAAAGCGAGGTTTGAAAACAAATTATGTATTTGTTTTGCTGTACTATAAGTGTAATATAAGTTTACAAAATGTATAAACTTTTATTTTTAATGGCAGTTGATCTGACATAAAGCAAAATATTTACTTTTATATTAATAGATAGATGTTTATATTAATTAACATTATTAATTCTCGATACAAGCTTGAAATTGTCCCTATTCATTTTCACCCACATCTTAAGGAATTAAGGTTATTGATCAGTTTGCAAAACTACAAACAAATATTAAATGGTTGAAACTATTTCTTATTTTGTAACATAAATATAATGAAATTTGTTACATAGAACTATAAAACTGAAAAGTTCTGGCACATGTCCATTACAACTCAACATGATTATTTCGTAACATGTAGTGTAAGGGCACATGTTTTGTCACAATTTGTGCAAAACCTGAAATAAAATATACGAGACAGATATTATCCAAAATGTTCAACTACCTACCACGCTTTCTAAATGAGGTCGCCAAAATCTCCCCAATCGTAGTACCTAGGTACACCATATGGAAATAAATTCTCTATACTGCGCTGAATAATATAACAACCCTATTTTTTTAGGTTTTTTGGAAACAATTAAAAAGCCTTTTTTATTTGTAAGAAAATATGCCATGCTTTATACAGGTGTAACTGAAAACCACAATAATATTTAAGGGGCATATAAATTGGATACTAAATGGGCCTTAGGTGCTTGTCTAAGACCTGTACAACTTATACTTTCAGAATTATTTGACTTGGAACTGAAAGCAAAAGCTCTCAAGTGACAACCATAATCAGTTCTTATCACAAAAATATTTAAGGGGCTACTCACGATTTTATTTCTACAAAATGAGTCAATAATTTATTACATTCCCGTTTTACACAAGCTATGCCATCTATGCAGATTTGTATGGAACTAATTATAGATTGTTCCTGTGTTGGTACCCGTGACCATAGATAGTATTTTAACATTTTGTTACTTGCGCAGAGACAGTTGATTTGCAAGGGAAAAATATTATTATTATTTACTTTTGATTGTTGTAATCCCATTGAGATATGTTTTTTTGTATAACTTTATTTAACTCTGTCGTCTTTACCTCCTATCAGCAGCGCGACAGCTAAGCGGCAACATCGTACTCGCAGGCAAAACTAAAAGGAGATCTTTCCAAATAATCCACGAACATTTATTTTCATAATTTCTATAGTTTCTTTATAATTAATAATTGAAATAAGTTAGGGTGTCTTTGGTTTTGCGTTATTTTATTAACACGTTGTATGTCCATACACTTTTACCATATTTTAATACACTTTTAGTATTAAAGAAATGGTTTCCATTTTATTTTGTAATATAAAAAATATTCAAATCCAAATAGTAACTCATTTCCAGTAGTAATGGATAAAATCACCAATTAGGGGTGTGATCCAAAATATGTAAAATTCTCTGAGTAGAGTGAATAGTGTTATTGTATACAGGATGGCACATTTAGATCGGTCAGTGTGGGCAAGTCTGTAACTAGAAGACATACAAAAATCTGTTCTTAGGAACCATTTCATCCACAGAACATAGAAAGAGGTTAGAAGGGCTATGTGGGCGGGGCACGCGTAGCCACAACTATGACTAAATGCTCATACTTGTGGCCCCGCAACGCGAACGCGTTGTTTAATCACTGACGGACAACAACAACGTGAGTGTATCGCGAAGCGCGGCGCTATAAATATAAAAAATGCCTTCTTGTGCTATAATTACTTGTAAAACAAGAAGTCAGGTGTCAAGTGTAGCTAAAGAAGGAATTTCTTTTCATCGGTAAGTAGTAAATTGATCATAATGACCATATTCCATAGATCATAATGTCAATATCCACCAAAACTGATCATAACGATAAGTTACATAATATTGTCTTAAAATATACATTACCGGCAATATACGCGCGCGCTTTTTGCCATATTACTTAGAGCGCGTAATGTAGTACACAGCTTTCGGTAGTGACGCATTTGGCTTAATGAGCATTAACGCAGTAGTCGCAGTACAAGGGATAGTGCCGTGCTAATCAAAAAACGCACGCATTACATTTTATCGATAACCACTGGAACGCTCGCCACGCGAAGCGTGGTGGGTTTCAAAAGCAAAAAGTAGTATATCTCAAATATCAAAGGTGCCGCCATTGCGGAATGACTCAACCCGGCGCGTACGGAGTGTTCAAAAAATTGCGGAAAGTGACATATACTGTCTACAAGAGAACAAAAAATACGTATGGAAAGGTAATTTAATATAGAAGGAACTTATAACAGTTAATTAGATAAGGATTAATAATTAAATGAATGAAGCGCGAAAATGTTCGGAAGGTCGCGGAAGACCCGATTTTTTTTAAAAATTTTTTGCACAAAAACTATTTTATAAAACTTTAAATAACCATATATATTATTATAGCCCTATTCTTGAAGATTATTTTGATATATAATAGTTTTGGGTAATATTTTTAATGAAAAAAGAAAAAAATAATAAAATCGATTAATTACGTAATTATATACGCGAGATGCGCACGCGCGACCTCAAATTTAAAAAAAATGCAAAAAATAAATTATTGTCTAAAATTAAATAAAAAATACGTATGGAAAGCTAATTTAATAAGGAATGAACTTATAATAGTTAATTAGATAAGGATTCATAATTGAATGAATAATGACGAGAATAGTAACTAAAGTGCTTAAAATTTCAAAAATACTCACTTTTTGAAAAAAACGTTTAGTGTGGCAATATAACACTATAAACTATCATAAACCATACATAATAATGTAGCCCAATTCTTCTAGTTTATTTTGATATAGAACACTCTACGAAAATACTAATACAGACTAAGTAAGTACGCAATAAATCTCATCGGTCATGGAGTAAGAAACGTATGGATACGGCCAAGTAAGTTAAACCGCAGACTATGACAAATTTATTTCAATCTAAGACTAAAAATAAATTGGACATGACCTGTCAACTTATGAAAGAGACTATTGACAAAGGAATAAAGCCATAGAGAAAATATTTTATTTTTCGCGATTTTTTTATCACACCGCGCGGTTTTACGCAAAGGGAACTGGGTACCATAGTACCCAGGTCGATCGAGAAGATCGAGATTTTGGGGACTATAGTCCCCACGGACGTTCCAGTGGATAAATGTATATTTTTAAATATTTGTATAAAGTAAAAATAACATATTATTTTCACTTAAAATGCCATAATAATAATTATTACTTATCGATAATACAGAATGTTTGGCGAAGCTAACACCTACCCTTTCTAACATCCTATTCATATAAGTACGGCGATGTAATCAAAGATTAAAATTGTAAAAATTAATTTCAATTTTCACGGACGCCGAGCCGCCGCCCGTGGTAAAGTGGCCAGTAACGGAGCTTTACATCAAGCAGTCCAGGTTCAAATCCTGGCGGGAACAAATGTTTGTGTTAGTCTTGTTCTTATTCCTACGTTAGTTTGTGTGATAAGCACGAACATTTGTTCACGAGTCTGTTGGTGGTTTTTGTATTGATTTATTTATTTAAAATATATTTTACTATCAATTATACCCTTTTAATAACTGTTTTTGGACATATTATTTTAGTTTTCCTAAAGATCCGGATATACGTAAAAAGTGGATTGACGCAACAGGTAGAGAAGAATGGATTCCTACTAAGTCAAGCACCATTTGCTCAAAACATTTTAGTGAAAATGATTTTGATATAAAAAAATCTGGGAACAAGTATTTAAAAAGCAGTGTAATACCACATGAAAAAGTAGTGTATTTGTATTCTGCAGTATGTATTATAATTTTTTAATGATATCAAATAATGATTGCAATATCAGTAAGCCAACTCTTTTATGTATAAGATAAATGATGCGAGAAGTTCTACTTCGTCGTTAATCAAAGACTGTTATAAAACGACAAAGAAAAATAATTAAAAAAATACAAGCACAAAATCGACATTTGAAAAAAAAAGTATACAAAATGGAAGATATTATTAACGATTTACAGAAAAAGTTTTCATTAAGACATGAAGATTTGAGTACTTTAAAAAACACAAATTTACAGGTAAATATTTACTTTACAAATATTTACTTCTAAGACATGAAGATTTGAGTACTTTAAAAAACACAAATTTACAGCTAAATATTTACTTTACAAATATTTACTTCTCCATCCAGCCAAAATATCATAACAACTAAACTACCGCACGTCCGTTTGTCAGATTATCCATTCTAGTTTATGCTTTCGGACCGGTGCATTATAGTATTATAGTTTTTCTTTTATTTTACGTCTAACCTACAACATTTTTGAGCTAAAAAGCTATAATTTTGTTTCATAGAAACAAAATATTACTTGAATATTATTAATTATAAACGTATAATGAAAGTAATAATTATTTTTTGGTTTTCTAAATATTTCAAATGGTTAAATTGCTGGCAATATTTGATGTCAATCACTAAAATAATGTTATTTGTACACGCGGCTCTTGACGTCAGTGAATTTCTGTGAATGTGGAGCCCAGTGAGCGTTGTGATTGGTTCAGCCCGATTTCGCGCGACTTTGCATGGGCGGTGCAAGGAAAAGAAGTGGGAGCAAAACTGGCGACAGCGGTTCCCGTACAAACGGTGCATGATTGCCTTTCTAACCTCTTTCTGTGTTCTGTGATTTCATCAATTTTAGTGACAAGAAAAACTGCATACATAGATAAAAAACTTGTTCTCAGTTTGGGAATCGAACCCATTCATGTTGAAAAATAAAACATACATTATTTCTATATGGATATCGATTGTATAGGTCATAAGCAGTAAATGTTATGACCTACAGTCCTACACAATCGATATCCTGATAGAAATATTGTACGTTTTATGTTTCAATACGACCGGGTTCGATTCATGAACTGATTACAAGATTTTTTTTTTAATTTATGTATGCAGTTTTTCTTGTCACTAAAATCGAAGACTCCTAACAACAGATCTTTGTATGTTTTATAGTTACAGACTTGCCCATACTAACCAATCTAAATGTGCCACTGTGTATTACTGAGTAGTGTTATATATTTCTTGATTAAAACAAAAGAAAATGGTTCTGGAACTACATAATACGACTTTTTACTTTGTGGCAATACGCTCGCACGCCTCCTTGTGACCTTAGTATTGCCGTCTCTTTTACTCTCACATAATATTAGGAACGAGTACGCAATCCCTCCACACCTCACCCCACACCGTCCTGCGGTGTGGCACAATTTTACTTTGCAACAGCTTGTCTAGAATAAGTACTATATGTATGTCAATGGCAAATTGGAATACTTTTTGGATACTATTTCTCATTACCGAAATCTTCTCAGGAACTGTATTATCTGCTGACTGAATATCCTTATACAAACGGTTGAAACGGGAGCCATGCAGCTCGATTTTATTCTGCACCCACCCAGACCAGTCAGTGGTGAATGCAGATAGTTACTATGGCAAACTGCAGTTATATGTCGATATTGTGATGTTTTAGGTTGCCTGCCCAACCAAAGTGCCCCGTAACAAATTTGATTGATTTTTTTCTCAAATCTTTGTTACCGTTAAGGAAGAAAGGGTTGACTTACTACATTTACTTAAGTTAAAATATGGTCAGAAACAATTTCAACCATTATGCTAGTTGTAGCTTTACAAACTGCTATCACATTTATCAACATTTCAATTATTGATGTATTTAAATTTTGATTTTGTCGCTTACTCCAATTTAGAATATACCGATGTGATAATACATGTTCATTTTGTATATTTATGTATTATTTTGGAAATAATATTTATTTATGGAAATGTTGGATACATCTTACCTACATGATACTATGTCTGATGTACTGAGGGTGACGCACAATGCTTAGCAGGCCTATGCTTGACACTAAAAAGCAACTGTCTTGTCTTTGTTATTTGTCGGAATTAATCTTGAGACAGAATTATCATGCTTTCATACATTTCTCATCAAAAAAACATGCTCACTTCATTGAATCAGGAATAAAGAAATTAATCCTGACCCTATGAAGTGAGGATATTTATATGAAAAATGCATGATGAAAAAATCCAATATTAGTTTATGTTCTCCTTTGCACTGTTTTAGAAAATGTTCTAAATTCTACTATAATATATACCTACTATAACTACTGCACACTATTTTTTAGTGGTGCAAGATACTTGGTTAATTAATCTTGTTAAAGAGGACTGATATTGTTACAGAAAGTAGATTTATAAGTTGGAGATTGGCGATAGGAATCAAATAACTTTGATCCAAAATGTACCATGTTAATTTGCATAATGTTGAGGATTTTTTGTGATGTAACCTGAAAGTTATTACATAAATCGTTAAGAGTACAAAAACATTACCGCTAAAAGAAGATCACCACTCTTGAAACATTGATATTGTGGCATTCTGTACTTTCGAGTCGAAACACTATATTGATGGGCTTACGAGTGCGCCAATCTTAATATTTCTCTTAAGATCCGCGGAACAAGGAACAAATTTGATGTCAATGTTACTCAGGACAATTACAATATCCATGTCAATGTGTTAGATGGAACTGATTTCAAGAGATTTGCTTAGACGTTGGTGTATATACTGCTTAAGTTTAAATATCAGAAGTGTCTTGACACAGTACACACTTTTGTCCTAATGAGAATATTTCATAAAAGTTTTGTAAAAATATTTTCTAATGTTTACCTCCTTCCGACTTTCCTCTAACCTACCCTAGAAAGAGAGTGAGTGAGAACTTCGGGCATAAAATAGAGGAACTTCAATTTGTCCTCTTATTGTATTCAAATCTATGTGGAGTCCAGTTTTCGTTTTCTATCGCCAATCAAACTCCAAATGAAATAGTATACTACTATAAAGGATATCCCCATTTTCCATACAAACCTGGGCCTAGTGATACAAGGATGAAATTTGGTCTATAATCATAACTTTTTTTTAAGATTTTAATTTTAAGTTTCATTCGCCCAATTTTCACCCTTTTCAGCAATGGCGAAATAGGTGTATTGATACTCAGAAATAAACTCTTCTAGTAACACAAAAGCAAAAATCGGATATCCATTATTCAAACAAAGATCGATCAGGTTAAGAGGGTACTTTGTTCAATGTCGACCAGTAGTTTCGTGAGTCCAAGTATGAGCAGAAGTCGTTGAAAATAAAATCTATCAGAAAATAATAAAAAAAATCATTGAAACACGATAGCGCATGAAATTGACATTGACATTTTGTTAAATGACACATTGTAGAGATGTCATGAATCATGACATGATCATGACTCATGATATCCGATGATTTAGTATCGATCGATTTATACTTTATTGTTCATTTATTTTTCACCTTTAATTCCATACAGTAAATATTTTACAAAATACTGTTGAATGGATGTTATGTTAGTTTATTGTTATTTCAAAAGATAAAATGAGACAGCAACTCGGACCTAGAATGGTAAGTACTTTTGGTTTTTTCAACAATCGATAACAGTAATTGTTAGAAATATAATCGATTTAGCACAGCACTTAGTAATGATCCATCATGTGTGATTACAAAGTAAGCTAGACATATTAATCTTCGGAAGTATAATTTGATTCAAAGTATTAAAAAAATAAACTAAGGGATAGTGACAAGTTATTAAAAATTAAACAACATGTAGGTTTTTGAATATGACACTGAAAAAACTTTTATTATAACACGGAAAACTTTTAACTTAATAAGGTGCGTTTACACAGCAACTTACAAGTCTGCTGAAATTAAATTGCGATTTTCTTCATTTGGCCATTGCATTAGGGACTAATTTTTATTTATATTTAACTCTCAAATTAGAGGATTTTTTTATACCTAAATCATTCGTGCAACGTTGGGCCCAAAATGGGGGATCTCCTTTTTCTCCAATCAAAATTTTTCCAGAGCTATAGAGGCATAATAATAAATATTTGAAATGTTATTTTAAAATATAATTGAATGTATGTATATTTAATATAGAATTTTGCATTTTCTTTAAAAATGCAAATAAAATTTAAAAATGACAAATCAATAAAGAAAAAAAATAGTTTCGGGCGGGATTTGAACCCGCGTCTCCAACATACCATGTTGACTGACGCCTAGACCTCTTGGTCACCGATCTCTTGCCAGCCCTGATGTAATCATTAATCCATTGATCTCTTAAACTTTGTTAAACCAAAGTAGTCAATTCACCGTTAATAACTACGCGTTCAAATCCTGCCCAAGACGAATTTTTTCCTTTATTGATTTTATTCGTTTTTTTAATGTATATTGTTTCGTCTTGTAATTTTTCGCTGACTGAAATGTATGTATTCAGTCAGTTATGACTTAATAATTGGTAGCTTTAAAGATTGATTTTTTGTTTAATATTGTTGTATAGTTTGTCAATCGAATCAGTGTTAATTAAAAAAGATTATAGTCGTGAATTCTGAATGTGTAGATTGTTAATATTAACGTTGTCAGGAGAAATTAAGAGATTGTTCACATTGAATGCAATACTTAATTATAATGTGGAGTGATGTGTTGTTAGAAAATGTTTTTAGTAGTTGCTTGATTGCGACTTGAGAGTAATATAAAACTATTTTCGAAATAATAGTATTAGGTAACATTGTGACATTAATAGCATCCTGTATACTCAATTATCGTCCTGCCACTTTCTCCATTACTTGAGTTAGAGAAAAAGGAATCTTTTGCGAACATGGGCAAGCACGCAGGCTACACGTAAATCTTGGCCTCATTTTCTTTTCACTTTCATTGTGTGACATATAATTTATAGTTGGCATGGCATATAATGAGAGTGCCGGAAACATTTTATATTGGCAATTTTTTTTATAATATTAAGAGAAGAAGAAGACTAAACATTACAAATTAATTCACTATTGCAACCATTTTATTACTATTGTTATTATTTGAACACTGTTTGTATTTATTTATGATGCAAAAGATTTTATGTTTTTAACCGACTTCAAAAAGGAGGAGGTTCGTTGTTTTGTTAACTTGGACGATGTATTTTTCACTAGACTTTTTACAATTTACTAAAACAGCTGATAGGCATGGATTTATCAAATAATTTTATATAATCACAAACAAGCTAACAGTTCAAATAAGTGTTGCCAAAAATAAAATCAAATTCAAATAATAAAGCCAGTTTCAAAATAAACCATTGGATACTCATATATTAGACTGTATAACGTTACGTAACATTTATGTCGACGCACGTCATGTGTTCAAAAAATATTACACTCTGCATAAAACCAAAGACAATTAATTAATAACACACTGATCCTTTCGGCCGCGTACGAAACTGGAACTTCGTAACCAGATGCGATCGAATACTTTTTCGTCCTCATACGTAACCAGTTACGATCAAATACTTTTTAATCCTCGTACGAAACTATGTCACGAGTCTCGTAACCAGATGCGATCGAATCATTTTTCGTCCTTGTACGAAACCACTCAACAATATAAAACCACCTATCAGAAAATCAAACAAACTAGAATGATGGTACAACAACATCAACCGATTCAAAGGGAAGAAGTATCCCACAATGGCTCATCTGTTAGGTACTTTGATAAAGCAGACAAAACGTTGTAATGAATAAATAAATGATGCACTAATATAAATTAAAAGAAGGAAACATTTCTGTAGGGCATAATATCGAAATTAATTGTCCTTATGCTTTCTCATTGTAATTTTTAATTTATTACTTTTATATGAAAATAAAATATCTTATTTCTACTTTGACTATTTCTAACTTTTATGTAAGTTGCTTATGATCAGAAAAAAGAAAACCAGTAATACACAAATGTGAAATGATCACTTCTATTAATGTACAAAAACACGAAAAAGTTTTTGATCGTAACTGGTTTCGTGCAAGGACGAAAAAGTATTCGATCGTAACTGGTTACGAAGCCTCAGTTTCGTACGCGGCCGAAACGACACTGATTGTGTTCACATTGTATTCGACATTGTGTAGTCGTGTGACGCGCACTGTCATCGTGTGTG
Source organism: Schoenobius gigantellus (assembly GCA_963935595.1). Lineage (NCBI taxonomy): Eukaryota > Metazoa > Arthropoda > Insecta > Lepidoptera > Crambidae > Schoenobius > Schoenobius gigantellus. The sequence continues at coordinate 51,658,026 of OZ012542.1, read as the reverse complement.
GATGCGATGCAGTGCCGAGCCATGTAAAAAAATCCTTTTGTTTATTACTTTTGATGCTAACTGTATATGTGCCGAAGTAATTTCTTAAAGAATAATTGCTATGAATGAAATGGCACGAGTCTTGTATATTTTTCTCTTTTCAACTTAAAATCTTGGCAAGACAAATAATTTAACATGCTATCAATCGCACATACTCAGTTTACTCTAGCTTGTTCCGAAAAATTCTGAAGATGCAATAATTAAAAGTGTCATTTCATGATTTCGATACCGTTACAGTATTGTATGTTATTTTAGTATGACATACTTATATACGTACAAATTTTGTTATAATCTTTTTGTATTTTGTATATATTGTCTTAACAACAATAAATTGTCTTAGGGAAAAACATGGAATCGATCACGGACCTGAAAAAGAGACGGACGGAATGTTGTTGAATCACGAGTCAAGCATGCAAATGACAGTACATTTGTATGTGTGCGTGTCTTGCTCGTCGAGAAATGACGGTGGTTTGTCTTGCCTGGTGCATTCTGTGTGAGTGTAGATCGTGTAAAACAAATTAGAATTGTCTGACCTTGCATACTTCACATTTGTGTAATACAAAACTACGTCCATATTTTTTTGTAGGTCCATGGAACCGCTCATGAAAATGTAAAACAGTAAGGATCAACGATTCTACTGTGTAATTAGTATTCACGATGCCAACTTGTTACTGCCACCATTACCTGGGGACATTAATAAAGATATTTATTTATTAAAGAGTTAACTTTTACATTATAACATGTTAATGATTAGATTGATTAGTGTCTAGCAAAATTATCTTGATCCCCGCCTCACCTTTACTTACGGCGTGTTTACCAGTTGCTCATAAAGTGTACGATTATGTATTCTAACTACCAAAAAAAAAAAGCATTACCTTCTTTATTTGTTAGACTGCTCATACCTAGTACTTAAGTATGATCACAGTAACAGTATATCGTAATCAGTAAAAAATAACAGTTTATACTCTATATCAGCAACTCGTGAGACATAGCTTTAGTGTTCTAGATAAAATTTTGTTTTTGTAAATATCGATTTGGTCTCGTAGAGGCTATGAATGTGGTGTTGATATTGATTGAAAACGCAGTTTTAGAGGACTATTTTATTTCCTCAATTTGTTGTGGAATTTTTATAAGAGTTGTATTCACGTTCACAAAATCTGGACCAATAGTTTGATTAATTTTTAATAATAAATTAAGAAGGAAATAAAATTCATAGTCGTCCATTTGTCCGTTTCGTTTTATACATTATAATCATTATTATATTAAGGTGACACGAAATTACTTGAAAAGCATTTATACAATTAGTTTTAAAACATAATTATAATTGTAAATATTTGATTTAGGAATTTCTTGTCCTAAAACTGCGTTATGTTGTGATTGCAGAGTTTTAATGATGTCGATAGAGTATATTATAAAGTATATCTAAGGTGAAGAATGATGAACACTAATATTCACACATATTATGTTTAAATTTGCACTAAGATTAATAAAGATATATTCTGATAGGCTAGATAAGGGTAAGTTTAATATCTTGTGATTTTTATTTCCTCTTTATTTATTGAGAACGAGAATCAGTGTGGATTTTGTTTCATGTTCATAATATTGTTTAAATAAATGCTCTCAAATTGATTGGTTTTTTGTTCTTGTCATGCAACTATCAATAGCACCTTTTTATATGATGTCACACATGTTTTAATACAACAAAAGGTCTACTAAGCAAATATGGAGAGAAGAAAAAGTGTTACAAAAGGAAATATTGTCCAAAACTCGAAACAATATCCTATATCAACCCGTCAGACTAGCGGGATATAGTACGCAAATTCCTGTTCGTCACACCCGGACACTCCATACAACGTTAGCAAATCGATTACCTATTACTACTACTTAAGCAAATGACGTTTGTACACGCGCAAATGTGTGCATATGGAATCTAGTAGGGCTGAGCGCGTGGCTATCAATCGAAATGACACGAGAAGTGCAGCGACTGCCTTCTCTTTTACCCGCATAACGCTATCTCTGTTATCGGCCGGAGCTCGCTTCTACTCGAACGTGAAGTGTCGCCATGCCCGAGCGATCGCGCGCGCCCTTGTTTATGTGTCAGTGATGTCTACAACGAAGTGCCGAGAGGGGTGAAGTATGAATGCGGGGAGATGAGTGGCCATTCTGTACGTAGTACTATTATATCTTCTGTCTTCGTCTAAGGGAATCGTGCCCAGCAGTGGTACATAAAATATGGGTTGCAGTGACAGACGGTCTTTATTTACACTAGGACTTCATATTTAAATTATACTCAAACATGGTATTTGGAATGTTTCACAAATTATAACTATTTGTTGCATTTTGCCATGCTTTGTAAAACTGAACCTAATACAGGATCAATTTTAATGCACCTGCAACCTCACAGGATTAGATAGATAACATCATAAACAATGTTTGTTCTACGACTTTTGATAATTCGTTAGATTTTACTTTCATACAAAAATTTATATTAATTTAATATACTTACTTCTAGAAAGTTTGTAACTCTACGCGCATCACCAGAATTACTTGGGACAGCTCGCGAGCGTAGCGTCGTCTTTTGTTGTCTCAATCAGAGGGTCTATTACCGATCTCATGGTTTTGCAAATGATATCATATGATATCATAGTGCAAAACGAAAAATACGGTTTCCGGTCAGATTTTTGATCATTTCTTCATTATTTAATGATGACATCATTGAAATTATGCCATAGTGATGATATCATTGGAGATCGGTAATACGAAATGCAGCATTTCATGACTTCTTTTTCTCAAATTTATACCATGTCATACGATGAAAGATCCATAATTGGCCTGCAGACTTATCAATGTCACGACAGTGCAATAAAAACTTGAAAATTGATTTTTGTTTAATTTATTGAGTTATCTTAAAACTCGTAAAACGATGATTTCATGAGTTATCTTAAAATTCGTAAAACAATCTAATCCTGCGAGGTTGCAGGTGCATTAAAATTAACCCTGTATAAAACCGCCAACAAATAAGATTCCTGATATTTTAGGTCTGAAAAAAATCCCATGTAATTGAAATAAAAACAACACATTCGATTTCACTGTTTATTTTTTGGTACCATTGTATTGGTACATTAAGAGAGAACACCGACAAAACTCGTTAAGTACAAACAATAAATACAGAGAGACGTAACTCAGTCAGACGGTAAAATAAAAACGAACTGCTTTTATCCAACATACAATTTGTAAGAATAGGGCGTGGCCACAGTGCAAGCGAGTAACATTATGCATATTCAAGTAAGTGTGTATAAAATTTGCTAAAATGTGGTGTATCATCACCTGTGGTCCCACTACTTGAGCAGTAGTGAAACCATAATTTATATTTTACTATTCCTATAGTGCACTAAATTGGAACTATGGTTAAATCGGCAGTTCCAGTGGGGCCCCGTGCCCCGGATTATTTTGTTAAAAACTGCTTTCATCCATTTGCCGCAATTTGTTAGGGAATAAAATAATTAAGCTATTTTTACATAACTTTAATATTATTATAACATCTAATAAGTGTTTTACCCCCTGTTTTACGTACATACTTACTGTTAAATACGCACATCTCCAAGGATGTTGGATGAATAGATACACCATCTTACGAATTTGTTTGTAACCGTGATACCATTTTTGGTCTGATAAATAAACTCTAGAGATCAATTGCATTAACACTTAACTATGTATTTAACACAATCAGATAGAAACTCAACTGAACTAAAATATTATAATTTTACGAAATTTTACTTTAGAAGTTCTTGATTTTTCTACAGACGTACAGGCTACACACTATTTTCAACTATTTAAAATACCTCTCCGAATCTATAACTAATTTCCGGAATTCTAATCCGACTGACATTAGTTTTGTAGAACAGAAATTATCAAACCACAAATGTTCATTGAAACGCTTACAAAAACGACCACGACCTACGTACAAATGAACCTTAAACGTAAATGACAATAAATATTTTGAATGGCACGAGAATAACGTTAGAAAAACATGATTGACTAAATAAGATTCAATAAAGCAAAAAAAAAACCAAATGATTATTATAAAAAAAATGTTTTAAGTTTAATAAACATTTTTCCTTAGAGATCTAAGCATTGATAAGAGATTCGGTAATACCAATCATTTTATAATAATAATAATAATGCTTTTTCTGTTAATAAAATGACTTCAGATACACATTCCTATAACAATCAAATAAGCATAAAAGATAAATTTCTATAAAATTGCACATAATAAGGCACTTTTTTCGTTTAATATAAAATGCAATAACTATCAGTCCTAAAGATACATTGATTCAATAAATATTTCTATGTAGTTAGCATATAATAGTCTAAAAAATATTCGTCGAAATATAAAAAGGTTACAACCATTGTTTATCTATAAGAATATAATTATTGGCAAGTGTTAATCAATTTTATAGCTTAAAAGGGCTAAAAACTTTGGCGGTCGCTTGTTTTTTCTGTCGACGGTCACTGTAAATGAAAATTTCACATCATCAATTTTGACACATAAGCAAATACATAAATAAATATGCAAATTGTAAGACTACAAGTCAGAAACTTATCTATAACTAAATTAATCATGTATAATACGCAGTGCCACAATCAGTCAAAATTTTAAAAATCTAACCACCCACATTAAGTTCATCAAGAAATTGAACTAATTAATTGAAACGATAAATAAATGCGTAATTTACTCGTGTTTTGGAGATGATGCGTGAAATGCGGGATAGTAAAGTAGTATCAGAACTTGTTTTAACCTTTTTGAAAGGAGAATGCCCACATTAACACCGAAAATAATGTTTTATTTATTTGTGTATGGTACAAATTTTGACCCCATTAAAAACAAATCAAAGAAATGATAATAAATGATTAAAGCTGAACGCATACCTGTATGTATAATAAATAAATGACTGTAATCACGACGGTAAAAAATTGCAAATAAATATAATCAGGCGTTTTCGTACTTTTTTTGAATATTTCTGAAATATGGTTAAATATTGACAAAATTTTGGTGGTAGAGAAAAGTAAAAAAATATATGCTCTTGAGAGCAAATTTGCGTTAACGCAAGTTGGTACGGATTCCCATACAAAATGGACATTCTCCTTTGCTGCTATCCCAGCAACAAACCAATAGAATATTATGCAAACACCTATGTTGTATGGAATCCAGTCTTATGTGTATTCCTTAATCTAAACACCTTGTAAACGTAGTTATGATATAAATCATTTAATGGCATCAAAGCAACACCAACGATTTCCATGGGTACTTAAATAACTATAAAATCTGCAGTATAAAAGGGTCATAAGCGCTTATACTGTTGCTAATGCTAAAATATTTGGGTACATTATACAGCTTTAAGTTCGCATAAGCTGACTGATAGCAGTATAATAACATGACAAGACCACATGCGTCTATAAAAACCGCACAGTAAAATAAAGTTACTAGAATAACGGGGTCAATGGGAAAAATGGCAATTGGTGTGAGTATTCAAAATGCCAATTTCCCGTAAAAGCAAACGTTTCGTTTGGCCCTCGACAACAACATCAGAACTTAACAAGAACACAACTAAAACGCACTATAATACACTCATTATTTCGCAGTAGGTCGTACTTTGTCGTAGTTTACGGCATTATATTTGTATACGGCCCCAGAACTTTCCTCATAGTTTCGTAAAGTGCCAGAATATTCGATGATTTTCTATAAGAATCTTTCTTTCTTTATTTTCTGTCTCGAAATTATAGTGAAAAATGTTCGACTTCATTCACAAAACCTACGACACGGAGCGTTCCAGAACATTCGATACTTTTACTTTCCATTAACTTTTTTCGTAATTTTTTTTTCTGACTCGCTGTATGATCGTTAAAGGCGTAATGTAGTGTTCGTAAATTATCGTACTCACCACAAATCTATTGACTTTGGACGCAAAAGTTTTCGAGACGGTTGTGTGCGTCACCTTCATGTTCTCGAATTTTTCGCGAAGACTGTAACAAGGGTGATGACATTAGATCATACAATTCAAACACTTACAATAATACATATATTCTAAACAATAATTCAAACACAGAAGGCTGCCCGCCCATGTCAGGCATTTTGTAGGCCCGTTTATCAAGACGATTTTACCTCCATTTTATTTCTGACCGCCTTTTTGTGGTAATAAGTACAAAAAATGTTCACTACAAAAATCGATTACCGATTTTCAGTCGTGGGCGCGTGGAATGATGACGGACCGGAGAAAGACTGTACCAGGGTCGCCTGCTTGGGTACCTCCGTCTTACCTATTTCTGCCGCAAAGCAGCAGTGCTTGCATTGCATATAGCAGTGAAATTACTGGGTACCGTGACTACATCTTATGCCACAAGTTGGCAACGTACACTGTGGCTCTTGTGGGGGTTGCAGATTTGCTGCGAATCTTACAAGAACCGAATTTACTATAGGCGACTGTTACCACTTACCATTAGGTGGGCATTATGGTCGTTTGCCGACTTAAGAGGGGGTATAAAGCTAAATTGCTAATCGTAGATTTGATATCTACACTTGAAATTGAATAATGAACTACCCAATTTTTTTAAAATAGATATTTAACTATATTTGTAAGTGAATGCACTGAGTGAAAACATAAATTTAAATTATTTTATCGATAGAAAAAAATCGCGAAGATACGTCTAATTTTCAAGGAAAATTGATTGCTTTTCAATGTGATGCATATAACTGCGTCAATTTTTTAATCTCTATATATAATAAAATCGTAGGGGTACAAAAATCTGTAATTGCGAAATATTAAGAAAAAAAATACACAGGTCGCCTTAAAATCATTAGCAGAACACGATAGAATAGTTTTAAAAAAAAATGTTTGTTTGTTGGTTTGTTTGTTTGTTTGTTTGTTTGTTTGTTTGTTTGTTTGTCTGTTTGTCCGGAAAGATCTCCGAAACTACTGGACAGAATTTGATATGGCTTACACCACAATGCTTAGAATTTTCCGGAAGAACATTTAGACATAATTTCGTTTGTTTAAATTCACTTTTTATTTTTAGTGAAAAAATACCATATAAAATTTTCGAATTGGCTTTAGGTAGAAAAACAACATGGCGCACGTGAAATTATTTTGACAAGTCTGTCACATAGTACAGAGAGAAGGTATTTTCTTCCACGAAGAAAAGGCAATGGAACTACGCCATACAGCCTGATCTTAAGTAATTGGATTTCGAAAATTGAAAGGCAGGAATGAAGTGTTTCACATAGTACAAATAAAATTTAATATTTTCTGTTAATGGCTGTGCCCAACTGGATTTCGCCGACCAAATTATCTTTTTCTTATGTCGTACCGTGGTGGTAAGGCAAAAAGATCAAGCCATACAACCAATGTATAAAGCATTTTTTATATAATACTTATCGAGTGACCCATTGATTTACTACTAAACGTTTGGTAGTAAATCAATGGAGTGACCATAAAATTTGTAGTTGTTTGGCTAATTTTCACAAAATCGGTACAATTTTTGAAATATTTGAAATGTTGAAAAATGAAGATACTCTTTTCAAGGTATTTTGAAAGGTGTTATATGTTTTTATATTAGTTTAGGACTAAGGAATCAAACTCTTTCATCCATTTAAAACTATTAAAAGTAATAGATTAATATTGATAATTAAAAAAAAATATCTGACTGCAATGTTCTGGGTTACGCGTAGAGGGACGGGACGGGACTCTTGATCCTAAATTCCTAATGTCTAAAATGACGGATCACATTTTTTTGGATCCACCCAAGGAACATGGATATCGAACGAAGAACCAAAAGAGCAGAACACATTGAACCTAGCTACGTTGACTTAATTTGACATGACTGCCGATAAAGTTCGTTTCCAAACCCAGCGATATGCATATCAAATGAAAGGCCTTGATGAGTAGATCACTATGAACATAGGAAAATCGCCCTAAATTCAACATGGCCGCCGCTCAAATAAAACGGATAAAAGTTCGTTTCCAAACCCAGCAATATGGGTATCAAATGAAAGGCATTGATGAGTAGAGTACTATGAACCTAGCAACATTGACATAAATTCAACATGGCCGCCGCTCAAAAAAGGTAGATAAAAGTTAGTTTTCAAACCTAGCAATATGGGTATCAAATGAAAGGCATTGATGAGTAGAGCACTATGAACCTAGCAACATTGACATAAATTCAACATGGCCGCCGCTCAAAAAAGGTGGAATAAAGTTAGTTTCGAAACCTAGCAATATGGGTATCAAATGAAAGGCCTTGAAGAGTAGAGCACTATGAACCTAGCAACTTAACATGGCCGCCGCTCAAAAAAGGTGGATAAAAGTTAGTTTCCAAGCCTAGCAATATGGGTATCAAATGAAAGGCCTTGAAGAGTAGAGCATTAGGTACCTAGGAAAATCGACCTAAATTCAACATGGCCGCCGCTCAAAAAAAGGATAAATGTTCGTTTTCAAACCCAGCAATATGGGTATCAAATGAAAGGCCCTGATGAGTAGAGCACTATGAACTAGCAACATTGACATACATTCAACATAGCCGCCGCTCTAAAAAGAAGAATAATAGTTCGTTTCCAAACCTAGCAATATAGGTATCAACTGAAAGGCCTAAAAGAGTAGAGCATTATGAACTAAGGAAAATTGCCCTAAATTAAACATGGCCGCCGCTCAAAAAATGGATAAAAGTTCATTCCAAACCTAGCAATATGGGTATCAAATGAAAGGCCTCAAAGAGTAGAGCATTAGGAACCTAGCAAAATCGACCTAAATTCAACATGGCCGCCGCTCAAAAAAAAGGATAAAAGTTCGTTTCCAAACCTAGCAATATGGGTATCAAATGAAAAGCCTAAAAGAGTAGAGCATTATGAACTTAGGAAAATTGCTATAAATTCAACATGGCCGCCGCTCAAAAAATGGATAATAGTTCGTTTCCAAACCCAGCAATATGGGTCTCAAATGAAAGGCCTTGATGAGTAGAGCACTATGAACCTAGCAACACATAAATAAATTCAACATGGCCGCCGCTCAATAAAGGTGGATAAAAGTTCGTTTTCTAATCTAGCAATATAGCTATCAAATGAAAGGTCTTCAAGAGTAGAGCACTATGGAGCTAGCAATATTGACGTAAATTCGACATGGCCACCGCTCAAAAAAGGTGGATAAAAGTTCGTTTTCAAACCTAGCAATATAGGTATCAAATGAAAGGCCTTGAAGAGTAGAGCACTATGAACCTAGGAAAATAGCACGAAATTCAATATGGCCGCTGCTCAAAAAAAAAACTGATAAAAGTTCGTTTCTAAGCCCAGCAATATGGGTATCAAATGAAAGGCCTTGATCAGTAGAGCACTATGAACGTAGCAACATTGACGTAAATTCAACATGGCCGCCGCTCAAAAAAGACGGATAACAGTTGCTTTTCAAACCCAGCAATAGGGGTATTAAATGAAAGTAGGCCCTGAAGGGTACTTAGAGCAGCCATGCTCTAAGTGTGTTCCGCGGAACCTAGGGTTCCGCGGAACCACTCCACAATACCCCTATAAGGGTTCCGCAATAATTTAGAAAAATCAAAACACCCTCTCTGGTCGTACTTTTATTATGCTTATTCGTTCGTTTTTATTACGAACGGAACACGTTCTGTACGTACGTTTAGGTAGAATGGTAGAAATCCCGAATGAGAAGAAACGAACGTCTGCGCTACGTTCACGAAACACCGTGTCTGTATTCCGTGATCGGATATCGAATACGGAAAACGTATTTGTACAGTAACCCAACCATTCATGCTATACATTAACTCTACGAAAATCGCCAGTATTACGAGCGACATAAGAACGGTTCAAAGGTCTAACAGTATAGCTTGACAAGGAGCTTACTCTACGACCAGTCAAAATTGGCCAAGTTGTCATATCCAAAAAATATATTTTATTGGTGTTACCAACACCCATTATAAAATCTAAACTTTATTCGTATACAGTTCTAATTTATTAACAATTGTTTATTTTAATTCGAAACATGAATACGATAAGGATTATTCTTGCAACTATGTTAATATCAATAATGTCTCTAAACAATAATTATACTTAGTGTTATACTTAGTAATATGTAATGTATTTAATTTTGTGGACTGTTAGAAAAAGAGCATTACGAACCTACGAAAATTGTCCTAATTTCGAAATGGCCGATGCTCAAGAAAGGCAGAATAAAGTTGAATCATTATGGAATAAAATGGAGGAAAAAACTAAACACTGTGTTAAGTATTTTGATGGCGAAACGTAGTTCGCGGGCACAGCTAGTATATAATATAAAACTATATTACCTAGGGACTGTACTAGCGATTTTCAAAAATAATGTATATTTTACGAGTAATTAAAATAAAAGTAATTCGGCGCTTACAACGTTCTTATTCCGCGCAGAACGCTATCGTCTGTCGCACCTGACCCGAGGTAACAGGCATGTTTTATTTCATCAATCAGTCTTGATCGCTCCGTTGAGACGAGTAAACTGTGCTTCTGTGCTCCGGCCCGAGAAAATACATCGACCAAATTATGGCGAATGAAAAAACCAAAAAAAAAAAGTCTAAAAGAACTTAAGAAGTCAAAAATTCAACTTATGGCGTATTGTAGAAGGTATGTACCTATTACTTTACTTTTATTATGTTTACGTAATATTTTTTCGTTAATAAGTATTTTCACCTTACAATATAGACCCATGCGCGTTGACTTTTAATAACACAATACAATGCACAAGCGCTGGTGCGACGTAGGCGCGGGTAGTGTATGTAAAACAAATTGATGCGTTTGACTACTCGCGTGCTGGACGTAGGTGACAGTATGTAAACTTTTTATAGTGCTAACATAAATTAAATCAATTTGACGCGAAACTTTAATTATATAAAGACGCGAAATTATCGCATCATACTTCGTTAAGTAATTAAAAGCGTCATTACTGTAACAAATTTAAATTAAGCGACGACCATCTGGCGCTGTGGTTAGGACGTGGACCTTTGGCGCCTTAGGTGCCAACGGTCCCGGATTCGATTCCGGTCGGAGCAGATTTTTTGTGATAAATATGAATATAAATGTATGTGCTCGAACCATGGACGTGTATGTTTATTTATATTTACTTGTGCTTTATTAATTTTTATTTATTTATGTATGTTTATCCGTTATTTCTATGAAATCTACAAATTCTTAATGATACTTATTGGGTTATATAATTGGGGTGAATGGCAAAAAAATATTTATTTATTTATTATTGTTAACTATTTATAGTAATTTTGTATTTCAGAGCTGCTGCAACACGAAATATCACACAAGCTGACGAATACGATCTAGTCAAATCCGTAAGCGGAAACCTCTCATCAAATTTGTAAGTTTATTGCAATTATTGAACTTAGGACATTAATAAATGTTGTGTAGATTTTTCTGGGGACTGAAATCTACTTAATTTACTGTCAAAATATATTTTGATGTGAAAATCTATTTCTAACCAAAATCGCTTTAAAATTTCGGTTAAAATTTGAGGCATTTCATTTCTTTAGACGTTCAAATTGTTTTTTTTTTGTTATAAAATTATAGATAGATTAATAGAGTGAGAGAGAGAATAAGAGAGATAGAGATTAATATTATAGACGTAAATAGCACCGGAGCGTCGGTGGCGCAGTGGACTCGGCACTTGCCTTCCAATCGGGGGGCCGGGGTTCGAGACCCGCCATGTACCAATGTGTTTTTCGTTTCGAATTTCATATGTACATTTGTCTGAGGCTCCTACGGTGAAGGAAAACATCGTGAGGCAACCTGCATACATCTGCGAAGAAATTCAATGATGTATGTGAAGTCGACCAATCCGCACTGGGCCAGCGTGGTTGACTAAGGCCTAATCACCCTAATATAGGGTAGGCTCGAGCCCCTCGGTGGGGACGTATATGGGCTGTGATGATGATGATGATGAAATAGCACCATGATATAATAATGAATGAATTTACGTGAATTAAGTGAATAGGGCGAAAAATATATATTGGGTTTTTTTTTCAGATCATCTTCAACTTTAGACAAAATTCCGACGTCTAAAGTCTAAAAAAATGTTGTACAAAATAAGTTAGTACCAATTTCTCTCCTAAAAATTTTGTTATTCCATACTGGTTTCAACGATGATTTTAAATACAGTTTAATATTATCGAGGCAATCCAAAGACTGCGTAAACCTGCAAATTAGACAAGTATACTGCTAACTTGTGCAAAGCAAAATGTTGCTTACTTACACCCAATTTCCGAAAGGCTGAATAAATCATTATTCAACTAACATGTTGCAACATTTGACAGTAGTGTTAAATCAGTTCGAGTTTCTGAAACGTAGGTTAGTGAAAATTTACTAATCTTTGATCGATTTGATTTGATATGAGAATTATTTTTAGAGATGGAACTATGAACGACACAAAGTGAATGATTTCAGTAATATAACTGAAAATCATTCATTTTGTGTTGTTCATAGTTAATTTTCAACTACCTACGCATAAACTCTAATTGTGTCGTCGCTACTTTTCTTTAAGAAATGTAGCCACGACGACTATGGGAGTTTAGTGCCATAAGAAACATTTATATTTCATTCTGCAGTTATTTTTTTATTTCATTCTATAGTTCATTTCATAGTTCATTCTAAACTATGAACAAACTCTAGAATACTCGTAAATGTGTTGCCACTACCTTTCTTCCCGTGTATGTTGTAAGAGACGAATAAGGTAATTTAGTGCGATTAGGTATGCACAAGTAGCAAACTCTAGAATATATGAGACGCCACTACCTTTCTTTCCGTTTATGTCGTAAGAGACGACTATCTGTGTCATCCACACCCAGACTACTTAGTCTTGGTGTGGCTGACCCCAGCTAGGCCACAAAAAAAAAAACTAGAAAATAGATTGTTTGAGTATGCCGCTATAATGTCCAGAGATAGGTATAGTATGTCTGAGTTTGTCGGCATCAGTTTGTCGCTTGCGCGTTTCAGAGATACGTGTGGCTCAGGTGGGGCAATGTTACCTGACCCTGAGTCACACGAATATCGAAAACGGAAAAACATAGCATAGCAAAAATCTGTTTACTGATATAGATAGGCGGCAGTTTGTCGGAGTTTGTCAGACTAGTAAGGAATTTCAACCCTGCATAACTTCAAGAAAAATATTTACAAAAATGCTTATATCTCGAAAACGGTGCAGCGAAGTTAAAAAATAATGAAATTTTTGATCACCGTGCACTCCCACAGCTAATGAGGACACACATAATAGAGATACAAAAATGGTCAAGTGTGGGTTTGACTTTTTTTCATTTAGGATGAACTGTACCCACTAACGTATAAAGAATGTTCAACGACCAAGTCACACAACATTAACTATAATAATAAAGAAATCGCAGTAAGGAACCTTACGACTTGGCACGACTTTGTCTAGATTTCATTACTTTTTAGAGATAAACAAGCAGCTCCATCGAGACTTGGCTAGTTTTTTACAGAATGTTTTTGGTGGGATTACACTTCTTTTTGTAGAAACTTGAGCTTATTGATTTATTTTATTAGATTTTCTTATTTGATACAGTTTTTTTCTTTTTAGGGGTAGTTTTTTTATTATTACAAATCTTTCTTTTCTTTTTTTCTTTTCTTTATTGGAAGCGGCCCACCAAGTTGAATATTTTTTGTAAAGGCGGTATGTCGATATCTCTAATAGTTTGGTTGGGCTCTTGTGTTTTCTAATCAGGGTCACCAGGTACTTCAGATCTTCGATTATCCTAGTTTTTATTGTTTTCCCTTTATGTGGCCATTAAACCCTAACTCTGTACCATATTTCAGCTCTCTGAGTTTATGGGAAGTACAAGTTCTATTTTGATGATCATGCGTGAGTGAGTGAGTGTCTGTCATAAATGCGAAACTTTGCTTTCGCTTAACTTCGGAACTAAATGACCTACAGACTTGAAATTTTGGATTTTAAGTATGTGATTATAGCTTACTGGATGACAAAAATTTCTGCGTTCTGATATTATCCAGAGGTTCTCAAATAGGGGCCTGAAAATGCGGCGAAATGGTTCCAGTAAAGGATGGTACGGCAGTATTTGCTTCGCGCTCGACTTGGCGGGGGCACTGCCGTGCCCCCAGATTTAGGAAAAAAAAATAAAACGTATTGCGATTTATATAGATTTTGTCACCACTGAGAAGTTTTATTGCCCAGTGGAAAAGTTAAGATTGTAGGTGCATTCGCGAAAGTTTATGATCGGTTGCTTTTTGTCCTTATTGGCTACTCGATAGAGTCGAACAGTAGTCGAGCATAAACTTTCGCGACTGTACTATAGCGACATCTAAGTGATTTTCTGATTTTAGTGCCATCATGATTTTTACACTGGCCTAGATTTGTTTTGGCTCCATATTAAAAGTTATATCTAATGATAAAATGGTGCCACCATATTCACACTCAATTTTAACACTAATTGTTTGATTTCAGTAACACCGAACGACGAGTTTATCGGTTAATCGGGCAAAGACGGCTTTCAAAAAACGGAAAGCTAAGGAAGCAAAAGACCAAAGTATCTATGATGCAAGTGAACGACTTATCATTCATAGCCAAGGTATAGACCGTATTCTGAAAAAAAAAATAATTTTAACATACACATATTAATTATTGTAAATTAAAGCGATTCTTACGGTTAACAATTTCAAAAATTGAAAGCGACATTATAAGAGAGGTAAATAAATATATTTGTCACTACCTTTTCGTATTATTTAAATCTGTACTCCAAGTATTTTTGGTGTTCGAAATATGTTTACGCCTATGCTTATCCGACGAGTGATTAGCAGGTAAATGTAAATAAAGCACTTATTATGTTAAATACCTATATTCTAAATAAATAATAATATTTATTACCTACCCTTTCGTTTTACTTATCACAAGTGAAAAGTATTTTAAATTCACAGTTCAAAGTACGAATAAATAGTCCGACTCGCACTTAGCCAATTTTATCTGCCTAAGGTAGGTTATACTGTGCGCGATCACACAAAACATGAAGAGGGAGCGAACTTATCGCTGCGATGGTCGAGACCGGAACGTGTGAGGCGCGCGGGTGAAATCTGATATTTTTCTAGCTTTATACCCGCTCTTAATTGTATAAAATTATTTTTCATATGTTTTTATTCCAATCTTTAGTTGTAACACATGCGTATTAGAATTTCAGCCAAGGCAAACATCAAAATAACATAAAATAAAACGTCTTTTGCTCTAAACAATATTGAAAGTATTATTACCAAACTTCTATCTAACCTATGAAAAGCCTTCCATCATCAGCTCTGTAACATGATATGATGACTATCAGATGCAAATACTTGAATAACTTTGTGTAATGTATTAGCTTTTTTCGAAATTCCACCATCAAAGGAGAAAAATTGTGGTTGAAATTATTATATGATTATTTGCGTAACACTACTTAAGGTATTTAGGGTAGGTAACAGGACTTTTTTGAAAGCTTCTGCACTATCGTTTGTATGTAAAATAGGTAATTATAAAGTCCCCACAGGAAAAATGAAAATAACGCGGTTGTAGCTGTGGGTGGAAAGATAAGTGTTATATAAAAAAAACTTACCTCTTGGCGGTCTCGAGCTGGGAGTCGGCATCGTCCTCGCCGTCATGGTCAAGGTCTCGCCCAAGGTCCCGCGACAGGTCCCGCGGCGGATCACGCCTTGGCCGTACGGTCTCGCCGTCGGTCCAGTTCTCGAAACGACCGCGGAAACTGGTAGTGCGAGCGAGCTGCTGCGCCTGGAGGGTTTACGTTATTTTTTTTATAATAATCTCCCTGTTTAGGGGAAGGCAAAAGAAACTAAAATCTATGCAGCCTAGTCAGTGGGTAAAACTAATAATTCCCGAGGCAGGAGAATCCAAGCACACATCTATTGTCTTTAGTAGTCTTCTGCATTAATTGGTACACAAAATTACTAACTCATAGTGTTTATTTTAATGCCTTAAATGGAGTGATTGGCGAACCGAGAATGGAAACAGACTTCTGTGGCCATGTGATGATCCAGAAAATCCGCAAAAAAATACTATCATTAACACAAAACAATTGTTTTAATTATTCCCAATATTGAACAGCAACATACATAAATATGTTTGCACCATATCAACACCACTTTCGCTGCACTATATTCACACCGCGGAGCAGAGAAATAAAGAGATGGTCCTAGCTATGTCATGCAGCCATACTTACAAGGTCACGCTTGTTACCTGTTTAAGCGCCTCA
This sequence comes from Schoenobius gigantellus, assembly GCA_963935595.1. Taxonomy (NCBI): domain Eukaryota; kingdom Metazoa; phylum Arthropoda; class Insecta; order Lepidoptera; family Crambidae; genus Schoenobius; species Schoenobius gigantellus. The sequence goes on along the minus strand of OZ012542.1, from coordinate 51,641,691 downwards.
TCATTGCGCCTTATTTCAGCGAGGCGCCGTCTCTCATCCTCGCTATCTTCTTCGTAGCTATATCCTTCCTCTTCTTCGGATTCCTCGCTAGTATCCCCGGTGTGGTTATTCTCACCGGGCGGGGGAGGAGTGAACCGCTTCAGGGGCTTAGGACCTGTGAAGGAATAGATTTTTCTATGCGTTTATTTCAATAGCGAAATCGATGCAAATATTCAAAGGTTTCGTTACAATTATAATTAGAGTAATAATTATAGTTAGCCTAGCCTAGCATAGGCACAAGTGTAACCTGACCTGACCCATTAATAGTCTTTATACTAAGCGTGGGGCTCAATTATAAACTATCATCACATTGCCTGTTCATAAATAAGTTATTATTCGTGCGGGCATTATGTAGAATGTTCGACTAATGGTAGGTACAACATAACATTTCTCTTACTTCATTGTAGTGGACCTATTCCATAATGTACTTCACCGTGGCCTACGTTATTATTATAACGTTTGTATACATCGTCGTTATAGAGGCAGAGTATCGGACCACAATACAGGTTCATTGCAGCTAGTTATTTGTGCCTCCTCCGAACGTCGGATCATCCCGATCATTCTCGAAGCGATATGTCCACAGAGTCTGAGAGGTTAAACAATAGTAGTATTTGATTAGTTAGTAGCCTTCCCCGGAGCGGTGGTTAGTAGACGGTACCTTCGACTTCAAGTTCTTGCGATCACGGGTCAGAAATACTGTATTCCAGTTTCTTAGTTTTTATACATATTTGTATTTTTTTAATTACTTCCACAGAATTCCTCCTTGGGATTAGGTAGTTGTGTCCTGTTCTTAGTTTTTGTTATCCGTGTTATTCGGACTGAAAACCAGGCGCATAAGCCCTACGGCTCAGCCCTGGAGATTCGTAGTGTACCTATTTTATAGTGTACCGATTTCGTAGTATACCTATTCTACAGTGTACCGAATTCGTAGTGTACCTATTCTATAGTGTACCGATTTCGTAGTGTACCTATTCTATAGTGTACCGATTTCTACTGATTTCGTAGTGTACCTATTCTAGTGTACCGAATTCGTAGTGTACCTATTGTATAGTGTACCGATTTCGTAGTGTACCTATTCTATAGTGTACCGATTTCTACTGATTTCGTAGTGTACCTATTCTAGTGTACCGAATTCGTAGTGTACCTATTCCGCAGTGTACCTCACCTTGGTCTATGTTGTTATTGTGATGTTGCTCCTCCTCCATGCGCCGGAACACTCCGATCATTCTCGAGGCGGTGTGACGGTCCGCGGCGAGCCTGGCCTCGCCGGCGCGGTCTTCCGACGCCTCGTCAGCGCGGGCCACTTCCGGGTCCTTGTACACCTCCGGCGAGGGACTCTTCGGGCGCTGCGATCGGGAATGAGAGACAGCTTGATGTTAAATTCTGATGAGATTTCGAGAGTTGTGTGTTGTCTATGTAACATAGTCACACGTGATTTGATATGGATAGATTAAGCGAAAATTGAAAATTACTTACATTTTAATTATTGGGGGCCAGAAATATACTATTTAGCGAAGAGATTTTAAAATATTCAAACTCAAAAATCTTTATTCAATAATAGACCTTTACATGCACTTATTGACGTCAAACAAAAATCTTCAACCAAGTATCTAACTAAGTAACTAAACTTTTACTCTTTGTAAGATGTATGCAAATACAAGTAAAATGAAAAAAAAAGTTGACTTTACACCTGTTCGGAAATTGGGAGAGCCTGGAGAAGAACAGGCAAGAAACTCGGAAAGTCTTGTAGTTTTTTGTCTCTTAAAATTTTAATTATCAACATTACAAATATTATATTTAACAGACATCTTTATTTTAAAATGTAATTGAAAGTTCCAGTGAGTGTTTTCCTATTACAGAGTAATAAGCTGTACTTACCTATATTTTTAGAAATGTCAATAAATTATATTAATTTATTGACGTTCGTATTTATTTTATAGAACACTAGCTTTCCGCTCGCGACTTCGCCCGCGTTATTTTTGTTTTCCCGTGGGCATTTTTTTCGTAGGAAAATTACCCTATATCCTTCCCCTGGTCTCGAACTATCCCTATACCAACTTTCATCAAAATCGGTTCAGTAGTTTCGAAGCCTATTCAATACAAACAAACAATCAAATCTTTCCTCTTTATAATAATAATAATAATAATGTCCTCCTATTGATATTCGGTCCGTCCGATATTCGGTCACGGCGGCCAATCTCTACAGAGACTAGTCATCTGCGCAGGATATAATTATAGTGCACAAGTGACTGCGCAAACGCAAGTGGACTCTCTGTTCCTTCACTCGACCAGTCCGATGGGACGGTTAGCCGACACGACCGGGGCGAGATCAGGCGCAGGACCCACTGTTTAACGTGCCTTCCGAAGCACGGATAATATAATATTAAGTATAGATAGTGTATAAAAAATCCGTTACCTGCGTCTGCCTTGGCGGCGTCATGCGAAACTCGCGGCGTTGCACCTCCGGCTTGTACGTCTCGAAGAAGCGGAACCGGTCCGAGATGTCCGCCGTCTGCACGCTCACTTCCTCCTGCTTGTCCGCCGATCGGACCAAGTCCTTCGGCACGAAGGGCTACGACGGGATTTCAAATTCAAAAATCTTTATTCAACATAGGCCTTTACAGGCACTTATTGACGTCAAAACAAAGCAAAACATTCTAATTTAAAGAAAACATATTTAACCTTGTATGTGCATACATTCTGAATATACTCAAGATGTGTGCAAATAAAAGTAGGAATGAAAAAAAAATTGAATCTACACCTGTTCGGAAAGTGGGAGAGCCTTCTCGAGAAGAACAGGCAAGAAACTCGAAAGGTCAAAATTTTTTATATCCTCTTTTAAATTGCCATTACAATCTTGGTTTTGATACATAGTCATTAAAAGCTTAAACAATACAATCGGTATGCTTACATATACTTAAAATGTCACAAAAAATTATAAACTTATACAATAAATTATGTAAATACTAAACATATGATAAGTTGGTAAAATTCAAAATTAGTGTCAGTTCTCTTCTGACTACTCGTATGTCGTTATTTACCAAATACAACAATATTTAATTACATTAACACGATTATTTACATTATATATAATTTATTATATACCGACAGCAACTGCCTTAATTTTAATAATTTATTTACTTATTTTGAGAAATTTACAGACAAATAGCGGAATATGTATAAAATAGTGATTTCACTTAAAAATCTACGATTTTTCACTTACGATTTCCTTTCTTCGCGGTGGTTCTTGGGGCGGTGGGGAGGTGGGGGGAAGATTTTTGGCATTGGCGTCCAACTCCAGGAAAATGGACCTCGACTTCTTGCCAATACCTGTATATTAAACACAACCTTTGGTTAAACACAAGTGATTATACACGGTTATTTTTTTATCACCCTGGAAAATTTTAGGGACGCTTCAGGACACATCCGTTATTATATTTAAAAAAAACTAAAAACGCTGCTCTCAACTAGTGCAGCATTTTTGGATATTTTAGAAAATTAATAAAAATTAAGTAAGTGAGTTTTTTTTATTCATATTTAAATCATTCTAATACCATGTCGCGAAACGTCCAAAAAATTTTCCAGGGTGATAAAAAAATAACCGTGTATAATAAAGTTCTAGTCTTGCACCTTATCATTTCAGCCACAATATCTGCAGCTGCACACACTGTTGAGTATAGATAGATCTACCCAAGAAGGGGGCAGGGGGGTTTGTTTTACGTACGATAAACGGCTCTTGGTTGTCGATATTGCGGTTGCGGGGCGGCTGGTTTTCGCCAATAAGTTTCTTTAGTACATAAAGAAGTGTCATACTTTCGTCGATCAACGCCTGGTTATCGATGTCTCGGTTGCATGATGTCTGGTTTTCATCGATAACATTTTATCTAGTGCACAGAGAAGTGTCATACCTTCGTCGATCAACGCCTGGTTATCGATGTCTCGGTTGCAGGATGTCTGGTTATCGTCGATAACAGCTTGTCTAGTACTGAAAGAAGTGTTTTTTTTTATACCTTCATTGATCAGCGCCTGGCTGGTTGTCGATGCCTTGGCTGCGTCTCGGGGCTGCTTTTCGTAAAAAAAACAGTTCGTCTAGTACACAGAAAGTCTGATACCTTCGTCGAACAGCGTCTGGTCGTCGATGTCCCGATTGCGAGGCGGCTGGTTCTCGTCGTTAAAGATCTCGCCGTTCTCAAAGCGCTGCTTGATGGCGCGGGCCTTCTCCGCATCTAAGTCCAGCTCGCGGGCGATCTTGTCGGCCGATGTTACGCCTTTGAAACGACATACAATTTCATTTATACAAGATTATTTTTTTATTACCAAAAAACGTTGTGTTCTTGTTCAGACAAGCAAATTGAACAACTTTCACTATGGGACCAACTTTGAAATCGCAAAAAAATCAGCTGTTCCATACATCTAGGTTCAGTGAATGTTGAACATTTGTATGGAACAGCTGATTTTTTTTTGCGATTTCAAAGTTGGTCCAAAAGTGAAAGTTGTTCAGTTTGCTTGTCTGAACAAGCACACAACATTTTTTGGTAATTAAAAAATAAGCTTGTATACAGAGTGAACGGGTAGTTGGAGGTAAAGTGCCCTTAATAGATTGAGCCATTTGAGTGGTAATATAAAAAAAACACGTGTTTATTTTAAGGTAAGTTCTAAAGACTTTCAGACAAAAGTTAGCCCTGTATTGTACTCACCTTGCTCGCTTTGTAGAACCGACTGCTCGTACATTTCTTTAATTTTGGCTTGTTTGCCCTGAAAATAAGAAAAATTATTATGTAGGTATTTAATATTGAAAAATTAAATAATTCTTACATAACAGAATCAACGCAAACATAATTTAACTAAGCACATAAAGTTATATTAGTTTAAGTGTACTTTAAGGTTGTGCAATAAGATGTTCAGTTGTGAACCTATTTAAGGTGTTTGAATAATTTCATTTTAAAATACCTTATATGTAGGTACTTATCATATTATTATTTGTTTAGACTACAAATTACTTTTTAAACACTTGAAATAGCAAAAAAATCAGCTGTTCCATACAAATGTTCAACATTCACTGAACCTAGAGGTATGGAACAGCTGATTTTTTTTGCGATTTCAAAGTTGGTCCCATAGTGAAAGTTGTTCAGTTTCCTTGTCTGAACAAGCACACAATTTTTTTTGGTAATTAAAAAATAACCTTGTATTTACTAAAGGCCTTACTAATAACCATTGTATAAGCCTGATTTAGTTGTCACGTTCACTCGAATGACATTTCAAATTCTAACAAAAGAGACAAAACACTGCTTAACTATACAAGGCTTATACAATGGTTATTAGTAAGGCCTTTAATATATAAAATATTATAATATGGCAATTGCTTACCATAAAAATGGCAATTACTTACCATGAACAAGCGGCTACGTATGTTCTGTATTTCCTGCTTCCGCTCGCGGTGCCTCTGCGAGGACTCGTGCTGCCCGGTCTCGAACTTGCCCACTATCTCGCTCATGTTGCAGAACGACATGGGTTGCTCGCGGTTCGTGGTGTGCTTGTAGGAATTTTTAAGGACCGAGTCTTCGTCTAGGAGGAAAAGAATATGTATTTTATCGACATGTCGATCGACAATGCGACAATAGCAGAGCTAGACACGAGTCTAAATAGATGCCGCGATGCACAGCCAAGTTACTCTTTATTAACAGTGGGCCTAGACACTCTTCATATGTCCAATGGTATTGGGATCCTTGGTGTGGAAATCTCTGCTAAAGTGCAGTTTGGGAGTCATCTGGAGGACAAAGCCAAATTGGCAAGCAAAAAGCTGGGCGTCCTGAACAGAGCAAAGGAGTACTTCACTCCAAGCCAGCGGCTAATGCTTTATAAAGCACAAATTCGGCCGCATATGGAGTACTGCTCGCACCTCTGGGCAGGAGCCCCCAAATATCAGCTCGACCCTCTTGACTCCTTGCAAAGGCGTGCAATTCGCATCATCGGTGATCCCAATATCACGGCTTCAATGGAGACGCTGGAGCAAAGGAGAGACTTTGGTTCTCTCTGCGTGCTTTATCGGCTCTTTAACGGAGAGTGCGCTGGGGAATTGTTTGCAATGGTGCCCTCTTCACCTTTTTACCACCGCACCACCAGCCATCGCAGTAGAGTTCATCCATATTACCTGGAACCGATCTCGTCCAGCACAGTTCGGTTTCAGCGTTCATTCCTTCCACGTACGTGTCGGCTCTGGAATGAACTCCCAGCTGCAGTGTTTCCTGAGCGCTACGATATGTCTTCCTTCAAACAAGGCTTAAGAAGAGCACTTCTCTCCAGGTAGGCAGTGACTGAACTGTGCCCCTGTCATTGCAGATGTCTATGGGCGGTGGTTAACACTTAACATCAGGTGGGCCACTGGCTCGTCTGCCACCGTAAGCAATAAAAAAAAAAGACAAAGTAACTATGTGTTCAAAAACGATAAATAACATAGAAAAAATGTATGGGATTGACATATGCCATCGCTAAATCACGTGGCGATCGATATGTAAATTGACACACAATGTATTGATTCCGAACGAATCTACTACTCGAAATAACTCGTTTTTCATTCTCGTCACTAAATATTAAAATACCGTAGAAAAAGGTGCAATCATGTGAAATCAGAATTAAAATCGTCTTAGAAATACAATAGATACAAGCATTTTAAGCTGTTAATTTGGAAGCGATTAGACAGAGATCCGGCATCAACCGTGACGCCATTATTGAGTACGGCCATAAATAAACTCCATGTCAAAGTGGAGCGTGCGTACTCATTAGTGCCGATTCACTCTTGTCCTGAAAAGACCCCGGTTGCAGTGGAGTGAGACTTTACCTTCTTCATCCTCTGGTTCGCTAGAGCTCGGCTCGACGGGCACTCCGTTCAGATATTCGTCCGAGACACCGACATCCATACCCTTTGCCTTAAACCTGAAACAAAGTTTCGTATTAATGTAATCTTTTCAAATTAATAATCCCAAACTTACCCAATTGCAATGGGATTTATAATTTATAATTTGAAAGTTTGGGATTTATAATTTGAAAAGATACACACGAGAAAACTAAACATATCATTAGTAAAGTATAGAGATACACATTATCATTTGAGAAATAATAACAAGGTTATTTACATAGTATGACAAACAATACATTAGGGTGTTTATGTCATTAAGATCTTTTACATTAACACCATAATGCCGCAAAGCAGCAATGCCTGCATGGCTGTGTTCCACTTTGAAGGGTAAGGCAAGCGGTAGAATTACTTAAGTAACGAATAGGCAACAGCTTATCTGATGAGTCTCATCATCATCACAGTTTATATACGTCCCCACCGAGGGGCACGAGCCTACCCTAGTATGTAAGGGCGATTAGGCCTTAGTCAAACCACGCTGGCCTAGTGCCGATTGGTTGACTTCACATACAACTTTGAATTACTATGCAGGTTTCCTCACGATGTTTTCCTTCACCGTAGGAGCGTCAGATAAATGTACATATGAAATTCGTGAAACGAAAAACAATACCAGAGGGAAACTGTACCAGAGTCGTCTGGATGGGTACCTACCTCCATCTTATCTATTTCTGCCACCAAGCAGCAGTGCTTGCATCGCTGTGTTCCGGGTTGAAGGGTAAGACAGGCTGTGAAATTACTGGGTAGTGACTTCACATCTTATGTCACAAGTTGGCAATTTACACTGCATCCTTGTAGGGGTTGTAAGATTTGCAAGTCTTACAGAACACAAACACGGTTCTATAGGCGACTATATCCACTTACCATCAGGTAGGCTGAAAGTTGGCTTGTTTGTTTTTTATTCAACTTTAACTTACATATTTTTTATTCAACTTTGTTGAATAAAAAATATGTAAGTATATTAAAAGAAAAAAGATTACTATAACTTTGTACATGTCGTCGACGAAATTTCGACTTACAACACATTAAATCCAGGGTACCTATGTATAAGTAGTCTGGGCGACAAGTTTTATTCAATTTTGTTTCTGCTTTTGACTCAAAAAAAGTAATAACATCCAAACCACAAACATACACATTATTATCAGCAATAGAAATTGGATTGTTTGTATTTGATTGATTGGATTGATTGTATCGCTAACCACAAAATAAAATATGTTCTTATTTGAAGTAGAAATTACCATTCTCTGGTCTTGCAATGTATTTTGATAATGAGATAATGTATTTTATACATCGACGAGCAAAAACAAACCAAACCTTTTATTTGACATATACAATGTCTTGGTTTTAAACGTGTCTTACAGATTATCCGGCCATTAAATACCCTTACCGCATTATAATAGTAAAACATAACATACAAGTATCTAATTATATCAGAGTATACTTGATAATAAATGAAACACCACAATAAATGTGACTAAAACATTGCGCTCACAAAACAATAATACACATACCACAGACCTGTGCATATTTTTAATTTAAACGCCTGCGCGAAGTAATAATTAAACTAACAACACGTTTCCACTATCCACACTGCCGACAATTCTAAGGAACGGAAGTAATTCAAAAAGAATATTTAAGAAAATAAAACAACGAAGACGTCTTGCTGGCTCGAGTACCGCTCAACAATGCTGAAGTGCTAACCTCTTTATACTAAGCACTAATTTTAAACTTTAGCGTGCCTAGAAACAAGGTTTAAAATCGTTCGACACTAGCGGAAACAGATCGGCCACGTGTTATACAAAACGATGGATCGATTATACAACGATTTCCATCAAATCCGTATACAATGCGCGCTTGTTACTGCATTACCGTAATGCGATGGTACAAATAGTGCAACGTTTGGAGACGCCGTGATGTGATCGAGTATTTCGAGTGGTACGGCTTTCACGGGGGTCTTTAAAAATAGAATGTGTGAATCGAACTCCAATGACGTAAGAGTTTGTAGATGGATGGATAATAAATGATACAAATAATAAAATCTAACTTTTGGTAACGGTAATTAATATTTCCGGTTGATATAACGATGATGTTACAAATTGGAAATAATTCCAATTTGTAGAATACTGAGAAAAATTAATATTCATGAAACAAAAATTAAATTCTTATAATAAATAATGCACACACAACAAAAAGCCAGACTACGGATAGGCATTTGCACCAGGTTGATGTACTTGACCTTGCTATTTAAAAATAAATCGAATTTTGAAAATTTATAATTTAACATGTAACCACCGAATTTCTAATACACGCCTTCAGTAGACACAAGCTGTAGTAGGAAAAAATACAGAAAGTACAACAAAAATGGTACAATGCCAAACTCTACGAATCTTTCTATTAATAATTCAATATCTTTTTCATAAATAATAGCCATTAGATCAAACTGCCATTTTTTTTGAAAGCACTGGCAAAAAAATGGCAATTTCTGAACATTTGTAATGCAAATATCAAGATCTTTCGGTCCAACTTTATCCGTACAATATTATGATATTCGTAACAGGTCATACACTAGTGAGTCTTGCGACTAGTGTAATAAGGTTGCATTTCACTTTTTCAACGTATCGCGCAGATCTTCGTGATTTCAGCGAATGAGTGGTGTAAGAAATGGCATAGGTGCGTGCGAACGTATGGTGAAGACAGCAGCGATGACGTCATACATTGAATTTGAATACCCTTTTTAAATACCTAACAATGTGTTTTCCTGGCAAAAGAACAATTTTACAAATTTAAACACTGCTTTGTATTTTTGACGCCTTTGACCTTGATCTTAATAGGCTAGATGAATGAAAAAAATTTATTGCTTTAATAAAAGCTCATTCATATAATCACAGAACACAGAAAGAGGTTAGAAGGGCTATGTGGGCGGGGCACGCGTAGCCACAACTATGACTAAATGCTCATACTTGTGGCCCCGCAACGCGAACGCGTTGTTTAATCACTGACGGACAACTACAGTGAGTGTATCGTGAAGCGCGGCGCTATAAATATAAAAAAATGCCTTCTTGTGCTATAATTACTTGTAAAACAAGAAGTCAGGTGTCAAGTGTAGCTAAAGAAGGAATTTCTTTTCATCGGTAAGTAGTAAATTAATCATAATGACCATATTCCATAGATCATAATGTCAAAATCCACCAAAACTGATCATAACGATAAGTTACATAATATTTTTCTAAAAAATATACATTACCGGCAATGTACGCCCGCGATTCTTGCCATATTACTTAGAGCGCGTAATGTAGTACACTGCTTTCGGTAGTGACGCATTTGGCTTAATGAGCATTAACGCAGTAGTCGCAGTACAAGGGATAGTGCCGTGCTAATCAAAAAACGCACGCATTACATTTTATCGATAAATGTATATTTTAAAATATTTGTATAAAGTAAAAATAACATATTATTTGTCACTTAAAATGCCATAATAATAATTATTACTTATCGATAATACAGAATGTTTGGCGAAGCTAACACCTACCCTTTCTAACATCCTATTCATATAAGTACGGCGATGTAATCAAAGATTAAAATTGTAAAATTAATTTCAATTTTCACGATACAATTAGTTCGATTAGTAAAAAAAATATGGGCAAATTCTAAACTAATTTTACAACTTAGAATTTTTAATATCACCATAATATTTATATGACTATTTTAGCATAGGTAGGTGGCCATGCAAGACATGAAGATTTGAGTACTTTAAAAAACACAAATTTACAGGTAAATATTTACTTCTCCATCCAACTAAAATATCCTAACAACTAAACTACCGCACGTCCGTTTGTCAGATTATCCATTCTAGTTTATGCTTTCAGACCGGTGCATTATAGTATTATAGTTTTTCTGTTATTTTACGTCTAACCTACAACATTTTTGAGCTAAAAAGCTTTAATTTTGTTACATAGAAACAAAATATTACTTGAATATTATTAATTATAAACGTATAATGAAAGTAATAATTATTTTTTGGTTTTCTAAATATTTCAAATGGTTAAATTGCTGGCAATATTTAATATCGATAGCTATTAATCGATGTCAATCACTAAAATAATGTTATTTGTACACGCGGCTTTGGACGTCAGTGAATTTCTATGAATGAGGAGCCCAGTGAGCGCTGTGATTGGTTCAGCCCGATTTCGCGCGACTTTGCATGGGCGGTGCAAGGTAAAGAAGTGGGAGCAAAACTGGCGACAGCGGTTCCCGTACAAACGGTGCATGATTGCCTTTCTAACCTCTTTCTGTGTTCTGTGCATATAATAAACAGAAAGAAAAAATCGGTTTTCGAATAACTATAAAAATAACCAAGATATAAGGTATTAAAGGTTTTTCTCCATCTCTTTCTAGCAAAACGACAATTTACATGGAGTTTATATTATGATCGTACTAAACAATGACGTCACGGTTGATGTCGGATCTCTCTGTCTAATCGCTTCCAAATTAACAGCTTAAAATGCTTGTATCTAATGTTTTTCTAGGCTGATTTTAAATCTAATTTCACACGATTGCATCTTTTTCTACGGTTTTTTAATATTTATGAGACGTGAAAATTAGAATTCAGTCATCATCCCAATTGAATATCATATTAGTGAGGATAAGTTCCTCAAACACTAAAAGTACCTATAACTATCTCATTTTATTTTATTTTATTTTTATTTTATTATCTTCGGAAAGCTTACAGCATTATTTACAAAATAGTTGACATAAATAGTTATCGAAATGCCAATTACAAGCTTCCACATATAGAAGTAATTTATGAGTTTCTTTAAATTACATTAATTAACACATTATTTATTATTTGTTAATTGGAGTACTTTCTTTCAGCTATTTTTTTTTTTATTTGATGCACATTACAACAGAAAAGATCAATGCAGCAATCATCACGATACAATTGATTAAGAGATTTACAGGATCTTATTATAAAACTATTAGTTCTATAATTAGTGCGAGTGAACGGTATATGAAGCAATGCATATCTTTGGCGTAGATTCAGAGAGGGAACTTTTAATTCTATTTTACTAAGAAGATCCGGACAGTCAATTTTACTTTGAGCTATTTTTAAAAGGAAACAAATGTCTGCTATGTTTCTTCGCAAATAAAGCGGCAAAAGATGAAGTACTGAGCAGCGTTGTTCATAGTTACAGCGTAACAGTCGGAACCTTCTATATAAGAAACGCGTAAATTTTCTCTGAATTACCTCAATTTTATCTATATATTTACTATACATACGATTCCACACTTGAGATGCATATTCGAGATGACTCCGAACATAAGCGCAATAGAGAATTTTGATCGTTTTCATATTTTTGAACGACTTTGACGATCTAATGACAAAGCCCAGTGATTTATGAGCTTTTTCAGTGATATGCTCTATATGCCTGTCGAATAATAATTTACTGTCATGGATGACACCCAAGTCCCTAGTAAAGAAGTTTTTCGAAACAGACTGACACTTAAGTTTGTAGTCGAATAAGAATGCACTATGTTTACGAGTAAAGTTAACACAATAACATTTAGAGACATTTAGCTCTCCTCATGCTCTCCTCTGCTTTTCGTGAACACGTTGATTGCCGTTTACAAGTTGGTGACGACATTACGACAATAAATCAAAGAACGGGCAAAATTAGGTAATAGTAGCAATTTGAAATGATGAAAAGAAATTTTCTTTGTATAAAATTATTTCATCTAAATACCAAATTGTTGATAAAATAAACACACCATTAATATTCAAAGTTATAGTATCTGCTAGCGATACTTATGATCTGAACATTAGGAGCCAACAAAAACGACCACAATTCACACCAAACAGTACTATTTACGATACGGGGTCTAGGACCTGTGGGTGATTATGATATGCTCGGGCTCCACCTGCGTAAATGTTAATGTTAACGCCTGCTTCGTAATACACCGCATTGAATGCTTTATAAATAACGGCTAAACACAGTGGTCACAGAAGCTATTAACGTCTAACTAACAATGCCGCATAAACGCGTTACGCTGTTGGCCATATCTGTGTAGTGTCAAAATTATCCCGTATATAGCGCGCAAGGACGCAGGTGGAGCCGTAGCATTAGCATAAAACGTTATACATTGTGTAGAAAATATAATATTAAAAAAACAACTAAGTCTTTTTGTTTGATTTTTTGTGTACAGACTTTGGAAGTCATGTGCTGAACACGATTCTCGTGATCAAAGTCTCCACATCTCAGATAATCGCTGAAACTATGGTATTAATAAAATTGTCAGAAAAAGTTTGAATATTTTAAAGGAATTTGCAGTGCGAAAGCCGTCGCTATAACGAGCGGTCTTTTGTCTAGATAGTTGTGCCTCCAAATATTTAAAAAATTATGATATTCAAGTCCAAGTCTATATTCAATTTAGAATAAAATGGGTTTGATTGATGGTCATGTAAATGACAATTTTTACGAGTGCCAATTAAATTAAATTTTATAAACAAAGGTCGCCTTATTGCCGATGTGGCTATCTCAGCCAAGCAATCTCGCAGTAGTGGATAGTTTAACTCGAAACGTGAGAGCAGAACTTAATAGAGATTACCATTTCATTACGTGATAAAACTGTATCAATAAAAATACTGGTGTGAAGGCAAGAAACATAATTTCCCCGCCATAGCTCTGGTGTAAAGGCTGTGTGAAGGTGGGTCCATCGCGATTCTAAACATATCATGTGATTGTTAAATTATAACTTTGTTTTAAACGAATAAGTACACGTAAAAGTTTACGTTCAATAAAATTGTTTGCAAATGAATTTCGTGGTGGTGCACGGTACCACCGAACAAACGAAGTTCTTGCGCTCCGAACCTGCGCTGGGCCATCGTGGTGGGAGTCAGGCCAACCCAACCCCCCTTTACGCTACCACTACATGTTAGTGTTAACGCCTGCATTATACAAGTTATTGAATGCCTAAAATTTTAATCAGTGACTACATTTGTGGAGTTTACTGATAAATAATACGTGTTCACGATACAGCATTTATTTGGAGACTGAATGTCGGTTACAATCTTAAGACTAAGAACTTATTCTAAAACTACCTGCAACTAATAATTAATATAAAATATTCACCACCTCCACCCTTAATTAACAATATAGGTATTTTATACATACTTAACTAATAACATTTTTTTAAAAATTAAAATTACATTTTTTTACTGAATCTAACTACTACCTACTTATTATAATTTTCATCTATACCATAACGTATCGGGCGCTTACGTATTCTTTTACTACTGACTATCGGACTACTAGGGGTGCGGTCATCGCGGGGTCGGGACACGGGCGTGCCCTCGTCTCTTGATGGAACCATAGACCTCTCTGACGTGTTTACATCACATGATGCTTCGGACTGGCACGGTAAGGAAGGAACGATCGACGCGCCTGACATGAGTGCTTCTCCTCTTAGTCCTTTCTCCTCTAAAAGTTACAAGTTATTACCGTCTAACGCCACTTCCAATGTAGGTGCTGGCCACAATGTGTTATGGCAAAATTATTGCTTATATTACAACGACTACGTTACGACGCAAGTAGTGACGTGGGGTTAGGGAGAGGATTATTCTCTGATTGCATCGCGGTAAACTTATAAACTTGATCAGTCTTATTAATAAAAAAGAAACATCGTTTTCCTGCCTTAATTCGAACGTACGCTTGGAGTAGTTAATCTCTCTAAATACGGAGTTAGCTCACACTATCAAAGCATTCCTTACTACGTGTTTAAATACTTACTTATAAAAAAAATCACCAAAAAATAAAAGCGACTTCAAAAACACCAAAAGTCATAAGTAATACATACAACCTTACAGTTTTATACAGTATGTTTCTGAATCAAGTATAGAAAAAAGCATCCCACATTTTATTGTATACTTTTTAGGGGCCATTTAATTTTTTTACCCTCTGTTGCGCACCTGATGTGCATAAACCGTTAAATAACTCTTGAATGTTATTTAACGGTTTATGCACATCAGGTGCGCAACAGAGGGTAATAGTACATTATGGTACAAGTGGGTAATGTTGGTGATTACCGCTGAGGCGCATTGAGGCCCGAGCCGTCAGGCGAGGGTCTTAAGAAGCCGAGGACGGTAACCATCAATACACACGTGTATCATACAACGTTTTTCAACACACTTCTGAATAAAACAATACTTAAATAAAAAACCATTTTACATAGTAGATAAAAAGTTTACTTAGAGAAACAATTAGTAAATGTGCAGTTAGTAAAATTATAATTAACTATTTTTGATGACATAGCGGTCTCATCAGATAGATTATTTATTGAAATACTTTCATGTTCTATTGTTATTTGTGATGGTTCATTATTCGTGTATGTAGGTGAAATCCAATCATTGGACGTACTTGGTATTTCGCCAGTAGGATGCGTCTCAGAATAAAGTTTAATTCTTTTTGTGATTTTTGCACAAATTTCCTTCTTGTTTTGTATGGAATCTTCTACGTATGCTTCTGCTACATTGCTAGATCGCCACCCGCCATGTCGCTTCAAAGTCATTATATCAGCTCCTGAATTTGCCAGCAATGTAGCTGAAGTTCTTCTGAAACTATGTCCAGTGTAGCTCTCAGCATCTACTAAACCCAAAAACTTAGCGATTTCTTTAGGCATAGAACCAAATTTGTTTATACCTATAGGCTGACAGGTACATTTACCATTCTGGTAATTTAGAAATAAACGGTATTTTTTTGTTTTTAGCGAACGCAAACTTTCATACTTCTTAACAATATCATAGAATGGACCGTGTATGGTGAATGACCTAGGTATTTTATTTTTCGTGATAAGTATCTTCACTAAAAGCATCTGGCCATGGTTCTCTATATCTTTAACAGTTATATTTGTTAATTCTTGTATCCTACAGGCACCAGTTACACCAAATATTAAAGCAACCTGAAACAAAAGAAACAATAATTAAGGTCAACACACAACACAAGCTGCTATTAAATATTTAATTAAAATTAATTTAACTAACCTTTGTAGCCAAATATTGGTTATCTGGAGCATCTTTAATAAATTTTTCAATATCATCAGATGATAAAACCTTTGATTTTTTGCTTCTAAATCCATCAGATAGTCTCTTTAGATAAGCTGACAAATTCGAGTATGTTTTTAAGTCCACTCCATTCTTTGTTCGGACTGTACTTTTTAACATTGAGTAAATACACCACAAAGAGCTAGGTTTGTACTTAGAAGATAATTCTTTAAAGTACGCCATGAACACATTTTCTGAAAAAGACTGCGTATTCTTGTTGTTCTGCCATTGTATGAAATTTTGGTACGCTAATAGATATTTTTCCTTTGAGTTTTCTGGTAGTAAACTTTCCATAACGTTCTGGGCTTCACATCTTAACTTCAAAAGAGAAAACGAGACGAGTTGTGAAAAATGTTTCGTAATGGCGGGAAAAATTAATCAGTTTTCCTATGCGCGCGCATCGGCCATAGACTAATAAATTTCGTAATGGCGGGAAAAATTAATCAGTTTTCCTATGCGCGCGCATCGGCCATAGACAAAAAAATGAGGTTTCTTTTTTTTGGGCTTTTCGCGGATAGCATTTTAGCGCAAGTGTAAGCGTAACTCAACCAATAATATTAAAAAAAAACTATTACTCACTCGTGAATAATAGTAATGAAAAAGTCACAGTTTGATTATAGGTGTCATTATGTGCCTAATTGCCATGGAATTAGAGCCACTTTATGAGGAAGTGTGTTGAAATAGTACAAGTGTGTAATGTTGGTGATTACCGCTGAGGCGCATTGAGGCCCGAGCCGTCAGGCGAGGGTCTTAAGAAGCCGAGGACGGTAACCATCAATACACACGTGTATCATACAACGTTTTTCAACACACTTCTGAATAAAACAATACTTAAATAAAAAACCATTTTACATAGTAGATAAAAAGTTTACTTAGAGAAACAATTAGTAAATGTGCAGTTAGTAAAATTATTATTAACTATTTTTGATGACATAGCGGTCTCATCAGATAGATTATTTATTGAAATACTTTCATGTTCTATTGTTATTTGTGATGGTTCATTATTCGTGTAGGTAGGTGATATCCAATCATTGGACGTACTTGGTATTTCGCCAGTAAGATGCGTCTCAGAATCAAGTTTAATTCTTTTTGTGATTTTTGCACAAATTTCCTTCTTGTTTTGTATGGAATCTTCTACGTATGATTCTGCTACATTGCTAGATCGCCACCCGCCATGTCGCTTCAAAGTCATTATATCAGCTCCTGAATTTGCCAGCAATGTAGCTGAAGTTCTTCTGAAACTATGTCCAGTGTAGCTCTCAGCATCTACTAAACCCAAAAACTTAGCGATTTCTTTAGGCATAGAACCAAATTTGTTTATACCTATAGGCTGACAGGTACATTTACCATTCTGGTAATTTAGAAAGAAACGGTCATTTTTTGTTTTTGGCGAACGCAAACTTTCATACTTCTTAACAATATCATAGAATGGACCGTGTATGGTGAATGACCTAGGTATTTTATTTTTCGTGATAGGTATCTTCACTAAAAGCATCTGGCTATGGTTCTCTATATCTTTTACAGTTATATTTGTTAATTCTTGTATCCTACAGGCACCAGTTACACCAAATATTAAAGCAACCTGAAACAAAAGAAACAATAATTAAGGTCAACACACAACACAAGCTGCTATTAAATATTTAATTAAAATTAATTTAACTAACCTTTGTAGCCAAATATTGGTTATCTGGAGCATCTTTAATAAATTTTTCAATATCATCAGATGATAAAGCCTTTGATTTTTTGCTTCTAAATCCATCAGATAGTCTCTTTAGATAAGCTGACAAATTCGAGTATGTTTTTAAGTCCACTCCATTCTTTGTTCGGACTGTACTTTTTAACATTGAGTAAATACACCACAAAGAGCTAGGTTTGTACTTAGAAGATAATTCTTTAAAGTACGCCATGAACACATTTTCTGAAAAAGACTGCGTATTCTTGTTGTTCTGCCATTGTATGAAATTTTGGTACGCTAATAGATATTTTTCCTTTGAGTTTTCTGGTAGTAAACTTTCCATAACGTTCTGGGCTTCACATCTTAACTTCAAAAGAGAAAACGAGACGAGTTGTGAAAAATGTTTCGTAATGGCGGGAAAAATTAATCAGTTTTCCTATGCGCGCGCATCGGCCATAGACTAATAAATTTCGTAATGGCGGGAAAAATTAATCAGTTTTCCTATGCGCGCGCATCGGCCATAGACAAAAAAATGAGGTTTCTTTTTTTTGGGCTTTTCGCGGATAGCATTTTAGCGCAAGTGTAAGCGTAACTCAACCAATAATATTAAAAAAAAACTATTACTCACTCGTGAATAATAGTAATGAAAAAGTCACAGTTTGATTATAGGTGTCATTATGTGCCTAATTGCCATGGAATTAGAGCCACTTTATGAGGAAGTGTGTTGAAATAGTACAAGTGTGTAATGTTGGTGATTACCGCTGAGGCGCATTGAGGCCCGAGCCGTCAGGCGAGGGTCTTAAGAAGCCGAGGACGGTAACCATCAATACACACGTGTATCATACAACGTTTTTCAACACACTTCTGAATAAAACAATACTTAAATAAAAAACCATTTTACATAGTAGATAAAAAGTTTACTTAGAGAAACAATTAGTAAATGTGCAGTTAGTAAAATTATTATTAACTATTTTTGATGACATAGCGGTCTCATCAGATAGATTATTTATTGAAATACTTTCATGTTCTATTGTTATTTGTGATGGTTCATTATTCGTGTAGGTAGGTGATATCCAATCATTGGACGTACTTGGTATTTCGCCAGTAAGATGCGTCTCAGAATCAAGTTTAATTCTTTTTGTGATTTTTGCACAAATTTCCTTCTTGTTTTGTATGGAATCTTCTACGTATGATTCTGCTACATTGCTAGATCGCCACCCGCCATGTCGCTTCAAAGTCATTATATCAGCTCCTGAATTTGCCAGCAATGTAGCTGAAGTTCTTCTGAAACTATGTCCAGTGTAGCTCTCAGCATCTACTAAACCCAAAAACTTAGCGATTTCTTTAGGCATAGAACCAAATTTGTTTATGCCTATAGGCTGACAGGTACATTTACCATTCTGGTAATTTAGAAAGAAACGGTCATTTTTTGTTTTTGGCGAACGCAAACTTTCATACTTCTTAACAATATCATAGAATGGACCGTGTATGGTGAATGACCTAGGTATTTTATTTTTCGTGATAGGTATCTTCACTAAAAGCATCTGGCTATGGTTCTCTATATCTTTTACAGTTATATTTGTTAATTCTTGTATCCTACAGGCACCAGTTACACCAAATATTAAAGCAACCTGAAACAAAAGAAACAATAATTAAGGTCAACACACAACACAAGCTGCTATTAAATATTTAATTAAAATTAATTTAACTAACCTTTGTAGCCAAATATTGGTTATCTGGAGCATCTTTAATAAATTTTTCAATATCATCAGATGATAAAGCCTTTGATTTTTTGCTTCTAAATCCATCAGATAGTCTCTTTAGATAAGCTGACAAATTCGAGTATGTTTTTAAGTCCACTCCATTCTTTGTTCGGACTGTACTTTTTAACATTGAGTAAATACACCACAAAGAGCTAGGTTTGTACTTAGAAGATAATTCTTTAAAGTACGCCATGAACACATTTTCTGAAAAAGACTGCGTATTCTTGTTGTTCTGCCATTGTATGAAATTTTGGTACGCTAATAGATATTTTTCCTTTGAGTTTTCTGGTAGTAAACTTTCCATAATGTTCTGGGCTTCACATCTTATATCGGGCGGTGTACAACATAAATCATTTTCTTCATAAATTGTATTTGCAGACATCTTAATTAATAACTAACTAAATAACTTCAAAAGAGAAAACGAGACGAGTTGTGAAAAATGTTTCGTAATGGCGGAAAGAATTAATCAGTTTTCCTATGCGCGCGCATCGGCCATAGACTAATAAATTTCGTAATGGCGGGAAAAATTAATCAGTTTTCCTATGCGCGCGCATCGGCCATAGACTAAAAAATGAGGTTTCTTTTTTTTTTGGGCTTTTCGCGGATAGCATTTTAGCGCAAGTGTAAGCGTAACTCAACCAATAATATTAAAAAAAAACTATTACTCACTCGTGAATAATAGTAATGAAAAAGTCACAGTTTGATTATAGGTGTCATTATGTGCCTAATTGCCATGGGATTAGAGCCACTTTATGAGGAAGTGTGTTGAAAAAAAATTAAATGGCCCCTAAAAAGTATACATCAGTAATATCGGATATTTATGTCGGTGTTAAAAGTAACTACATTAATTGCTCTTATATTTTTAAGACTTTCAAGGTGATCATTGCTTGGCTGTTATGTTGTATGTATTCTTTTATTATTTATGACTATTTGTCGTTTAATTAAAAAAAATGTTTTTTTTCAATCTTTTTAGTTAATACGTATATTAGAATTTGAGCCAAGGCAAACACCAGAATAACTTAAAATAAAACGGTTTCTAAACAGTTACAAAAGAATTATTCCCGAACTCCTAATTGATCAGAAACCTCCCATCATCAGCTCAGAAACATGACATGACGACTACCAGACGCAAATACCTGAATATCTTAAGGAGAAACATGAAACACGTTGGACGTGCCAATGAAATTCAAGGGTTTCTCTCGATTTTCATGGGATTCCATCATCAGATCATGACATGCTGACAATGGCACTACCTCGGGAGTATACTCTTTCGATTGCAAAAAGAATTTTGAAAATAGGTCCACAAATGGCGGAGTAATCGGTGAACATACATAAAAAAATAGATACAGCTGAACATACTAGAACCTCCTCCTTTTTCGAAGTCGGTTAAAATAGTTATTTGTTATACATGAGTGCAAAGTTGCTTTTTAACTGCGTGATGCTCAACTTTGATGACCGAGCAAGCGAAGGATTATAAAATTAGAATCCTTAGCGTTAGCGAGGGAATCAAAAGAGCACAAGGTGAAAAATCTTTAACGTAACTTTTCATCCCCCCTCAGCGAGGAAATGAAACTTAAAGCAAATTAAAAACAAAATTACATACACCAAGGAGGTTCAGTCTGAGTTTTTAACAAATTTAAAAAAAGTTGTATGATAAATTCTAATGGAGATGGAAGTAAATAGGTTTAATTGGGATGATGACTGAATTCTAATTTTTACGTCTCCTCATTAAATATTAAAATACCGTGGAAAAAGACGCAGTCCTGTAAAATCAGAATTAAAATCGGCTTAGAAATACATTAGATACAAGCATTTTAAGTTTTTAATTTGAAGGCGATTAGACAGAGAGATCCGACATCAACCGTGACGTCATTGTTGAGTACGGCCATATAAACTCCTTGTAAATTGGCGTTTTGCTAGAAAGAGATGGAGAAAAATCTTTAATACCTTATATCTTGGTTCTTTTATAGTTATTCGAAAACCGATTTTTTCTTTCTGTTTATTATATGAATGAGCTTATATTAAAGCAAAAAAAATTTTTTTGTCATCTAGCTTATTATGTTTTGAAATCACATACCTATAGTGCATGCGATGTTCTAAATTTAAATTTACTTTAACCTCAAGCGGATAAAAACTGCTTTGGCGGTCAGATATCGAACAGCAAAAATACTCTTTCCGAGATGGGGGGATGAAAAATTGTTTAGTACTGACTCCGAGTAAAGTTATTATTGCTTTAGTCCACGTTTATTAATAAGACGGGATGTAGCTATGTTATTTAATTACTTACTTGGCGAGCTTAGATAAGAGGGCGGTGCTTTTTTCCCTGGGAGCGCGTGGTTCAGTCAATGGCGCAGTCTCCGGCTCACGTGCGCGCTTCTCAAAAACTTCGAAGCGCGATTTCACGTCCAGCTGGGATAGTTCTTCTAACCCAAGATCCGGCTTGTCTGACGCTGAAATGAGGGGGTGTTATTTATAATGTGCTATTGTACAAGGAAATATTTGAAAGAAATCAATTGCTTTAAAATTGAAATCATTATCTCTATGTTCGCTTAGTTGACTAATGAAAAATATCGGATACGTATTTTATTTCTTTATGTTGCCTCATCAATAAACAGAAACGATACATTGACATGAAATGTCCGCTCCGTTTCTATCAGACCTAACTACGTCTTCAAATGAATGACGCAGTGAGCCTTTACTTTTTAACTTTAATCTGCTTTGTCTAAATTGTTTTACTATTGCATTAATAATAAAGTATGTTTATAATTTTTTAAATCATTTAACTGGCGTAATAATTTTAATGACATATCCTGCCATCATGCTGATAGTCATTGTAGGTTGTAAGTATAGCTTTTTGGAGGGGACACTGTCACAACCAGAACCTGGATGAAATCTTGCCGTATGTAGAAATAGTTATTCAATCAACAACACAAGAGAATTTTTTTTTAACAAGCGCAGCGAGCTATGCTAATGTAAACTACAGGAGACAGCAAGTGATTTTTATTCAGGATACGAAACAAAAACGTCCTAAATATATAAATATTAGCGCCCGAATCAGCGTGAAAAACAATAACAAATGAGAAGTCACTACAAACTTAGAAATAATTATCACATATACTTCTACAAATTATCATAGAAATAGAATCATATTTTATTGTAACATTGGCTTAGGCCGCAAATATTTTTTTAAGCAACACGGATGGCAAGCAAGCGTAGGGTTAGCTAGCAATCAGTCGCCCCTGTTTCGCCACCCTTTTTCTGCCAGGGGATGTCTTTAGGAGCTGACTAAGGGAGTTTACCGTACGAAACAGAACAGTATACTCTGAAACCAATTTCGATTGATAGACCTGACAAATTAGACCCGTATTGCACGGATTCTGAGTGCAACTCAATAATTTTGCGCTTGTGTTGCTACTCAAGCGTACTATCGCGCGCAGTTCCGCCTGATCACCGCTACGCTCATTTTCGTTTGCACTAGCGCTCTCTAGCCCCACCCCGTCGACCTCGAATAGACATGGAATAATGAAATAAAAGATTCTTCTTCGGCCTGCCGCCGAGCCGCCGAGGAACCCCCCTACGCCGATTAGAGAGAGAAAAAGTATTTCTTTTCTAATAGGCCAAAACTTAAAGGTTCGGTCAGATAGCGGGCGGGGCGGGACGGCGACGGGGCGTCGGCGCGATATAAGCAGTTGTAATGTATGAGTTATTATGAAAGACGTCACACAGCGCCGTCCCGCCCGGCGTGTCACGTCCCGCCGACGCCCCGCCCGGCGTGAATACAACAGGCGGGCGTGAGCGCGACGGCGGCGTATTACGCGTTGTGTTCTATGAGTTTTCACTTTCGCGTTCACACTGACGGCGGGGCGTCGGCGTTGACGTCCCGCCGGCTATGTGACATCCACGCCGCGTCGCCGCTCCGCCGACGCCCCGTCGCCGTCCCGCCACGCCCGCTGTCTGACTGAACCTTAAGGGGGCGTAGCCCGGCGCTTCCGCACGATTCAAGCGAATAAATTTTTAAATGGTCAGGCGGAAGTGCTCGCGATAGTACAAAAAATCACAATCCCAATGTAGATCGATCGGAACTAGTTCAAGAGTAAGCCTACTAACCCTGCAGCGTCTTGTAGTAGGCCAACACCTGCTCATCTGAGGAGAAACCGGTGGACAGCAGTGGGACGTATATGTGTGTCACATACGTTGAAGTAGGCAAGTGGGACGGGTTGAAGTAAGTGCGCCATACGGATTGAGGTAAGTGGGAGCCACATAATTTGAAGTAAGTGAGAGTCATATGGGTTGAAGTGAGTGAGATAGAGTCACTAGATGAGATAGACCACACCCATGCAGGATGACGACGTGACATTATTGTGTGACTTAAACACTTTGTTAGTTAATGCAAGGTCACCTTTCAAGTTAAAATCAAAGTGTTTAATGCAAGGTTACCTATGTGGCGCACTTACTTCAACCCATACCACTTACCTACTTCAACATATGTGAATCACTTCAACCCCTGTGCTTAAAAGCAGAGCCAAATTTTGTGTGCCTGTTCTGACACGCAAAATAATAGCGAAAAACCAGCTGTTCCATACGAATGTTCTACATCCACTGAACATATAGGTATACAAGATTATTTTTTAATTATCACAAAAAAATTGTGTGCTTGTTCAGACAAGCAAACTGAACAACTTTCACTATGGGACCAACTTTGAAATCGCAAAAAATATCAGCTGTTCCATACATCTAGGTTCAGTGAATGTTGAACTTTTCTATGGAACAGCTGATTTTTTTTTGCGATTTCAAAGTTGGTCCCATAGTGAAAGTTGTTCAGTTTGCCTGTCTGAACAAGCACACAATTTTTTTGTGATAATTAAAAAATAAACTTGTATATTGAACAGCTGATTATTTCGCGATTTCAAAATTGGTCCCATAGTAAAAGTTGTATAGTATGCTTGTCTGAACAAACACACAAAACTTAGCTCCAGCTTGAAAAATAATCCTGTACGTATATATACCTCTCACGACATCTGGCGGCAGTTCTACTGGACTGCTTTCGCATATGATCATCTGATGCTTTTTCGGGATATCTGCCGACGTAATTATTTCTTATTATTAATGCAATAAAGTTTGCTTCACGTTCATTAAAAATAGTCTTAACCATAAATATTTTTTTTCTGTCTTCCATATATTTATAACTATTTAGAAAATGATAAACGTTTTCGCATTGGTACGAGTACCGACGTAGTACAAATGTATGAAATTTTACAACATGTAACATAAATAACGCACATACTGAAAGCAGTTTGTTAAAAATATGCAAATAACTCAATTTCAGTACTTTTTTCAGATATATTAAAGAAAACTAAATGTATCTAACACGTAAGTGTTATAGGACTAGGAATGCACCTATCTAGTGAGTGAGAACACTTGCGCGTTTAAAAAGTTTAAACACACCTTACAAGGTGTGTTTAAAAATGTGATGTTGTGGATTCTTGTTTCTTTTTTACTTTTATTTTTTTTTACTGTAAGCTACTTTTATAATTTTTTTTTGAATTGAAATTGATCCAGACGTCAATTCAAGTGCGGACAGACGTGCAAATGATATATAATTTAACAATGTCATAATAAAAGAAATTCCTAACAACGTAAAAATGAATACAAGAATATTTTCACCTCGGGCAGAATTCAAAACTGAACGCGCATTAGATGTCAACGTTGGATGTTTAATACGTAGTTATCAACAGTGAAAAAGGTCTAATTTGATGCGTAGAGTTGAAGTTTCGGGACACAACACGGTATTTTTAAGACGCAAGTTCGAATCCTGTCCAAGGTGATCTATTTATTTTTATGAATAATAAAGAAAATTATTAAATCAACATACCTATTTATATTAAAACTAGCTTTTGCCCGCCACTTCGTCTGCGTCGAAGTCCATCCCCTTTCCAAATCCCCCCCCCCCTTAACACCCTTACAGAATGATTTCGGGGATAAAAACTATTATTTATGCTTTCCCACACAACTCAAACTATCTCCATGCCAAATTTAATACAAATCCGACAGTCGCTTATTGATTTTCCATCCCATACAAACTTCCACCCCCCTTTTCTCCCCTTAAGGGGTGATTTCTGCGATAAAAGCTGTCCTTTACTCAAACTCACTTTACTCAGGTAGGTAGGCAGTGACAGAACTGTGCCCCTGGCATTGCAGATGTCCATGAGCGGTGGTTACCACTTAACATCAGGTGGGCCACTGGCTCGTCTGCCACCGTTAGCAATAAAAATAAAAAAACTATGTCTATACCAAATTTCATTAAATCGGTTCAGTAGTATAGGCGTGATTGCGTAGCACACAGACAGAGTTACTTTCGCATTTATAATATTAGGTAAGGACAAGTAAGGGTATTACCTCCGTCCATCTGATCATTATCGTCGACAGGTTTTGGCTCGAATAACTGCTTAAAGTGTGGTCTACAGTACAGCGTAGTGTGATCGCTTTGGTACGTTTCAACGCTGCAACAACACAACACATTGATAACTGTTTAATATCACTCATTCGATTTCATTGTCAGAGAGAAGCCATCACAGGGCTGATTCAAGTCAAACATCTATTTGAAATGTCTTCTAACCTGAGACAGTAATGTGATTTGGCAAGTTACTTCGCTTCCATTTGGCCTACTGTCCGCGGAGGCGTAACGTCATAGACGCTTCAAAATACTCCGTGCAGCTTGTGCAGCCGGGCGTACTAAACTCTGTCCACGATACGTATTAAACGAATTAAGTTGAACGTCGAAGACATTATTTTGGTTTATTACTACGTACAGTGACATTGAATAAATGTTATGTTAAAATACATATTAAATAAGAAAAAAATAAATAAAAATAGGTGTTCACCCGTTCATTTAATTTCACACGCCACCTCATATTATATTCAGCTCGATTATTACGATTATTCGGCGACGGACAGATTCTATTGTACAAACACGGGTATTTTTCCACTATTTGAACAAATTTGGCCGCCATTTTTACGAAACTAAACACGTGCGTTTACTCGGTGTACGCCCAGGCGTATAACTATTGAGATGGTGGCTTAGCAGAACAGAAATAACACGCAGTAGGATATCGAATCAGTGTTTAATTAACTTTACTCACAATACAATAGTTATAGCGTTAGCGTTTACCGAGGAACCATATTTTTCTTAAGTACATCACAGACAATTCCGGCACACAACATAGAGTAAGTATGTCTACACAACACCATAGAGTATACAACCTTTTTACCTTTTCTATATTTAATGGCATTGGCCTATAGTCATTGTTACATAACACCGTCCCTCAATGACAATAGGTTCATGATTTATTGCATAACACCGTCCCTTAATACCAAAGGTTAAATTAGTTTCTAAAATATTTTTAACACAACACATCTATTACCATTTAATAACTATGTTTAATTACAACAAGTTTATTTCTCTTTTAAAATTATTAAAATTAACTTTTGCCAATGGTTTTGTTAAAGCATCTGCCACCTGATTATTAGTGTCAACATATTTTACTACAATTATGTTTTTCTGAATTAAATCTCTAATAAAATGCAACCTTATATCTATGTGTTTCATTTTCTTATTAGTAATTGGATTCCTCGCAAACTTTATACAACTTTGATTATCCTCAAATAATTCTACAATAATATTATCTTTTATTTTTAAATCAATCAATATCTGTCTATACCACATAGCTTCTGTGCCTGCTAAACTTAAAGCTATATATTCAGCTTCTGTGGAACTTAGAGAGACTGAGTTTTGTTTCCTAGAACCCCAACCTACAGTACAACCAAAAACCTTAAATAAAAACCCTGAAGTAGATTTACGATCAGTTAAATCACCTCCCCAATCAGCATCTACAAATCCAATCACAGGTTTAGCATTAAGATCCCTATTAAATACTAAATCATAGTTCAAGGTGCCCTTTATGTATCTTAATATTCTTTTTAGACAGTCCCATAATTGATAACTTGCACATGTTTGGAATCTACTCAATATAGATAAACTAATACATAAATCCGGTCTAGTTCCTAACATTGCATATAACAACGCGCCAATAAGCTTTCTACATTTCTTTTCTATTTCTTCGCATTCAGACCTATCCCTTTTTAACATATCATTTTGAAATTTAGGATCCATGGGAGTTGCGATACTTTTACATTCTTGCATATTATACTGACTTAGTACTTGCTCTAGATAAGATTTTTGATTTATTTTTAATATTCCTTTTTCTATATCTTGCTCAATTTTAATTCCTAAGTAATTTTTAGCCATTCCCATATCCTTCATTTCGAAATTATTTTTTAGTACTTGTTTAATCACTTTTATATAATTTTGATCCGTCCCTACCAAAAGCAAATCGTCTACATACAATAAAAGGTAAGTATAATCTCCATTAAATTCTTTAATATATAGACTGTAATCAGACTTACATTGTTTAAAACCTTCAGCTAAAATAATTTTATTAAATTTTTCATTCCACCTTTTTGGTGAAGCTTTCAACCCGTACAATGACTTTTGAAGCTTACAAATTTTATCTTCTTTTATATCTATCCCCTCTGGTACAGTCATATATATTTCAGAATTAACATCTCCATATAAAAAAGCACTTGTAACATCCATCTGGTACACAGGTATTGAATATTGATTAGCTAATGCAAGTAATGTACGCACCGTAGTTAGCTTCGCTACTGGAGCATAGAAGTCCTCACTCTCTAAGGTACTCTTCTGCTGGAATCCACGAGCCACCAGTCGCGCCTTGTAGGATACTTTACCTGCTGAATCAATTTTCTTCCTAAACACCCATTTACTGTCAATTATTTCCATGAGGTCTTTTTTATCTACAACTGTCCATGTCTTGTTTCTTTGTAAATTATTAATTTCAATTTCAATAGCTTCCTTCCATTGCTTAGCTTCACTGCTTTCCATTGCTTGCTTGTAAGACGTAGGTTCATTTTCAAAAACCATAAAACAATGAGCATCCTCATATGAAGTTTCATGTTCAAACTCCTCAGTATTATAATCTTTCAACCACACGGGTTTTCTTATGTTCCTCTTAGGTCTTGATTCTATATTTTCAAAATTTAAGTCTGTAGGTTCTATTGAAGTGTCACACTGTTCAGTCTCTTCCACCTGTTCAAAAACAGTAATGTTATTTTTCTCTTCCTGTTCTTGTACATCCTGAACTTCTTCCATTTCCTGAATATCCTGTCTGCCTTCTTCGTTTTCAAATAAATTATAATATGTTTCATTCTCCTTACTTATTCCATTAATTTGAGTTCATTTGTTTTATAAATACTATATCTCTTTTTATGTCTATTCTATTTTTTTCTGGGAAATATATTCTGAGTCCTTTTGACTCCTCTCCATAGCCAACAAAAATTCCTTTTATTCCCTTCACATCCCATTTTAGTCTTTTTTCCTTCGGAATATGAACGTACACCTCAGATCCAAACACTTTTAATTGTGCAATATTATAGTCTTTTCCTGACCAACATTTATAAGGTGACATTTCTCCTCCTCTATTTCTTCCAGTTCTATTTATTGTATAGACTGTATAATTTATGGCTTCTGCCCATAAAGCTTTAGGTAATTTCTTTGCACATAGTAACGTTCTTGCTCCTTCCACTAATGTACGCATGTCTCTTTCGGCTCTGCCGTTTTGTTCGGGTGAGTAGGCTACCGTTTTTTCATGTTTAACTCCTTTGGACTTTAAAAAGTTTTCTAATTCTTCGTTACAGAACTCTGTTCCTCCATCTGTTCTCAAAATTTTTAGTTTATGTCCTGTTTGATTTTTGGCCTCTATTATAAATTCTTTAATTTTATTTGAAGTTTCTGATTTACGTCGAAGAAAATATACTTTCCTGAAATTTGAGTAATCATCTTTTAATAAAAGAAAAAATCTTGAACCTCCTATAGAGTCAACTTCCATTGGTCCACCAATGTCTGCATGAACCAAGTCTAATGGAGCTACTGTTGTGCTTTCACTTCTTGGAAAAGGCATTCTGTGAATTTTACCTTCAATACAAGCCATGCATTGTATATTTTCATCTTTATAACTGATGCTATTTTCTTTAAGTACATCCTTTACATACTTCATATTCTGATGTGCTAATTTTTCATGCCACTCATATAGTGTAGGGTTTGCATAATAAGTTATTTTGACCTTTAAGATATAAAATTGATTTTCCTTCTCAGCAACACCATATATTTTATTTCCTTTTAAGAATGTGCATCGATTTCCAGTCATCTGAACATGACATCCTTTTTTAATAGTAGAGTTCACAGAAAGCAAATTCATTCTAAGGCCAGGCACATACAACACATTCATCAGTGTAGTTTTTATATAGGACTTTCCATCATACACATCTAACTCAATGTTGCCCACTCCTTCCACTGACAGTTCTCTTCCATCACCAATTACCACTGACCTGTTAGTAGAGATGCAGCGAATAGTTGTTATGGCGAATAGTCGAATACCGATTACTCGCCATTCCTCATGGCGAATAGTCGAATATTCGTCATTATTATTCGACATAAAAAAAGGAATTTACAGAATAATTAATCTGTTATCAAATAATAATATTACACTTGTAATAGTCTCTTGAACTTACCTATCATTTATATGTTACTGTAACCTAAAAAATCCAAGATTATGAATATTATAATGGCAACCCTTTTCTTGTAAGTAATATAGCGAGGAATAACTTCATTTTGTTTGTGTAGGGGATTTCCCGTCAAATCGATTTCACT
Source organism: Schoenobius gigantellus (assembly GCA_963935595.1). Taxonomy (NCBI): domain Eukaryota; kingdom Metazoa; phylum Arthropoda; class Insecta; order Lepidoptera; family Crambidae; genus Schoenobius; species Schoenobius gigantellus. Next base: position 51,611,427 of record OZ012542.1, on the reverse strand, counting down.
TGCGCTGCGCGCTGCATTTGTTTTGTTTGTCATTCGTGCTGAGCGTACTTGATGTGACGTCGATAAGTGTTCGAGAACCAGTGCTTATGTAGGAGATTCGTTCTTTAAAATTTCCATTTTCAATTAAAGACTGACTGTAAAGTGTGACACCAAAAGGAAAATAACTATGCCAAATCCCGGGAAAAAATCTCATGTTTGGCGTTATTTTGAGGAGGAAGAAAACAGTGCGAAATGTATTTTGTGTAGTGTAAAAATAAGTAGAGCAGCAAAAAAAACAGGAACAACGTGCTTGCAGAATCATTTGAAATTTAAACACCCAGGTAATTAATTATTATTATAATTTTATTTATATTTGGTTACGCCTATATCCTTTACATTACAGGGTAAGCAGAGCGTTAATTACCTAGGAGGCTAGTTCGCGCCAATTTTAACTGTGTTTGGTTTGGAGGGTCATGAATGAGATAAACAACATTGGTCTGTCTGTTCTGCGGTGACGAGTCGTTGGCCCATCGCCTTCCGATCCTGTGATGACCGACTCTTACGGCCTGCGCGGGAAGAATAGCAACTATGGGGCACTCTTAAGTTTTTCTTTCACTCCCAGCCCAGGCAGTATAGTTTTACTAATAACAGTTTTACGTTTTATTTATACAGTTTTAGGTACCATTTATTCATTTAACTAGTATGGTGATTATAAGTTTTTTAATAATTTAAGTAACTGCCACTATCTACGTCCCTCACTAAGGGTTTCTTTTATTTCCTTGTTCGCAGATGAGTATGGTAAAATTTATGGAAGCTTAAGTAATGCAAAAACATCTCCAGGTACCTCCGTATCTACCTCTACCCGAGTGTCCTTGGTGCAGCCGTCTCTGAAACAAGTATTTGAAAGGAAAAAGCTCTGGGACATTAATGACTCTCGTGCAAAAAAGTACCATTACTTGATTGGCGAAATGATCGCTTTAGACAATGAGCCCTTTTCCATCGTCGACCATCATATAGGATTTAAACGTCTGATTAATAATGCTTTACCACAATATTCTATTCCTAGCAGGACGTACTTCACAGAGAATATCATTCCAGACATGTATGAGAGACTGGTTAGCAAAATAAAGAGCGAGTTAGAAGCAGCTGAAACTGTAGCATTTACTACCGATATGTGGACTTGTTCAGTAAATAATGCCGCATTTCTAAGTTGCACAGGACACTGGATATCTGAAAATTTTAAACTGAATCATGTCGTTCTAAACATGGTGTATTTTCCAGAATCACATACATCAGACAATATCAAAACAGAACTGTTAAAATGTGTAACGAAATGGGAAATACCCACCACTAAAATTCGAGCGATTGTTCATGATAATGGCGCAAATATGGTTAAAGGAGTGAGGGAAACTCTGCTTCCTTCAGAGCGTTGTTTCATACATACTCTCCAGCTGGTGATAAATGATGCTTTAAAAAATAGTCCCCAAATAACAGAAATTCTTACTACTGCCCGCCGCATTGTTACACATTTTAATCATTCAGGATACACAAAACTTCAAAGTATTCAATCTGAGTTCGGACTGCCTCAACATCAGCTGGTTCAAGATATTCAAACTCGCTGGAACTCAACATACTACCTACTAGAGCGTCTACTTGAACAAAAAAGAGCAATTTCAGTGTACATGTTAGAATCAAGAAGCGTGAATTTTGAAAATTTGACGAGTGACGAGTGGGAGATTATACAACAACTGCTAAAGCTCTTAAAACCTTTCGAGGAGATAACAAAATTAACGAGTTCCACATATGCACCTATATCAGATGTGATACCTAGAACAGTTTCATTAACCAGATACCTAACGAAAGATGCGTTGATTCAACAAACTGAACATGTTAATAATTTTAGAAATATGTTATTAGAAAATATGGAAGCTCGTTTTTGCTTGGAGGGTCTGTGCTCTAAAAAGACATATTACTTGTCAACATTTTTAGATCCCCGATACAAGAACTTTTTCTTTGACGCTGCCCAAGCTAACTGGGTACAAAGTGTTGTGCTCAGAGAAGGTATAAAACTTTCTTTCGGTGACGACGAAAGTGATGATTCCGGTCCAGAAATAGCGTCCAAAAGACCTCGCTTAGACAATGAAAAGGGGGATGTCGTTTCAGAAACTCATGAACTATTTTGGGCATGTTTCGAAGAATCTAAATCTATGACAACAGAGCAGCCTAATGAAGAGCAACCCAAAAATTCTATTGCTGATGAAATTGCTAACTACATCAGGATAGCAAAGGCTGACAGAAGTATAAACCCATATGAATGGTGGTCTTTGAGTACTAATAAGAATCGATTCCCAATTTTAAGTAAGCTTGCTAAACTATACTTAGTCACTCCAGCAAGCTCTGTTTATTCAGAAAGACTATTTTCTGAAGCAGGTTTGGTTTACGAAAAAAAGCGCAACCGACTCGATCCCAGTCGTGCAGAAAAATTAGTTTTTTTGCACCACAATCTACCTCTCTTAAACTTTGATTATTAATTAAAAAGCCTTAAGTATTAACTTCCACATGACTGATTTTTGCTAACTTTTTATTTTTTAATGATGATTACTCGTATATTAATACTAAGCGTGCTTTTTTTAAACAAATAATTATTTTGTCTATCTCTAGTTTTTCTGTCCATTTAATATAAGTTTATTTTACTTAGACAACTATTCGCCGATTATCGAATAATGAACTAGTATTCGGTATTCGACGAATAACAAAAAAAAATGCCGAATAATGCCGAATACCGAATAATAGCGAGTATTCGCGGCATCTCTACCTGTTAGTATCCAGTCTCTTGTAGGTACAGAAATAACTTTTATTATGTGTCATGTGCTCACTTGCACCACTGTCTACAATCCACTTGTCCGATAGATCCTTTGTTGAAAATAAGGCTGTTGAAATAAGTGCATTTCCACCCTTTTCCTTAGATTCTTTATTTATACGGAACCTGCAGTCCTTTTTTAGATGTCCTACTTTGTTACAATAAGAGCATTTTCTCTGTTCTTTCCTTTCTTTATACCTGTCATGTTTTTTTGTATATAGCGCTACACTTTCTTCTTGATTTTCACTGTTATTCATTCTTTTCTCCTCTGTTAACAATCTTGCAGTTAAATTATTAAGAGTTTGTTTGTCCTCACTAGTTGATTCCCAAGCTGAGATGAAATGAGAAAACCTTTTTGGCAGTGACATTATTATTTTTGTTATGGTTAATTGTTCCGAGATTGCTTCGCCCATTTGACCAATCCTATTTGCATAGTCCTGAACTTTTGATAGAAACTGAGAAATCTCTTGCCTTTCTTCACATTTAAGTTGGAAGAACTCCTGTTGTAGAATGTGAATATTTGTCACACTTTTCTGCTCGAAAATACTGTGCAGTTTTTGCCACATTTCAGCCGCCGTTTTACATGTCAAAATATGAACACCGGGGAGTTTTAGTGGGTAGGCCTGGCACTCTGCCGGGAGAGCCCCACACACGCTCGCCGTCTAGCCAACGGCGGGTACGGTGCGGTTACGCATTTCCCCCCGAAAAAAAAGGCGTCATGAAGCTTGCATGCAGCGACGCGAGCGCTACGCTGCCGCTTGACAGAGTTTCATAGTTTTATATGTAAGCTGCAAGAAGGCGTACGACAAGCGTATAATAACGAATACGCGTCTATGAAGCTACACCTCCGTGGACAGTAGCGCTATATCACTTCAAGTGAACTGGGTGATAAGTTGATAACAAATGATTATGAGAAACTCTCCCGTCAATATAAAAATAATTTCTATTCCAACTCACGTCAGTTGCTTGTTGCACTGCACGCATCTGAAGCACTCCTTGTGCCACACCCGCTTCTCCGCCTTGATCCTCTCCATGGCGTATACGGGCCGCGAGCACTTCTGGCACTGCGGGTTCGATTCCCCGTCCGCGGCCGCTTTCATCTTCTTGTGTAGCTTCTCTGAGCTTTTCGACTGGAACAATGTTCGTTATAAATGTAAGTGGACTTCTTATACGTGCAAAAGTGATTATGTTGATTATATTATAATTATTATTATAAAGAATGATATAAAGAATTATATAGAAAATATAAAGGCTACATAACGTCACGTTACGACTAATAGGAGCAGAGCATCAATGATAAATGTTGCAAAAACGCGAAAAAAAAAAGTACATGTTATTTTCTGACATCCACGCGAACGAAGTCGCGGGCACAGCTAGTCAAAGAAAATGCAGATCCTCCATGTTTACTGATTCTATCCGCCATAATATCTATCATCACTAACCATAACCATCTAACGCGAGACGAGTTTAAGAAAATCGTTATAAATAAGAGCATACCACAGAAATGGACCCCTCATCCTTGTGCCGCCTCATCGACTTCTTCTTCTTAACCTGACGCTGTTCACCCATGTGGACCTCCTGGTAGCTGTGCTGCACGCGCGACTCCGACTGGATGAGAGTCTGCGACGACTCCATCGTGGCTGTAGCGGTGGCCATCGCCATGGTTCTGGGCTCTGGACAGAACAAAAATTATGAATTGGTGCACTGAAAAAATATTATTTTAGCAGAGTACCTTTTTGGCTCGGTTACAGTCATATCGGTAAATTTTAACTAAGACTTAACTAAAAATATCTAAGTGAACTTGGTATAAAGCAGACCTGTGTGTATTGCTAAATATTCTTGTCTAATAACAAATAAAACATTAATTATTAACAAATACCTTAATTGGTAAATTTTAACACTTTCAAACATGATCCAAAACTATTAAGTGATTTTGTCAACACTTAATAAGTATGCTGTTGTTTTTAAACAAGTTATTTCAATTGGTTGATTTTTACAAACATATTTATTTAATAAAAGATGAGTAGAGCTTATTTGATTCGAACCTAATTGTTTATTGATTTTAATCGAGTAATTTTTGGTTGATTTTAAGACATCAACTGATCTATTGATATATAAGATGAATTCATTAATTCGAGTCACGTTACTTATTTCCTTTTAAATGAGTAAATATAATCGGTTAGTTATAGCAAACTACATTATTGTTAAACTATGTAACAACCGAGTTACCTAATTGGGAATAACCTTTAGAGAATCAAGAATAACCGCTCTGCTCAGCTAAAACAACAACACAACCACGGTAAATCGATCTCGCACCCACTCATAACCAGAAACTAACTCGCGCTAGTCACTAGTGTTTTGTGAAAGAAGATCTGTAAACATCAACATATCTGAGTCATCGCTGCATTACACGAAATTGAAACATCGTGCCGTCATAAAATTCCTCGTAAAAAAGGGGAAAACGGCAAAGGAGATTTTTGAAGAAAAGTCTGCAGTTTATCCAGAATCTGGACCATCGTCCTGCCACAGTCAAACGTTGGACAAGTTGAAAGAACAACCCCCCCCCCCGCACCGCACCGCCGTCACAGACGAAAACATCGCCAAAGTGAAAAAAATTGTACTGGAGGACCGTCGAATAAAAATGTGGCAGATAGCAGAAGAGTTGGGCATCAGTAATCCTTTGCACATGAATAAAATTAGAGCACGTTGGGTTCCAAAAATGCTCACGCCGCTCGATAATAAGCGTCGAGTTGAAACTTCTATGGAGTTTATCGACTTGTGCAATGACAATTTGAACGAAATTTGTAACCGTATTGTCACCGTGGATGAAACATGGATTCGACAATATGATCCAGAATCTAAACAAGGGGGAGAAGCCGCCAAAGAAGTTTAAGGTCGAAAAGTCGACTTCGAAACTCACCGCTACTATTTTTTGGGATTCGGAAGGAATTTTCCTCATTGACTATTTACCAAAAAAAAAACTACAGTGAACGCCGCGTATTATGCAGCACTTATAAAAAAAGTACGCAATCTTATTGTGGAAAAAAGAAGAGGGCAAATTAGCAAAGAAATTCTGTTTTTGCAAGACAATGCGCCAGTCCATACGGCGCGAATTGCGAGGCAAGCCCTTCGAGAAACTGGCTTTGATGAAGTGAATCACCCATCCTTCAGTCCAGGCCTAACTCCCAGCGACTTTTTTCTCTTGAAAAATTTGAAAAAAGACCTTCGGGGAAGAAAATTTGGGGATGATGAAGAAATTAAAGCTGTCGTGAACGAGCATTTTGACTTCAGCAGTTACCGAGTGAACTGGTTGTAGCAATTCAATAAATTGTTTGAGAAAACCGAGTAACTTTGCAGCAGTTACCTAGTGAACCGTTAGTAGTAACTCAATAAATTGGCTGAGAAAACCGAGTAACTATGCAGCCGTTACCGAGTGAACCGGTTGTAACAACCCAATAAATTGTTGAGAAAACCGAGTAACTTTGCAACTGTTACCGAGTGAACCGGTTGTAGTAACCTAGTAAAATTGGCTAAATGCAGTCGATTTTACTTTGTTGTTACTAATGAATGCTACTATGCTATCAATAAAGAAGTGTTATTAACAAATTGTAACGGTTAATACTTATCAAGTAATGATAACAAAGTTGACATATTTGATTTTAGCTACAAACTTTGCAGGCGTTATATTGACAAACATGCTGGGTTATTTTCAACAGTATTTTATTTATTTTTAACCCTTACGTTTTTTCCGTGTGCTGCTACAAAGGTGCTACAAAGGTAGTCTGGTTTTTTTTTCATAAACTAGCTTATCCGATGAACTTCATATCACGTTGACAGATGACAGATCTTAATATGGTCGGTTACTTAATAGTCTGTGTAAATAAACAATGGCGAAGGGTACCGTCAGTATCCATACACAATTACCATGATGAGTTTATTTTATTTTTTTCATTTTCTTTAGGATTTTAATTTTTCTTTTTAGACCACCCCTATATTAATGCGCTCAAAAGAAAAAAAAATATTCAAGCCGTTTTTCAGTTTTGTAAAAATGTAAATTAATCAAAAATATTTTACAAATAATTAAAACCGACTTCAAAAACACTGAAAAGTTAAAAATAATATAAGAATAGGTACAGACAACATCACACTTCTATTCGGTGCCAAACGAAAATCTCCCAGAAAGTCTTAAAATTTGTCACCGACTTCAATATAGAAGTGATGTTTCCCTCGATTTTCATGGGATCCCATCATCAGATCCTGACTTTGGTGGCCTTGGGATAACCCTAGGAGTACCTATACTCTATCGAATACAAAAAGAATTTTGAAAATCGGTCCACAATTGGCGGCTAAATCGCGTAACATACAAAAAAAATACGCATCGAATTGAGAACCTCCTCCTTTTTTGAAGTCGGTTAAAAATACTACACTAAACTAGTGCAGTATTTTGGATATTTTAGAAAATTTATATAAAGTTAAATAGGTAAGTTATTTTCTTTATTAATGTTTAAATCATTCTCCTACCGCGTCCTGAAGCGTCCCTTAAATTATCCTAGGTGATAAAAAAGTCACCCTGTATATAAGAAGATTGGTGATAGAGTTTCCAAAGTTTGACTGGTTTTTTTTTTTCAAACCTTTCGGCAACTAAATGTTGATTTGATAGGATAAACAGTTCTTTTATTGTTAAAACACGTCTCGGAAACATATTAATAAAACAACCGTTGTTTTTAATATATAGAAAAATTATCTGTTGCCGTAATAAACAAAAAAAGGCCACTTTGCGAATGAATACGTAGGTAAGTAAGTACTTTATTTTAAATATTCACCATAAAACGCAGGATACGCCGAAATCATTTTCACCAAATCTCTTCCACAATAGCAATAAAATAAGCGTGAATAATTTACACAATTTAGTTATCACTTTCTCTCACAAAATAGGTACTTTTTGTTGTTTCAATAATTCGTCTCTCACTGATCACTATTTCCCAAAGCTTGCACGCGTAGTACTGAATATTTCTCGAGTTCAGAATACATTATATACAACAGTCGGGGTGACATTATTGAATCACGTATTACTTTAAAGAAATAAATAGGGATGACTGACTTCACTATAAGTGACGAATGCGTGGGAATCGTGGGAGTGGTAGAAAATGGAAATGACACATGGTGAATTTGTAGTTGGAGAGTAAAAGCAACATTCTATCACAAAAAAAAATTGTTGCTTTTTTTTTACGAACGGGTAATGATTACGCATCGGACCGTCCAACAGCAGCCTGGCGGTCAACTCAGCCGTCACTGCTGTGGGTTTAGTGTTTATTGTTATACAATATTAATTGTAAAAAGATAAGAAAAAAGAAGAAAGAAAAAACATTTATTCACTACTTTTAGGTATAATACAGCAGTAAGTATGAACAACTAACATAATTGGACTGTGGAGGCAGTGAAACTGCGACAGAAACAGCCGGCATGCTGCATCATCACGACGCAGCTTAGATCCAGATAGACACACGTATTGTACACGAGTAGGAGGCAAATTCGGTCCGGGCTTCGATTTCCCATGGGGGCAGGTTTTTCTGTTTGGTTTGGTTGGTGGTAGGTAGGCCTTTTGAGCCCGCCTAGCTAGCGTTGAGCTTTATTATAGCGAAACGTTGGTCACGCACAGCTGTGCCCTAGCACAGCTAGTTTTTTATTACAGTACTAGCAGAGCTGTGCCCGCGAACTACGTCTCGCCTTAATTTATTTTTTCCCGACATCTTCAACAAATATCGTTAATGTACACAGTTATAAATACAAAAACTTAACAAATTATATACTAAAACCTTCCTCGAGAATCACGCTATCGAGTGGTGAAAACCGCTTGAAAATCGGTGCAGTAGTTTTTGAGTTTATCGCGAACAGACAGACAGACAGACGCGGCGGGGGACTTTGTTTTATTAGTAAGGATGTAACAAAAACCCTGTGAAGCCCTTAAGGAGCATGATCAGATATAAAAGTTATGCGCGCCATTGAAAATTCAAATTGTAAAATGAATTTTCTAATTCCTCATACATTTTGTTTTTACACAAACTACTTATTTGTATGATTACAAAATTAATTTTACAATTTTGTATTTTCAATGACGCCATAACTTTGATATATCAGTTCTAAAAATGCTCCTAAAGGGGTTGGCAGGGTTTTTCCGACTGTATGGAATGTAAATGAAAATAAGTTTACTAATAGGTAAATGGACCAAAGACATTTTAGAATGGTGTCCTAGAGAGAGCAGCAAAAGAAATAGAGGACGACCAAACCTTAGATGGTCAGACGACCTCAATTTATAGCCAGAGACCGTATTAGGTGGAAGATTTTGGAAGAGGTCTATGTCGAAAGACAAGTTGAAGTTGTCGATGAAAATGTTTTGTAAAATAATATTTAAAACTGTAATAACTCAGCAATACAGGCTATTATTATTATTATTAATAGGTACATATTATACATCTATTATAGCTTAATATGTCACATTATCACTACTTTATTATTTAATTCAATAATGTCAATTTTTTTAATACTTTTACTGACAACTGGAACCTAATAGCAGCGCGTTCGTAAAGATTAATTGGGTCGCGGCTAAATCAAGCTATTTAAACTTGTTGGTTGCGATAGGTATTCTCGGAGATGCGGTTGTTTTTCTTGAAGTAAATCTGTTACATTTTATTTCTTAAACCTGGCTGCCGTTAATCGGGTCAACGTCCAGCGTCATATCTGATTTATAATAAAAGGACCGATTTTTCATTTTTTGCATTGTGACTTTGTAAATAACTTTTTTATTTGAATCCGCGAGTTCAACATACTCAACACTAAAAAATCTAAACCAATTATGTTACCTACTGCGTTAAGATAAAAATATAACTTCTGTATGATTTGTTTGCAATCAGATAAATGTATTCTTTGATGTATGAATGACAACGGTCATTCATTATTGTTGTCTTTTAGCTAGAGGCACATACAGTCTGTGAAAAAATCCTTAGAACCCTTTAGGAGCATGTTCAGAATCGATATACAGTGTGGCGCTGCATAAAGTGCACATACGCGGGGTAGGGGGCTAAAGAGGGTCATTTTGGTGATAAAAAATTGAAAAAAAATCTCACATTTTTATGTATTTTAGCCTCCATTTATTTTTTTTACCCTCCGTTGCGAAACTGACATGAATAAACCGTTATAACTCTTAGCGTTAATTTTTTGTTTTTTTAATTAAATCAAATTTTTATACAAAAAATACCCTGTATATGGTATTGTTTTCTAGTTCTTATTTCAATCTGTAAATTAAAACCGCACTTACTATAAGCGATCATGGTAGTGACACGCTCTGGTCGTGTGAAGCACGACCAGGGCGCAGAAGAGGGAAATAAAAGAATTACTTTTAGTACAGCGTATATTACAATTCTTCAGGGGGGGTACAACAGTTTCGCTCAGTATGACTCGCAGAGATATAGGGGGGTACTTAGCTTAGTTCTGCCTAGAGGAGGCAGAAGCTGAAGCAAGACGCGGTCAGGAGTTCTTCGGGGAAGACGCGAACAGAACAGGCGGTCTTGATCCGGTGGGCAGGTACAAGTAGGCGTTGAACAGCTGCCCGTAGATACGAACTCCAGTTCGGGGATTGGGCACAAGGCACAATAAACGAACTAAACGTTTAAGATGTTACCCAGGAGAAACGATGTCCGCAGAAAGAGAAATGGTTAGAGCGGGATCTTAATTTATACTCTCAACCTTCTTTTCAGCTCATACCTCCAGCTTACAGGTGTACCCAGGTATAGTGCAAAGTTTAAAAAATTTAATGCCACACTTGTGTCTTTTTAAAGTGCATCTAATTAGTCACAGGCGGCTTATGCGATAAAAAGGGCGGGGTATCAAAAATAAAAAGGTGTCCGACGAAGTGACTCGCGTGGCGCAATTGTAATAATTATTCACTTCGGGCCACGACGAACTCATGTGTCCGCCAGTAGTAAATAAGCACTTATATATACAAAGCAGAGACTGCGTATATAAGACTATTACTTATTTCTAGCTTGCTTTAGACGAAATAAACAAAAAAATCGGGTTAACGTGTTAAAGGCGTCTTATATTTTTGTCGTCCATCAGGAATAATATATAAATGTTATTTTATTATAGTACATAATAAAGGCTTTCCCCTTTCGACTTCGTCTGCGTTATTTTTGTTTGAACTTTTTTTCCTGTAGGAAAATTACCCTATGTCCTTCCCCTGGTCTCGAGCCATCCCTATACCAACTTTCATCAAAATCGGTTCAATAGTTTCGAAGCCAAACAAACAATCAAATCTTTCCACTTTATAATATTAGTATAGACAATCTAAAAAAATAAGGGTAAACATAAAAGTTCTGTTAAAAAATTTTAGCACGTAAACTATGAACCCGGGTAAAATACGCCCGAGCGCACTTTGAACTCATGCACCTATCACCATCAATGTTACGCGCGACACTAACTTGTTTTAAATAATTGTTGTGACAGAATGGTGTGTGTGACAGAGTCTAAGCACCCATTATTTCCTAGATAGCTGCTACAGAGACGGAGGGGGTAGGGTCGAGTGTGCATTTTTATACACACCAGTGTGTATGAAAACGGATGTTAAAAAACGTGGCTCATTCACGCCGGGTTAATTATGTGCTTTTATCAATATTAAGGGTACTTCCTCTTAAGCCTTTTAATGAAAAACTGTCCTAGTTATGCATAGTGGAAATAAAAGACGGTAACTGTGGATGGACCCTTCTACAGCTACCGTGTTTGATTTTTTCTGGAATAGACAGCGAAATAGACCCTGAAAACCACCACCTAAATAGGTGGGGCTAATGTAGACAGAAATAAGTTATTGCGCACGCAAAATTGCCAGGAGTGAAAAAGATGCCTGTACGTTCAGAAATAGGCACCAAAAGGGCCGCGATGGTGATAGCAGTAAATATCCATCAATCGTTTTCGTCGTTATTGATCGTTGAAATATAAACAAAACTATACGTGGAAATCGGCTGCGTACCACCTTGTCCCTTTTGCCTGAAACGATACCATCGAAAACCATTGTTTACTTCGTAATAAACGTGGAAAATCAACTGGATATATTATTGTTTGTTCATGATCTAAATATAAATATAACACAATATTGCGTTCTACAATAAATGGTTGCTTTGATTAATATGTAGTACCTACAGTAAGCACTACGTCAAGATTTACACTAACACTACGATAACCGCCGCTATTACGAACGATATAAGAGTGTTCCAAAGGTCATACAGTATAGCTTGACACATCGCTTACTGTACAAACAAAATTCATCAAAATAATGATTATCCTTAAAATTCCATTGGCTTTGTGAAAACAACATGACAACTTGAAATATCATTGAGTTTATTATTACCAACGAAAATGCTTCAAAAATGCCTATTGATGACACCTGTGAGTATTAGGTACACAAAAACGAATGTATGCAACTTATTACGAATCGTTAAAAAGAAAATAATAGACAATAATAACAAATACCTTATTCGGACCTGCTTGTTTTATACGTAATTACTTACATGACTGCATTATTTTAATAAAGCTGTTAATTTTTTACAGTAACATGCACTTAGGCATATCGAGTGTCCGTTTAAGGAATCCCCCTTCCTTTATTTTAGAAATTCCGCAGTGAAATAAGTATGTAGTAAGCATGTCCCAAACGTCTATAGCTTTGGTAATCGCTTTTGACATTAAGCGGTACGAAGACGCTTGTAAAAAAAACTGGAAGTCAAAACTTCCAGTTTTTTTTACCGCATTTTAAAAACAAAAGGGCACCAGGAAGAACCATGGAAGATTGAACATTGTGGTTGTGACTGATATAGTGATATCATATGGGATGCCGTTGTTTACTTGTCCGCTAAAGTATATCTGGATCGGTGTGGGAGTAACGCACTGAGTGACGCCCGGGAAAGTGGGATCGCGTAAATTTAACATCAAATTCCATTTCGATTCGCACCACATACCTACCTAATGGCTACGCTCCCTAAGCTTATAAACAGCTAGAGATGGGTGGGACATTTTAATAATGAGTTTTCAATAAAGAATTGAATATTTATTGATTATTTTGAAACACCGTGCATATCATCGTCATCATCACAGATCATATACGTCCCCACTGAGGGAGCCGGGGCTCGAGCCTACCCAAGTTAGGGTGTTTAGGCCTTAATCAACCACGTTGGCCCAGTGCGGATTGATCGACTTCACATTTTGAATTTCTTCGTAGATGTATGCATACATATTACATAGATTTTTCGATATGAACTAAAAATATCCAAAGGAAACATAGGTATTATTTTAATGTTGACTAAATTAATTTCGGCATTTGTTGAAGTCCAGAAAAATCATTGGGGTATACATATATGGAGCCGACCAAGCGCCGTCAGTTCAGTTATGAGTAAGTTCGTGGAAAGGAAGAGAAGAAGAAAAAGAAAGAAAAGTGAAGTGAAGTCTGGAAGACAAGTGAAAAAGTAATAGTGCAGTGACGCAACAAGAGCTAGGCCCGCGCCGCACCCGTGAAATGCCGACTCCAAGGACGGAATAAAGGAGAGACTTCGTCGAGTACGGTTTTCTTCCGATCCCTGAACCCATTGTCGTAACAATAGGTTTATCTCTGTGATTGATCGGTTATTTATGGATCGACGTTAGATCATTATAGGTGTAGATTTTCAAGGAGTTTTTGATGAAGGGCTTGTTGGTGATAAGGCTTCTAAGTTCGCCGCTTGCTCTATCCGAATTTCAACCTAAGTTTACTAATGCAATGCGGACTGTAGTAATGTAATCTAGTTTTCATCTTCAGTAGTTAAGAAACAAATCTAACGAAGAAATAGTTTTACTTTTTATAAGTGAAAGTTTATAGACGAAAATACTGCGAATATTTAACCGCTCGCCTAATGTTTTTGCATAGTAAAACATTGTACCGATTTAAATACACAAAGCTTTAATTATGCGTGTGTTCCGCCAGTTTGCCACAATGTTCAAGTGATAAATCTAAATTATTCCACTTTAATTACTTTGAATTGCCTTCATTTCTCATCTATTATTTTTTGTAGAGTTAGAAAGGACTTACAATCTACGCGACAGTCGTTTGAACCCCTTCGGAAAGAGAATGTAATTTTGCTGTGCTAGGCAATATTTACGAGACGTTTATTGTATAAATCATCATAGAACAAAGCTCCAAGTCTGTTTTGTATGTACGAGTATGTTTCCTAATAACTTTGAAATGAAACATTCAAAACCATGGGCGCCGCCAGGATTATTTTCAGGGAGGTGCATCTGTATTTACACATACTATTAACCAATATAAAATATAGAATTATACATGTATAGTATGTAAATAAATGCAATATCAAAACAGTAACTTCATATACCTAAATTTGTAATCTTTCTGCACTATAAAATTGACTTTTTTGATTTCTCATTAAATTAAAGGTAGCCTATGTCACTCCGGTCTTCACGAATCTAATGACACGTCCTTTGGGCTGTAGCGCATGCTATCGAAATGGTACCGTACATACATACACTGGAAAAACAATACCCTCCCGTTAGTGTAGACGGATAAAAAACATGTAATTTTTCTCTATGTATTTTCCTGACAGGGTGGTGCAAGGGAAGTGCAACCCCTTGCACCCCCCTGGCGGCGCAAGAGAAGTGCAACCCCTTGCACCTCCCTGGCGGCGCCCATGTTCAGAACATTGTATGAAAAATTGATATAATTTTATAAGATTTTGGGAAAGTTGTCTAAAGTATCTTAGGTAGAAATACCTAGTAACCTGATTATCAATACCATGACTACCATTAAATAAAAGCTACTTTTTGAAAACAATAAAAATATCAACATGAAAATTAAACACAGACTTAGGTATCTATTATTGTCTTGCAAGTTATAATTATCAAATAGAAAAATCGAAGATTGGACCGATATGTATCTGCTTAGCTAAGCATCGGTTGCATTGTTAAGTATTTATTCCTTAATCTAATGGGTATGTTAATAAATCATTTAAGCATGCACTGGCCGGCAACTAATTAAGGACACTGTGATAAATATTCATGTACTTTGACGCCATTCAACTTGTGCTGTCTAGGGCAATTGATGACATAAACAATTAAGATTCTACCTACACGTAGTTTCTTATGACATAACTTCAATATTACATGTATGTTAATATGTTTTAAGACAAAAATTTTACGACGAATGTGAATTTATACCCAACGTAACCAAAACAAGGATTTTCAAGATGGAATCTAAAAAATATGCAACAAATAGAAATTCTTCTGCGTTTCGATTTTAAGTGTAGAACTACGTACAGCTCGTCGTAAAATCTCTTTGTAATAAATCGCTCTTCAGAATATCATTTCGATCGAAAATGATAAAGATTCGATCAAAAAGATGTTCCTTAACTATCTTCAATAAGTAGTTTAGATACAGCACTGCGTAAATTTATGACGATTTATTTATATTAATAATATATCTTAAACTGTTTCAATTGAATACTTAATAATGTCCTAATCTTCTTCTTATATATATAAAAATGAAACGCTGTGTATATGTCTCGCAAAAACTCTAAAACGGCTCGACCGATTCTTACGAGATTCTGTGTGTGTATTTGAATAGATCCAAGGAAGGTACAGTTAGACCCGGTAGGTGGCGCTGTAATCGGGCGGGACAACGTCCGCCGGGTCCACTAGTTGCCAATAAAAAAATAGAATTCGGTGTCAATTCGGACAAAACCAAGCAAACTGTCATTGTATTCTTCCTAGATATTTGGAAATGATGTTATTAGTTTTACTAACCTGTAATATCTCAATTATAAGCAAAAATTGAAACACCAAAAAAAACTTAGTCTGACTAATAAATTATTATTATTGATTAATTCTACGGAAAAAATAGTGTCGCCACTAACTAACCAAACAGGAGCACAGAAACCTAAATACCGGCAATTCTTATCTGGCAAAAAGCTCTGTCGCTGTCGTTGCGTAATAAGCGCTTTTAGAATAGAACGACATAATAAATTTACACTTTTATACTATCATACGCATGTAGCGAACGGTTATACTACACTCATTTGTATACATTGGAATACATCATTAAGGTTTTCTCAAAGATAATGATGAGTTCTCAGTATATGTTAAATTGTAGTAATTTACAGTAAATTTATTGGTGAATTATTCTGTAATCTAATACTTTAAATAGTACATAAACATGACTGCCTCATGAAAAAAGCTGACTCACCCAATTGCATAGAAGTAATAAAATCGAAGATGTGCAACACATGCTAATGGATTGTGTAAAGAACAGAGATGAGAGACAGGCACTTTTTAAAGATTTAAAATTAAATTTAAACGATGTTGATATAATACAGGCCATTCTGACAAACCCTAAATCTGTTACAGCTAAAAAATTATGTTCCTTAGCTTTTTGGATATGGTATTTTTTTTAGTTCTATGTATTTATGTGAAATTGTGTTAAGTTAATGTCCCCATCTTAAGAAGATGGGGCTGACATTACCGTGTGGTTAAAAGTGGGTTACAAGCCCCAAAATAAATAAAGAAAAAAAAATATGACTGCAGCACAGATTGACATGGGCAATTTTATTATTAATCACATATACCTACTTACTTACACTTTATAACAAAGTAATTTAAACATAAGGAGGATAATTGTTATATTATTTGGTTTTAAAAAATGAAATTATGTATGTGAGATACCAATATTGTAAACACGATTTAAGAGATTTTGTTAACACCCACCCACTCTTTTTTTTTTTTTTATTTCGGGGGGAAATCCTCATGGATACCCTGCACTGGGGGGTACAGGGTTATGTTGGATTCCGACGAGAAGGTGACTTGCCGACCTACCAACTAAACCACCCCGGGGTTCAGCAGCTCGCCAGGTAGGCAGGGAAGGGGGAGTTGCACGCTGGTGCATTTATCCCCGGCATACCCCGCCCGGCGTTCGCCCGCAGGCACATCGCTCTCTTATCGTCAAAGGCATGGGGGGTCCGGAACACCCTACAGAGCGCCCCCAACGTCGCAGGAACCTGTGCAATGCAGGCAGCCGTCACCCCACGGACGACTCCCCGCAGGCTCCCACTAGGGCAGCGAAGTCTGGTGGAACCACCTTCTACGTCGCCCTGTTCTCCGACGCCTTCTCGCATCTGCGAGCGGATCGTCCTCTCTTTGTCGTTCGGCTGATTCTTTTTGCGAGATAACCGACTCACAGAACTCAGCCATAGCCTGCCACGATTGTCTGTGGGCCAGCATCTCCCGGATGACTGTTGGGAGAGCCACGTCTTCGCCTTTCACTGTCTGAAGTTGCTGCCGCTCTTCACTCCAGGCGGGGCAATCGCACAGTGTGTGCTGTGCAGTACCTTCTGCACTCCCACAAGGGTTACAAATCGGGCTCACTTCCCTCCCGGCAGTTTGATACAGGTACTTGTCAAATCAGCCGTGCCCGGACAAGACCTGCACCAGACGGTAGGTAAGTGAACCCGACTTTCGCTCCACCCATTCTTTCAGAATCAGCTGCAACGCTGTAATCGTCCAGTGGCCAGCGGACGGATTGCTCAAAGTCTCCTTCCATTTCTCTACGATGACGTTTTGGGCATCGTGTCGCCATCGCGCAATCTCTTCCGGGCAAAGCCTCTGCCCACTGTCGCGTACCTCACATCGCCTGTCATATACAGAGGCCAACACCTCTGCCTCCAGCTCCCACGGGGGGGTACCTGCAATCGCACACGCTGCCTCAAAAGAAATCGTGCGATATCTCCGAATTATGCGTATCGCAACGATACGTTGTGGCCGCCGCAGAAGAGGTCTAATATGTCTGTTTAGGGCGTGTACCCAAACAGGAGCACCGTATAACGCCATGGAGGCTATCACCCCAGCAAACAGCTTGCGACATGTGGCTCCCGGTCCACCAACGTTGGGAAGCAATCGACCGAGAGCTGAAGCCGCACCGACCAATCTTGGGCCCATGCGCCTGAAGTGTTCAGTGAACTTCCACCCACTGTCTAGTATGAGGCCCAGATAGTTGAGCTGGGCCTCGATCTTAATATTAACTCCCCCGACTACGATCTCAGCGTCAGGGGGAGGGCGCATTCTGGGTCTGTGGAAACAGACTGCCTCCGTCTTTTCAAGAGCCACTTGGAGACCCAAGGCTCTGATCCGCTCCACCACGTGAACGGTGCCGACTGTTGCTAATAAGGCAGCATCCCTGTACGTGTCACCACGCGCGATGACTAAGGTGTCATCGGCGTAGCACACGACATACAGTCCGCCTAAGAGAGCACCTCTGAGCACCCAGTCGTATCCAAGATTCCACAGTAGTGGACCCAACACAGAACCCTGGGGAACCTAACACCCACCCACCCTACTTTCTTACTTGTTTTTCATGTAGTCTCCTAGTTTTCGAACAGGTAGCAGAGTCAACTTTTTTGAATTCTTGAAAGACAAATTATAAACGCGTAAGTTTATGAGTATGGATGGATGTTTGTTACTCCTTTACACAAAAAGTACTGACTGGATTTGGATGAAATTTTGCAAGTAGGCGGATTACGACAGGGATTAACATATATACTACTTATTATCCCGGAAAAGTAAGTAGTTCCCGCGGGAAAGTAGATTTTCCAGTTGTTTCTTTAAACTTTTAAGGCGAAATATAGTTCACGGGCACAGCTAGTTTTACATAATTATTACAGATAATTACGTATGTTGTTTTTATATCTTTAAGGGTTGTTAAGCAAATTAGCCATAAAAAACCGAAAGCCGAAAACAACTAAAAACAGTATTTCAAATGTGCACAATTTCAGCCGAGCGCCACGTGAAAAGAAAAATAATTTTAAGCGTGTCACATGAAAGTGTTTGGAGGGACCAAAATAGACGTTTTGTAAAGTAGGTATAAACACAAGTTCAGCATTTCTATAAAGCTTTATCATTTGCTTGCGTCAGTCGTAAAATTTGCATTGTCTAAATAATGACCATTCTAACGTATTTGACGTAATGTTCAGTGTATTCGAGCGTGATTTACGTGTATTCGTAGCTGTTTACCAAAAACTGAATTATGATTTCATTTGAGTCGGTGTTGTGCCGTTTCACATGGAATGGAATGAAAAATTATTTTAATCTGTAGTAGGTATACAAACTACTTGTCAATAGAAATAATTAAGTTTCTTACTTTTCATGAATGTCAATCTTGTCAGGGACATTGACATAATTATAAAATTGTTTCTCCAAAGAAAATGTTTTATTTTAATATGATTTTAATCCGCAAATAATATAATACTACAACCAGTTGGCTGTACATGCGATAATTGGTGACCCCGATATCTGAGCATTTTTTTTTTCTATTTACGTGTGGGCGCATATATACAAGAATGACGGAAAACGATATGGCTTTGGAGACCGACAAAGTAAGTTTAAAATTTCCATCTTTTTGGCCGGAAAAACCAGAAATATGGTTTTACCAAATAGAAGCACAGTTCTCTATTAATAAGATTACATCTGAGACTACGAAATTTAACCATTTGGTTGCCCAAATCGATCCGAAATTAGTAGAGAATTTATGGGACATTATTAGCGATAGCAATGTTACGAATAAATATACACAAAGCAAAGATCGATTGCTTACAATTTTCAAAGATAGCGAGAATAAGCGCATGAAAATGTTACTCACCGGAATCGAACTTGGGGACTTAAAACCTTCGCAGTTGCTTCGTAAAATGCAATCTTTGGCAGGATCAGATATTTCAAACACTGCGCTTAAGACCTTATGGCTAGACAAACTTCCAGACACCATCAAAAACATTTTGATAGTCAGTGACGAAGACACACAGAAATTAGCAGTCATGGCAGACAAAATTGTTGATATTAGCCCTAGCAACGAAATATGTGTTACAAACAAAGACAGCGAAAATTCAATGCTTTTGCAAAAAATAGCGAGTTTGGAAAATCAAATATCTGCTATGTCGTGTTACATGCGCAGAGGTCGTTCATCGAGTAGGGAATCGAACCGAAGTAACAAGTCAAACAGTTATTTCAAACGATTCAACCCTAAAGGCAAATACTGTTATTACCACTTCCGATTTGGCAAAAAATGCAAAATTGACAAATGTAAGCCTCCATGCGCCTGGATTAATAAGGAAAACTTCAACACACAGCAGAATTAGCGGCGAACTCGGCTGTGAAAACGCATGAATGTCGCACATCTCGTCTTTTTGTTACCGAGAAAAAAACTGGTTTACGGTTATTAGTAGACAGTGGAGCTGATGTCTCGATAATCCCTGCAACTACTAAGGACAAATTGGACAAATATCTAAAATTATTTGCAGCAAATGGTACGGAGATTGCAACATGTGGAGTTAAAGTCTTAACAGTCGACTTAGGTCTACGTCGTCAATTTCAATGGCCATTTATCATTGCTAAAATTGATAAAGGCATTCTAGGAGCAGATTTTATCAAACATTTTAGTTTGTTAATAGATTTGCGGAACAAAAAATTGGTGGATGCTGTTACAAAATTGTCAGTTTCTGGAAACATTGGATCAATCA
Source organism: Schoenobius gigantellus (assembly GCA_963935595.1). Lineage (NCBI taxonomy): Eukaryota > Metazoa > Arthropoda > Insecta > Lepidoptera > Crambidae > Schoenobius > Schoenobius gigantellus. Next base: position 51,591,003 of record OZ012542.1, on the reverse strand, counting down.
CAGATAGAGATGTCATTAGTACTATGAATAAAAATCAAAGTTACTACGATTTATTAATGCAATTTCCCAATATTACGAAACCGAATACTCTGCCTACATCTGTCAAACATGAAGTACGACATCAAATCATTACAAAAGGCGAACCTGTTTATTGTAAAGCAAGACAATTGGACCCTAAAACACTTCAAACTGTTAAAGAAGAGTTCCAGTTTATGTTGAATAACGGAATAATAAGGCCTTCAAGTTCACAGTGGGCTAGTCCACTTCATGTAGTAAGGAAAGGAGATGGATCATTACGACCGTGTGGCGATTACCGAAGATTAAATGCACAAACTATTCCGGACAGGTACCCGATTCCACGAGTTGATGATTTTTTCACAATCGTACCTGGTAAGACTATTTTTTCTAAAATTGATCTTTATAAAGCCTATTACCAAATCCCAATGGATGAAAAGGACAAATGCAAAACTGCAATAATTACCACTTTTGGGTTATTTGAATTTAATGTTATGAGCTTTGGATTACGTAACGCTCCTGCTACATTCCAGAGGTTTATTAATTCAGTGTTTAGAGACCTAGATTTTGTGTTTCCATATTTGGATGACATTTTAATAGCTTCCAGAACGCCTTGCGATCATGAAAAACATCTAAAATTAATTTTCCAAAGGCTTGACCAATATGGCTTACGTATTAACGTGTCAAAATCTAAATTTGGTCTTGAAAAAGTAGAGTTTTTAGGATTCCTTATTACTAAAGAAGGTACTAAACCTCTTCCTAACAAAGTACAAGCTATATTAGATTATAAATTGCCAGATACTATTCATAATTTACGTACGTTCTTAGGTTTACTTAATTTTTATAGACGTTATCTCAAAGATGCGGCTAAAACTCAAGCTATTCTACATGATTATCTAAAAGGTGCAAAAAAACGAGACAAAACAAAAGTGGTTTGGACAGAAAAAGCAAAAGAAATGTTTCAAAAATGTAAAAATGATTTAGCAAACACAGCCTTATTAACTTATCCTAATCATAAATACCCATTAGCTTTATTTACAGATGCATCAGAAATAGCAATAGGTTCGGTATTACAGCAACTTGAAGACAATTGTTGGAAACCAATTGCATTTCATTCTAAAAAACTTAATGATGCCCAAAAATCATATAGCACTTACGATAGAGAATTGCTGAGTATATATTTGTCTATAAAACAATTTAAACATTATTTGGAAGGTCGAGATTTTGTCATTTTTACAGATCACAAACCATTGATATTTGCATTTCGTCAAAAGAATGAGAAAGCATCCCCTAGACAGCTTAGACAACTGCAGTATATCTCTGAATTTTCTACCGATATTCAGCATATTAATGGTCATGATAATATTATCGCTGATACTTTGTCTAGAATAAGTAGTATAGATGTTGTTGATTATAACGTTATTGCTAAAGCTCAGGTTGATGATAGTGAGCTTGAAAAGCTGAAGCTTTCAAATTCCTTGTCATTTAAACCGTGTGAACTAACCACTGGTGATATTTTGTGGTGTGATATTTCCACGAGTAATATTCGACCCTATATTCCTGGAAAATTCAGAAAGTTAATTTTTAATACAATGCATAATCTCTCTCATCCTGGTATTAAATCGTCAGCTAAACAAATAACTTCAAAATTTATTTGGTCAAACATTAATAAAGATGTTAGATGTTGGGCTCGATCTTGTATAGAATGTCAGAAAAACAAAATTATTCGGCACACGAAAACAGTAATAACCTCGTTTCAAGAACCAGATGGACGTTTTGAAGTAGTTCATATCGATTTAATAGGACCCTTACCTCCTTCAGAAGGAAATATTTATTGTTTGACTTGTATAGATCGCTACACAGATTGGATGGAAGTGATTCCAATATCAAATAGTACAGCAGAAACTGTAGCTAAAGCATTTTATTCAAATTGGATAGCTAGATTTGGGATTCCTCACGCCATTGTTTGCGATAGAGGCTCTCAATTTCAAGCTCAATTATTTAAAAAATTTTGCTAAAATATGTGGATCAAAAATTAAATTTACCACTGCTTATCATCCACAGTGTAATGGTAAAATAGAGAGAATGCACAGAACTTTAAAAGCTGCTCTAAAAGCGCATCATTCGGTAAAATGGACAGATACACTACCTACGGTATTGTTAGGAATGCGTACTGCCCTTAGGGATGATAAGAATTATACCATTAGTCAAATGGTCTATGGTACCACAATCAAAGTACCTGGTGAATTTTTTGAAAAATCTAATGTCCAAATTGATCCAGATACGTTTGTGTCAGATTTAATAAAAGTAATGGACAATTTGAAGCCTCGGAAAAGACCTGTAAATATAAGTAATAATAATGTGTTTGTACATAAAGATTTATCAAGTTGTTCACATGTATTTTTAAGAACTGATAGAGTAAGGAAACCGTTAGAAGCATTTTATGAAGGACCATTTTTAGTTATTGCCCGTTTTGATAAATACTTTACTCTTAATATTAAAAATAAAAATGTAAATATTTCAATAGATAGATTAAAACCTGCTTATTTATTACATGATGAAGATAATATTAATTCTGAAAAAGTTAGTCATGTTATTAAAAATGTCAAGCAAGATTCTAAAGAGATTATAACTAGAACTGGAAGAAAAGTTAAAATACCAAGCAAATATGGATAGAATAAATTTATTTTTGTTTTCTTCGATAATAACATTGTTTTGTTTTAGTTTAATTTAATTGCTTATTGTATCGTAACACAGTTACTGGAAAGGGGGTAATGTAGTAGGTATACAAACTACTTGTCAATAGAAATAATTAAGTTTCTTACTTTTCATGAATGTCAATCTTGTCAGGGACATTGACATAATTATAAAATTGTTTCTCCAAAGAAAATGTTTTATTTTAATATGATTTTAATCCGCAAATAATATAATACTACAACCAGTTGGCTGTACATGCGATAAATCTCGTACTGAATTTTCGTTTGAAATTGTTTTAAACGTTTCATAGGCCGAATGACGCCCCATTTTGTTATACACTGAGCTTCGCGATTTTTAAGTTTGTCTCAACTCTTAGACAATCGAAATAAGTTAACCCCATAAATCCTTTCAGATCTCAAGATTTCAGAAATCCTTTTTTGACTGTAAGTAGTACGAACGTGTATTATACTGCCGATCAACGCAAGAGTATACCATATATATAAGATACCTGTATCGACGTGAATAAATATTGAACAACGTTTAGTTTGAGTAATTCAATTTCAATTAAATAAATCGCCGTGAAACTTTCCGGTGAAGCCCTAACCTGAATATTTAAAGTCCCCATACATTCTGTTTTTCTTATATTAGTCGGTAAACGTCGTTATTTATTTAATCTACAATCACAAATTGCAAAACTTTATGATTTTAGTTTATAAACGAACATTTCTATGAATGAATAATCAATTTCTAAAAGAAATAATATATGAAAAACACAACAACTACATAACTAAGTAGGCAGTACATTATTTTTCAAGAAAATCTTTTTATGAGATACATTTACAAAAGTCACGATATACATACTTGAAAATGTTCAAAATGAGACAAAGTTTGTTAAAAAAGTCATGGAATGTTGTATGACATAATAAAATCATGACCTTTCGATGCTCGTAAGATCTGTAACACACATCGTTGAGAGGCAACATATACAGATGCAATGCAGTTGACAATTTCGCACCTGAGTCCACTTGGCGCTCTGCCAGACTGCGTTTGCGCATACCAAATTCAAGTTATGATTTAATTCTGGTATGCGATGATTTACATTTAATCCCTATTGCGTAATTTGTGTCGAGGTGCCTCAAGAGATTAAAATTGGTGAAAAAATGTTATCTGCGAAGATCCTCCTCAAAATAAGATTATTATCTACATATCTATTTGTACTACTTATTATCTACATTTTTTACGTTTCTATATTCAGATGAATTGATATTTATATCTTAATCACTAAAACGGTAAAATGGCCCAAATATTATGTACCTCTACATTTATCACCATCGCTTCTAACTTTACAGCGAAGGTGATATTATTAGACGGTTCATTCGAATGAGAAAACTGAATGATGCCAAATAAAAATATCCAACACTGCGGGATCAGTTTATAGATGAATTCATACTGCATAATAAAAATGCCTAAGAAAAGAGGAACGAAAATTGAACTGCCTGGAACCGCCCGGTTAAAGGCCTAATTCTAAAGTAAATGTAGACAAAGTTGCAGACGGCAGCTAGCAAAACAAACTAATAATATTCTCTGAAATATGATTATACAATAAAAAGCATGAAGATAGAAAATTAAAAGAAATATCATTGTCACACGGTTTCGCGATGATTTAGTAAATCTGCACAAACAACTTAAGCATAGTTACTATTTCAACATGAAAACGAAATATAACTAACGGGCAGCATATTCTGATAATTTTAAATATCTACTTGAATAAATTACGATACTGTATAGCACAGCGTCTTCGTCCGAATATAGCTGTACGTCAGTACTGTGGGTAATTTTTTGGTGATGGCAGCACCGAATGCACCTGCAAGTATGCGCTGGCGCAGGGGCGATCCGATTGGCTAATTATAGCTGTGCGTGCGCGAAGTGGTTATGTCACTGAGACAATGCCCGCACTACTGTTTGGTGAAAATACACTGGTCGTAAGAGCACTTCCTGGTGAAGCGGTGTTGACCGAGTGAGCAAATTATTTAGTGGGGCAAGGATCGTTTTATATCAACAGAGACATCTCAAAATGTTTGAGCGACTGTTCAAGTGTGATCCATTCGTATACAGCGTCATTATCAATATTACCAATGTATCACGCAATTCATGTATCAAGTGTGAGCTTACGACTTAGAGCATTTAACCTAGGTTAAATGCTCTAAGGTTTACGATGAATTGGCAAAAAATATTTCTTAATATTTTTTTATAACTATAAGTACAAAGAATATATTTGAGAGAAGATTAAAGCACAAACGTTCTCTATAACAATACTATGACCAAGATGTAGTGTCAATCAGAAAATAAACATTCTTCTCATTAGGTTACTGTTTGTTATTTCCTTTCAATACACTTAGAAGAGATAATAACGAATTCCGTTAACCAAGACCTATTAATCTGAGCGGTCATTAAATGTTGTCTACTGTTAACACTATGCTCGCAATGCAGAAAACTGATACTATGCAATACTTTAACCAATCATCTCTAATCTTATCAGTAAGCTTAATGAAATACCGAAATACCAGACATAGTTGCACAGCAAGTCATTCAAGAGCATCTTAAACAAGGGAAATTAAACCGTGAAACTAAGAAATAAGATTCAAATATGAAGTTACGATTGTATTCTTTGCAGCAAGAATTCATATTCTGATGAAGGGACCACACAAAAAGGCGGCATATGCATTGCATTTGTTGCAATCTTTGACCAACTGCCCATTAAAGCGAAAATATAAAGATACAATAAAGATTGTACTTACTACAAAACAACTACTTGGAAATACTTTTTCGAGGTTGGTATAACGCCTTCGGATATCCTTACATATTATAAAACAAAGTCCCCCGCTGCGTCTGTCTGTCTGTCTGTTCGCGATAAACTCAAAAACTACTGCACCGATTTTCAAGCGGTTTTCACTACTTGATAGCGTGGTTCTCGAGGAAGGTTTTAGTATATAATTTGTTAAGTTTTTGTATTTATTTCTGTGTACATTAACGATATTTGTTGAAGATGTCGGGAAAAAATAAATTAAGGCTAGACGTAGTTCGCGGGCACAGCTAGTATCTTATTAATCCAAAATCACTATTTATTGACTCTTCTGAAAAACATGAGTTTTCTAAAATTAATCCTAATTATTCTTAAAAATAAATTAAAAAGTTAACGTTTTTTCATAAATCGAAGTACTCGTAGCTATAAAACACATACTCATGCAACAAACAATAGACGTGATTTAATTAAAGAGAGCAGACTTTGAACTCGTGCTTTTTAAGAAAATGCATGGCATTGCTAGTTTAATTCATGAAGAGAGTTCACATGAAGAAATATTAGGAGCAAGGTAGAACGACGTTAAGTATTTGTTGTAGAATGAATTAAACCTTTTAATTTACGGAAAAACATCTACAAAACATTCAGTATAAGCTAATAATACTTAATAAGTTGTAACTTATGTCATAGACAGACAAAACAGCTTTACACAAAGTGGTTTTGGTAATCACAAACTTTCTTCAATATGCGTACATTTGCTCGAGTATTGACATAAGACTAACTACATAAATATCGACCTCTGAAATATTTACAGCGAAAACGACGCTACATTTATCGCAGTGCAATTCGTCCATATGCAACGTGTTGAAAACTTTAAAGCTGAGGTGTGTATTTGTGCCATGCCTCCTGTAGCACGAGCCAAATATACGGCACATAACGAAGTGTAAACTTCTAAGGTACCACTTATATTTTCTCCCGGCTCGTACTTATTTGATCGTTGGAGAATGTTAAAACTGTAAAACATACTCTTTGTTAGTTGTTTGTATAAACACATTGTTTTTTATACAACTTTATTTTTATACAAACATACTTATGTGGTTCCTGTAAAATTTGCAAATCTACAACCCCATACACGGATCCCAACGTACTTACGTTGCCCACTTGTGATAAGATGTGAAGTTACAGGCGCAAACGACTCTGTGAGCCTAGGCAAAACAACACGCTTATTTTTCCGCAGTCGTTCTGCAGAAAGAATGTATAGAGATGACATTGCATGAGGTTGTCTTTCACATTCTAATGTCATTTCCATATATTATCACTGTGGTACGACTGCGTAAAATAAGCCTGTGGCTTTTGCCTAAGCCCACTGGTCAGTGAGTCTCCATCTGGTTAGTGAGTTCCCCATTTTAGCAGTGTAGTCACTGAGTGCGTGAGGCAGGGCATAGTTAATCACTTAAATGAGCACCTCACAGCACAAAGCCACCATGTGTTCCTGCGCATGAGAGCGGTTGCTAGAACCATTTTTTGACCGTGGTCTTACAACGTAGTCCTACTAGACTACTAGTAGTACCACGGACGGGCATTTTATTTTGCCTGTGGTTCTATAATGTGGCAAGCACCGAGGTGGCAACTGGCGTGCAAGTAATTGATGACAAGAGTCTATGCTAGACTGCAGTAATCGTTTGATATATTGTAAGTACTTAGAAAAAAATTATTTCGACTTAGATTTAAAATTTTGTCCCACAATTTATCGATATCGACTCAAACAATATGGGTTGTTTCGATTTAGATTTAATTTACATCTTCAACCCCGTGACCAGACACTCCAACCATTGTCTGCACATGACACATTACATGACATGACGAAACTGTTTTGGATTGATGCACGTACACGTGACTCATCCGGGTCACAGTTGGTTTACCGCTTTGCGTATTTATTCGCGCGAATTCTATTAAATTAACTTGTACTAACAAAATCAGCTTTTTTTATGACAACAGGTATTATTTCGCTGTACTATCATCTATCAGCTTCGGTCGTGTTAAACTAACAGAAGATCCTCTTGGTAGAAAAGAACACCGTTCTCCTGAAACCACTTCCAATGAACCAGTCACTACTAGGTCATTTTCTTTGAACTTTATCCATTTGACGCAACTATGATTTAAATTCGATTGCAAGAAGAAATATATAAATGTTTTACTCTGTGGTAATCAGACTGTGTGAAAAGCGACCACGTCGCAGATAGCGATCGCGGTTTCTTCCGAGGCACACTTCGTTTCCTGTTTTCCTACATAACCAATTACGTGCTAATTGACCGCCCATTAACTGTGCAACTACGAGTATGTGAATCCCACAGCGGAATAGGTGCTCAAGTAAAGTAGTTACTTACGCCTTGCTTCAACAGGTTTCCTAGTTGAGGGTAGTGGTACGTACGTAGCCTAATCTTTCGGGAAATTTAGAATAGATATTATCAACGAGTTGGTAGATACGAATGAAATAGTAAATATTATAATAGCTTCCGTAGTCTAGTGGTTAAGACCACGCGTGGCCGGGGAGATCCGCCGCGGATCTCCCCGGACACGCGTGGTCGAAACCCGAATCATCCGGGGTTGTCAGCCACTTAATAACATTGTTGTGTTCCGATAAATAAGGGTTAAGATAGCCAGTTCCTCTGTTGTTGAGGAATCCAGGTGATTCTCGCTTCCACCTTCGGCCTTATCGTCACTTACCTTTAGGTGAGATAAAGGCAAAGCTTCCGTGTATTCATCTTTTTCGAGTTTTAGACAATTTTCCAACGGCATTAGATACAACTATTAAATCTCTCCAGATTTCGACGCATGTAATGGCAAGGTTGGAGGGATCGATAGTCGCATTAACACATCATTATTATCATTATCATAATAGCTCATATACGTCCCCACCGAGGGTCTCGAGCCTACCCTAAGTTAGGGTGTTTAGGCCTTAGTCAAACACGCTAGCCCAGTGCGGGTTGGGTTTCTTCACATACACCTTTGAATTTCTTCGCAGATGTATGCGCAGGTTGCTTCACGATGTTTTCCTTCGCCGTAGGAGCCTCAGACAAATGTACATATGAAATTCGAAAAACGAAAAACACATTGGTACATGGCGGGCTTGAACCCCGGGCCTCCCGATAAGAAGGCAAGTGCCGAATCTCTATCTTTATTCCCTAGACTAGACGAAACATTTTTGCAGAAATATACTAGTTATGTAATCAGCAAATCATTAGAGCAGAGTTCTCGAGTTTAAATCCTTGCCTTCAAGCTATGTACACATATTTGGAAAGCAGGCTTCTTGTATAAGATCAATTTACCATAGGGATTTTCAGAAACGTTTTTTCTTATTTGATTATAATAATGATCTGAATTACTATTGTTCTTCTTACTACATATACAACTGTTGTTTACTGACTGGCGTATAGACGTACAGCTCATTAAAATGTGACTAATTTTGATTTATCCATTCCAATCCTAAGTATGTGGCTGAAGTCCAATATACAATGTGGCTGATCTGTTATTCAAAATCGGTTACAAAGTAGTTAAATGCACTATCTCTTCCAAACTCTCAAACACAGAATAAGACTATACATTCTCGCTCACACTCAGTTAGACTATACGCCCTCAGAACATATTGTTCTGAGTAGACTATACGCCAGTATTCACCAACCTCTCTTAGCTTAGGATACTCTTAGGTGGCATGCTGTCACATACTTTTAAATAAAGACAAAAAGTGACAGCATACGTCTTAGAAGGCTTCCTAAGCTATGTTATGGTTGGTGAAATCCTCAGAAGAATAACTAAAGCCTCGAAATCGGCCATTAGTCTATGAGCGGAACGTACGTCATAATGTCATGACACCCATCAGTCAAACGATCTATCAAGAAGATTTGTAAAAGCTTTTAAGTAGTTATCCGAGTTTTATGTAGATAAAGCTAATGACTACTCATTATGAACTATTTTAAGCTAATTTGGACATGGTGACAAGTGAGGTTCTATGGAGACTCTAGTTTATGGACTTAAGAAACTCATGTACTACCTGCTTTCTATTCTCTGCTCTGCTAGAAACTGTAAGTTCTAGTTTCTACATTTTAATGCTAAAGTACCAGTTATGTTTAAATGTGTTTTTCTATTTGTGATTTTCATTGACAACTTCATGTTCCTAGTGTGATGTTCTGCTCCACCTGCAGCATAATGGGTAAATAAACGCAGTAGTTTTAACATCACAAGTACATATCGAGCAGCTTTGTTAATTTGTGGTATTATTAGAATTTTGACGTGCTGGCGCTAACTGGCTGTTACTTTGTCAGCGCGACGGTGTGGGAGGCTGTCGCCTCCTTTTGCGAAGACGTGATCTCGCAGAAGGAGGCAGGGGAGCGAGGGCGTGAGGAGGACCCTCAAGCCGCCCCGCTCCGCCGGAGACGGTTGGGTAGAAGGAGGCGCGCGTTCTTGGGCGCGCACCAACAACTACCCTAAGCAACCAGGGACGAAAGTGACCCAGCTGACTGACAACCGGCCGGGAGACATTACGTTTCCTCCCTGGTCGCCCGCCTGGGGGGCCACATCATGGTAACTTGGTGACCCCTCCCTAGGCCAAGTCTCAGCGCATGCGTCAGTATCAATTCATAACGCACCGCTGGACTTTCCTCCAGGAGGTGCGTTCGGGGAATGGCTACTCCGATACCGAGCGTGCCTCCACGGAGGGTGGAAGTTACTGGAGGGTGGTTTAGCCAGGTATGGGGTTTTACCCGAGCCCAATGGCATATCCAAAGGGCGGCCTTGTCAGCTTTTCAGTCCTTTGTAGAATCGTAAAGAGATTCCTCCGCCCTAAAAAAAGCCTGAGACCATTATCAACCCAGGCACAATCTTTTAAAAATAGTGTACAGAGGCCGTACCATGATCGCTTATAGCCAGGTTAAAACAACATTGAAATAAAGACACCGCTTTTGCTGCGTATAGCGCTATTTCCCTCTTAGTGCGGTTTTTAAATATTGTTTTGGGCGATCGATCATGGTTAGGGGACCGCAACAAGTCAGTTTTCGCTGGCTATGAGTTAACTATTGCGATCACTACACGAAGGATGACGAAGGGTCCACGATGATGAACATGATATTATTTGGCTACTGTCTTCTATGAAACAGTAACACTATACAGACTGTTCCACTAGTCCCTACTCACGTATCCCCCCTGGTGGGTATGAATGGATTTTTTCCACCTATCTCTACCATTGGGTCACTAGTGGGGATAGGAGGAATAAAAGTTCGACTTTTACTAACCGATATGTTTCTAGCAATTATAAGTAGCTAACGTCAGTTTTAAAACGGTTACTTACAATAGTTCGTCGGAGTCTGGGTATCTCAGTATGCAAACTAAATTCACCAAGCGCAAACATTATTGATTACAACGAACGCGTGGGCCTGATTTAATCACTTTACCAATCGAGCCAATTGTCCCGCACATGAATTAAAAACAGAATCAATCAAGTCTTGCTTGCTATGTGCATTGAAAGAATGAAGAATGTATGCGTACGAATTACAATTACCTCTATTTATAGGCTGTGGAAAATTCACACGTTAAATAGAACATTCGATTGATTATGGGTGCTTGGATTTATAAACGTTAATACAACTATTTGCAATAATATGATTAGCTGTTATGATATGGTTAGCTTTTTGATCCATGAATTCGCGGACGAGACAATAATGTTTATGTTATTGTGGGTAATGTAGTTTTCTAATGGTGAAAGAATTATAAAAGTTGGTTTTCAGTTTCTCGACTATAAACAAACACTCAAATATTAACTGTTTATTCAAGCCCGCGCCTTTTATTGTTTCAAACTCCTTTCTCAATAAGTCCCTCAAGGTCCTTGGGGAATCGTGCATCCTTAAACTGCAGACTTTTGTGAAGTTGAGGTACCTACCCCCCAGATTGGTTGCTCATTGGAGTTATAGATGCTATGCCATCAGTTATTCACCCCTCATTGACGAAAGTTATAATTGTCTTTGTGTACAAAAAAAAATCCCAACTGAAAAATGCGTTCAACAATATCACATAACAAGTCTGTTAAATTTTAATTATGATACATACGAGTATCATACGATAGAAAACTGTAGATAGAGAAAACTTTCTACAACAAAAAATGTTCTATGTAGAAACATTTATAGTGCAGAAGTTATTTAACATCTTTTTAAAGCGCAAATTTTAAAGATTTTTATCTAATTCTTTTAACTCTTCCTCGAATTTTAGTCATTCGTCAAATGGTATATTTCGCCAATTCCCTTGACATTCAGTCGTGTTAAGCGCAAACCTTGAAAACCAAAATGGATGGAAACAGACCTACCGACTCCATAAGTGATTTGAATCCCTGCCAACGATACTTTGGCGAAGTAGTGTTTTCACGCAAAATGTGGATAATTAACTCTGTGTGCAAAAACACATTTGTGTGGTTTTTTATAAGCTGCCTAATATATCAATTCTTTTTACTGGAAATAGCTGTCATGCTTAAATTTTCATCTTTTAAATGTTCAGATTTTATTCCTTGCTATATATTTTATCAATTGACTAATATGATTTGAAGGAAGATGCCCAGATGTTATTCCTTACTATATTTTAGCAATTTATTAATACGAGTATGATTTTAAGAACATTTTGTTTTAAATTCATGTGCAATAGCAAGCTGCCCACTTGATGGACTGTCACTTATAACAGTACATTTAAGACTTCCTGTAAGACTTGCGAATCTAGAATAGCCCCTACAAGGACCCCAATATGCATTGCCTACCTTGTGACATAATATTGTCAAGTCACAGTACCCATTAATTTCAAGTCTCATTGCCCTGCAAACCATTGCAGGACAGAGGAATGTAAGCACCGCTGCTTGGTAGCAGAAATAGTTAAGAATGTTAAGATAAAGGTATCCTCCACGCAGACGACTGAATTAGAGTATGTTGTTCTGCCGTCAAATAAAGTATATACTAAAGAAAATAGATATAGTTTAGGTATCTATTTAAAATGACCTAAATAGAAAATCATGTGCTCAATCAATGGCAATAAAATTGATTCAATTGTGAATTATTCACAATTGAATCAATTTAATTGCTATTTCATTGTTCAGTACATTTTTTGGTTTATATTTGTAATATGGTTCTGCTTTCTCAATAAGTTTATATTTTGTTGCTAATAATGAATTAATTTGTTTTGCTACATTATTATGTCTTTCTGTATATTGTCTATTCGCCAGAAAGGGGCATCCTCCAGTAATTATGGTCTATTGTTTCTTGGCTATTATTACATATTCTGCATTTGTCTGATACTATTGTTGAGTCTTTAATAATATATTTTTGATAATTTTTAGTCTTGATGATTTGATTTTTAATGGCGACCATAAATCCTTAACTTTCTTTATACACTCGCGAGCAACCAAATCGACCCAACCTTTCACTGCGCACACATACACCAATTTTACAGAAACTACAAGGGGTCTTTTTGACAACAATATATCATTTGAAAGTTCAAGATTTTCAGATCAGCTTTAATTTGGTGTTATTATTATTGACATCCAATCATTATTTTTTAAATAAAAAATGTTTGAACGTAATTGTGGGAAAAGGGGAAATTTAGTACAAAGGGTTGTGGTCGGGGGCTATACAAATTAAACAAAAAATGTCGAAAAAACATTCAAAAATGTATTTAATAAATTTTTGGTATTGCCCCCCCGCCCCCCCCCCCCCCCCTAGCTCTAATTATAGCTTGCAGTCGGTTTTTCATTGACCTAATTAACTTTTTGACGATCTCTTGAGGAATGCCGTCCCACTCCTCTAATAACGCTAACTTCAGGTCTTCTACGCTCGAAGGGACTGGATTTCTGGCCCGTACTCTCCTTTTGAGCTCATCCCATAAGTGCTCAATGGGATATACGTTATGCCTAGCTATACGTGATGTGTGACAACGGGCGTTATCGTGCATGAACACAAAGTTTTCGCCAATAAACCCTGCGTAGGGAACAACATGGTCCAGCAGTATGTCGGTGATATACCAATAAGCCGTTGCTCCGCCCCCTCGGCCTCCCCAGGCACAAAAAGAAGCTCGGTTTTTCCTTCTCAGGAGATCCCATGCACATCATGCAAGAACCTCCGACATATGCAACTGTTTCAGCGAAACAGCACTGTGAAAATCGTTCACCCGGATGCCTGTAGACCCGGCCTCTTCTGTCGCTCTCATGTAGACACATTCTGCACTCGTCAGTGAACAGGACCAACCACCATCGCGCAATGTCACAATCGAGATGCTCTCGAGCAAACTGAAGGCGCGCTTGTCGGTGACCTGCAGTCAATTTAGGTCGCAGGCTATTTTGGAGTTAGGTTAGCTGCCTTCAAGCGTCTACTCACTGTCCACTCGCTGACAGCCACTCCTCGTACACGTCTCAGTTCTTGCTGTACATTAACACGCGTTAAATGGCGATTGCGCAACGAGGTTGAGGCTATGAAACGGTCGTCTCTTTCGGAAGTGCACCGGTGGCGGCTGGTCCTTGGTCTCCAATCAAAGGCACCAGTCTCTTGAAATCGTCTGTATACCCTGGATACAACAGACTGGCTCAAGTGAAGCTGGGCAGCGACTGCTCGCTGACTTAGCCCTTGTTGCAACAGGGCAACAGCTTAAGCGGCTTCTTCAGGATTGGTGTCCATATTTTCGTAAAAACAATGAATGTAATTTACAGGGATGTGTACCGGTCAACTTGTGATATGCAACTGATAAGAGTACCGTGAATGTCTTCCTTCAGTCCCTTACGGGCTGCGGGTAATCTTTTCAGGGCATTGCCCTCTAAAGATGGTATCCATCGCTACCCGTAACTACGAGTAGGTCTTTGGGCGTTCCGACCTTCAATATTGCCCTTGGGCAACGTTATCCGTCGGGGTTTGACTTCTGGTTTTGATTCCAAATTTTTTCATTTCCGTTTCTAATTTTCATTGGGGCTTGTGTGACCCAGGCTGCGAGGTAATGGTTTATGGTCTGGTGGTCGACGATGGTAGGGTGCAATGCTGCGGATGTGCTGCAGGTTGGATCTCTGGGTTCTTGCCCAGGTATTTTTAGCCATCTCTTGTATGTACTCGCTTAAGCTTTCCATTTTCAGGTCTCTCGCAATGGTCGCGTTTTTAACGTAACGCGGGGCATCAACAATTTTCCGCAGGGTTATGTTTTGCTGCGCTTCGATCGCTTGTCGAGTGGTTTGGTTCGTCAGCGCAAACCAGGCTGGCGCTGCGTAGGTGATCCGAGAGCGTACGTACGTCTTGTAGATCCCGATCTTGATTGGGATGGGAAGTCTGGATGTTAGTACAGGCAGCAGGAGGGCTCTCGCACTTCTTGCTTTTTGTACAGCTTCCGTGGCTTGTGTTCGCATGGTCAGCTTGGAGTCAATTGTGATGCCCAGGTACTTCACTTGCGGGGTCCATTTTATAGCTTCTCCTGCAAGATTCAGTTGTGGTGGTAATATATTTTGGCGTCCTACCGCTATGGCTTGGGTCTTCTGGACATTGACTGAGAGCCTCCATTTTTCTAGCCAGTTTGGTAGCATGTCGAGGTTCTTTTGGACTTTGGCGGCTGCAAGGTTTTTGTTTATCGACGAGGCGTATACAGCTGCATCGTCGGCGTATAGGGCGAGCTTAGTTTGGGACGTTGGAAAGTCGTCGGTGTATTTTGCATAGCATGCTGGTGACAAACAGCTGCCCTGTGGTACTCCTGCGGCGATCGGTCTCTCGGTTGAGAGTATGCCTTCCACTGCTACCTGGAACCGACGATTCGTCAGGAAACCGGCCATAATCTTAACGATTCGACGAGGAGTCGTAGATATGGCCAGCTTGTATAACAGTCCAAGGTGCCATACTCTGTCGAATGCCTTCTCCATGTCCAGCATTACAGCTGTTGAGTATTCGTGTTTGTTCCACGCTGCTGTTAGGTCGTGGATGACTCTCGTTAGCTGCAGAGTTGTGGAGTGTTCTGTTCTGAACCCGAATTGCTCTTCGCGTGGACTGATGTGTGGATTCAGGTGGGACAGTAATAACCTCTCGAAGACCTTGGAGAGATTTGGCAGCAGTGTGATTGGTCTGTAGCTTTCCGGCTTTAAGATGTTCTTTCCGGGCTTGGGTATCATTATGACTTTCCCCAGTTTCCATTGGTTTGGAAAGTAGCTTGTGCGCATGATGCCATTTAGCAATCGCGTGAAAGAGTAGCGGGCTACGGGGGGCTTTTATAGCGGGGTAAGTAGCGCAAGTCGTAGGCAGCTTATGGAGCAAGTTTACTGTATCGCCCTATTAAATAGCTTAAATAAATAAGGGCTTATTTTTTATATAAGGCATTGATGCTCATTGAAAGCTTAAATTTTAAGCTTTCAAATGACATATTGTTGTCATAAATACCTTGTGTAGTTTTTGTAAAATTGCTGTATGTGTGCGCAGTGAATGGTCGAGTCGATTTGATTGCTCGCGAGTGTAGATATTTCCTTTAAAAAGCTATGCATTAGATGCTTTTTTATCTATATGATTTTGTCGGAGCTAGTATGGATATTTATTTACCATGTAAAGATTTTTGTTTCCAGCTTTCGATTTTTTGCTCGTTAGTTGTTATTTCTTCTGGAGATATGGTAAGTGTCATTTAGTTTTAAGGGCGTGCCAGAAGTAGGTATGTGTGTGAGAGCTTTATGAATAGGACTTTTATATATGCCTTACTATGTATATAATTGCTGATGTTGTGTACCTGCTTATTATTGAAAATCAAACGAACTTACCTGAAGTGAAGTTCGATTCCAATTATATTTCGCAGCTTCATTCTAGCGAGTTATGTTTACATATTGTAGGATGTTCAGAGAGGACGTTAACGTAAAATACATAAGTATAAAAAATTAAAAAGATTTCATCGTTTAATTTCATTTACTTTTCAATTTACATGTCAATTTAGATCTTATAATTATTAATTAGATTAATTTTCCGTATAATTGGACAGTATTGTTCGAGCTAAATTACAATCGACCACTTCCCTATTATAGAATTTTGCAAAGGTTGCAGATGACTCTGACCAACCTGCTGTTTTTCTAATGACATCAATGCTTACTCCCAGTTTATTGGCTGTCGTTGTTGCTGCGTGGCATGTGCTGTGAGCACTAAACACAGAGGTATCTATATCACTCTTCTGTAGTGTAACTTTTATCCATTGGCTTAAAGTTTGAGACGACACTTTATGATAAGATTTTTTGAAACTAATGAACAGATGATCTTCTGAATTGCGTATGGGACGTGTTTTATTTATGTATTCCTGAATACACGTAGCTGGACAAATATTATAATTTTCATTACAATATGGAAGTTTGAGAACAGGTTGATATGCATTAGGCTTAGATGTTTTGATAATATCAGGTATGTATATAATTATTTCATTCGTATTTTGAAACATTATATTCGACAACTTAATTAACGATAATGTTTGCACACGATGTGCTGTAACGAGAGCCAATAAAGTGACAGTCTTTTTTGTAAGTGTTTCTATAGTGAGACCTTCGTTAGGCCATTGTAAAGATAAATACGATAAAACTACGTTGGGATCCCAACTGAAATTGTATTTTGGTTGTGAAGGTCTCATTCTAAAAACACCTTTCATAAATCTTTTAATTCTGTAATCATCGACTGTTTTATTAAATAATAAACGTAAAGCTGATCTACATGACATTAAAGTTCCATACTTAGCTCCATTACAAAACATTTCTGTTAGAAAATCTATTATTTTAAGAACACAAGGCCTTGTATAGTCGTGACCACATTTGGTACAAAAATTAATCCACGACTTAATAGAAGTATTGTATTGCTTATAAGTACTATTAGAAAGGGAATTTAAAATTATTTCAACAGATCGTGGAGATATTGTCATCTTCAAGAGCGTCTTCCGGACAATTTCGCGGCAACCAGGCGTAGTGTGGGATGGAGATGGTGTGCACACCTGAAAGGAGATTTTAATAAATTTATATTAGGTTCAAAGAAAATGCATTGGGAATTGCGTAGTTTATTAAATAGGGGAAGCCACAGTTGGCGGCCAATAAGGGACAACCACAATGCCTTCAGCTTTATCGGTAATAATTTTATTTAGCATTTTCAATATCATAGAAGAGGGTGGAAATGCATAAAAATGGAAATTGCTCCATGATATTGTAAAAGCATCGACCGCCCAAGCCTGGGGATCAGTATACCAGGGAACATAAGTGGAACACTTAGCGTTGTGGCAACTCGCAAACAGATCAATCTCTAAAGAACCAAAACCAGTTGTTATTTCATTAAATGCGCAATCGCCAAGTTCCCATTCTGTATCAAAAAATTTCCTTCGTGATAAAGCGTCGGCTTCGTGGTTCTCCTTTGAATTGATATAAGAAGCAAATACATAATTTTGGTCTACTCTCACACCATCCCCATATTTCCCTTGCTATCTTTTTTAAATGAGGATATTGGACACTACCCATTCGGTTTATGCAAGACAAAGCAGTGGTATTATCAATTTGCAGTAAAATTTCTGAATTGAATATATTTTCTGTAAAGCTTTTTATTCCGTATAAAGCAGCTTTGAGTTCTAACTCATTAATATGCAATCTTGATTCTTTTTTAGACCACAATCCGTACGTCTTTTTTCCGTTACAATGTGCCCCCCAGCCTGTTAAGGATGCATCAGTGTATATTTCTAAAATAAAACTAAATGACTTACTGAAATTTACTGAAACCTGAATCAATCACTTTTCCCCACCAGGCTAGATCGTATTGAACATCCTCACTTAAATCAATAATTTGATTATAGTTAGGATTATTAAGTAAAGATAAATATTTTATGTGTTCAAATCTCTTGGTATATACCCACGAATACTCAACCGCGGGACAAGCTGATACCAATAAACCTACTAATTTAGAAAAATCATGTAAATTACACTTAGCTTTATTTCGGAACTGTTGCAGGTATGCTTTGATTTTTTCTTTTTTGTCTATAGGTAGCTCTAAAATCATCTGTTCAGAATTAAAAACAAATCCTACATATCTACATTTCTTGCTAGGTATAAGATAACTTTTCTTTGTGTTTATAATAAAACCTAGACTGCAACAATTCCATTGTTATTTTTACGTTATTTACACAGACACGTGGTTTCTTCAACACCAATAATGCAATTTTTTCGTAGATTACCCTCATAATCATTAAAAAAATATATTCTAGGAATGATAATGATTCTTTAGATTACAATTTGACTTACAGTTTTGTTCTTCATCCGATGAATATACTATTCCTCTTGTGTGCCTCTTTAGTTTTTCTTCTAGCTTCCTTATTTTACGACAAATTCTTTCATCACTTTGTTCCCTGCTTCTCTTCTTTCCCATTGTTAAAAGTACAGAGAGCACTGTTACACGGGAAGTAGGTACGCGATACGTAGAACACGACAGTAGACCAGGAAAATGGTGCAGAGGGTTCGGAACGAAAACGCGTAATGAATCTCCTTCGGTGCAACACGACCAACTAGGCTAGGTATCATAGATAAAAAATCATAGAGTAAAAAATGAAGATCTAAAGTATCGTGCAAGGGTGACGCTAGAGGGCGCCACTACAATATGTAAACATAAATCGCTAGAATGAAGCTGCGAAATATAATGTAAAATTTTTATATTGATCAATCCTCTACCTCCTAGTTTAGTAACTGCTGAATGAATATGATTTTTGTTGCAAGTTGTATGTGTGTCTATTGAGTCCATCTAGATCTGTGGTAGACCTTTTGGTAATTCCAAATGAATAGGTTAATATTGGTTCTGTTTCCCGATCCCGGTCCGTTCCAGCCTCCCAGAATGGTCCCCCCGGACGCTCCTCCGGTGGAAGTGGTTGCCGTTATCCCTCCCGTGTCGAACGTGGAATTCGACATGGTGAGGGAACGGTTCCGGCGCAAAAAAAAGGCGCCGGGACCGGACGGTGTCCCAAGTAGGGTTTTGGCTCTCGCCCTGGGACACCTTGAGGAGCGGTTCCAGGCGGTGCTAAATTTAAGCATCACCTCGGGCCGCTTCCCCAGTCGTTGGAAGGCGGGCAGGCTCTGCCTGTTAAGGAAGGAGAGCCGCCCCGCGGAATCCCCGGCTGGGTATCGGCCGGTGGTGCTACTCGACGAGGCCGGGAAGTTCCTAGAGAAAATCCTGGCTTCCCGCATCGTCGAGCACCTAGAGGACTAGGGGCCGGACTTGGCTGACAACCAGTTCGGCTTCCGCACCGGTCGGTCCACGGTGGACGCGGTGGTCCTCCTCAAGAGGTGGACTGAAGAGGCCACAGCTCGTGGGGAGACTGTTGTTGCGGTGTCTCTTGACATCCGCAACGCTTTCAACAGCCTGCCCCACGAGTGCATAAAGGAGGCACTCCGCTTCCACCGGGTGCCTCCGTACCTCCGCGCCCTCGTAGATTACCTGCAAGGCAGATCCATCCTCTACGAGGGGCCGGATGGGCGCGTCCACACGTGGACAATGGCGGCGGGTGTACCCCAGGGTTCCATACTAGGTCCTCTGTTATGGAACCTGGGGTACAACTGGGTCCTGCGAGGCGACCTTCTGCCACGAACGAAGGTCGTCTGCTTCGCCGACGACACGGCGAGAGCGAAAACGGGGGAGGAGGCGGCCCACCTTGCGTCGGTCGGCACCTCACTGGTCGTCCGACGCATCCGCCTCCTGGGCCTGGACGTGGCCCTCGACAAAACGAGGGCCATGTTATTCCACGCCCCCCGTCGCAGAATCCCTCTGGGGCTCCGTGTCCGAGTGGAGGGGGTACGTATACCGGTCGAGGCGCATCTCAAGTACCTCGGCTTGGTTCTGGACCCCCGATGGAGTTTCGAGGAGCATTTTAAGCTCCTCGCTCCACGGCTGTGCGCCGCTGCAGCCGCACTCGGGCGGGTCCTTCCCAACGTGGGAGGACCAGGATCGGCGTGCCGTCGACTGTATCACGGAGTGATAAGGTCGATGGCACTATACGGAGCCCCGGTATGGGCGGAGTGCCTCTCCCCCCGTACGGTGGCCCTACTGCGACGTCCGCAGAGGGGAGGGTCATAGTAGCCCGGGCCGTGCGAGCCTATCGCACGGTCAGCCACGGCGCGGCCTGCGTTCTTGCGGGCCAAACGCCATGGGATGTCGATGCACGCGTCCATTCGGAGGTGTATCGGCATCGGGGTGCTGTACGAGAGCGGGGGGGACGGTCTGCTCCACAGGAGGTGGAGCAGGTTCGTACCCTGGCGCAGAGGGAGGCTCTGCGCCAGTGGGGTGAGGCACTCGCCTCCCCAGCTGCCGGCCACCGGACGATTGAGGCAATTCGTCCGGTGTTGGAGGAGTGGGTTGGGCGCCGGCAGGGCAGCCTAACATTCCGCATGGTGCAGGTACTTACCGGGCATGGCTGCTTCGGTCACTACCTGCACAGAGCCGCCCATCGGGAGGAAACGCCGCAGTGTCATCACTGCGACGCTCCCGATGACACTGCCGAGCACACACTATTGGTGTGCCCGGCTTGGCGATGCCAGCGCAGCGAACTCAACGCTGCGCTGGGAGGCGGAAACCTCTCGCTGCCGAGCATGGTCGTGGCCATGCTCCGCGGCGAGGCGGAATGGGGGGCTGTCGCCTCCTTCTGCGAGGACGTAATATCGCAGAAGGAGGCCGCGGAGAGGGAGCGGGAGGCAGATCCTCAAGCCGCTCGCTCCCATCCGTCGCAGACGGATAGGCAGAAGAAGGCGGGCATTCGCACAAGCGATGCCCGTCTAATGACCCTGCCGTGGAGGCCTGCGTGCACGGTTGGCCCCGTGCACGCCGCCGTGAGGTCCTCCGTCTGGGGATTGCCCTGGTGTTCTCGGGCAATCCCCCCTTGGCGATAGCCCGACCAGGTGGTCAGGCTTGCCCGGGCGCGTGGGTAGTGGAGTCGCAGTGTGGACCTTACCTAGCGCGCTCATAAGGGCAGGGAGAACACCGGGAGGTTTTAGTGGGTAGGCCTGGCACTCTGCCGGGAGAGCCCCACACACGCTCGCCGTCTAGCCAACGGCCCGAGAAAAAAAAAAAAAAGGTTAATATTGGTACTACATAATAATATGTTTATGGCTTTAGTAGTATTCCTTCCTGGTAGCTCTGTCTTTAATAATCTATTTAATATATCAGTGTACTTGTTATTGTTAGTAAGTTCTTTTTTAATTTTACTTGATCTATTCCTATGCTTTGTCAATATCCTAAATATTTTATATGTATCTGTTATTTCCGTTTTATCTTTGAGTGAATGTTGTTGAGTATGTACTATACGTATGGATCAGTTTCGTAATGTTTTCCTTTCAAAATGTTATTTATTTTACATTTATTTGTCCCAAAATTCATTCTAATATCTGCACTAAAATTTTCTGTAGCTTTTAATAATTTATGTAATTGTTGTTTATTTCCTGCATATCCTTTCCTGCGTTTATTTCCTGTAGTGTTACTTTCTCTGTGTAGTATATAACCTACTCCAATCTCATTTAGTATTCGTGATAAGGGATTAAGGGCAATACAGAACCAAAGAGGACTTAAAGAATCCCCCTGGAAAATGCCACAGGCTATTTTGACAGGGCTAGAGTTAATAATTCCTACTTCTGTATGGATATTTAAAACCGTTGTCTACTTTTGCATAGTATAAAAAAGAAAATTACTAGTTTAATATTAATTTTGTATACTGGGTGTTAGGGTTGGGTCTTTTGATACTTAACCTACGTGATATACATTAAATTTCATCGACAAAAATCAACTTAGGGTGGGGCGCACCCCTCACCCCACGAGAGGGGGGTGGTTTAAAAATTTAGTGTTTCTGTTTTGCCTTATGTTCGTAAAATCAGTTTTTTTTTTCATATTTATTGTGTGTATCTTGTTAAATTACATCTCATTTTACAGCTTATTAAATTTACTATCTTTTGATACCACATACACTTACAAGTCAGAAGAAAAAAAGAGTTAATTTTAATGACTTAGAAAAAAAAAATTTTGTCATATCTTTTTTAGTTTTTTGTCATTAAAAAAAAACCAAGTCGTTAACAATGATTTTTTTTCTTCTTAACTAGTAATTAGAGATGCCGCGAATACTCGCTATTATTCGGTATTCGGCATTATTCGGCATTTTTTTTTGTTATTCGTCGAATACCGAATACTAGTTCATTATTCGATAATCGGCGAATAGTTGTCTAAGTAAAATAAACTTATATTAAATGGACAGAAAAACTAGAGATAGACAAAATAATTATTTGTTTAAAAAAAGCACGCTTAGTATTAATATACGAGTAATCATCATTAAAAAATAAAAAGTTAGCAAAAATCAGTCATGTGGAAGTTAATACTTAAGGCTTTTTAATTAATAATCAAAGTTTAAGAGAGGTAGATTGTGGTGCAAAAAAACTAATTTTTCTGCACGACTGGGATCGAGTCGGTTGCGCTTTTTTTCGTAAACCAAACCTGCTTCAGAAAATAGTCTTTCTGAATAAACAGAGCTTGCTGGAGTGACTAAGTATAGTTTAGCAAGCTTACTTAAAATTGGGAATCGATTCTTATTAGTACTCAAAGACCACCATTCATATGGGTTTATACTTCTGTCAGCCTTTGCTATCCTGATGTAGTTAGCAATTTCATCAGCAATAGAATTTTTGGGTTGCTCTTCATTAGGCTGCTCTGTTGTCATAGATTTAGATTCTTCGAAACATGCCCAAAATAGTTCATGAGTTTCTGAAACGACATCCCCCTTTTCATTGTCTAAGCGAGGTCTTTTGGACGCTATTTCTGGACCGGAATCATCACTTTCGTCGTCACCGAAAGAAAGTTTTATACCTTCTCTGAGCACAACACTTTGTACCCAGTTAGCTTGGGCAGCGTCAAAGAAAAAGTTCTTGTATCGGGGATCTAAAAATGTTGACAAGTAATATGTCTTTTTAGAGCACAGACCCTCCAAGCAAAAACGAGCTTCCATATTTTCTAATAACATATTTCTATAATTATTAACATGTTCAGTTTGTTGAATCAACGCATCTTTCGTTAGGTATCTGGTTAATGAAACTGTTCTAGGTATCACATCTGATATAGGTGCATATGTGGAACTCGTTAATTTTGTTATCTCCTCGAAAGGTTTTAAGAGCTTTAGCAGTTGTTGTATAATCTCCCACTCGTCACTCGTCAAATTTTCAAAATTCACGCTTCTTGATTCTAACATGTACACTGAAATTGCTCTTTTTTGTTCAAGTAGACGCTCTAGTAGGTAGTATGTTGAGTTCCAGCGAGTTTGAATATCTTGAACCAGCTGATGTTGAGGCAGTCCGAACTCAGATTGAATACTTTGAAGTTTTGTGTATCCTGAATGATTAAAATGTGTAACAATGCGGCGGGCAGTAGTAAGAATTTCTGTTATTTGGGGACTATTTTTTAAAGCATCATTTATCACCAGCTGGAGAGTATGTATGAAACAACGCTCTGAAGGAAGCAGAGTTTCCCTCACTCCTTTAACCATATTTGCGCCATTATCATGAACAATCGCTCGAATTTTAGTGGTGGGTATTTCCCATTTCGTTACACATTTTAACAGTTCTGTTTTGATATTGTCTGATGTATGTGATTCTGGAAAATACACCATGTTTAGAACGACATGATTCAGTTTAAAATTTTCAGATATCCAGTGTCCTGTGCAACTTAGAAATGCGGCATTATTTACTGAACAAGTCCACATATCGGTAGTAAATGCTACAGTTTCAGCTGCTTCTAACTCGCTCTTTATTTTGCTAACCAGTCTCTCATACATGTCTGGAATGATATTCTCTGTGAAGTACGTCCTGCTAGGAATAGAATATTGTGGTAAAGCATTATTAATCAGACGTTTAAATCCTATATGATGGTCGACGATGGAAAAGGGCTCATTGTCTAAAGCGATCATTTCGCCAATCAAGTAATGGTACTTTTTTGCACGAGAGTCATTAATGTCCCAGAGCTTTTTCCTTTCAAATACTTGTTTCAGAGACGGCTGCACCAAAGGCTGGCTGGACACTCGGGTAGAGGTAGATACGGAGGTACCTGGAGATGTTTTTGCATTACTTAAGCTTCCATAAATTTTACCATACTCATCTGCGAACAAGGAAATAAAAGAAACCCTTAGTGAGGGACGTAGATAGTGGCAGTTACTTAAATTATTAAAAAACTTATAATCACCATACTAGTTAAATGAATAAATGGTACCTAAAACTGTATAAATAAAACGTAAAACTGTTATTAGTAAAACTATACTGCCTGGGCTGGGAGTGAAAGAAAAACTTAAGAGTGCCCCATAGTTGCTATTCTTCCCGCGCAGGCCGTAAGAGTCGGTCATCACAGGATCGGAAGGCGATGGGCCAACGACTCGTCACCGCAGAACAGACAGACCAATGTTGTTTATCTCATTCATGACCCTCCAAACCAAACACAGTTAAAATTGGCGCGAACTAGCCTCCTAGGTAATTAACGCTCTGCTTACCCTGTAATGTAAAGGATATAGGCGTAACCAAATATAAATAAAATTATAATAATAATTAATTACCTGGGTGTTTAAATTTCAAATGATTCTGCAAGCACGTTGTTCCTGTTTTTTTTGCTGCTCTACTTATTTTTACACTACACAAAATACATTTCGCACTGTTTTCTTCCTCCTCAAAATAACGCCAAACATGAGATTTTTTCCCGGGATTTGGCATAGTTATTTTCCTTTTGGTGTCACACTTTACAGTCAGTCTTTAATTGAAAATGGAAATTTTAAAGAACGAATCTCCTACATAAGCACTGGTTCTCGAACACTTATCGACGTCACATCAAGTACGCTCAGCACGAATGACAAACAAAACAAATGCAGCGCGCAGCGCAAGTGAAATCGATTTGACGGGAAATCCCCTACACAAACAAAATGAAGTTATTCCTCGCTATATTACTTACAAGAAAAGGGTTGCCATTATAATATTCATAATCTTGGATTTTTTAGGTTACAGTAACATATAAATGATAGGTAAGTTCAAGAGACTATTACAAGTGTAATATTATTATTTGATAACAGATTAATTATTCTGTAAATTCCTTTTTTTATGTCGAATAATAATGACGAATATTCGACTATTCGCCATGAGGAATGGCGAGTAATCGGTATTCGACTATTCGCCATAACAACTATTCGCTGCATCTCTACTAGTAATATTTGAGTTTAGCTTTCGAACGATGCCAAATTTTACCCAGTAATTTCAATATTTAAAACAGATATCAAGTACAGAACAGGCAGCTGCTTAATCGCTTAACAAAGAAAGAGTGAGTTTGTTCATTATTAACTACATATTTCTTAGAATAACGGTAAATGAGATAGGTTCTGTACTTGATATCTGTTTTAAATATTGAAATTACTGGGTAAAATTTGGCATCGTTCGAAAGCTAAACTCAAATATTACTAGTTAAGAAGAAAAAAAATCATTGTTAACGACTTGTTTTTTTTTTAATGACAAAAAACTAAAAAAGATACGACAAAAAAGTAAGTTTTTTTTTCTAAGTCATTAAAATTAACTCTTTTTTTCTTCCGACTTGTAAGTGTATGTGGTATCAAAAGATAGTAAATTTAATAAGCTTTAAAATGAGATGTAATTTAACAAGATACACACAATAAATATGAAAAAAAAAACTGATTTTACGAACATAAGGCAAAACAGAAACACAAAATTTTTAAACCACCCCCCTCTCGTGGGGTGAGGGGTGCGCCCCACCCTAAGTTGATTTTTGTCGATGAAATTTAATATATATCACGTAGGTTAAGTATCAAAAGACCCAACCCTAACACCCTGTATATTTAGGCTTGAATTAACCAGGAGTGTGGTACACTATCATATGCCTTTTGATAGTCTATATATGCATAATAAAGATTTCGGTGTGTTTGTTTTACCTGATTGTGTATTTCTATGTCTATTGCTAGTTGTTCTTTACAACCCCAAGACCCTTTCCTGCAACTTTTTTGTTCTTCGGCTATTATATTATTGTTGGTTGTGTGTATTTATTTTATATGAAATTATGAATGTGAGAAGTTTGTATAATGTGGGAAGGCATGTGATAGGTCGATATTTTCCTGGGTTTTTTGTATCTGAATCTTTAGGTTTTAAATATGTGTTACCTTGTGTGAGGAATAAGGGCATGCTGTGAGGATCCTGGATAAGTGAATTAAAAGCATAAGCTAAGTATTGGTGCATGGACGTGAAATATTTTATCCAATAGTTGTGAATTTTATCAGGTCCAGGTGTTTTCCAGTTAAGTGTCTTTGGCAATTGCTATTTCTATATCTTTTTTATCAATAATAACATCTTGCATTGGATCTAAGTATTGTGTCTTGTTAGACTCTGTTTTAATCCATTCTACTTCACTATTGTGTTCTGTTGGCTGCGACCATTGATTTTCCCAAAATGTCTGGACTTCGGTGATATCAGGTGGATCTACAATGTTAGATTCTCTATTGAAATTTCTGTAAAATAGTTTTTGGTTATATTATTGGATGTTATATTATCTTGGTGCTTTTAATTTGATTTTGTATATCTACATAATCTTATTGCCAAAGCTTGTAATTTCTGTTTTCATATCTAAATTTTCTATTGCTATTATTATTATTATTAAGAACGTCCTGCTATCAAATTGTACCTCCGATAACGGGGTCTAGTCATAATATAGTAAATCAGCAGTTTTTTGCAGTTGTACTTACGGAATTCAAACTGCAATTTGGCAGTCAATATAAATATACCCTAAGTTATGTCTACATTTAAAACAGTATAATGTAAGGAGATAACTTCCCTGTCAAAGTAAATGTAATATTTAACAATCGCTTCAACATAATGCTCTGTACTGTAAAGATAACTAATGCTCTGTAAAAGTACCCAATGTGAGCCAGGACTTTCTTTTCTTAGTAAGAAAATAATTTAAAAGTGGAAGAACGCTCTGGTAACGCCCATCTACAAAAAGGGAGATAAACTCTATCCAAATAACTACAGACCGATCAGTCTTAACATGTCTTGCCGTTAAGCTAATGGAATCCATTATAAATGACGAAATCAGGTTATTCCTGGACACTAATCACATCATTGCTGATCAACAACATGGCTTTATGAAGAGAAGATCTACTGTTACCAACCTACTGGCATGTATCAAGATATGGTCGAATTATTTGGATAGTGCAGAACCAACTGACGTAATATACCTACTTGGACTACGAAAAAGCTTTTGACAGAGTGCCCCATCGAAGGCTCCTAGCTAAGCTAGAGCACTTTGGCATAAGAGGGAAGGGATTCTTCAATGGATAGTCATTTGTTAGGGACAGAAAATTTAGGGTGCGAATCGCTGACAGTGTCTCAAATGAATTTGATGTCTGGAGTGGTGTCCCACAGGGATCAGACATCTCAACCACCATGTTCAGCTTATTCATCACTGACCTACAAGCCACAAATCAGAGTTAAATTTCAGTTTCTTTGCAAATGACTCTAAGCTGTTCGTTAACCCGGTCGTAGAACACAGCAAACTACAGCTGGACCTAAATAGAATCAGAGACTGGTGCCAGGAATGGCTTATAAATCTCAACGAAACAAAATGTACAGTCCTTCACATGCACAAAAAAAACAAAAATTTCCCTACATTTTAAACAACGTTAAATTGTCAGGAACTACAACTCAACAAGACCTAGGAGTCCTCATGTCCAACGACCTCAAGTGGGAACCCCATATCTCGCAAATGGTAAAAAAGCTAATTGTATCATCTACATAATTAGAAGAGCCTTTCGCATTGAAGATCTACAAGACATATGTAAGACCTATTCTAGAATACGCTTTTCAGATATGGAATCCATACTTCAAAAAAGACATTGACTTAATTGAACGAGTACAACATAGATTCACTAAGATCCCCACGGCAGTTAAAGTCACTACCGTACGAGGAAAGATTAAAAAAACTGGGCTTGACAACACTGCAGAAAAGGTGAGAACGTGGAGACATGATCGAGACCTTTAAGATCCTAAATGGATACTACGACTGTCCAGAACTCAGTGACCTTTTCACTCGTCATATGAACCCGCGCATTAGAGGACACAATTTTAAGTTGGTAACGACGATAAAGAAAACAAATATCGGCAAAAACTTTATAAGCAATCGCATAGTAAACGCATGGAACAAATTACCCTCCGAAGTTGTGAACTCTAAAAGTGTTAACCAGTTCAAAAATAGACTTGACAAACTATCAAAACAGTGAACTTATTGCTAAGTGAACTAAGATTTAGATGTATCAGCGACAGCTGCCTGTCTAAAACAAAATATAAAATATCGGTTAATTACTTACATTTATGATACCATTTTAAATGGCAGTCCTTTACTGTGATTGTTTTCCGAATACCTGCATACTTCGAGTTTGAATAACTATATACCTAGTTATTGTACCATGATTACAACAATTACTACATAGTTATTCAAAAACATGAACATTTTACAAATCCATACATTTTCTTTTTACATTTATAGAAAGAACAATATTGAAAGGAATACGATAGGCATACTTTCGTCAACAATCACTCATCAGTGTCATTGAAACCTGAACTTGAGACAGAACAGAACAGAGAAACCAAAATAGAAAAATGAGTAAAATATACTTTTTTTCTCACAGGTAATTCAGGCGAAGGTAAAACAACTCTAATTTCATGTAACCCTCACCTACTAACATACTTACAAGTATTCTGGTTTTCTTTGCCAATCTCCCCGATTTTTCTATTTTAAGAATATGTACGGAATCTCTTCGGCATTCATTGTTATTTTATTACGATACAAGACAAGTTCTGTGTTCCCGCCAAAATACAAGAATCAAAGAGGTGCCATGACCCCGTCTGTGTAATGAGATCGGAATG
Organism: Schoenobius gigantellus; assembly: GCA_963935595.1. NCBI lineage: Eukaryota > Metazoa > Arthropoda > Insecta > Lepidoptera > Crambidae > Schoenobius > Schoenobius gigantellus. The sequence continues at coordinate 51,561,538 of OZ012542.1, read as the reverse complement.
CAACAGATGATAGCACAAAACTTTTTTATTTTAACTTCTTTTCAAAAAATAAAAGCCCTGTTTACGAGGTATTTCCGGGTAAAAGAGTGAGACAGTGTAGGATCACATCGTTCATTGATATTGTCGACTTAAATTGATGCAAAATTATTTAATGTTTATGTCAAAACTTACCGTTTTTTTCTGTTTCCACTACATAAAAAATCCGATAATGAATAACGAACGTTCACCTCACCACTTTACTCAACTCACTATTTTGTTCGTTGACATTTGACGGCTTTGAGTTTGACGCTTACTAATGTCAAATCGCGCCGTTATACAGTGCTGCCATTCTAAAAATATTTTTCCCCTATACATTCTCAAATAATTAAAATTAATTCTCTAAGCGAAGGTAATGCTATCAACAAAATATAAAATAATAATGTGACATCTATTGTGAAGACAAACTATTTCATAAAACTATAAAACCATCATAAGTTTTTATTTTAATATAAATGCCATCCAACACAAGTACTTTATGTTATAGGTAACACCGGCAATATGAAGTTCTTTCCAAACTACATGCCGAGAGGTTCACGTTACCTACCTCTTCTAATTATTATTAGCAGCGTGGTGACTAAAAATAGGTCCAATATTTAAAAATGTTTGTTGGCACGTATTACGGTCCTTCCATGGCGGATTGGTGGTTGTAATCACATTCGCAGTGTTAAGTAGAAAATCAATACAATGTTAATAAATCGAATCAAATAATAATTATGCAAAAATAATTATCTGTATTGTGAATTATTATAACGAGTTCTTAATAACGAAGAACTCTTCATAATAATTGATTGCTATTTAATACTGTTTCTGGCAGTGTGTGTATGTGTTACCATTACATATGACTGAAAATAAAAGATCAAAGGAACAGTAAACATTTTTATTGTAAATATTTTATTGTATCCTCTTAAACTCGCGATGCTTTCAATGGCTCTTCGAAGCATTTGTTGAAACTCGTTATGCCACTTCTGACAAACAATATCTTCTATTAGTTTTGTTTTCGTTACACAGGTACTACTAACGTTTCTGTAGGCACGTTCAGGTTTTTTCGATAATTTACAAGTCATAACGAGTTTCCACTACCAATTGCAAAATCAAAATATTAGCATCTATACACACAAGTTTCAGTCAGAACTTTTAATGCACTTAGACACCCACGAAACTGAACACTGTCCGATCAAGCCTAGGAGTACATACCACTGGAGCAGCCTTTAATAGTACGCACCTCTCTGTCTTGAAAAATACCTAATACGTTTTTTAAGTGTACATCGCGAAGTATTTGCAAGTTTTGTTTATTTTTAATGTGTAAATAAAAACAAATTCTAAATGATTCCTCTTATGTTTTTTGTGTGCGGTTGTAGTAGCGCGACTTCTTTCTCCTTTTTGTGGCTGAAATTCCAGACATGTAATGTAATGTTCCCTCCGGTGGTTGTATTCCAAGGATGGAGCTGTGTCAAAAAAGAAATCTTGAGATTGGAAGCAAATTACAGTTTATAAGCCATCTTAATTACATCTTTTGCAAAGATTATATAAGTATTTGGTGAGAACAAATAACAATTAATAATGAAATATAAATACTGCCTGTAACATATTGTTAAGATGATAGAAAAATACAGATAAATAAACCTATTCGAATAATTAAACATTAATGTATAGGTAATAATATTTAAAATCAAAATGAATAGCGGACATAAATATAACATAAAAAATCAGTGATAATATAACATCTAAATAACTATTTACGATAAGTGAGCACTACTTTTTTCCATTATATACTGTGCCATGTTATTACTGCCCTACTTGTATTGATTATGCATAGAATACAGAATTGAGCTGCAATCATAATACTTAAAGCATAAAAACGTAAAAACACTTTTTTAAAAGCATATTTAAGAATTGTTATTATTTCAATTGTTACATTATGTAAAGTAAAAGAACTAATTTGTGAAAAAATAAACTTATAATCACAGCAGTTCTAATTTAAATTTATATAAAACGCCTGCCTACAGCTCAATCCCTGTATCTATAACTTATTCTAACCCCTTAACGTTCCTTTAAAGAAATAGATCGCAAAGGAAACAATGGATAAAATTAATTGAAGTACCTATAGGCATATATAGAAGGGGGGGGGGGGGGCGTGCCCACCCCAGAATGGTCTAGTGCCCAGTCCTACCCCAGGATGTTAGGCTACCCTTTCAAAATTCTAGGATAAACACCAAATAGTGATAACTTCAAACAAAATATCAAAGGCTAGGCCCACCCCAAAAGAAAACTCTAGATACGCCAATGGGTAACTTTATATTTTTAAAGAAATTTATTATGTTATTGAAAATTATAACAACGTAAAAAAATAACGTAACATGTAGATTGTGAAAAAATTAAAGTAATTTGTTCTTAAACATCGATGGTCTTGATCTTGAACCTTAAGCAGCTTTTAACAAGATATAATTATAAGGCGAATCAGCTTAGCGAATATTCGCTATGAATTTAGTTTTTAAAGATTTATCTAAGAACTTTAAACTTTCTAGTTTATAAATTTGTGAGATGTTAGTTTAGCGTAGAAGAATATTACTTTGTTAACAAATATAACTACAATAGATTTTTATATAAATAGTTATTATTCTGACAACTAGTCAAGATAAAATATTACTCTTATTGTTATTAGAAACTACAGAGCAATCAAATACAAGAGAGAAATATTACTACAGCAAAAATCTGCATCACGTGCATTTCTATATAAAAATGAAGTGGGTAGCACTTTTTTTTTACTGGCAGCATCCACAGTATCAGAGACATAAAAAGAACTATTTTACAAGGTTAATTCCCGAACAAATTATACCATAGACATTAAATAATTTGTTCTAGGACGGGGATTAACCTAAAAAACAATTTTAGATCCCTGATATTGTGGATGTTGTCACGAAAAAAATGCTACCCACGCTGCCCACGCAGGAACCAGACGAAAGGTCTATTCAAAGCTTTAATATAAAAATGCATAAAACTTTTATATAAAAATGCACGAAACAACTTGAAATAGGAAGTACAATATTTAACAGATAGTTTATAAGATTTAGAAAAATACTGCTTTATTTTTTAAATAGAAAAAGATGCATTTAGTTGGGCGTTATGAAACAATGTGCTAGACCGAGGATAGGTATGGTACCTATGGTATGAACATACACAAATATTTCTATCATTGACGAATATGTAACCTAGACGCGCTGTTCGGTACAAAGAAATTGCACTACGTTTGGTGCCAATTGGCACCACGCATTGACTGACGTGTGTGTTACTTAAAGGTACACCAATTAAGGAGTATCTCTATTTAGTTTGTGACGCCCACAAGATATATTGGTGACGCCAATGGCGCCACACCGCTTTTTCGATCGCGGGCAAACGAGAGATGTAGCCGATGTGCCATGAAGATTGTGTCGCTAATTTTGCGTAAAATATGTCTTAAAACTTTAGTGTGACAAAATACTGTCGTTGTGTAGGTACGTGTGAATATTTGTTTTGTGTGTAGTATTACTGAGTAATTATTACTAAATATACAGGTGTAAAAAGACCAAACGCGACATTGACGTATATACGCGAAGCCTAAACCCACGTATTGAACCCATCGTCCATATTATGTTTTCTAGACCATACCAGCCTGGGAAACTAATAGTTACCGAGATATTTATGTTTAAAGTGACAATTATTTTTTCGGGGTTTTTATACCAAACTGTTCGGAACATTATTTGTTAATTTTCGTCCAAAGAAAAATCGAAGAAAAAAAACATTATTTATTAACAAATAAAAGTAGGCTAAATTTTTCTTTCCATAAAAAAAAATCCATTTAATTTTTTCAATTTTAAGAAATTGATTCTGGCACTGCCTAAGGCGCGGGGGGGGGGGCTGCCACCTAACTCATAGCGATCACTCGCTATCGCTTTCGTGACATTAGAACAATAGCTCAAATGTCACCTGAGACATTAAAACTATTGTTCTAATGTCACGAAAGCGATAGCGAGTGATCGCTATGAGTTAGGTGGTACGGCCGCTGATCGCAGATATGCCCGCACCGCACGCGCCGTTCTTATGGTAGTGGTTTTTGTTAAGGACATAATTAAGTAGTAGTATATTATTCAGTGAAATGCAAAATGAAATGGAAGATAATATGTATATAGAGTTACTTTTGAAGCAGGAGCCCCAAACTTTGTGTGCTTGTTCAGACCAGCAAACTGAAATGGGACGAATCATACAATAGCAAAAAAAATTCATTGTGTGGTTTTATGAAACTACGATGCAAGTGTAACTTTTTCCGGATCGTAGATATTTTTAACTGAAAATTTTTGGAAAAAATATTTATTAATCTTAATTTAAATCTTTTTCGTCTTGTTTTTATTACTTTGTGTTTTCTTATTGCTTTTTGTTTAATTTACTAATTTGATTTTTATAATTTAATTAAAAATTATTACTTTGTATAAATTAGTTTTATATTTAAAAATTATAAAAAACTTTCGAACCACTTCCACATATGTAATATATATACATATATGACGGCGCAGTCAAATTATTCCTAGATTTAATTAGTTTACTTTGATTTCTCATAAAACTTATTTTATCGATTTTTTCTATGTAGAATTGTAAAATCAAAATAATAAGAAACATAACTAAAGTTCAGTCTGTGTGGGCTTGCGAGCGATGTCAGTATCCCACGTGTTTCCTTTTATTCGCTGCACGTGTTTGTTCTTTGTCATATCGGTAATATGGTATGGTGTCGGTAATGTGATGTCGGTAATGTGAATGGCGATCGGTACTAATATAAGCGAACGCTATGAATACGGAGCTCAGTCCGACCCGATCACGTGAGCGAATGATCTTCTTCCCCCGATTTCCAATTCTCGATCCAACACTGCACACTCACGCACTAGTCCCACACACCGCACTCGTAGTACAAGAGTGCGAAGGCCCGGTCTACACAGCTTGCGATATACCAGGTACAGATATGTGCCTGGTCGCTTTTCTCCACCCTCCACTACACGGCGAACTCGAGCGTCCGAGCCTCAGAGGCGCGCTCAAGTTGCAGCCGATCCCCGCACCGGCTATAACCCGCCTGGTGACTCTACTCAGAGAGCGGGACAGCCCTGTGGTGATGCCTCTCTGAGATAGAAATCCATCAGGTTCGGTAAGCCAAACGAGGCTTGAGGACCCACCAAAGTTCTCGCCTTCTTATAAATAATTAAGGTGAAGCTGTAACAGCCATCTGCGGCTAACAGCATAGGTCCATCAAAAAAAAAAAAACGGAGCTCAGTCTGTCTTGAGCGTTGGTGCTAGATGTACGCTCGCAATTCCACTTACTTTTTAGTTTTGTAATTGTCACATTATTGATTTGTTCGTGTTTTGTTGTTCTGTTACGAAATAAAATTTAAAGAAATTGTTAACGAATCTTAATTTAAACAAACAGTCACTTTCCTCAACCATGGATGCAAATGAACGCAATCATTTGCTCGAAAATCCGTCATCATCAGTGGGGATGAGTCAGGAAGCGGAAAATCATTATGAAAATCAAGGCAGCCCCATATTACGTACTGAATTTTTGGAATTGCAACATCGAAAAATGATGGAATTGGTAAAAACTATGCTTCAACCAAAGACAAAAGTTCCAGTCATTGTTTTTCCTGAATTCAACCCGGACCACCAAGATGCGGATGCAAAGGCATGGTACAACACGGTAGAAATATGTTTAAAAGAGAACCCCGCGCATGGAAGCCAATTGGTATTGCTATTTAATAAACCTATAAAAGGATCAGCAGCAGCATGATTGGCACATAATAGTCATGCTGGAGTTACGTGGTCAAAACTAAAGCCACTGTTTTTATCCCGTTTTGATACTGTGGAGACCCCAGCTGCTACATTGTACAATATTTTTTCACATTTTTCAAATGATGGCGAAAATATGTCATCATATGTTATATGTATCTCGTACATTGAACACACTGACGACACGGTGGCAAAACATGTCTGTGGAGCAAGTGGCCTTCTGAAAAGACTAATCTAACAAGTGATGTTAAGAAGCCACGTTTGGAACCACCACGACGATGTTATAATTGTGGTAAGGTTGGTCACATGGCAAACGAATGTCGTGGCAATACTAGTAAAGATCAAGCCATAGCTCGTTCTCAGTCGACAGCTACAAACAATACTTTACAACGAAAGGAAGCATGATAAATTATCTGCTTTCGTTGTGGTGAGCCAGGGCACATTGCACCGCGCTGTACCCATAAGGATAAGAAGCCTGGCGAAGGAGAAGAATCTACAACTGAACGGAGAGTAAATGTCTGTGCCATCAAATCTGCATTGGACCACTTCCATAATTTGGGTGAGAAGTTTTCATTTTGTTTTCCTGGTAAAAGAAAATATGATTCAAGCACACTCTTAGGCATTGGAAAGTCTGGACTTCTCTGCAGCATGCAAATTTTAGCTACTGTTATACTGCAGGGTTATTCTGTTGAGCTATTATTTCACGCTATTCTAGATACTTCATTAAGTAGTGATGTTATGATTGGACGAGATCTTATTACATTAGGCTTTTCGGTTAAAGTGTCAGAAAATTATCTAACTATCAATAAAATTGGCGTAATAGCGGAATGTGAGATAGGTGAAAAAGTCGAGGATTTTGATGGTGTCAACACAGATATTCCTTCTGAGTCTTTAGCCAATTAAAAAACAATTGCTTCAAAAGTATTCTTATTCCTTTGTAGAGAGTATGCCTATTGGTAAGGTCAGTTTTGGGCAACTTGAAATTAAACTTGTCGATCCAAATCGGACAGTACAGCATCGTCCGTATCGCCTAAGTCCGAATGAACGCGAAAAAATTAAGGAGCTTCTTACCACAGGTCTTATTCATGAAAGTTGTTCCCCATTTGCGAGTCCAATTCTACTCGTAAAAAAGAAAGACGGCTCTGACCCTCTCTGTGTAGATTATCGTGAGCTTAATAGCAATACTATTCCTGATGGGTATCCACTGCCCTTAATTGGTGGCCAAATATAGGGCCTAGCTGGAGCTAACTATTTTACATCTTTAATATGGTTAGTGGCTATCATCAGATTCCCGTGCACCCAAATTCAATTAAAAAGACAGCCTTTGTGACATCTGACGGGTAATTTAAGTAGGTTACAATGCCTTTTGGCCTTTAAAATGCACCTTCCGTGTGCCAACGAACTATTAATAGAGCTGTTGGTAAATTGTCTGAAACCTTCGCAGTCTGTTACATTGATGATATTATAGTACCATCGCAGACTGTCGAAGAAGGTATTAATATTAAAAGGTTTAACAAAATCGAGTTTCTCTTTAAATTTAAAAAAGTGTGCCTCCCTAAAAACTTAAATAGAATACCTTGGTTATCGTGTATCGTCTGGGGAAGTGAGACCAAATTCGCGTAAAATAAACGCATTGACCCAATTACCTCCTCCACAAACTGTCACTCAGCTTAGACATTTTATTGGCCTAGCATCATATTTCCGACAATTTATTCCAGGTTTTTTTTCAAATTACCGCACCACTATATAGACTTACAGCTGGGAAAGGCAACATAGAATGGACCCCTGAATTTGAAGCTATCCGCCAAATAATTATTACTGTCTGACAAGCCTGTTTTGACTATTTTCGATCCTCAATGTCTTACAAAGCTGCATACTGATGCCAGTTCTGAGGGCTATGGTGCTTTACTTATGGAAAAAGGTGGTAAACTTCATGTGGTTGAATATTATAGCCGAAGGACAACCCCTTGCGAATCCAAATACCATTCCTATGAGCTCGAGACTTAGCAATAGTAAAATCAATATAACATTTTAGGCATTATTTACACGGCCGTAAATATATTGTAGTAACTGATTGCAATGCTGTAAAAGCATCGAAAGCCAAAACAGACCTAACGCCTCGAATTCATAGATGGTGGTGTTTCCTTCAAAGCTTTGATTTCGACATCGAGTATAGACCCGAACAGCGAATGGAACATGTAGATTTTTTGTCTCGAAATCCCATTTATAAAGTACCTGAAACAAAGGTAATTCCAAAACGAGTTAACCTTACCTAAATCGGAGATAATTGGTTTCAAGCAGAACAACAAAAAGATCCTAAAATAGCCTCAATCGTATCACACTTACAAAACAACACTCTCGCATCTGATACTGCTAGGACGTACCCATGAAATCCGACGAGGAATACTGCACCGTAAAATAGTCAGAAATAATAGAAGTACTTGCTTACTAATTGTTCCTAGGTTATTTTAGTGAGCTGTAATTAATCACGTTCACGAAAGCATAATGCATTTAGGATGGGAAAAAACTCTAGAGAAAGCTTATTGTAATTACTGGTTCCCACACATGGACAAATACGTTCGCAAATTCGTCGATAATTGTATTACCTGCAGATTGTCAAAATCTCATTCTGGTAGAATTCAAGCCGAGTTGCATCCTATCCTTCTATACCATATATATATACCTTGGCATACTATTCACATAGACGCTATAGGAAATCTTAGTGGTAAAAATGACACTAAAGAATACGTTTTTGTACTGATTGATGCATTCACAAAATACACTATACTTTATCATACACTAAATATTGACACTTCCAACGTTATTCACGCCCTATATATATCGTGTCCTTATTTGGAGCTCCAAACCATGTAATAGCTAATCAAGGTAGATGCTTTGCTAGCAGAGATATCAGGGACTTTTGTGATGCCCATATTATTGTTTTCCATTTGATAGCTATGGGGACTAGTCGAGCCAACGGGCAAGTTGAGCGAGTCATGAGTATTTTAAAAAACATGCTCACTGCCGTTGAAGTAGGAAAAAATTAATCGTGACAAGAGGCACTGCCTAAAGTTCAGATAGCCTTAAATAGCACTATTAATCGTGTGACAAAGTCAAGCCCTTTCGAACTCGACATTCTAACATTAGATAATTATATAACTGAGAGTATAATCGATTTAGAGGAAGTTCGGCAGCATGCAAAACACTCCATTGATAGAGAATAGTGCTGTCATTGAAAAACAACGATTTGATAAAACAAAGCCAAGAGTGAACCGCTTTAAAATAGGTGATTTTGTGCTCTGAGAAAATCATGAACGGAATCATACCAAACTGGAACCAAAGTTTAAAGGTCCTTTTAGGGTGGTTCTTGGCGATAGATATTGAAGGCATTGAATTCCAACAGAACATACAAATATGCTCATGATCGTGTACGTGCTATGCCAAATAGTTATGTTCCGTTGGAATTGACTGATAATGTGGAAGTACATTGATGTGCCGATGACGGCATAAGTTCTGTCATATCTGGACTTATTATCTGTGTTGATTGATGTCCGTATCTTTCAAGTCACATTCTTCACCGTCCGGCATATGACTAGTGACAACCTGTCTGTGTGACAACAGCGTCTGTATGACAACAGTGTCTGTGTGACAACAGTGTATTTGTTACATCAGTGTCTGTGTGACAACACTGTCTATGTGACGACAACGTTTGTGTGATGATTAATCGTTTTATAAGGCCAAGATGGCCGAGCTAACAATATTTGCAGTATTTATTTTTTTTGCTTGCAGGTAATGATGGAACACACGAGGACGTGTGAAGATGCAGGACGGCCGTGACGGCGCAGTGAAATTATTCCTAGATTTAATTAGTTTACTTTGATTTCTCATAAAAATGTTTTTTCGCGTTTTTCTATAATTGTAAAATCAAAGTAATAAGAAACAAAACTAAAGAAGGAAGGGACTGTTCAATCCGCGTGGGCTTGCGAGCGTCGTTAGTACCCCATGTGGATAACCATGTGTTTCCTTTTATTCGCTCCACGTGTTTGTTCTTTGTCATGTCGGTAATATGGTGTCGTGAACTCGTGACACAGTTTTTCTTCGCACCAGCTTGTCTAGGTTACGTATAGGTACGTGAATTAATACTTCTATTCTTTGTTTAGTCTTTGTGTGAACAACGTTATTTTGTTATACTACCTACTTAAGTGGAAATGTAAAACATTACAAAAAGATTTTAATGCTTCTCAAGGAGTCATCAAACAAACATAGCAAGGAATCGAAAAAGGATTATGTAGGTACCTATCAACTTCCAAACATTCGCACCTCATCTCTTTTTTACATAATATCCAATAATTACAATATATTTTTATATATTTGCAAATAACGTAATGTATACCTTCGTAATAATATAACACACAACATAATTTAGCCAAAGCGATATGTTTTATTATTGTAGCATTGTGTTTGCATTGGTATATATTTTATTACCATAATCCATCGTGATATCAAATACTACATCTTAACACCTATTACATGATTATTGGCTCCATTAAACAAATCATGACCCCTAACTGTACATAAAGCTTTTATAAAATAAAATCTACACCTCGATTTATTTATTCTAATTAATAATCACACTAAGCTATGCGTAAACTGGCCACTTATTTATATTATAGGTACTAGCGCATATACCATTTTGTCACCTCTATATATATCCAAAATGGCTGACATTCTTGAATTTCATAGAATGCAAAAGAAGTTTTAATTGTCATCACAGAACAGTTAACGCCTTTTGTTATTGCATTGGCAAATGTCATTATCAAACAATACATTAAGTATAACAAATGCAATAACATAAAGCAATTTGAAAACCTCATCTCATTACATCGATATAGGCAAAGAAAGGTATTTTTATAAAAACGTAAATGGTAATGAGGGCGTAAAATACGCTAAAACCAGGAAGATGCGCCGCCAAGCTTGGTGGAGAGCTCCCCGATTCCACGCCCGAAGATATTGCCAACCTTAAAAAAGTCAAAAGATAAAGAAAATAAACACTCATAGTATTCTTATCACGTCAATGGTAATATTTCTTAAATTACAATTACTGTTGTACAGTAAAAGTTCAGTAAAATTACAGAGGCCCAATTCTACTAATAACAATCCATTTGAAATTAACCGTTGCGAATGCGATCTACCAATCGGAGCGCATGCTTTGACTTTCAACTGTTCGATAATGTGATGATGTGGCGTTCTGATTGGTCGACCGCAACGGTTAGGTTTCGGTTCAGCGGTGCCTCATTAGCAGAATTAGACATCAGTTACGGTCTAAACGAAGAAAGAAACCTCGCAGCTTGGATCAATTCTTGTTTAAAATAACCTTAATCAAAATATATGATGAAAAGGACCATAAAATTTTCGATCCAAATTATCTTTACTCAAAAATGCATGTAATGTGGTCATTATTTTGACAACCTTGTTTGAGCAAAGTCGACCTTGCCGTTCTAGTTAATTGATATATTTTTTATTTAAATTACTTGCTGGTTTTATTTAGATTAGGTACTTGCATTTTTGAGTAAAGCACTATAAAAGCCTTGGCCCACAATGAATGCTTCGCTGGTCACGCTATGATTGCCTCGAGCTAGCCTAGCTACGCTCTAGGCCTTCCAGCTTGGCCACCATTGCAGCCATTGATTTACTACCATAGTACTAAATCAATGATTGCAGCCCTTGCTGTCCTCACTGTAAAGGCCTCGACCTACGGTCTCGGCCTTTATCTCAGCTCGTCCATCAAGTGCTGCACGCTGACTGCGCTGTGTCGGCCTGGAGCTGCGCTACGCTGCGCTGTCGGCCATCATCAGCGCGACCAGTAAAGTAGTCATTATAGACCGTGGCAGTAATGTACTATACTGGTCTTTAAATCCATGGCTGTGTGGTATTTGGCACTATGTTTAGAGACAAGTATATAATCAAGCACTACCATGAGGGATTTGATTCTTTCATTCAATGATTGATCTTTGTTTTTGATTCCACTTCCATGGGAGAATAATAATTTTTAGATAAAACTAAGCATGGTCAAAGGGGATTTATACTTTCAGACTGTCGTCCAGATGGTAACGTACCGGGCAAAGTACTTGGGTACTGGAGGAGCTAGGATGCCTGGCATAATCCAGCTTCCAACCCTCCGATGCAAAGTCGTCGAATAGTGCAAATACCCGTACGAAGAAAAAGAAGAAGCAGTTCTGAGTTGGCGGTCTTGCATGATGGACGGATTGATCCGCCAGTCAGTAGGCTAATTCACGTATTTTGTAATAGTCAAAATGTCGTTAACGTTTAGAAGTCGTCATATTGAACAATAGTCATAAATCCGTATTCACGTGTTATTTCGATAGAACGATTACTCGATAGGATCGCAACTCGGCGATTTGTCAACTATTTAAACTTGATGTTGCCATTACAATTCTACCAAATAAATTCAAATACTTTTTGTGGACGAAAACATGCAGAAATTTTGATTATTTTGTAGAATGATGGTTTTTTATCAAAATTATAATGCACCTACATGACTTTCTGCAATAAATCTAATAAATTACGTTAAGTTCTGTCATTTTATGGCTTTATTGGAAAGAAATTCGTTGATGACCAATAAAAAAAATACGTATGTCAGTTTCAGTGTCATTTTCTATTATTTGCGAGTTTCGAGTTTGTTTGTATTTTCGAGAGCGTCGGTGGCGCTGTGGACTCGGCACTTGCCTTCCAATCGGGAGGTCAGGGTTCGAGACCCGCCATGTACCAATGTGTTTTTCGTTTCGAATTTCATATGTACATTTGTCTGACGCTCCTACGGTGAAGGAAAACATCGTGAGGCAACCTGCATACATCTGCGAAGAAATTCAATAGTGTATGTGAAGTCAACCAATCCGCACTAGGTCAGCGTGGTTGACTAAGGCCTAATCACCCTAACATAGGGTAGGCTCGAACCCCTCGGTGGCTACGTATATGACCTGATGATGATGATGAGTTTCATAGTGTCAGACATATCAAAAGGATCTATTGAGCTATTCCGGAGCTCGTTTCGACGTTGGCGCCTGTCTATATCATTCATCATCATCATCATATCAGCCAAGAGACGCCCACTGGACATAGGCCTCCCCCAAGGATCTCCATACTGATCGGTCCTGCGCCTTCCGCATCCAGCGGCTTCCCGCGACCTTCACGTCTCCCAGTACGCGACCGCCACTCGAGGACCTTTCCGCCCCAACGGCCGTCAGTCCTACGAGAGACGTGTCCTGCCCACTGCCACTTAAGATGTGCAATTCTTTGGGCTATGTCGGTAACTCTAGTTCTTCTACGGATCTCATCATTTCTGATGTGATCACGTAGAGAAACCCCGAGAATAGCCCTCTCCATTGCCCTTTGAGTGACTTTGAGCCTTCTTATGTTCCGTATGTCATCACTGGCAACACGCACGAATTAAAGACTTTCGTCTTGAGAAACTGTGGTAGATGGGCCGTCTCTCTCTAGGTCCAAAAGTAAGAATCCTAGTCCTAAACTCATTTTTTTACGGAAAAAAGCACACAAATGTTACGCGCCACACCGCCTCAGCCAATCGCAAGCCAGCCGAAGCCAGCCAATCAGAGCCAAGCACGTGCAGCCATGTGCCAGCCAGCCCAAGCCAGACAATCAGAGCCAAGCCAAGCTAGCGCCTTATTACCGGAGAAACTATAAAATGCCGCGCTATCTCATATTTAGATCACTTCTCTGTTTTACTGTTTCTAAGACGGAACTCTGCCCGATTGTAAATCGAAATTAAATCAGTGTGATTCTGCAACGTCTACTTTTTATTATATCCCTTTACATATCAGAAGTGGGATAAATATAAAAAAAAACCCTAAAACGTAGTTACGTCAATGCGTCGAGTGTAGGCCGCCTGGTCCGTCCGCACGAATGGGGCAAATCTCCGCGCGAAGATTCATCCGAGACAACTAGTGAAAACGAAGACAAAGTTTCGCCACCAGCCTCGCCTTCAGCTCGAAAAATCCTACGCAAGCTTTTGAAATCAGAGGTACAAAAGGCCATGAGTTCTTTAAATTACGAAATACCCTCCGTCGCTACAAGAAAAGAACCCCGTGCAGCCTTGCTAATCCCCGAGTTCGACCCGGATAGCGAAGAGTGTAATACTGCGACAGCATGACTCAAAAAAAAAATTGATCATCTTGGCGAAATTCATATGGATGGTGCGAAAACACGAAGTCGTTTCATCTGCAAGATAGATAAAGGAGGTCAAGCAAGAAGATGGTACAAACGGCTGGATGAATACGATTACTCTTGGGAAGACTGGAAGCAAATATTGATACGTGCATTTCCCAGACATCGCAAATATGGATTCGATGACCAAATATTATCAGGACAAAGTCGCCATGTGTTTTCGGTGTAAGTTGGCAGACAGCGCAGTTGTCTCATGCATCATTCGCGGTCTACCAGCACCAGCACAAGCGAATGCGAGAGCATATCATTGCGAGCGACCCAAAGAATTATACGAAGGCTTCCTATGTGTGATGGATGACTACCAGCCACCGTCAATTTGGATTGGAACAAGCCCGTCAAGTAAAGATGTCGTCAGCCGACAAGGAAACAAAAAAATGTCTGCCTCGTTAGCAAGAAGCAGGGCGAAGTGCTGAGCAGAGCCACCAGCTGCACTACTACACCGCCTTCGGAGGTTCAGGTTAGCCCAAATTATTATATTGCTCTACCTTTGTAGCCAAAATAATCTATTGCACACTAGCCAAGCCAATATTAGCACAATCGGGGCATCAAACATAGAGGAAATCAGTTCAGATTTATTAAACATAAAAATAAAGTTAACAAGTGAACAGCCTATATACCGTCAACCTTACAGCTTGTCGCACAGTCAGTAGTTAGATCCAAAGTGTCTGAATTGCTAGACGCAGGTATAGTTCAAGAATTTAAATCATGTTTTGCTTCGCCCGTAATTCGTAAAAAAAAAGAACGGCGATAGTAGACTTTGTGTTGACCCTTGCCTAATATCGATGATTAGGTCTCCAAATTAGCCGTTAAGAATTTCTTTACGAGTCTTAATTTGACACAGTTACCATCAGGTCAAAATCGACCCTGCAGATAACCACAAAACAGCCTTTATAACGCCACATTGGTATTTGAATATACGCGTGTTCCGTTTGGTTTAGATTACGCACCGTCTGTTGTTATACGAATAATGAATAAGGTTGTAGATTCAATACGAAATTCCAATCACAAAAGGCGGTAGTTCAAAAACCCACAATGACTTTCCCGATAAATATGAAATTTTAGCATTCTTAGACAATTTGTTGCTGTTCTTTTGATGTTCAGTCAGGTTTAGATATTTTACAAAAAGTTCTTCATAAATGAAGATCGGAAAATTTAAAGTGAAATGTGAGTAAGTGTTAATTCTTATAAAACAAAATTACATACGTAGGACATGAGATATCTTCGAATGGCATTCAACCAGGTGAATCAAAATTGTTAGCATTGTCACAGTTTCCTACCCCTAGTAGTGTTCATGAAATACGTCAATTTATAGGGCTATGTAGCTATTTCCGTAAATGTATTAAAACTTTCGCAATTTAATTGCTCGCCCTTTAACAGATTTAACAAAGAAAAACTCAGTTATGGAAATGGGGCACTGAACAAGTCGATAGTTTTCAACAATTAAAACTGTTTGTGTACAAGGCCAATACTGGCTTTATATGACCCTGTATTACCAACTGAGATTCACACCGATGCATGCAAATCCGGTATCGCAGGTATTTTTTTTACAAAAACAAATTGATAATTCCCTTAGGCCTGTCATGTATTTCAGTAGGGCAACGAGTAAAGAAGAAAGTATATACCACAGTTACGAGCTTGAAACGCTTGCCGTAGTAGAATCTGTGTAGGTTTAGAGTGTATTATAGTAGGGATACATGTTAAAGTGGTAACTGACTGTACTGCCGTTCGCGCCACCCTTACTAAACGTGACATTATCCCAGGTATTGCTAGGTGCTGGCTGTCAATACAAGATTTTGACATGAGTGTACAATATGGCCTGGGGAAAAAATTTAACACGTAGACGAATTGAGTAGAAATCCCGTCGATGCTATTAATGTCAACCGCCTTGAAGTGTCAGACGGGTTCTATACAGTCCAGTACCAGGATGACAAGTTAAGGCGTATCGTTGTTCAGCTTAAAGATAGCGCAGCTGCCCATGATATAAACAACTATGTGCTCTCAGATGATAGACTCTATAGGAAGACATTGTATAGTAAGATAGACTAGTTCAGATGCACCACAATGATATAAGTCATGTAGGCTTTCAAAAATGTATAGATTTAATAAAGAGGGAGTAAATGGTACATTGTTCCCTATTCCGAAACCCACAGAACCCATGGTCATGGTTCATGTCGACCATATGCCCCTTTTGTAGAACAGCAAAAGGTTATCAATATATGTTGGTTATTACAGACTAGCTTCTGCCCGCGTCTTCGTCTGCGTGGACTTCAATTTTGAACAATTTTTAATTTTCCCTCGGGAACTACTTAAGGAATCGGGATAAAAGGTAGCCTATGTCACGTTCTTTTCCATGTCAAAGGCTACATGCATGCCAAATTTCATCCAAATCTGTTCAGCCGTTTTTGAGTGATTGAGTAACAAACATCCAAATATCCAAACATCCACATCTTTCACGTTTATAATATTAGTAGGAAGTAGGATAATTTCTCTAAATTTGTTATTGCTGAGCCCACCCAAGGTCAATTCAGTAAAAAACAATAAGAACACTTTAAAAAATATTTAGTTTGTTTGGTTACCCTAATAAACTTGTCAGTGATCATGGCAAAGCTTTTACCAGCAGATTTTTGACATCTATTGCATGTCCACGAGCCAATGTTTAAGTGGAACCGGATCTTACTGAATGCGTTACGTGCGATTGATCCTAGCCAGACTTCTAATAATTGGGCCAATAGCTTACCTGACATTATTTGGGGTGTTAATAATACTGTAAATGAAAGTTCAACATAGTCGTATAGCCCTATGATTTGATGTTATGAAAGTAATAATGAATCGGTAGAAATCAGGCGTAATAATAGATCTAGTGCGCGATTAAAATTAGAAAGCCATAAGATGAAGCTTAACTTCGATAAAAAAAAGGAAAACTACCTAGTCGAATTTACAGAAAGGGAGATTTAGTTCTTTGGCGGCAAGCACCCACAAGTAGTGACCAACAAGAGTGAGCACTAAGCTTGATGATATTTACTCTGGCCCATATATCATTACTAAGGTGTGGGTAATGACATATACAGAATCCTCAGTATCAAGGGGTTCCGAGGCTACAAGGCCTTTACTAGCCTGGTTGCATCGGACTCTTGAGGCCCTATCACAGAATCACAGTACCCTATATCATACAGTGCCAGTAGCTCTGATGACCAGCTTGAAACCGAAGATCTCATTGACCTACTTGAAAGCTAACCACGTGTTTTTCCATTGCGGGAGCAATGATTGTTTCAGGACGGCCGACTGTTACGCGCCACACCGTCTCAGCCAATCGCAAGCCAGCCGAAGCCAGCCAATCAGAGCCAAGCACGTGCAGCCATGTGCCAGCCAGCCCAAGCCAGCCAATCAGAGCCAAGCACGTGCAGCCATGTGCCAGCCAGCCCAAGCCAGCCAATCACAGCCAAGCACGTGCAGCCATGTGCCAGCCAGCCCAAGCCAGCCAATCAGAGCCAAGCCAAGCTAGCGCCTTATTACCGGAGAAACTATAAAATGCCGCGCTATCTCATATTTAGATCACTTCTCTGTTTTACTGTTTCTAAGACGGAACTCTGCCCGATTGTAAATCGAAATTAAATCAGTGTGATTCTGCAACGTCTACTTTTTATTATATCCCTTTACACAAATTTAACAAATTATGAACTTCTGTTTAACGACTTAGAAATCGTTTAATATGACGTTTAATCGCTGATATTCGATCAAAGTAAACGTCAAAATAATAGGTGAATACCGCGGCGGAGGCAACGATCGAACTTCGATTATTGTATGTGACTACGCTTAAACGAAATCGACCTTAACAAAATCGTGCGATTAATACGTGAATACGAAAAGTGACTTCAGCGATCAAATCGCTTGCATGTCGTTGAAGTTTTATTACGTGAATTAGGCCACAGATCTCTATGCGTTAAATTTTAATGCAGCATACTTACTAGTTACCTACCTACTGTTTAATCTGTGTTACCCGATATAAAATTAAAAACCTGCAAACCTTTTTTTATAATTATTATCATTCCTCGATTGATAAGATACATACGCGTTGGTTTTAAATATTGCTAAGGGTACATTTTTAATTGCATTATACATATTTAATTTAAATTCCCGATCAGTCACTGGACTGGACAGGGTGTTTCGTTCATTTTTTATTATTACAATAGTCCCAAGTGAATATAACGCCAAAGTAACTCTGTCTGTCTAACTTTTTGTTATGTTCTTAAGGGCCCACCATCCGCGCGAGCCCGAGCTAGTTTAGGTAAATTTCTCTAGTCTCCGTTTGTGTGCGTCGCTCACGCACACAAGCGCACTCGGTCGTGCAATCGGTACGGCCGCCTAGCAAAATATCGTAGATGTTAATTTTGAATTTAATAGGTGTTTATTATTTACTGTGTTATACTATAGTAAATACAGGGATGTGTTTGATCAACTTTTATTTTTACAAGCTTTTATTTAGCTTGCACTGTATGTATACATATATGTAGATTTGACCACTTCTCGGTTTTCGATTGGGCTGAAATTTTGCACATAATAATATGTATATCGTGACAATGCAATATTATGATAACATGGAGCTGATCTGATGAAGGAACTGGACGGTGGCCATAGGAACTCCGTAATAAAACGACGCAACCCCATCGAGTTTGGGCTCGTTTGATTCATATTGACGAGTACTTTGGTCCTATTTGTTAACCAGGGTCTGATGCTGGAGCTGGGAGGTGGCCATAGGACCTCCGCAATAAAACGACATAACCCTATCGAGTTTGGGCTCGTTTGATTCGTAATGACGAGGACTTTGGTCCTATATGGTAACCAGGGTCTGATACTGGAGCTGGAAGGTGGCCATAGGAACTCCGCAATAAAAGGACACAACCCCATTGAGTTTGTGCTCATTTGATTCGTATTGACGAGTACTTTGGTCCTATTTGGTAACCAGGGTCTGATGCTGGAGCTGGAATGTGGCCATAGGAACTCCGCAATAAAACGACAAAACCCTATCGAGTTTGGGCTCGTTTGATTCGTAATTACGAGTACTTTGGTCCTATATGGTAACCAGGGTCTGATGCTGGAGCTGGAAGGTGGCCATAGGACCTCCGCAATAAAACGACATAACCCTATCGAGTTTGGGCTCGTTTGTTTCGTAATGACGAGTACTTTGGTCGAGTTTCGTAATGGCGGCCATGCGGTTACAAAATGATAAAATATAAAATAATAGTAAAAAGATTAAAAAAAAAAGTCGCCCCACACTAGGATTTTATTTTAAAGCCCTAATAAGACGAAAATAAATTTTAATTTATTACATGATACATCTAATATATAAAATTCTCGTGTCACAGTGTTTGTTACCGAACTCCTCCGAAACGGCTTGACCGATCGTTATGAATTTTTTTGTGTATATTCAGTGGGTCTGAGAATAGGTCGTAAACTATTTTTTATACAATTATTATGGCGAAACGTAGTTCGCCGGCACAGCTAGTCTTATATATAAAATTCTCGTGTCACAGTGTTTGTTACCGAACTCCTCCGAAACGGTTTGACTGATCTTTATTAAATTTTTTGTGCACATTCGGTAGATCTGAGAATAGGTCGTAAACTATTTTTTATATTATGGCGAAACGTAGTTCGCCGGCACAGCTAGTTTTTAATAAAATATAAAAGCTTGTCGCAAGATTTACCCATTTTATAAAAAACAAATATTTTTTTCATAGAATTACCAATATTTATTTATTTAAGGTTTACCAAGTAAATACATACGGGCAAGATACTTAAACAGTTTTTTTTATGGAGGGCCTGACAAATGACCTCCTCTCGCCTGATGTTAAGCGGTGAAAGAGGCCCAAATGAGTTGACAGATAGAGGAGGGAGGACATCCACTATCCAACCTGCCCGCCCCTTGCCGGCCTAATATATGTTTTTCACACCTCTTTTGAAGGAACCCATGTTATAGGATGGAGGAAACACGTGCGCAGGTAGAGAATTCCAAGTGTGGGATGAATGACAGAAGACTTACCGGAGGGAGACTCTGTACCAAGGTCGTGTGCTTGGGTACCTCCGTCTTACCTATTTCTGCCGCAAAGCAGCAGTGCTTGCATTGCTGTGTTCCGGTTTGAAGGGTAAGATATGGTACTGAAATTACTGGGTACCGTGACTTTACATCTTAAGTCACAAGTTGGCAACGTACACTGTGGCCCTTGTGGGGGTTGCAGTTTTACTGCGAATGTCACACGAGACACATGTATTATAGGTGACTGTTACCACTTACCATCAGGTGGGCAGTTTGCTTTTTTGCCAACTTAGTAGCAATAAAAAAAAAGAAGAAGGAATCTTGGAATTTCTTGGTACGGTGTGAAGAGGAGGATACAGTGTAAGGATGACTCCGTAGACCCTTACGCGTGTTTCTGTTAAGGAATGGAGAGGGAGGGATAAGGTGAAAGAGCTCCTCAGAGCATTCCCCGTGGAACATTCGGTAAAAGGCGCTAAGAGAGGCGATGTCACATCGAAGTTGTAGAGGCTCGAGGGTGTTAGTTGCCTCTACATCGCCAATTATTCGAATAGCGCGACGCTGCAATCTGTCCAAAGCATCGAGGAGGTACTGAGCGGAGCCGGAGTGCGAGCAATATTCCACGCAAGACCTAACCTGAGTTTTATACAACAGGCATAGTTGGTCCGGCGCAAAATACCTACGCACCTCGTTCAGGACACCGAGTTTCCGTGAGGCAGCAGTTATAACGAAATCGAGTTTTTCAAAAAAGGGATCATACCTATATGCATTTAAATTTCAGAACTGCACAGCATTGTCATGTGTGTATGACAATGCTGTACAAAACGTTATTTATTACAAAAAAATAAAGATAATAATCAAGTTAAATTGTTTTATTGTTTATCCTAATTCTCGGGACAAGCTTTTATATTTTTATAAGAAAATATATCTTGTAATAAATTAAAGTTTATTTTCCTCTTTTAAGGCATTATAATATAAGCTTGTTTTTAAAAAAACTTTTTTAAATTAATTACTCAAATAATACGAAATATTTTAATGACTACCGAGTTCTTTATTGTTAGTTGTATCTACAAATTAATTTATATAATATACATATAATAATTTAGTAATAAACAAATATGAAATGAATATTTTCTTGTGCTCAACGCACTTTTTAGTGCATTGAAGCCATTCGCTAGATTGTAATAAAAAATAAATTAAAGTTTATTTTCTTTATTTAGGACATTAAAATAAAAGCTTGTTTTAAAAAATCTTTTGTGAAAGCGGCCATCTTGTTTTAGTTTTTTTCGTGGTGTACTGTATTTTACGAACTTTCATTTGATACCCCATATACAGACCAATATTGTGGGGATTGTACATAAAAATAATCTGTCAATTTGTGACGGCGGCCATCTTGTATTAGATTGTCTTTCAGAATATACTATATTCTACAATTCAAGCTCTTTCATTTGACACCTAAATTGGGGAAGGTCGCACAAAACGAATTGATGAGGTTGCGTATGGATATTATCTAGGCTAGGCTCAAAGTACTCATCAAGAAAAATCATATAGGACCAAAGTACTCGTCAATACGAATCAAACGAGCCCAAACTTGATGGGGTTGTGTCGTTTTATTGCGGAGTTCCTATGGCTACCTTCCAGCTCCAGCATCAGACCCTGGTTACCATGTAGGACCAAAGTACTCGTCAATACAAATCAAACGAGCCCAAACTTGATGGGGTTGTGTCGTTTTATTGCGGAGTTCCTATGGCCACCTTCCAGCTCCAGCATCAGACCCTGGTTACCACATAGGTCCAAAGTACTCGTCAATACGAATCAAACGAGCCCAAACTTGATGGGGTTGTGTCGTTTTATTGCAGAGTTCCTATGGCCACCTTTCAGTTCCAGCATCAGACCCTGGTTACCATATAGGACCAAAGTGCTCGTGAATACAATTCAAACGAGCCCAAACTCGATGGGGTTGCGTTGTTTGATTGCGGAGTTCCTATGGCCACCTTCCAGTTCCAGGATCAGACCCTGGTTACCATATAGGACCAAAGTGCTCGTCAATACAATTCAAACGAGCCCAAACTCAATGGGGTTGCGTTGTTTAATTGCGGAGTTCCTTTGGCTACCTTTCAGCTCCAGCATCAGACCCTGGTTACCATGTAGGACCAAAGTACTCGTCGATACGAATCAAACAAACCCAAATTTGATGGGTTTGTGTCGTTTTATTGCGGAGTTCCTATGGCCAGCTTCCAGTTCCAGTATCAGACCCTGGTTACCACATAGGACCAAAGTACTCGTCAATACGAATCGAACGAGCCCAAACTCGATGGGATTGTGTCGTTTTATTGCGGAGTTCCTATGGATACCTTCCAGCTCCAGCATCAGACTCTGGTTACCATGTAGGACCAAAGTACTCGTCAATACGAATCAAACAAACCCAAACTTGATGGGGTTGTGTCGTTTTATTGCGGAGTTCCTATGGCCACCTTCCAGTTCCAGCATCAGACCCTGGTTACCATATAGGACCAAAGTACTCGTCAATACGAATCAAACGAGCCCAAACTCGATGGGGTTGAATTGTTTGATTGCGGAGTTCCTATGGCCACCTTCCAGTTCCAGCATCAGACCCTGGTTACCATATAGGATCAAAGTATTCGTCAATACGAATTAAACAAGCCCAAACTCGATGGGTTGCGTTGTTTGATTGCGGAGTTCCTACGGCCACCTTCCAGATCCAGCATCAGACCCTGGTTACCATATAGGATCAAAGTACTCGTCAATACGAATCAAACGAGCCTAAACTCGATGGGGTTGCATTGTTTGATTGCAGAGCTCCTATGGCAACCTTCCAGATCCAGCATCAGACCCTGGTTACCATATAGGATCAAAGTTCTCGTCAATACGAATCAAACGAGCTCAAACTCGATGGGACTATGTCGTTTTATTGCGGAGTTCCTATGGCCACCTTTCAGCTCCAACATCAGATCAGCTCCATGTCGTCATCATAATATATTTATCCATATGCATGCTAAATTTCAGCTTAATCGGAAACCGGGAAGTGAGTCAAATTTAACTGGCAAGATTAGACCCGAACATGCAAAAGATAAATAAAAGCTTGTAAAAAGGTTAAAGGTTTTTCTTCTCCGATTACTCCGTAGGACTTCGCGTCGTATACATACACAAATAATTACGTAACCGGGAGCTAGCTCAAAGCGACGTGCTCTCACTTCGAGTCTTGATTGCACACTGAATTTCGACGCGCCCGAGCCAAGTATTTGTAAGAAAATCGATAAATGTATGTTAAAAAATTAATATAAAAATCAATGTACGATAATTTAAAAAAATACCACGGTGTCAGTGTTATGCTCACCTTTGTTCTATATATTTGTTAAACTAAAATATAATAGGGTTAATTAATGAAGCTAAAAATCACCAACGGTATGTGGGTGTAACCTAAATTTTAAGTAAAATGGAAGCTATTTTTTAACGAAATAGTATGTAAATTTGAGAAATGGTGACGGTGATTGTGTACACACATAATTTAAGAATTTAAATTTATTTTTTCCCGGTCAGTTAACTGGAACCTTAACGTAAAATATCAAAAACGCCAACGGCCTTTTTGCTATTTTTCGCGCCATGGGCCCTTAAGCCTTAATTGCCTAATAAATAAAACTTAACTATAGTGTAAGATCGTGTTTGTTGATGCGGAACCAAGTTCGCGGGCACAGCTTGAATTCGTGCCTGCCATCACCCCGGTGGTGAGCTGGATAACTCTTATACTATACTGATTTCAGGGTTGCCCTTTTGGTAACGTCAAACATTAATTATAAATGATCTATTGATACACTTTTTCACTTTTCGACTGTGTTTTTTTATACATCTCTTTTATGCGCACTGTACAAGTAATTTAATTGGTCTTGACGTGCTTACCATCACCCCGGTGGTGAGCTGAAATGAGGCTTGTTTTGGAAGGTTTTATGAGGAAGCTACTTTCTTTTCTGTCATTATAAACCCCAATGGCACAAGGGCACCAGAACATCAAGACTATAAGATTACAATACTTCAAATCATACGTTCAAAAAGGATTTAATTCATAAGTTCAAAAAAATCATGAATTTGTATCGAAAAACATATATCCAAATTTCTCATGATGGCGCCACACGGCTGGCTGGATAGTTTTCCAAATAGAAATATTCTTTTCAATTTTATTCTTTCCTGAGATTATTTTACTCAGGTCCACCTAATAAACAATGAATATAAGTGCTTCGCTATAAAATAATATCCCACCAAAAACATTCTGTAAAAAACTAGCCAAGTCTCGATGGAGCTGCTTGTTTATCTCTAAAAAGTAATGAAATCTAGACAAAGTCGTGCCAAGTCTAAGGTTCCTTACTGCGATTTCTTTATTATTATAGTTAATGTTGTGTGACTTGGCCGTTGACTTGTACCCACTAACGTATAAAGAATGTTCAACGACCAAGTCACACAACTTTAACTATAATAATAAAGAAATCGCAGTAAGGAACCTTAGACTTGGCATGACTTTGTCTAGATTTCATTACTTTTTAGAGATAAGCAAGCAGCTCCATCGAGACTTGGCTAGTTTTTTACAGAATGTTTTTGGTGGGATTTCACTTCTTTTTGTAGAAACGTGAGCTTATTGATTTATTTTATTAGATTTTCTTATTTGACAGTTTTTTTCTTTTTAGGGGTAGTTTTTTTATTAATACAAATCTTTCTTTTCTTTTTTCCTTTTTTTCTTTTCTTTATTGGAAGCGGCCCACCAAGTTGAATATTTTTTGTAAAGGCGGTATGTCGATATCTCTAATAGTTTGGTTGGGCTCTTGTGTTTTCTAATCAGGGTCACCACCCAAGTAGCAAAATTTGATACTATAAAGGTCCTGAGAACGTTTTGGAGCCTCTAATTAGTGTTTATGATGAGCACTATAATGGTCTTGTAAACTTCTACAGAACCCCGAAAAGGCCCTAGTTTTATCACTGATTTAATCTATAAACATTACTTACATAGAGGCTCTCATGGTGATAAATTAGCTCTGTAGTTGAAATGGTAAAGTGTCAAGAAACGCTTTTTAGTACTACAATAGTGCTCTCTGCAACGCTTGTCACAAAGCTAAACTATAAAAGTAACCAACACATACTTATAGTGCTATTTTGCACCATAAATAATTCCAGTGATCATTTTTATCACTCCATTTAATGTTCCTCAAGAAAACAAATACCGGTAACGTTAATTATGCTTTATGTTATTCGTCATTGTTGCTTAACATAACTTTTGGTAAAAATGACATAGGTACTATAAAATATTTTTGGGGGTTAATATTTCTATTATACCATCGCAGTAAAACGAAGTTGTTGTGAACTGAAATCTCTTGTTTATTTATATGTGAGTTGCTACATAATTCTGTGGCTAACAATCTGTTTTATATATATACACCTCAATTAGTAACACAGAACATAATTAATTAATTCTCCCTTTTCTTAAAAGTCGACATGACACAAGCCAAGGGGTACAACCATACATGTTTTATCTATCGGTGGTGTTCGCCACACCACCCCCCTACGGAGAAAATCAACCCAAACTAGGATTAATTAAAAAATAAAGAATTAAAACAATAAAAAAAACGTTAAAACAATAAAAAAACGAACTTTAAAACAATAATAACAAAAAACATATCAATTGACGATTAATCAAATTTCTTAAATTTAACATGTCTGCCCGAGCGTGTGGTATAAGGTAGCTTTTTGGGCGTATCTTCTAACATCGGCTGCTGAGAGACCAAATGTCTAGGAGCCAATGAGGACGGCGCAAGTTTTTCTTGAGATAACAAACCTGAAGGCGAAATTGAAGGATGAGACAACAGGTCTAGAGGGTCAAGATTCGAATCAGTATGATCAGAATAGACTGGTTTTAACCTGTCATCACTGACCACGACATGGTTTCCCTTTACTAGTAATGTGAAAGTTTTGCCATCGCGTGAACGCTCTAACACTTTATAGGGTCCAGTATATGGCGGCTGTAGCGCTCGACGGACGCTGTCATCCCTAATAAAGACATGAGAGGAAGTGGCCAGTTCCTTAAATATAAAAATAGAATTATCGGAGTGGTGAGAAGCATGTATTGGTCTTATATTTGCCATTTTATGTCGCAGCTGCGTGACGAAATCGGCAGGGTCTTCAATTCTATCCGTTAACGGCGAGGGGGTCAGATATTCTCCAGGAAGCCTAAGAGGTTCCCCGTATAAGAATTCCGCAGCAGTTCCTTCAAGGTCTTCTTTATATGCTGATCGCATTCCCAAAAGCACCATCGGCAGCGATCTCACCCATGACTCATTATGGCACATTAAAGCCGCTTTTAACTGACGGTGAACGCGCTCGATCATTCCGTTAGCGCAGGGGTGGTAGGAAGTGGTTCTTGTTCGTTTAGTGCCGAATTGCTGGAGTAGCCTATTAAATAGGTGAGACTCAAATTGGGTGCCCTGATCCGTGGTTATTATAGAGGGAACACCGTAACGAGCAATCCATTCTCGAGTAAAAGTCTCTGCTACTTCCTCAGCTGTTATAGATCGGATAGGCCAAGCCTCAGGCCATCTAGACACTCTATCGATAGCAGTTAAACAGTATTTAAATTCGTTACACACAGGTAAGGGCCCGATGATATCAATATGTACGTGCATAAAACGACCTGTCGGTAATTCGAATTTTCCAAGGGGAGGAGAATTATGTCTCGAGACTTTGCTGCGTTGACACGCTACACAAGATCTAGACCAAGCTCGACAGTCTTTCTTAACGGAGGGCCACACAAAACGATCCACCACCAAACGCGTTGAAGCTCGTACCCCAGGATGGCTCATGTTATGCAATTTATCGAAGACTACGCGACGGAAAGCAGGAGTTAAATAAGGACGTGGCTTGCCAGTAGAAAAATCGCAAAACACTAATGTTGTCTCCGATAAGGGAATCTTCTTGAGTTTAAGGCTTGAACCTTCACGTAAGAGATTTGCAAGTTCCTGGTCAGAAGCTTGGGAATTGGCAAGAGCTTCAAAATCAGGTTCAAAGGAAATAGCATCTACACCCATGCGCGACATGGCATTAGCGACCACGTTCTCTTCGCCCTTAATATACTGAATATCAGTAGTGAATTGGCTGATGAACGATAATTGGTTCAATTGAGGAGGCGGAAGCTTCTCGCGGCGCTGTAGAAAGGCATACAGTAGCGGCTTGTGGTCGGTAAAAATTGTTACATGTTGGACCTCAAGTACGTGGCGAAAGTGTTGCACGCTCTCGTAAACCGCTAACAATTCCCGGTAATATGCAGGCCATTGCGATTGTGGTGTAGTCAGCTTTTTACTAAAAAATGAAAGAGGAAGCCATTCGCCATCTACTTTTTGCTGAAGACATGCGCCTACATGAACGCTGGATGCATCAGTAAACAAACCCAACTGAGCGTTGCTGACGAGATGTTGCAAAAGTGTTGCATTAGATAAACTCCTTTTACAAGTTTCAAACTGCTGTAATAGTTGAGGTGTCCAAGGAAATGGTTTTGCACCCTTGCTATTTGTTGATACCAATGCGTCGATTAGTGGAGCTTGAAATTGTGCGGCACGAGGAACAAAACGACGGTAATAATTCAGCATGCCGAGAAATCGGCGCATGCCCTGTACTGTTTCTGGCGGAGGAAAATCTAGCAATGCTTGAATGCGCTCTTGTGGAGGACAAGTACCTTCGCTGTTGATCTTGTATCCTAGAAAAACGACTTCGCTGGCACCAAAAATACATTTAGACGGATTAATTACTACCCCATATTCGTGTAGTCTTTTGAAAAGGATTCACAGATGTTGAATGTGAGTGGTCTCATCCTTGGAAAATACAAGGATGTCATCCACATATGGAAAACAAAAATCGAGACCCCGTGTGACCTCATCAATAAATCGTTGAAAACTTTGTCCGGCATTTCTGAGACCAAATGTCATGTACGGGAATTCAAAGAGGCCAAACGGGGTCACGATGGCAGTTTTGGCAATATCCCCTTCAAAGACTGGTATTTGATTGAATGCCTTTATTAGGTATAAGGTGCTAAATACTCTGGAGCCTGAGAGGTTATGAGCAAAGTCATTAATGTTCCGAACTGGATAGCGATCCGGTACTGTCCTTGCATTCAAGGCACGATATTCACAGGGACGCCAGCTGTTGTCCTTTTTTATGGTCAAATGCAACGGTGATGACCAAGCACTCTGAGAAGGCCGAGCGGTACCACATCTTACCATATCCTCAAATTCTTTTTGAGCTGCTTTGAGTTTCAATGGCGCAAGACGTCGAGCGCGGCAAGAAACTGGAGGACCTTATGTGGTTTTTATATAATGTACCGTGTCATGCTTAATCTCTCTAGGTAGCCCGGGTGGACGAGTAATGTCTGGAAACTCTGCTAATAAGTCAACAAAAACAGACTTCCCAGAATTTACTGCTCGAATACTGGGTTGGTCGATACTCACAACAGATGCATTACACGTCAACCCCATAGTGCCATCTACTATTTTTTTATTGCGGCAGTCAGGTAGTAGGTGGTAAAAAGATAAAAAGTCCGAACCAATGATAGCTGTATTAACGTCAGCCACCACGAATCGCCAGTTAAAATCGCGTCGCAGACCTAAGTTCAAATTAACATTAGTCGTGCCGAATGTTTTAATACAGCTACCATTGGCGGCGCTCAGATCATAGTCTGTTGCTTTTCTTGGTGCTGTTAGCCAACGGTGTGGAAAACAACAAAGGTCCGATCCCGTATCAATCAAAAACCGTCGCTTGGTCACCGTATCAGTGACAAATAGGCGGCGGCTATCATTTGAACAGTCAGTTGCCGCCGCTACTGACTGTTGGTACCGTTTTCCGTCCAATTACAAGGCTTAGTACACTTTGATGCCTTACCTCCCCATCTCCTATGATACCAGCAAATTTGATTGGAGGAGCGGTCGAATGATTTGGATCGACTCCTTAATGGTCGACGCTGTTGCCTTGAAAGGGCAGCCACTTGATTGCTAAGATCTTCTATCTGTCGAGTTAGAGTATCTACTGTTAGAGTATTGGGCGTAGATGTTGAACATATAGCAGGTGTAGGGGACAATTCAACAATTTTGTCCGCTAGCTCTGACAATTTGTCAAGGCTAAGGTCAGCCTGCGCTGCTAGGATGGCCTGAGCTTGTTGAGGTAATCGGCGCAACCACAGTTGGCGAATGATGCCATCATCAGACAGAGCGGCACCAGCAAGTGATCTTAAGTGACGAAGAAACTGGGATGGTTTTCGATCCCCAAGTTCCTCATCACTTAAGAGTTGGCGTACTCTTTTTTCTTGGGATGTTGAGAGGCGGTGAATAAGGGCCTCTTTTAACTTTTTATAAGCATCTCTATCTGGAGGACTGATTATTATGTCTTCCACCTCTGCTGCAATTCGTTGATCAAGCTGGCCTACTATATAATTATATTTGGTGGAATCTGTTACAATGCCAACTATGTGGAATTGAGCTTCCACCTGAGCGAACCAAAGAGCCGGTTTATCTGGCCAAAAGGTTGGTAGTTTAGCTGAGGCGCCACATACCTCCTTTGTATTTCCTTCAGCCTTGTTAAGACGCTCTTGTAACTCTATATTGTCAGCTTGGAGTTTTTCAAGTTGGGTCTTAAGTTCGTAATCTGCCATGGTAAAAACACACAATCCAAAAAACAAATGTTTAAATAGAAGATAATGTTAACATGAGATATTCAGAGAATATTATTATTATTATTATACCACACACCCGGATAGAGCACAATTTAAAAATAAATTAATATGATACAACTTAAAAATCAATTTTAAAAAAAGAAACAATATGTAAGTACCATCCAGAAACAACAACAACGAAAAACAGACAAAATATTATAAATAAAATGTCACAATTGGGCAAAAATATTGTGAATTGTAGACGAATATACCACCAGAGATATATTTACATTAGTGGGCAAACGTCAACATTTAAAACGTTACCGGCATGCTTATTACCAAGGCATATTAACCACAACCATAATCATATTCATCCAAAAGGTTTATGTATATGTCAATCAGAGAAATGGTTTTATGTTAACTTAACTAACTAAAAGTTACAATACTAATAACCAAATAGTTACCTATTTTAATTCACATAATAATGTATTTTCAACAATATTAATTTAATGTCTTTGAAATACACTGGATACACAGCACATCCACTATTGTTGATTCTGTTAATTGCTTGATAATGTTGGTGAAGAGAATAAATATAAAACTCACGTTTTAAAATCCAGGTGATAACTTTTGCAGAACACAAATAGCATGTAAAGCAGTGGAGATTTTTGCAGTTAGGCATAAAACCATGTTCCTCCAAGCTGTAGCACGTCAACTGTTGGTTTGTTTGCTGTTTGTTTGGTTCAGTTAATAAGGGACACCAGTGGGTAAATGCCAGTGGGTTGTTCTAAGATGTCAGAAAGTTGTTGCACAACAAATGGAGATAGTTTGCAGTCGTAGGTCACCACTTTGGGGGTTAATATTTCTATTATACCATCGCAGTAAAATGAAGTTGTTGTGAACTGAAATCTCTTGTTTATTTATATGTGAGTTGCTACACAATTCTGTGGCTAACAATCTGTTTTATATTTATACACCTCAATTAGTAACACAGAGGCGCGTTCAGGGCCTTCGCGCGAAGTACAACTTTTCGCTCTAACCCCGTTCAATGCCTTCGAGCGTGACAACCGGGTGAAACAACCGGCCCGTTCAAGACCTTTGAGTGTCGGCGCGAGTTACAACCGAACAACCATCGAATTTGATGGTTGTAAAACGCTCTGCGTTTATGACTGAAATACTCTTACGTGATTGGATGATATTGGCGGCCATATTCTATAATGTCATCTACTAGAAAGAGAGAGAAATAAAAAAATCATGTGAAAGAGGGAGATAAAAGATTTGGCATATTTTCACTTTACATTTTCAGCCATATTTTCACTTTAAATTATTTAGCAACTGAACCAGGAGTCGCTATGGTACTACTATTGAAGAGTTTTTATGACTTTTAAAGAACTAGCCCATAGCGATGTTAAGGGAGCTTTTAAGAAGGTAACGGCCAAATACTCAAACGCTTCTTAAATAAAATCTCACTAAAGGTCTTCCTAATTTTAAGGAGGTCTTAGATTTGAATGAAATACTGAAACAATTTTTAATCGTTGATAACGGCTACTTTTGTAAGAGAGACTTATTATATTTGTTCACTGGTAACATCAATATATTTTTCGCATATTCTATAGAAAACCATCTTATATCGTTAAGCGAAAAAAAATATTGATTCTGAATCGACAACGGTAGTTTTCCAATTACAGAGCATAATGCGACTCAGTGGCGCACAATGCCGAATTATGCTGATGCTTAATTGGAACGTGAATTAGTTTTCAAATGCACCAGCAGAGTGCGCTAAGTTCAGTGTTGAAAAAAGAAATATTCATAGAGTTAGCAATAACCTCATTAATGTGTAAATAATGTGGTATACATAATAATTGGTTGAAAACTATTTACGGTTATTTTAAGTAATTTGGATTTTGATTATTTCATTACCATTTTTTTGTTTTGAGTAATTTTTGTACCTTCATCCATACTTATATTTATTTTTTAACACAGTTTGAATTAACTTTGATTATTTCAAAAAAACTACAATGAAACGAAAGCTTTAAAAATTTTTCAACAATAAATAATATTACTAACGATTATATATAAATAAAACATTTCGATCAATGCCAACTTAAAGAAAAAACACTTGTTAATTTTCTGTCACTGAGTTGGTATCGATTGCACGCATCACACGAAAACATTGCTTTTGAGAGTGCTCGATTGTGCGAAGTGTTGCTGTAGTTGGAACATTCAACGTTAAGCATTATGCCGCATAATGCGCTCTAGTGCTCTAATTGGAAAACTACCAACATGTGCTCAAAAATCCGCGAAGACATAAAATATAATAAAATCAAACAAAAATTTAATCCAAAGAGAATAGTAATACTACGATTAAATCTCACCATGTTTTTTACATTTGTAGATTTAAGTTTTCCAAGTTTAAGAAGCAAACGGATTTAAACACATACAGCCACTTCTTCTGTATAGTTTTTTAGTGACTTTTTAAAATGTAATTATTTATGATTTAATATTAAATTAATATGGTTTTGAATAAATCCTTACCTATCTTTTGTGTTGGCACCAACTTCAATATAAAACTGTGATGAAAACGACACAACCCCATCGAGTTTGGCCACGTTTGATTCGTATTGACGAGTACTTTGATCCTAAATGGTAACCATCAGGGTCTGATGTTGGAGCTGGAAGGTGGCCATAGGAACTCCGCAATAAAACTGCACAACCCCATCGAGTTTGAGTTCGTTTGATTCGTTGTGACGAGTACTTTGATCTTACATGGTAACCAGGGTCTGATGCTGGAGCTGGAAGGTGGCCATAGGAACTCTGCAATAAAACGACACAACCCCATCGAGTTTGGTCTCATTTAATTCGTATTGACGAGTGCTTTAATCCTACATGGCAACCAGGGTCTGATGCTGGAGGTGGAAGGTACCTATAGAAACTCTGTAATAAAACAACACATCCCCATCGAGTTTGGGCTCGTTACATTCGAAAATATAAAAGCTTGTCACAAGATTTACCTATTTTATAAAAACTAATGTTTTTTTTCTTAGATTTACCAATATCAAGATCAAGTTAAATAAGTATTGTATTATTGTTATATTTTCATAAAAAATGTAACATGTTAGTAATAAATAAAAGTTTATTTTCCTCTTTTTAGGGCATTAAAATAAAAGCTTGTTTTTAAAAATCTCTTTTTACTATTAGTTTTATAATTATAAAAGTACCTACATATTGATAGGAAGGTACGATCAACTTTCAGTTGCATTTACCAAATAGGTTTGTAAAAACATTAATTTTATTAGTTTTAACATATTTAGAAAAATAGTAATGGTACCTAACTATATTATATACTTAAGAAAATCTCAATCATAACTCCTTACGCGCCACTTCAGCGACGTCCGAAGCTCCCTTAAAATAAAAGGGACATTAATGCAGTTAATGTGGCATTAATCACATGTCAAATGATAATTGACGTTTGAGTATACGATTTTGGTTCATTTTTGTTGATAAAAAGACCTTATAGTTAAGACCGTCTCAAAAATTAAGTAGCTGTTAATGTTTGTTTTGAGTATGAGTTAAGTTGAGAGCAACTTCTTATACATAGTTACCATTACTATTTTTCTAAATATGTTAAAACTAATAAAATTAATGTTTTTACAAACCTATTTGGTAAATGCAACTGAAAGTTGATCGTACCTTCCTATCAATATGTACTTTTTAAATTATAAAACTGATAGTAGAAATAGGTTTTTAAAAACAAGCTTTTATTTTAATGCCATAAAAAGAGGAAAATAATCTTTAATTTATAGAATAGAAATAGAAAAGAAAAACATTTAGTAAT
This sequence comes from Schoenobius gigantellus, assembly GCA_963935595.1. NCBI lineage: Eukaryota > Metazoa > Arthropoda > Insecta > Lepidoptera > Crambidae > Schoenobius > Schoenobius gigantellus. The sequence continues at coordinate 51,527,878 of OZ012542.1, read as the reverse complement.
TTATTACTGACATGTTACATTTTTTATGAAAATATAACAATAATACAATACTTATTTAACTTGATCTTGATATTGGTAATTCAAGAAAAAAAACATTTTAGGTAAATCTTGTGACAAGCTTTTATATTTTCGAATCTAACGAGCCCAAACTCGATGGAGATGTGTTGTTTTATTGCGGAGTTCCTATAGCTACCTTCCACCTCCAGCATCAGACCCTGGTTGTCATGTAGGATTAAAGTTCTCGTCAATACGAATCAAATGAGGCCAAACTCGATGGGGTTGTGTCGTCTTATTGCAGAGTTCCTATTTATTTATTTATTTATTATTTGGCACAGTTACAGGATACAAACTAAAACATAAATTGTTACACCTAAGAAAATAAGAATATAAACTAAATCTGTATCTCTATTACAACCGCGCACAGCATGCGATTGAAATCTTGTGCGTTAAAAGGATATAATGCCTGTATTAATTCTTATCTAATCTGACAATAACAGTGTTCTAGTCTATCGTTAGTACAAGTTCTCCTAAATTGTCTTTAATTTTTTTAACAAATGTTTTTGGGCTCTGGTGGAATACATCCAGCTCTTCACATAACAAATTATACATCTTACAGTAGCGTGTAAGAGGATTATTTGCAGAAACATTGTTTAATGGCCACCTTCCAGCTCCAGCATCAGACCCTGGTTACCTTGTATGATCAAAGTACTCGTCACAACGAATCAAACGAGCTCAAACTCGATAGGGTTGTGCAGTTTTATTGCAGAGTTCCTATGGCCACCTTCCAGCTCCAGCATCAGACCCAGATGGTTACCATTTAGGATCAAAGTACTCGTCAATACGAATCAAACGCGGCCAAACTCGATGGGGTTGTGTCGTTTTCATCACAGTTTTATATTGAAGTTGGTGCCAAAACAAAAGATAGGTAAGGATTTGTTCAAAACCATATTAAGTTAATATTAAATCATAAATTATTACATTAGTTGAAGTCACTAAAAAATATACAGAAGAAATGGCTGTATGAGCTTAAATCCGTTTGCTTCTTCAACTTGGAAAACTTAAATCTACAAATGTAAAAAAAAAACAGAAAAGGGCGGGAACTCTCGAAAGAAAGGCGCTAAATTAATTTTAATTTAATTTTCATTTTCATTATTTACTTACTTGAAAGTAATACAGAATCCACAATAAGGACGTAAACGAACGACATGAGGAATGGGGAGGCATAAATCGGGAAAAAAACGAAAGAAAAATGAAAGTACTGAAAAAGAAGATTTGGACAGTCAGTTACCTGAATCTACCTCTTCAGAATCTGAAGAGGAAGGGGAGGAGAGCTCTTATGTCCCATACTATGTCACCGATTACACCCGGCTTTATCAAGAGGACTCTATTAGTTCAGAATTTGTAGTTTTTGTCGAGTCGGCAGACTCACCGAAACCAATTGGCACTAGAGATTTATTGTCACTATCGACTTGTCTACGTCGATACAATAAAGGAGTAAAATATTTGCGTTCACTCAATAAATACAATATTGGTGTATATTTTGAAAAATCAGCACTAGCAAATGCTTTCCTAAACAATAAAACTTTCCTGCTAGACAACAATTTTAAAGCTAATATTCCAGCCTCATCCACTGAGGTCACTGGGATTATACGAAATGTTCCTATCAAATACAGTAACAAAAAAATTTATACAATGATTGCAAGCTTCAAAAAAATCATAAGTACAAGAAGATTTTTTAGAAAAGTCATTAATGATACTGGTTTTTCTCGACAGCCGACACAGACCATCGCAATCACATTCGCTGCCACACAACTTCCAGACTACATCGACTTGGATGGATGGAGACATAGCATTGTACCGTATGTACCACCAGTAAAGCAGTGTTACCGTTGCTTGAGGTATGGACATATTTCTAAATATTGTAAAAATACAGAGAAGTGCTCGATTTGCAATAATAATCACAATTATAAGGAATGTACTACTCCTAAGGATAAAGCTGTGTGTGCCCACTGTAATGGGAATCATATTAGTATTTCTGCACAATACCCGGTTAAGCAACAAAAAATTTTAGAGAACAAAAATAAACATAAGCCATCTTCTTATGCTAGCTTATTTCATAAGAAAAACTTTCCAGAATTAAAATCTTCTTTTTCTCCAATAAATAAAACTGAACCTGAAAGCTTTATGTCTATTCTAAGTTCTGACTCAAATTGTATGGAAGTACTTATTGAATCTATTATTAAACTAATCACTTTAAATAAAACTAAAAATACTGCAATTACTTCAAAAAATATATTAGAAATTGTTAATGAAACTCTTAGTAATAAGAATAGAAACCTTCAAAATTCACTTATCAATTAAAGCTTATGCAATGGAATGCTCAAAGCATATCATGCAGTCGACATTTTCTTATCAAATTTTTATATGACAATGATATAGATATAGCCGTTATATCTGAAACATGGTTGAGACCTGAAATTAAATTTAGAATTAAGGGTTATAACGTTGAACGCAATGATTGTGGTAATAATCACAATGGAGTAGCAGTTATTTTAAAAAATAAATTTAATTATGAAAGAATAATAACAAACTATGATGACTCTTTGCAAAATTTAGCTATCCAAGTAAAAATAAAAAACAAAACATTGACTATTGTCTCTATTTATTGTCCAAGCAATGCTTTACCAGGATTCCACATTAACAAGTTCATCAATCTTATAAATAATTTACCTAAACCAATTTATGTTGCTGGTGACTTCAATGCGCACCACACAATTTGGGGCTGCAATAATATCGATGCTCGAGGCAGAGATTTATTAGATTCTTTTGATGATTGCGATTTAGTTTTGCTTAATGATGGTCAAGTCACCACAGTAGGAACAAACATATGGAGGCCAAATGGTTTAGATCTGTCACTGGTTAGTTCTAGCCTTGCTTTGAATTGTGATTGGAATGTTCATGATGATCCGCTTGGTAGTTACCATTTACCTACGTTAACAAACATACAGCTTGTTATCAATTTGTCTTCAAGTTATTGTTCACAATATATTACTGGTCTAACACATCATTTTAACTTCCGTTTAGTTAATTGGGATTGTTACAAAAAGTTGGTAAATGATATGTTGAAAGATTTTTCTGTTGGAACTGATCCTCTTATTTCCTATCATGAATTCTGCGAAATTATCCAATCAGCCGCTAAAAAATCACTCCCAACCAAATCACAAAATATGAAAATAAGCAAAACAATGCACAGATTACCGAAGGTAATGATGACTTGCGTTCTGTTCATGCATCGATACAAACTCAGTTGCACAACAAAGCATTCAAACATCCTTCAGTACCTTGGTGGAACGCAGAGTGTGCTAGAGCTGTACAAATCAGTAAAGATGCTTATATTAATTTTAAAAGTAATCCATCCCTTGAAAACTATATTAAGTTCAAAAAATTGCAAGCTCAGAAGAAAATTATAATAAAAAAAAAGAAAGATCAAATAGCTGGAAAAAGTTTTGCTCAAACATTAACAGAAATTCGCCTATTTCATTTATGTGGAAAACTTTACGAAAGTTTAATAAAACTTTTGTTCCACGGTGCGATCAGTTTGACGACAATTTTACATGGGTTAATGACTTTCTTAGAAAATACACACCTGATTTTGTAGAGCCACCACGATCGTTTTTATTTTCTGATCGCAACGCTAATACGAGTAGTAATAGCACACATTCATACTTAGTCAATCCTTTTAGTTTAACCGAATTAAATTCAGCGATTAAATCGAGAAAAGATACATCATGTGGTCTTGACTTTATATCATACAAAATGTTAAAAATGTTAAATAATGATAATTCTAAGAAATTTTTAGTCCTCATTAATGAGCTTTGGTCAAATAATTTAATACCAGTTAGTTGGAAAATAGACTGCTTAGTACCAATTTTGAAACCTAATAAAAGAAAAGATTGTCCTGAATCATATCGTCCCATAGCATTGACTTCCTGTGTCGGCAAAATATTTGAACAGTTACTAAAACAACGTTTAGAATTTTATATTGAAAGTAATAAATTGCTTCCTAATAACCAATTTGGCTTCAGGCGTGGGCGTTCGGCTCGTGAAAGTGTCGCGTGTCTTTATACAGACATAAATAAAGCACTAGATAATAATAATATCTTAGTGGGTATATTTTTTGATATAGTTGGGGCTTTCAATAATATTAATTTGTCAATTCTTGCATCAACTTTACATTCTTTAGGGTTTCCTGATAAAGTAGTTGCTTGGATATATGAATTTCTTAACGGACGTAAAATTTATATAAAACATAATAATAAATTGTATGGTCCGAGGCTTTCTTATAGAGGCGTGAGTCAAGGTGGAATTTTAAGTCCATTATTGTACATTTTGTATATACATAGACTTAACGAAATTTTAGGCCCTGACCTTTCTATTAACAATCTTCAGTTTGCAGATGATCTAGTCATTTACTCGAATGGATCCTCTATTTCTGACTTGGAAGATAAATTGAATCTCGCTTTGTGTAAATTACAGCGTTATTTTCAGTACTTAAATTTGGAAATAAGTCCCTGTAAAAGCAAAGTTGTAATTTTTACGAAATTAAGAAGGCAGACTAGAATTAAAATTTTGTATAATAATCAAATCCTTCCTGTAGAACATTCAGCAAACTTTTTAGGTGTTACCTTTCAACAAAATTTAAGTTGGAAAGAATATGTCGATTGTCTGACAGATCGAGCTTTGAAGGCAACAAATATTTTAAAATCTCTAGTTGGTCTTAATTGGGGTCAGACCCTAAGCTTTTACTTATAATGTATAAGGCCGTAGTAAGAAGCCATTTTGAATATGCTTTTTTCTGTTTTGCTTCCAATAAAAAAATTATGGACAGCCTCGATAAAATCCAAAATAAAAACTTACGTATAATTTTAGGCTCTATGAAAACAACACCAATAAATTCCATGCAAATTGAGTGTAATTTACCTCCATTGACAATTCGCTTCGAATTTTTAAAATCTAGATTTTTATTAAAACTTTTATCTATTAATGATAATTTACTCATCAATAAATTAAGAGTTAATAACTGTCCCTTATTTTTGATTCATGATATAAATAACGTTTCTAAAATGTATGAAAGTGATTATGTATATAGTAGTGATAGTTTACCTTGTTATAAAGGTCGCTTTAGTAGTAAATATTTTGAAATGAAGATAGTTATTAATAAGAAATTAGATAGTAAATATGATGTTTATAGCGAATTAACCTCTTGGGCAGAATATAGACAAGTTTATACAGATGGCTCAAAGAAAGAAAATGTTGCAATGGCTTTTTATGATTCTCAAAGAAAAGTTGGGCATGGAATAAAATTACCAAAAAAAGCTAGTATTTACACTGCTGAGGCTGCAGCTATTCTCGCAGCATTAGAGTATATTGAAAAGGTAGAAGATTCAAAATGGATTGTTATCTCAGATTGTATGAGTGTTTTAGAATCGTTAAGAAATCCAATTCTGTCATCTCAAGCCAACTACCTCATTTATGAAATAAGAGAAAAATATTACAATTTAGTAATAAATGGGAAAGATATTGTATTATATTGGACACCTTCTCATATTGGAGTAAGTGGCAATGAGAAAGTAGATTCTTTTGCAAATTTTATTTCCAATACATCTCATATTGTACCTATCAAAAAAGTAAAAATTCCGGAATCAGATTGTGTCGTCACCCTTAAAGAAAATTTATCAACCAGTTGGACTCAAGATTGGAACAAAACCTTACAGTCAAAAGGAAGATGGTACTACAGTATCAACTCAGAAATAAAACAGCCGTGGTTTCTAAAAGGACATTTTAAAAATAGAAAGTTTTACACAACGCTTTGTAGGTTACGTATGGGACATGGTCGCTTTAACGAACATTTGTTCAGAATGAACATGATCTCTTCCCCGTCATGTACTTATTGCAATTCTGCCACTCCACAATCTTTGGATCATTTATTTTTTGAGTGCTCTACCTTCTCTACCCAAAGGACACTTCTTTTCAATCATCTTGCCAAGATTTATAAAACTGAAGAAAATATCCCGTCGACTGTTCAAGCTATTTTGAAAAATCTGCAAACATATTCAGCTTTGTATAATTTTATAGAAAATACAGTTCAAGACATTTGAAGTTACGAAATGAAAACTCCCAGTCAAGGCTGTATGGTCTCAAGATACCTTTGCCTTTCCCATATGGGAAGAATTGTACAAAAAAAAAAACATGGCGAGATTTAATTTTTGTTTGATATTATTATATTTTATGTCTTCGTGGATTTTTGAACATATGTTGTCGATTCAGAATCAATATTTTTTTTTCGCTTAACAATATAAGATGGTTTTCTATCGAATATGCGAAAAATTTATTAATGTGACGGCCCCCTAACCATGATCGCCCAAAACAATATTAAAACCGCACTGAGAGCGGGATGGCGCTATACGCAGCAAGAGCGGTGTCTCTGTTACAATATTGTTTTAACCTTGCTATAAGCGATCATGGTAAGGCACAGTGTACAAATATGTCTCTTTTACAAAAGCAGCCGTTATCAACGATTAAAAATTGTTTCAATATGTATTTCATTTAAATCTAAGACCTCCTTAAAATTAGGAAGACCTTTAGTAAGATTTTATTTATGAAGCGTTTGAGTATTTGGCCGTAAGAGCTCAGTTATAGAACTTAAATGTTCTTTAATCTTATAGAATAAAAACGCTATGTTAAAAACCTTTATAGTACACGCAGTCACAATGATTACTATTATAGGCCTATTATATCACTGTTCGGTGATAAAACGCCTTGATTATAGAAGCTTCTGCTACCTGGGCAGGTACTCCAGATCTTCGATTATCCTAGTTTTTATAGTTTTCCCTTTATGTGGCCATTAAACCCTAACTCTGTACCAAATTTCAGCTCTCTGAGTTTATGGGAAGTACTAGTTCTATTTTGATGATCATGAGTGAGTGAGTGAGTGAGTGTCTGTCATAAATGCGAAACTTTGCTTTCGCTTAACTTCGGAACTAACTATATGACCTACAGACTTGAAATTTTGGATTTTACGTATGTGATTATAGCTTACTGGATGACGAAAATTTCTGCGTTCAGGAGACCTATTTTTGAATTACGTATGCGATTTAGAAATCACCGCTGACTAAATAGTCTGCGATGACTTTGAAGTCACGAATTCCCAAACATCCTATTTTTGAAAGTCGAACGCAGAGCTGCCAACATAGATAAAGTACACACATACGTAAGGGTTCGGTTCCACGGAGAATGTAGCCGTTTTCGGTATATACCGGTTATTATACGGCAAAAAATTCATTGCAACTAGGCCAAAATATAAGAAAATACTGGTCTAAGTTTGTTTGTGACACAAATTTAAAAGATTTTAAACTTATACACGGTTATTTTTTTATCACCCTGAAAATGTTAGGGACGCTTCAGGACACATCCAATATTATATAAAAAAATTAAATAAAAATAAAAAAATATATATAAAAAAATAAAAAAAATATATAAAAAAAATCTAAAAATGCTGCTCTCAACTAGTGCAGCATTTTTTGTATTTTTTAAATAATTAAAATAAAATTAAGTAAGTGAGTTATTTTTTTATATTTTTATTTAAATCATTCTAATACCATGTCGTGAAGCGTCCCTTAAATTTTCCAGGGTGATAAAAAATAACCGTGTATAATTACTTATTTGAGAAATTTTAAATCCAACTCAAAATCAACACACATCAACTTCAAACTTGTCAATTTGTTCTCTAAACAAAACACAGATAACGTTTCTACAGTTATGTATGACTTGTTTACGAGTGGGTGAGGGCACTCGTAATGAAATCACATCCGTGACTAAGGTAGTCACATACGTGATATTCAAAAATAAGAATTATTGAAAATCGGTGATTATTAGTCACATCGGTGATTTCGAAGTCGCATACGTAATTCAAAAATAGCTTTCCTGGTCTTATCTTGAGGTTCTCAAATAGGGGCCTGAAAATGCGGCGAAATGGTTCCAGTAAAGGATGGTACGGCCGTGTTTGCTTCGCGCTCGACTTGGCGGGGGCACTGCCGTGCCCTCAGATCTTGCTGTGTTCCATCAGTTTGTGATATGAAAAGCAGCTCCATTGTAGGTCACTCAACAACCATTAAACAAAACTGCTTTTCTGCGGGTGTTAACTTAGAAAAAAAAATGGACTTGACGTTAACTTGTGATAACCGCACACTGGGGCCTTATCGCAATATTTACCAACATTTTAACTAAATACAAATTGTTACCGTTTTCATATGTTTTGACATCTGACAGCTGTCAAGGTTTTGCCAAAATGTATGCGAACGGTAACGTTTCTGATTTGGTTAATCACTTAATACATTGTAAATAGTGCGATTATCTTTCTGTTCATGTTATTTCCATCAATATTCTTCTACGGGAAACATAGGAGAAATGAAGCGTGTGACTATCCAAGGGGGCTGGTGAGAAAAAAGATACCTTGCCGACGACAGCAGTGACGTTGCCAAGCTTGGCATCTTCAGTGAGCGCCTCGAGTTTGGACTTGCCGCTTCGCGACCCCTCTTCGGAACCTCCATCATCACCGCCACTGAACAAAGATTTTGTTGTTTCTGAATGATAAGTGAGTAGCTATTCATTGCCGATTTCTATATTCTCTTTTTGTACTGTAAGGGGGGCAGTCTATCTGTGTTATGATTAATACTGTCAAGAACGTGGGGAAACTGTGTGGCAACTACATTTGAGGCTGTCGTAGATTAACGGTCAGTGACTGTATTATCCCAAAAAGGTCTATGCATTTCCAGGACAAGTACAGCTCAAAGTCTAAGACGTTTCTTCGAAATTTCCCCACCATCGACTTAGTCGATGCCACCTCAAAAAGATCTGTCTTTGAGAAATCCTATTCCCCACCATAAGTGTGGCCTATAATGGTAGGTAAATTCTATAATGGTCTTCCTCGTAAAAAAAGTTAGGTAGGCCAAGACAAAGCTACCTTAAGTTTGACAGTTGATTCCTCGCCTAGAATGAGGAAACAGCTGTCGTAATGTATAATGACAGAAAGCGGAAGAATTTTTCATAATCAACTGAATTTCGAATCAGGTTGAGTGCATGAGAAAGGTTTCGAGGAAGGTAGTCTTAAAATGTAAGTCTGAAGGAACCGGTGACAGAAAGCTCAGTTGGCGTTGGTGCTATGCAATGATAGCGTGTTCTTGGTGTGCAAATTATTATGTAAATATATAAAAGACACCACACAACTTAGATCTAAGCCACACAAAACCAACCCCCGGTGCGTTCCGAATGGCGATGATCGATGTCAGCACGCTAATTGTCGTTTCGAATCACCTGAGCATGCTCACAGCATCCAACCTGATGTCATCGATGACGTCATTACATTCGCCATCTTGCGTTTACGGCGACCATGCCGATCACGTAATCGTTGTGAGTGTTCTGTCATACGACTGTCAAGTGTCAATTTTAGCATTTGAAAACTTCAACATTATTTTATTGTGAGGGATGAAAAAAATAATACAGTAAGTAGTGGACTAATTTTTCTATTGTCTACCTAAGTGCTCATAGAAAAATGGTTAGATGCAAAAATTACGTAAATGTCAAGCCAATGGACGTCAATGTCTAAGGAATCGTCGGCATCGTAAGCGCGCAAACTATCGTTCTAAATGGTCAACTGTTATTTGTCGATGTTAGCGCGATATCCCATTCGGAACAGTTGTGAGCGCTCACACCGCTCTCATCGTTAAAAGCTCATTCGGAACGCACCTCCTGTCGTGCTTGTGCGTTGTTTCGCGCCAACGCTTTGAAATCATGACAAACAGACGTTGGGTTGGGTGGCAGCTGGATACTGACGCGCTAAACGAATCTCTTATTTTTTAAGAGTAAAGTACTCGTTATGTAGAAGGAATGTTCGTGTTTTTACAGCAGTCGCCAGTTCGTCACATGGAAAGTTCATTGAGCGTGGTTGGTTACAAAATCATTTTTTTTTCAGAGATAATCTAGCTTCAAAGCAAAATGAATGTGGAACTGTTAGTAGTGTGTCAAAACTCTGTAACACCTAGCATCCTGTTGAGCAAGTAGGAGGCTGCAAGTAGCTTCCTCGGTGTGCATCCTCGCAGCCACACTCTGGTACGTCTTCGAGTTCAACTTGTCGTCTATCACCCCTTGGAGCTCAAAGTCGTTGTACATTTTCTGAAAACATTATACCACTTATGTACAGCCGACTTCAAAAGTAAATAAGCATTTTAGTACCATGTCACAACAACTATTAACAATGCAATAAAGGTGTAGCCATACTAAATAAATGGAATAGTTGGTGTGACATGGTACTAAAATATACTACATAATATATTCATAACCTATCCTATATTATACTAGCTTTTGCCCGCGGCTTCGCTCGCGTTAAATTCGGGGTAACACCGACGATTTCAAAAAAAAAATAAGGCAGGTATTTTTCGTTGGAAACAAAGAGTCTGTGTACCGATTTTTAGCTTCCTACCTTGAAAACTGCAGAAACAAAGACATAGAAAGTCCCATATAAAATTTCACCCCCTCTTTTAAGGGGTTGGGAGCAGATTTCCAAAAAAAAATGATATACGATTTATTTGTTAGTCACAAATAGTTCGCATACCAATTTTTAGATTTCTACCTTGAAAATTGCGGAATGCTCCATACAAACTTCCACCCCCCATTTTAGGGAAGTGGGGGGTTAGAAAGAGACAAAAAGTAGCCTATGTCACTCTCCATCCGTTCAACTATCTCCACTTAAAAAAATTACTTCAATCCGTCGCTCCGTTTTGCCGTGAAAGATGGACAAACAAACACACACACACACTTTCCCATTTATAATATTAGTATCACTTCAATCCGTCGCTCCGTTTTGCCGTGAAAGACGGACAAACAAACACACACACACACTTTCCCATTTATAATATTAGTATGGATGTATGACTACCCTACTAATACTAATAATAGTAGGACTCATTAATACATGAGTTGGCAATTCTTATTGGAATAAGGGAAGTCGCTCATTCCTTCTTGAAAATTTTTAGGGCGGAACCCCCCCCTACACATCGAGGGCACGTGTCGTACAACTTAGACGGTTCATTAATAATGGTAGTTTTCCAATTACAGCACAAGAGCGCATTATGCGGCATAATGCTTAACGTTGAATGTTCCAACTACAGCAACACTTCGCACAATCAAGCACTCTCAAAAGCAATGTTTTCGTGTGATGCGTGCAATCGATACCAACTCAGTGGCAGAAAATTAACAAGTGTTTTTTCTTTAAGTTGGCATTGATCGAAATGTTTTATTTATATATAATCGTTAGTAATATTATTTATTGTTGAAAAATTTTTAAAGCTTTCGTTTCATTGTAGTTTTTTTGAAATAATCAAAGTTAATTCAAACTGTGTTAAAAAATAAATATAAGTATGGATGAAGGTACAAAAATTACTCAAAACAAATAAATGGTAATGAAATAATCAAAATCCAAATTACTTAAAATAACCGTAAATAGTTTTCAACCAATTATTATGTATACCACATTATTTACACATTAATGAGGTTATTGCTAACTCTATGAATATTTCTTTTTTTCAACACTGAACTTAGCGCACTCTGCTGGTGCATTTGAAAACTAATTCACGTTCCAATTAAGCATCAGCATAATTCGGCATTGGGGGTAATTCTGAAGTTACCTGCACTAAAACTAAAACTAAAATTAAACATATAATTTTAAATTAGTTTTAGGTAATTCGTATTCTGAAACGCCGGACTCTCTTAATTTAAACTGTACTTGAAAATTTCTTAAATTGAATACACAGATTATAAATACACCTAGTGCTGTAGAAAAACGGGACTAACTTTACTATCAGAAATTATTAATTTAAGATTTGATCGTATTTGTAAATAACAGAAAAGAAATTTTATTATTTATCATTCATTTTATCACAAAAGAAAAATTATTCGACATTTATTCTGCGATTGTGATGGCTTCGCGCCTATGCTATGAAATAAAAAAATTACGTGGTAGTCTGTAGTTGTATAGATAGGTACTTCGTGACTTCCTCTGAATTTTAAAATTGCGTATTTTGTTTCATTAGTAATTTTTGTTTTCTTTTCATAATAACCGCTGTTATTTATTGACAAATAATAGTAATTGCTAGGCAACAAATCTTAGATAGCCATACTTCTATCTGCAGATAGAATATTAATTTCTGTTGTAAGAGTAAATACATACATACATAGCCTACCTATCATCTAAATGTCAGTACTATTAGACTACTTGGGAACAAACAAATTACAACTCACGACTTGGCAATTGATGCTATAAAAGCCTTTCCCATTGTATAATAAGTTTCCTGGTGCTGTAGGGTTTGTCAGTGGTGGAGCAACAATACCAATATGTGTACCATTTTTTTTAACGTTGGGAAATGCGTTACGCATACCTCGCGCTTGGGTAGGCGCGAGGTTATGTCGGACTCTCCGCGGCTACTGGGGGCAGAGCGCCAGCCAGAAACCGCGGCCTACCGACTAAAACCCAACGACGCCCCCTCACAAACGCCTTGGCACGAGAACGTCCATCACCGCCGCATCCTCCCCGTCATCTGACGAAGAGGATACGTCGGGGAGGGACGCCCCGTCGCCGGACAAGGCCATGGGAACCCTTTCGGACACTTCCATGACCTCGTCAGCGTCTGCTCGCCTATGGCGAGCCCTTCTCACCTCCCTAAAATGGGAAGGCCGGCGATGCTCCTGGGCATTAGGAGTATCGACGACTGGCGGTGGCCTGTGCAATGCAGGACTTGGGCTTCCCGGGCCCGCGTCCCGCTGGTCACCGTCAGGAGGAAGAAGGCGGGCGAACTGCCGCCTCCTCCACCCCGTTCTTCTGCGGCGGCAGGGATCTGCCGCTGCGTCATCTTCTCTGGCCCGTTCTGCCACCTCCTCCTGTGTGATTACCTCCACACAGAAGGAGTTTGCTGCATTCCAGGCCTCGACCAATATGTGTACCATCAACAGCTCCAAGTGTGTTTGGCATTCCATATATTTGTAGAAACCTAAATAGAAAAAGAACGGAGAATGGTAATGTATTTCTTAATAATTATTTCAAAATATTTTATTACAATGTAAGTAGGTGCTCGCTCACTCTGCCTTGACAAGGTCCTTTTCTATTGCTGTTTTAGGAAATTATTTTTTTGTGGAGTTAATTTGCGCAATATTAAATTAGTGACAACAGTGACAGCTCTGCATGACCGAAGGCTGGCTAAAACCTTTAAATGTTCCGGTAAGGAGCCAATCTGTACTTCAGTGCAGTCTATAGCTTCTATCAAGTTGCGAGCGGATTGGCGAGGAAAACGAAATATTTTTCTAAAATTACGTTCGGGCATAGTAAATGGGTCTGATTTGTCCGTCAACTTCCTCAATTTTACTTTTTCTTCTCCTATTCTATAACATAAATAAGTCGATACTTTACAAATATATTTTAAAACTATGAGGCAGGTATTTATCTAATTTTTTATATAAAACAAATATTTTACCTTTCTGAAGACTCTATTAATGCCATAACAACCAATTCATCATCCATTTGGCAAGTTGCACAAAAAAAATGCCTTCGGTAATGTTAGAAAATCGTTAAAAAGTAACAAGATAAATTTAGACGGCACCTAAAAGTTCACCTCCTAAAATTAGTTTGACATATTTAAAATTATAGGAAAAATTAGATTTAGGAAGCATGTCAGAATACGAAAATAACATCTAACACTAAATTGAGTAGTTTAGTAACGTCACTCTTAATTTTAGAGTTAACTTGTGAGTTCTGAATACCAAACGGTGATTGACATTTCTATCTCTAATTTTATTTAGTTATAGTTTTAGGTGGTCGCTGCAGAATCACCCCCATTGTGCGCCACTGAGTCGCATTATGCTCTGTAATTGGAAAACTACCAATAACTGCCATTCATTACGACTACCGTAGCGCACTAGCGTATTAATGCCAAACATAAGTATTATTATTTGTGTTTTTCTTAGATAAGAAACTTTTATTGATATGTGTGACAAAGTCACTGAATTCGTAAAACTGATGATAAAAAAAAACAAAAAAACAGTTCTATTTTTGTAGAAGAAGTATGCACAATGTAGAAGAAATATACACAGTTTAACCTTTCGCACAGAATCAATGAAAAATTTCGTTGAAGACAAAAGAAAATCATCAACAAATCTATCATAAATATCTGGTTTCTATGACGCCATGATGGAACTAAATGAAATATTACTTATAGGAAGGCCAAACATATATGGTCGAATTGATAACCTTCTTTTTTACAAGCTTTTATTTAACTTGCAATGTAAGTATGTAAGTATGTTCGGGAGAAATCTTGCAACTCAATTTTGAAGCAGATATCTTTAAGGGCCCATGGCGCGAAAAATAGCAAAAAGGCCGTTGGCGTTTTTGATATTTTACGTTAACGTTCCAGTTAACTGACCGGGAAAAAATAAATTTAAATTCTTAAATAATGTGTTTACACAATCACCGTCACCATTTTTCAAATTTACATACCATTTCGTTAAAAAATAGCATCAATTTTACTTAAAATTTGGGTTACACACATATACCGTTCGTGATTTTTAGCTTCATTAATTAACCCTATTGTATTTTCATTTAACAAATATATAGAACAAGGGTATGCAAAACACTGACACCGTGGTATTTTTTTAAATTATCGTATATTGATTTTTATATGAAATTTTTTACATACATTTATCGATTTTCTTACAAATACTTGGCTCGGGCGCGTCGAAATTCAGTGTGCAATCAAGACTCGAAGTGAGAGCACGTCGCTTTGAGCTAGCTCCCGGTTACGTAATTATTTGTGTATGTATAAGACGCGAAGTCCTACGGAGTAATCGGAGAAGTTGATAACTAACAATTTTATTATTTGTGGCTGCCGTACGAAAAACCTTCAACCTTTTTACAAGCTTTTATTTATCTTTTGCATGTTCGGGTCTAATCTTGCGAGTTAAATTTGACTCACTTCCCGGTTTCCGATTAAGCTGAAATTTTGCATGCATATGTATAAATATATTATGATGACGACATGGAGCTGATCTGATGTTGGAGCTGAAAGGTGGCTCTATGAACTCCGCAATAAAACGACATAGCCCCATCGAGTTTGAGCTCGTTTGATTCGTATTGACGAGAACTTTGATCCTATATGGTAACCAGGGTCTGATGCTGAATCTGGAAGGTTGCCATAGAAACTCCGCAATCAAACAATGCAACCCCATTGAGTTTAGGCTCGTTTGATTCGTATTGACGAGTACTTTGATCCTATATGGTAACCAGGGTCTGATGCTGGATCTGGAAGGTGGCCATAGAAACTCCGCAATCAAACAACGCAACCCCATCGCGTTTGTTCTTGTTTGATTCGTATTGACGAATACTTTGATCCTATATGGTAACCAGGGTCTGATGCTGGAACTGGAAGGTGGCCATAGGAACTCCGCAATCAAACAATTCATTCCCATCGAGTTTGGGCTTGTTTGATTCGTATTGATGAGTACTTTGGTCCTATATGGTAACCAGGGTCTGATGCTGGAACTGGAAGGTGGCCATAGGAACTCCGCAATAAAACGACACAACCCCATCAAGTTTGGGCTCGTTTGATTCGTATTGACGAGTACTTTGGTCCTACATGGTAACCAGGGTCTGATGCTGGAGCTGGAAGATAGCAAAAGGAACTCCGCAATAAAACAACACAATCCCATCGAGTTTGGGCTTGTTTGATTCGTATTGACGAGTACTTTGGTCCTATGTGGTAACCAGGGTCTGATGCTGGAGCTGGAAGGTAGCCATAGGAACTCCGCAATAAAACAACGCATCCCCATTGAGTTTGGGCTCGTTTCAATTGTATTGACGAGCGCCTTGATCCTATATGGTAACCAGGGTCTGATCCTGGAACTGGAAGGTGGCCATAGGAACTCCGCAGTCAAACAACGCAACGCCATCGAGTTTGGGCTCGTTTGAATTGTATTGACGAGTACTTTGGTCCTATGTGGTAACCAGGGTCTGATGCTGGAGCTGGAAGGTAGCCAAAGGAACTCCGCAATCAAACAACGCAACCCCATTGAGTTTGGGCTCGTTTCAATTGTATTGACGAGCGCTTTGGTCCTATATGGTAACCAGGGTCTGATCCTGGAACTGGAAGGTGGCCATAGGAACTCCGCAATCAAACAACGCAACCCCATCGAGTTTGGGCTCGTTTGAATTGTATTGACGAGCACTTTGGTCCTATATGGTAACCAGGGTCTGATGCTGGAACTGGAAGGTGGCCATAGGAACTCTGCAATAAAACGACACAACCCCATCGAGTTTGGGCTCGTTTGATTCGTATTGACGAGTACTTTGGACCTATGTGGTAACCAGGGTCTGATGCTGGAGCTGGAAGGTAGCCATAGGAACTCCGCAATAAAACGACACAACCCCATCAAGTTTGGGCTTGTTTGATTCGTATTGACGAGTACTTTGGTCCTACATGGTAACCAGGGTCTGATGCTGGAACTGGAAGATGGCCAAAGGAACTTCGCAATAAAACGACACAATCCCATCGAGTTTGGGCTTGTTTGATTCGTATTAACGAGTACTTTGGTCCTATGTGGTAACCAGGGTCTGATACTGGAACTGGAAGCTGGCCATAGGAACTCCGCAATAAAACGACACAACCCCATCAAGTTTGGGTTTGTTTGATTCGTATTGACGAGTACTTTGGTCCTACATTGTAACCAGGGTCTGATGCTGGAGCTGGAAGGTAGCCATAGGAACTCCGCAATAAAACGACACAATCCCATCGAGTTTGGGCTCGTTTGATTCGTATTGACGAGTACTTTGGTCCTATATGGTAACCAGGGTCTGATGCTGGAGTTGGAAGGTGGCCAAAGGAACTCCGAAATTAAACGACGCAACCCCATCGAGTTAGGGCTTGTTTGATTCGTATTGATGAGTACTTCGTTCCTATATGATTTTTCTTGATGAGTACTTTGAGCCTAGCCTAGATAATATCCATACGCAACCCCATCAATTTCTTTTGTGCGACCTTCCCCAATTTAGGTGTCAAATGAAAGAGCTTGAATTGTAGAATGAAGTGTAGGATATAGTATATTCTGAAAGACAATCTAATACAAGATGGCCGCCGTCACAAATTGACAGATTATTTTTATGTACAATCCCCACAATATGGGTCTGTATATGGGGTATCAAATGAAAGTTCGTAAAATACAGTACACCATGAAAAAAACTAAAACAAGATGGCCGCTATCACAAAAGATTTTTAAAAACAAGCTTTTATTTTAATGTCCTAAGAAAAGAAAATAAACTTTAATTTATTTTTTTATTACAATCTAGCGAACGGCTTCAATGCACTAAAAAGTGCGTTGAGCACAAGAAAATATTCATTTCATATTTGTTTATTACTAAATTATTATATGTATATTATATAAAATAATTTGTAGATACAACTAACAATAAAGAACTCGGTAGTCATTAAAATATTTCGTATAATTTGAGTAATTAGTTTAAAAAAAGTTTTCTTAAAAACAAGCTTATATTATAATGCCTTAAAAGAGGAAAATAAAGTTTAATTTATTACAAGATATATTTTCTTATAAAAATATAAAAGCTTGTGCGAGAATTAGGATAAACAATAAAACAATTTAACTTGATTATTATATTTATTTTTTTGTAATAAATAACGTTTTGTACAGCATTGTCATACACACATGACAATGCTGTGCAGTCCTGAAATTTAAATGCATATATGATCCCTTTTTTGAAAAACTGGAATCCGTTATAACTGCTGCCTCACGGAAACTCGGTGTCCTGAACAAGGTGCGTAGGTATTTTGCGCCGGATCAACTATGCCTGTTGTATAAAACTCAGGTTAGGTCTTGCGTGGAATATTGCTCGCACTCCGGCTCCGCTGAGTACCTCCTCGATGCTCTGGACAGATTGCAGCGTCGCGCTATTCGAATAATTGGCGATGTAGAGGCAACTAACACCCTCGAGCCTCTACAACTTCGACGTGACATCGCCTCTCTTAGCGCCTTTTACCGAATGTTCCACGGGGAATGCTCTGAGGAGCTCTTTAACCTTATCCCTCCCTCTCCATTCCTTTACAGAAACACGCGTAAGGGTCTACGGAGTCATCCTTACACTGTATCCTCCTTTTCACACCGTACCAAGAAATTCCAAGATTCCTTCTTCTTTTTTTTATTGCTACTAAGTTGGCAAAAAAGCAAACTGCCCACCTGATGGTAAGTGGTAACAGTCACCTATAATACATGTGTCTCGTGTGATATTCGCAGTAAAACTGCAACCCCCACAAGGGCCACAGTGTACGTTGCCAACTTGTGACTTAAGATAGTAGAAAGTAAAGTCACGGCACCCAGTAATTTTAGTGCCATATCTTACCTTTCAAACCGGAACACAGCAATGCAAGCACTGCTGCTTTGCGGCAGAAATAGGCAAGACGGAGGTACCCAAGCACACGACCTTGGTACAGAGTCTCCCTCCGGTAAGTCTTCTGTCGTTCATCCCACACTTGGAATTCTCTACCTGCGCACGTGTTTCCTCCATCCTACAACATGGGTTCCTTCAAAAGAGGTGTGAAAAACATCTTTTAGGCCGGCAAGGGGCGGGCAGGTTGGATAGTGGATGTCCTCCCACCTCTATCTGTCAACTCATTTGGGCCTCTTTCACCGCTTAACATCATGCGGGAGGAGGTCATTTGCCAGGCCCTCCATAAAAAAAACTGTTTAAGTACCTTGCCCGTATGTATTTACTTGGTAAGCCTTAAATAAATAAATATTGGTAATTCTAAGAAAAAAATATTTGTTTTTTATAAAATGGGTAAATCTTGCGACAAGCTTTTATATTTTATTAAAAACTAGCTGTGCCGGTGAACTACGTTTCGCTATAATAACGGCGAACTAACGTTTCGCCGTAATAAAAAATAGCCTACGACCTATTCTCAGACCTACTGAATATACACAAAACATTTCATAAAGATCGGTCAAGCCGTTTTGGAGGAGTTCTGTAACAAACACTGTGACACGAGAATTTTATATATTAGATGTATCATGTAATATACTAAAATTTATTTTCGTCTTATTAGGGTTTTAAAATAAAATCCTAGTGTGGGGCGACTTTTTTTTAAAATCTTTTTACTATTATTTTATATTTTATCATTTTGTAATCGCATGGCCGCCATTACGAAACTCGACCAAAGTACTCGTCATTACGAAACAAACGAGCCCAAAACTCGATGGGCTTGTGTCGTTTTATTGCGGAGTTCCTATGGCCACCTTCCAGTTCCAGCATCACACCCTGGTTACCATATAAGATCAAAGTACTCGTCAATACGAATCAAACGAGCCCAAACTCGATGGGGTTGTGTCGTTTTATTGCGGAGTTCCTATGGCCACCTTCCAGCTCCAGCATCAGACCCTGGTTACCATATAGGACCAAAGTCCTCGTCATTACGAATCAAACGAGCCCAAACTCGATAGGCTTATGTCGTTTTATTGCGGAGGTCCTATGGCCACCTTCCAGCTCCAGCATCAGACCCTGGTTACCATATAGAACCAAAGTACTCGTCATTACGAATCAAACGAGCCCAAACTCGATAGGGTTACGTCCTTTTATTGCGGAGGTCCTATGGCCACATCCCAGCTCCAGCATCAGACCCTGGTTAACAAATAGGACCAAAGTACTCGTCAATATGAATCAAACGAGCCCAAACTCGATGGGGTTGCGTCATTTTATTACGGAGTTCCTATGGCCACCGTCCAGTTCCTTTATCAGATCAGCTCCATGTTATCATAACATTGCATTGTCACGGTATACATATTATTATGTGCAAAATTTCAGCCAATTCGAAAACCGAGAAGTGGTCAAATCTACATACATACATACAGTGCAAGCTAAATAAAAGCTTGTAAAAATAAAAGTTGATCAAACACATCCCTGTATTTACTATAGTATAACACAGTAAATAATAAACACCTATTAAATTTAAAATTAACATCTACGATATTTTGCTAGGCGGCCGTACCGATTGCGCGACCGAGTGCGCTTGTGTGCGTGAGCGACGCACACAAACAGAGACTAGAGAAATTTACCTAAACTAGCTCGGGCTCGCGCGGATGGTGGGCCCCTGAAATTTTGTATACACATTCAGTTTGGATGACAATGCATGGTTGACTGTGTGACGTCATTCTAAATCCAAGATGGCGGCATACCCTAGATGGCGGACCAATTATTTTTAATGCACACCTACAATATGGGTATCAAATGAAAGGTCTTGCTAAGAGTAACTCGAAAAATAATGTGACGTCACTAATAATCCAATATGGCGGGCTTTTAAAGCTTGAAAATCAATTTTAAAGTAGATATCTTTAACCGATTGAGCTGATATTTTGTATACACATACAGTTTGGATGAAAATGCATGGTTAACTGTGTGACGTCATTCTAAATCCAAGATGGCGGCATACCCAAGATGGCGGACCATTTATTTTTAATGCACTCCTACAATATGGGTATCAAATAAAAGGTCTTTCTAAGAATAACTTGAAATAGGCTCAAAGCTCTTCGCTGCTGGTCAAGCATACGTGGCCTTAAGTAGGGTAAAATCATTAGAAGGTCTTCTTATTGATGAGTTAGACTGTTCCAAGGCAAACGACCTTGCAAAAATGATGCGTTGAATGAGATGAAAAGACTGAGAAACGTGTCCAGTGATAACTAAAAAGTAAAAAATAAAATAAATGTAAAAAACCTTTTTAAAAACAAGCTTTTATTTGAATGCGCTAAAAAGAAAAAATAAACTTTTACACTAAAACTTTCACTTATACCGTCATTTCACATTTGACACAATTTATATGTCTTAAAAGCTTGTCGCGAGATTTATTTTTGTAGATAAATAAGTAAATTAAATAATTTGATGTGAATAATTTTATCCATTAGAATTTTCAAACGAAGTAAATACGAGTAGGTACTTAAAAGTATTCTTTTAAGTACTTTTAAGTTACTACACACGAGTAAATCTCGCGACAAGCTTTTATGTCATATAAATTGTGTCAAATGTGAAATGACGGTTTATGTAAAAGTTTTAGTGTAAAAGTTTATTTTTTCTTTTTGCGCATTTAAATAAAAGCTTGTTTTTAAAAAGGTTTTTTACATTTAATTTTAGTCTATTAAAAACAATACGGCTACGTAACGACAGGTTTGCATCTTAGGTTTGCATACATATAACACATCTCGTAACTCGGTGCGTCTGACGTCTCTACGATTCACTTAGGCTACATTATTAGGTACTAATACTAATAGAGGTTATTATATACAGGGTGGAATTTTGTAATGCCACCTGAAGGGAAAGTAATCTCAATACTGTAGATAGAAAATCTTACTTAAAGGGAACATTCCTTTATTTTTGAAAAGAAATGAAACTGCATTCAAACATTTTCAAAAATTTGCTTGCCACACCCGGGAATCGAACCAACTTAAATCTGTAAAAATTACATCCTGTACTTTTATTGCATCGATCGTTAGGGTTAATTATACAGACGAAATCTCTCTAACAAATTTAATTAATTAAATGAAAGGAAAGCCATGAAACCCTTAATTATTTTATTTATTTACAGAAAAATGGTAAACTAAGTACTTAACTAATTAGTTGCTCTAAACGGGCTCCATTCTATTGAATACACAAATTTATTCTTCTAACAAATTCATTTTTAGTAACCTTTAATAACGTGTTGTGATGAATATTATAAATCGTATTCTAAACTTCAACCCTCACATCGTATACATAAGCATAAGATTTATGGTAAATTTGATTTTTTACATATCCCCATAAAAATATCTAAAGGGGTGAGATCTGGTGATCTCGCAGGCCACCTGATTGTGCCGTTTGTACCTATCCAGGTAATTAAATGGTTATTAATGTAGGCAGTAGTGATTCTGCTGTTATGGGCGGGAGCACCTTCTTGCTGTATAATTTGGTTTCGCTCTTCCTCAGGGAAACCATTTAACTCATTTCTTAAGAGATCCAGTATTTCTAGATACTTGACAGTGTTTAAATATCCTTCGTACACGTAGACTAACACAACCATATTTCTCATGATTCCGCCCATAATTGTTAGTTTCATGAACCCGAACCGGATTCACTCGAGACCAATAATGGTTATTGCGGCGATTGTACATGCCGTTATTGCTGAAGTTGGTTTCATCAGACCATACAATGTTACTCAAAAAATTATGGTTAAGGTCAATTTCTCTCAGCATGTTTTGAAAAAGTTGTAGTCGTCTCTCACAATCCCCAGGATGCAATTTTTGCACTAACCGACTATCACGATAACATTTGTTCAGTAAGCTCCCACTCAAGCTATACATACATTTACACTATGAAAACCGCCACTATTACGAGCGGCATAAGAACAGTTCAAAGGTCAAACAATATTTATTTATTTATTTTAGGGAAATTTACAGATACATAGAATATACAAATAAACAGCACTAATAATAGTCCGGATCCAATTACAAATTTCCACTTATAGTAAGGTATAACTTGATAAGGAGCTTACTGTACTTATACTTTTTCAGCACTTTAAGTACGCGAGTGTGGGTCGTTCCAATTACTTCGGCAGCATCTCTGCTAGAAGCCTTTGGAAATGCTTCGAAATATGTTAAAACATCTAGATCAAAATCGAAATGTTTCTGCTGAAGAGTTTGCCGTCGCTTATCGAAACTACCCATATTCTGTAAATTTTCCATCATTCTTTTGAATACGAACCGAGTTGGTGCCTATCGGTCTCGACATCTCTCTCCATACCATCGCAGAGCTTGATTCACATTTTTGTTATTTCAAAAATTAGCTTCCATTAAATCAGATTGTTCTTGATAAGCCATTTTTACAAATATGAAATGGTTTATAATTAAATGATCAAACGAACTTACCTGAAGCTTCGCCGAAGAGATTTATTCCTTAACCATGTAGTAGCCCTGCTACGCGCTAACCCTATCGCACAAGTTTTAAAGTCAGAGAAAGAAAACCACTATATCTTCCTCTGTCTAATCACACCTGACAAGCCTCCGCAGTACCGACCTCATTCTTTTTAGATAAATAGAGCAACATTGATATATAGGGGGATAAGATTCAGGGAGGGAGGGACCTTAAATCTCTTCGGCGAAGACAGGATAATCAAGATCGAACTTCACTTCAGGTAAGTTCGTTTGATCATTTAATTATCCTGTCTTCGTCCTCCGAGATTTATTCCTTAACCATGTAGATGTTCAGAGAGTATAAAATCAATGTTGCGACAATAAAAAATAAACAACATTACAGTAAAACATCAAAACATAATTATTACGTATTTCCATAGATTTTTTTTGCGCCACTAGCAAAAATTTCAAAACAACAAAATATTGTGAACAAAAAACAAATCAACCTATTTTAAGTACTTAATAATAATTATCCTGTCTTCGCCTCCGAGATTTATTCCTTAACCATGTAGTAGCCCTGCTACGCGCTAACCCTATCGCACAAGTTTTAAAGTCAGAGAAAGAAAACCACTATATCTTCCTCTGTCTAATCACACCTGACAAGCCTCCGCAGTACCGACCTCATTCTTGTCCGTGCGCGCGCGGCGTTCGCACGAGTGTAACAGTAATATAATTTGTGCATGAGTGTAGGTAACCTACGTAAAAAAAAAAAAAAAAAGTATAAATTTACGGTTATTTGCTTATTTGTTAAGTATGCCTAAACGAAAACACAGTGAATCCGAACAAGATAAATGGCTAAGGAAGATGAAGAGATACGAAGAAAAAAAAACGTAGGGGCAAGCCGGAGGCACATTTTGTACTCAGATGATGGCGAAAATGATGTGCAACCAGAAGAATACTTTTTTACATTCCCGTTGCATTCATCGGGAATCATTTTTATGTCCGTTGTATTCTTCGGATAATATTTTATTATGTTCTCGTTGTATTGAACGAGGAATCATTTTTATGTCCGTTGTATTCTTCGGATAATATTTTATTAAGTTCTCGTTGTATTGAACGAGTAAGCGGGTTGACACCGCTCGCCTGGGCCGCCGAGTACGCGCGCGGCGCGACCACGTGCAGTAATACTCGTAATGGAAAATGTGGGTATCCTTTTTTCCCCGCTGCCTAAAAATTTCCGTTGCATTCATCGGAAATCACTTTTATGTCCGTTGTATTCTTCGGATCATATTGTTATTATGTTCTCGTTGCATTCAACGAGTAATACTCGTAATATGTACTTAATGGAAAATATAGGGGCTGTCCTTTTTTCCCCGCTGTTTTAAAAATTTCCTTTGCATTCATCGGAATTATTTAAAAATATTTTTTGTGCTGTCTAAATTCTCATTAAATATTTATTAGTATCTTTCACATACAAACCAATATGGTGATAACTGATGACTTACAAACCGATGTAGCGGCCAGGTTTCAAGTCCTATTGCAAAACGGTTTCCAAAAGTGACCAAAGACGAGAATTTAAAAAAAAATGTACTATAGTACCTATGGCGAAAGGCCGATCTCTAATTCGGAAATGTAGTTACGTTGAACGATGCAGACACCAATTTCATCTAAGAGTCATTTAAACTTGAAAGGCTCATCGTCCCGAACGCGACAGCAAAGCAGCGGCCAATCCTAGCCTCATCGAGCCGGTGGGCCGGGACACTCAAAGACGTCATACTAACAAGCGAATCGACGGCGAGCAGCCGCGTTCGCACCGCTGACAGCTTGTCGCCAGCCAGCCCCGCCGCCGCCGCCGCTGCCGCTGGCACCACCGAGGCACCAGCCAGTCGCGTCGCATCACAACGGTCATCAAACAATCGCGCTACCTGAGCGCGCAGCCGCAAGTACATGCCGGCCGCTTAAAATATTAATTTAGTCAATGAGTGGTGAACTATCACTAGCGATAGGTTTATATTAGACAATGTGTCAAGGATTTTATTTATTGAGGAACCTTATCAAAATCCATACAGCCGTGCGCGGCGTTCTTTTTCAAAAAGTGAGTGAATAGCAATTTCTCTCGAATTAAATCATTTATTAGAAATAAAAGCTATTAGGAGATGTAACCCGACAGCAAAACAATTCGTTTATGATATCTTCGTTATTCCTAAAAGCGTGTGCTCTATATATATTAAATCTAAAAAGCTGAAGTCGAAGTAGGTATCTCATTTCAAAATGGAAGATATCAGAACGGCTACTCGATTTATGACCGAAGAATGATACGGGATTAATATTGATATTAAGGAAGCTTAATTTTTGCTGCCGATTCACAAATCAAAATGAAAAAAAAATATGTTTACGCTTTTATTTTCATGATATTTTGTACGAGTTTCTAGCACTCCCGTTTAGCCTATGTTCCGCGCGATATATTTCACAAAAATATTACAGCCAGCTCTTACTCATTTAAGATCTTATGGTCTGCTATCAGTGAGATATCTATGATATGTTGTGCTTAGCAAACTCTGCTGGAGAGTGCCTAGAGAACGCAAAAAGAACTATTTAATGTCTGACACGATTAGGGTTAGTTATTAATTAAAAAAAAAAAAACTAGTCTAATACCAGAAAAGCTTTGTAAATTTTTAGGTTTTATTTTAAACTCTAATAAAATAACATACAATTACCAGATTCAAGCCACAAAAATTTATTATACACATAAAAAATATATTTAAATCTAACAGAATTCGAATAAGGTTCTTTGAACGTTTTCTACGGCAGCATGTCGGCTGTAGTATATGGGTAGTATATACACACAAAATCACTAAAAAGTGCTCTTCTTAGAAATCATCATCACAGCCCATACACGTCCCCACCGAGGGGTTCGAGCCTACCCTATGTTAGGGTGATTAGGCCTTAATCAACCACGCTGGCCCAGTGCGGATTGGTCTTAGAAATACTAACAATTAATACGTTTTTATTACAATTACAGATATTTTATAATAATATGATGATCTCCATTGGTGGCAGATCAATATTCCATTGGCAGTCAATTGAATAAAAAGTCATAGGTACAATTTCGGAATTTTTACGGACGCTTCGACAGCAGGCTAGGGTGCAGCTTGTGCCAACGAAAAGACTGGTGGTTTCTGGACCAACATCGAGCGAACCAATCATATAAACTGACTGGAACTACTCGCTGTATATTGTGGGCTAATTTCATTTGCTAAAAATGTCGCTAATTGTGGTAGTCTTTTAAGTGTCGATAACACCACTGCCATATTCTATATAAATAGAATGGGGAGAGTGTAATACCAACACTTAAGTCAAGTTACTAAAATGATTTGGGACTGGTGTGAGAAAAGTATATTTATTTTCGCGTCTTATATTCGTTACTCGTTAAATATAGAAGCTGACAGTGAATCGAGAAAAATGAACTTCGACACAGAGTGGCAGTTGGGTATTCGACAACTTTTGAAAATTAAAACATTTTTTTGGTGAACCATCTATTGACTTATTTGCATCTCGTAGTAATGCAAAATGTCCCGCGTATATTTCATGGAAAAGGGATCCCTTTGCCTATGATATTGACGCGTTTAAACAGTAGATTAGTCGCACTTTTATTTTTACGCTTTAACACCGTTTGCACTAATTTTTAAAACGATAAACAAAATAGTTACTGATTAAGCCACCGGAATTACCGTTTTTCAACTATAGCCCTCTTAACCGTGGTATTCCCTTTTCATATCCCTGGGTGTCACAGAGATTGTGATATTTCCTCCAAGAAAGATCTACTTACTTCCTTTCAGAATGGTACACCATCTGCGCCGTCACCTTTCCCTGCCAGCGTGTGTATTTTCCGGGAAAGCTTTCATGACGTGCCAGAAACAGCCTTAGATGTTGTTATCTTCGATATCACATAACACCGGGTCATAATATAATTCTAGTCTAAAGATATGGTGGGAATTTTGTAAAAAGAACCAACAGTTTTTTTAAAATGTAAATACTACATTTTTGTTGGAATTTCTGTTAATGTGTTTTGAAATTTTGAAGTTTAGGTAGATCTATTGTTCTAATGTCACGATAGCAAGTGATCGTTATTAGTTAGGCAGTAGCCCCCTGGTATTATAGTATTAGATTATTAAACGATTTGAGAATGATACAATTAATCTTGAAAAAATGAGTAAGAAGTTAGTCATGTTATTAGCTGGACCAAGGATGCATACAATTTCTCTAACAAAAATACGAAATATTAATAAAGCATATGAAGATCGAGTAATTATAACACTTACAAATTTAATTAAAACATAAGCAATTGGCAAAGCTCAACCGGTTTTAAACTTATTTTTTTTTATCCCTTTAATATCCCCGTATTTATCCAGGATCAGTGGTATTAAGATATATTGCTGTATCATCTTCAATTCGCTCAGATTCAGAACAAACCTGATCCTCACACATAAGAAACCACGTAGACCTGCTTCATCTCAACCCATTGGGCGCTGGATAAAGCAGATCATGTGCGATAGTGGCATTGATATCTCAATATTCGGAGCGAGCGAGACACGCATCAACATCAGGCGGCGTCTCGTGCTGGCCTCAACGTCGATGTAATTAGAAAGACCGCAGGATGTTCGGAAAGATCAGCTGTATTTTCTGATTTTTATAACAGACCGGTATATTAGTTCTGAAACCAATTTTATTGAATCTTTGTCACAATTATAATTATTATTAAGTACTTAAAACAATACTGTCGGTTGATTAGTTTTTGTGCACAATATTTTGTTGTTTTGAAATTTTTGCTAGTGGTGTAAAAAAAAAATATGGAAATACGTAATAATTATGTTTTGATGTTTTACTGTAATGTTGTTTATTTTTTATTGTCGCAACATTGATTTTATACTCTCTGAACATCTACATGGTTAAGGAATAAATCTCGGAGGCGAAGACAGGATAATTAAATGATCAAACGAACTTACCTGAAGTGAAGTTCGATCTTAATTATCCTGTCTTCGCCGAAGAGATTTAAGGTCCCTCCCTCCCTGAATCTTATCCCCCTATATATCAATGTTGCTCTATTTCTCTAAAAAGAATGAGGTCGGTACTGCGGAGGCTTGTCAGGTGTGATTAGACAGAGGAAGATATAGTGGTTTTCTTTCTCTGACTTTAAAACTTGTGCGATAGGGTTAGCGCGTAGCAGGGCTACTACATGGTTAAGGAATAAATCTCTTCGGCGAAGACAGGATAATTAAGATCGAACTTCACTTCAGGTAAGTTCGTTTGATCATTTAATTATAATTGTGACAAAGATTCAATAAAATTGGTTTCAGAACTAATATATCGGTCTGTTATAAAAATCAGCAAATACAGCTGATCTTTCCGAACATCCTGCGGTCTTTCTAATTACATCGACGTTGAGGCCAGCACGAGCACCAGCAGCGTGTCTCGCTCGCTCCGAATATTGAGATGTCAATGCCACTATCGCACATGATCTGCTTTATCCAGCGCCCAATGGGTTGAGATGAAGCAGGTCTACGTGGTTTCTTATGTGTGATGATCAGGTTTGTTCTGAATCTGAGCGAATTGAAGATGATACAGTAATATATCTTAATACCACTGATGCTGGACAACCGGGATATTAAAGGATAAAAAAAAGAAAGTTTAAAACCGGTTGAGCTTTGCCAATTGCTAATGTTTTAATTTAATTTGTAAGTGTTATAATTTCCTAATCTTCATATGCTTCATTAATATTTCGTATTTTTGTTAGAGAAATTGTATGCGTCCTTGGTCCAGCTAATAACATGACTAACTTCTTACTCATTTTTTCAAGATTAATTGTATCATTCTCAAATCGTATAATAGTCTAATACTATAATACCAGGGGGCTACCGCCTAACTAATAACGATCACTTGCTATCGTGACATTAGAACAATAGTTCTACCTAAACTTCAAAATTTCAAAACACTAACAGAAATTCCAACAAAAATGTAGTATTTACATTAAAAAAATCTGTTGTATTCTTTTTACAAAATTCCCACCATATCTTTAGACTAGAATTATATTATGACCCGGTGTTATGTGATATCGAAGATAACAACATCTAAGGCTGTTTCTGGCACGTCATGAAAGCTTTCCCGGCAAATACACACGCTGGCAGGGAAAGGTGACGGCGCAGATGGTGTATCATCCTGAAAGGAAGTAAGTAGATCTTTCTTGGAGGAAATATCACAATCTCTGTGACACCCAGGGATATGAAAAGGGGATACCATGGTTAAGAGGGCTATAGTTGAACAACGATAATTCCGGTGGCTTAATCAGTAACTATTTTGTTTATCGTTTTAAAAATTAGCGGGGAGCGTGCGCGATCTCCTAGTTATGACTATGTTAGCGGATTGAACATGTGCAAACGGTGTTAAAGCGTAAAAATAAAATTGCGACTAATCTACTGTTTAAACGCGTCAATATCATAGGCAAAGGGATCCCTTTTCCATGAAATATACGCGGGACATTTTGCATTACTACGAGATGCAAATAAGTCAATAGATGGTTCACCAAAAAAATGTTTTAATTTTCAAAAGTTGTCGGATACCCAACTGCCACTCTGTGTCGAAGTTCATTTTTCTCGATTCACTGTCAGCTTCTATATTTAACGAGTAACGAATATAAGACGCGAAAATAAATATACCTACTTTTCTCACATCAGTCCCAAATCATTTTAGTAACTTGACTTAAGTGTTGGTATTATACTCTCCCCATTCTATTTCTATAGAATATGGCAGTGGTGTTATCGACACTTAAAAGACTACCACAATTAGCGACATTTTTAGCAAATGAAATTAGGCCACAATATACAGCGAGTAGTTCCAGTCAGTTTATATGATTGGTTCGCTCGATGTTGGTCCAGAAACCACCAGTCTTTTCGTTGGCACAAGCTGCACCCTAGCCTGCTGTCGAAGCGTCCGTAAAAATTCCGAAATTGTACCTATGACTTTTTATTCAATTGACTGCCAATGGAATATTGATCTGCCACCAATGGAGATCATCATATTATTATAAAATATCTGTAATTGTAATAAAAACGTCGTAATTGTTAGTATTTCTAAGAAGAGCACTTTTTAGTGATTTTGTGTGTATATACTACCCATATACTACAGCCGACATGCTTTTCTGGTATTAGACTAGTTTTTTTTAAAAATTAATAACTAACCCTAATCGTGTCAGACATTAAATAGTTCTTTTTGCGTTCTCTAGGCACTCTCCAGCAGAGTTTGCTAAACACAACATATCATAGATATCTCACTGATAGCAGACCATAAGATCTTAAATTAGTAAGAGCTGGCTGTAATATTTTTGTGAAATATATCGCGCGGAACATAGGCTAAATGGGAGTGCAAGAAACTCGTACAAAATATCATGAAAATAAAAGCGTAAACATATGTTTTTTTTTGTGATTTGTGAATCGGCAGCAAAAATTAAGCTTCCTTAATATCAATATTAATCACGTATCAGTCTTCGGTCATAAATTGAGTAGCAGTTCTGATATCGTCCATTTTGAAATGAGATAACTAATTAAGTTTTTCTTCGTATCTCTTCTTCTTCCTTAGCCATTTATCTTCTTCGGATTCACAGTGTTTTCGTTTAGGCATACTTAACAAATAAGCAAATAACCGTAAATTTATACCTTTTTTTTACGTAGGTTACCTAAACTCATGCACAAATTATATTACTGTTACACTTGTGCGAACGCCGCGCGCGCACGGACAAGAATGAGGTCGGTACTGCGGAAGCTTGTCAGGTGTGATTAGACAGAGGAAGATATAGTGGTTTTCTTTCTCTAACTTTAAAACTTGTGCGATAGGGTTAGCGCGTAGCAGGGCTACTACATGGTTAAGGAATAAATCTCGGAGGACGGAGACAGCATAATTAAACAATCAAATGTGAATAACAAAAATGCCAATCTATTTTCAAATTTAAACTATATACATACACGCAGTTATGTCGCATCTAAGAAAGGAGTCTGCATTACAAACACGGACAAATTGCAATCGTCTTATCTAAATAGTACCTAATTCGTCATTTTAATGTACTTAGAAATGAAGTCAATGATAATTATTAACTACTAACATGGACAGCAGATGGATCTTTGAGTAAAAGTGCTTTAACTTGACCCATTGAATTTATAAGTCCATTTTCATGGCTTTCCTTTCATTTAATTTATAAAGTTTGTTAGAGAGATTTCGTCTTTATTTGACCCTAACGATCGATGCAATAAAAGTACAGGATGTAATTTTTACAGTTTTTAGTTGGTTCGATTCCCTGGTGTGGCAAGCGAATTTTCGAAAAACTTTGAATGCAGTTTTCTTTCTTTTCAAAAATTAAGGAATGTTTCCTTTGAGTAAAATTTTCTATCTACAGTATTAAGAATACTTTCCCTTCAGGTGGCATTACAAAATTCCAACCTGTA
Organism: Schoenobius gigantellus; assembly: GCA_963935595.1. Taxonomy (NCBI): domain Eukaryota; kingdom Metazoa; phylum Arthropoda; class Insecta; order Lepidoptera; family Crambidae; genus Schoenobius; species Schoenobius gigantellus. Next base: position 51,496,352 of record OZ012542.1, on the reverse strand, counting down.
TACTACAACTATACTATATTATTTGTGAAACACCACTATCCTCGCAGGACTAAATAGCTAACGTTATAAACAACAATGTTTGTTCTACGACTTTTGATAATTCGTTAGATTTTACTTTCATACAAATAAAATAATTTATCAAACCGCTAAAATATTTATAACTCTATCTACGCCACACGCAACACTAGAAATAAGTAAACAACCTGTGCAAATCGTGATGCGAGCGTAGCGTCGTCTTTCGTTGTCGCTTATAAATGAAACAGACTTATTAATGTCATGACAGTGCAATAAAAACTTGAAAATTAATGAAACTCGTGAAACAAACGTTGAAGTTAATGTTGTTAGCTATCTGATCCTACGAGATTGTTGGTTTTTAACAAATTACCCTGTATACGCTTACGAACCCTATGCCACGTAGGCTTACGTGTCAAACGTGGAATATTTTGTAATATTCTTATTTTACATACGGCCCACTTAATGTTACGAGGGTTGTCCGCAAAATAAGGTTCTCTATTTTTTTTACACAGTAAATAACATTTATTTGAAAAACAAACATTACTATCAGAAGATACTTCCTTTATTTTTAGACAAAGTCTATCCCCTCGTGCGTCGCCTGCATCAACACAGTAATCGCATCCCGCATAGTGTGGTGGCGACCTCACTCATGCTTGGCAGATCCTGCCTCTTTTTGGGTGCAGCAGCGTCACAGATAACATAAGGCAGCGTACAGTTGGATGCAATGAAGGTCACTCCCAACCACACCTTCGCAGACTAACTCATACTTAGGCTCTTCCTTGAGTCACATAGTTAGGCGGAATGTGACATGTCTGTCCATATTTTATAGATTGCGTTTCGGTGAGTGTGTGTAAGAGCTTCACGACCCATTACAGGACGAGCAGAAGGTCGGCTCATTACCACGCATTTTAGATCGAAATGCCTAAAATCCGTACACAACTTTTTAGGTCCACTTTTCTGGCGCGCACTGCACAGTAGTGGAACTCTCTGCCGCCTTCCTTGTTTCCTGAGAGCTATAATTTTGGGGGTTTCGAAGCTAGAGTGAATAGACATTATCTAGATCTACGTGCTCCATCCTCGATCACACCACACCGTCGTTTACCATCAGGCGAGTTGGTGGTCAAACGTAGACTTATTGCGAATAAAAAAAAAACGTGATCGAGTACCACTTACAGATACTCTATTTAATGCGACTTAGATGAGAGCTATACTTCCCAACCATGCCTTAGCAGTCATACAAACTCACAAACATTGAGCAGTACGGATAAGCTGGTACTGGTGCAACGTGGACCAACAATTACAACTAAGCAGTCAAACAAACTCAGGTCTTCTCAGACAGTAGGCATACCTTGAGCAGCACGGACAGGCACGCCACTTGATGCGGGTGCAGCGCTGGCCGCTCTGACAGCCAGTTGTTGATCAGTGACACTTGCGTGCCGTACCACTGCTCAAACAGCTGCAGGATCCACAGCTCGTCTGTCACCTACAGACGGTTGATATAACACTTTAAACCGTAATTGAGATTATTCACATTCCGTGATCGTTATTCACTTGTATGAGTATTAACTCTATTAATGATACCTATTAACTTTTATACCTTCTACATTGGTACAACCCTGTGATTTTAGTAAAGCTTAACTTTCTATTGAGTAACATAAACAAAAAACAAATATGTTTTAAGCTACAAATACAGGGTTACTTTTTTATCATCCCGGATAATTTAAGTAAAAGTAATAAGTAAAAAGGTGTTCGAAAAAGTTTTCGATATTAAAGATGTTGACCAATCCATCAAACTGAACAATGGAATCAACTCTGAAATTACGATTTTTTTTTAAAAATCTGACGTTATACCGGGTATAAGTGACGGTGTCCCATTTCTTTTAACAGTGAGTTCAGACCATGATCCTAATTTGAAAATCACTAAAATTTTCTCCCGGTAAATTCATAAATTATCCGAATTTTTTTAAAAGTATTTTTTTCTAAATTTGCTGCTGTAATATAACGTAGTTAAGGATTAAAAATCATATTCTGTAAGCTTTACAATGTAAATCGTATTATATTTCCATCATTCTGCGCGCGGAATCAGCTGTTTGGGTCATCGAACGTCAGCGCACCGTTGTGATCGGAACAAAAATGATGCCTGTGCGCCATACATTGCGTAACATGAATAAAAATTAAAAATTAAAACTCCTTTTTTTTCGCTTTAAGAGGAAATCGTACAGTCCGTTTTCCCATACAAACGTACTCCCCTGTTTCCTTCCTGGATAATGGCATTGGTTGCTCTATTTTTTTCAATAAAATCAATGGCCACTATAAGCATATTCCTCTATGTTTTCCTTTTTTTATTAAGTAAATTAAAAAGCGATTTTAACCTTTCAAAAACCTAAAAATCCACCTAATTTTCTGCTGTATTTAAACGTCCAGCAAAAAAGCCTTGCTTTAATTTGTAACGAAAAAAAATATAAATCGGTCAATTTTTCGCGGAGAAAACAGGGAAACGACGAAACGTATATTTGTGTACTTTTCATTGGTATTTTCGGTCCCAACTGCAGTTGTCGCTCGCGCTCAGTTCAGTTGTTCGGACACACAGCGCAACAGCAATACATTTTACAACTATTTTTGAATTCTCTCGACCTTGGTGTTTCCTCTTAAAAGCTTTTCCGGGAAAAATAAACATCGGTAAACAAATATTAACATTGGTCTGAACTCACTGTTAAAAGAAATGGGACACCGTCACTTATACCCGGTATACACCGTGATTAACTTGGTCAATACCCTATCAAACCGAACCCTATTGAAAATTCGAAATTGTAAAATTAATTCCCCATAGACACATTTTTTTTCACAGGCACAATATTTGTATAGGGGATTTCAAAATATTTTACAATTCCAAATTTTTAATGATGCACTAACTTAAATATGACTATGTTAACATGGGTAGGTTTCGGCTTGATAAGGTATTGACCAAACACGTTGTATTTCAGAAGAGTAGGCCTTAATGTGATATGTCGAAAATATGTGTTTTCTTTATGTACTACCATAGGTTGTTGAAATATGTAACACATCAAAGCAAAAATATATTTTTTTGGGTGTTTATGGTTTATTTGCTTAGGCCAAAAATTATTATTTATGCCTTCGCTGCCTTGACGATTTCCTAATCCATATAACAGCAAGACATTAACAAAACATATTTTTCATAATCTAAAAAAAGAATGAGGCTAGATAACTTCTTTGAAAACAAGATGATGACAATTTTAAAGCATTCGGTGAAATATATAACAACCAACTATACTTATTTAACAAAAACGTTTTGATTTTTTGCACCACTGGCATTTGACTAAATCCGTTAGGTAGGAACCAACGTTGTTAGTAATTCTGTTTTTTTATTTATCTTCACACTCAAAATTTAGCTTTGCCAAAGTGACGTAGGTCTTAAAGTTTACAGTTCTCAGTCAATAGTGACTTACCTTCGATCTAATTTGGTCCATAGAATTCCTCATGAAGTTAACATATCCTTGCCCAATGTCCTTGCCCGAGCCAGACACGTTCGCGATAGTTAAGATGGATCCTATTAGGCTGTTGAAATAACAATAGTTTTCGAGGTTGGTGTCCTCTTTGAAACATAATATTAATGTAATAATAAAGTATATACTTACTCAAACTGATATAATATACAAATAAATTTTCTATAAGAATCAATCTGATCAAAGCAATATTCTCTATTATTTTATGGTCTTTGGCCACACGGGAAGCAATAAAACATATGACACTCACTAGGTAATACAAACTTATCAACAGTTCTATTACTCAATAAAAATTGTTACTCTTACTCTAACATTAACAATTTATTCACCACACAAAATATAAAAAGAATATGAAATCATTACTGTTCAAAAATTAAAAAAATTAAGAAAATTGTAAATACATGAAAATTATAAGCTGTTTCATTCATTAGTCAAAGCACAGATAAGTTATTTCGGTAGTAGTTTATACCAGGGAGATGGGGGCGGTGAAATCAAATTTAGTAAATTATTACCTTCCCTCATCAAACCGCGCGATCTTCGCCAAAGTAGCTTCTAGAACTGCCGATAGTCGAGTCGTCATTCCAGTTGCCATGGCTAGCAGGCACGCCTCAATTTGACTGTCCATTTTCGAGTGGTACTGGTACTGTCGTAAAGAAACACGTTCAAACCACAATTCTCAAACCATTACGCTTTTGAATGCTAGCTAAATGGGGAGGATAGTTATTTTTTTTCATATAATTCGATAACATGAGCACGGCTTTATAGCCAGATTCGATTAGCTAGTAATAAATGCGGGTATCTGTTCAAATCGTTTGTGATCGTCTTTGAAACAATCTTGGAATCGTATAAAATAACAAATAAAGTTAATTCTTTCGTAACAGACTATTTTGTAGGTGGCAAATTGTTGTGATATATAAATCATTTCACATGTCTTGTCTAAAGTGTTTGTAGTACTACATACTTCATTAAATGAACACGAAGAATTCCTTTAATTTGCTATCTTTGTTAAAAACAATATATACATATATTGAAATGTTTCAATGTGCTGCTATTAATACATTTGATTTGTGTCAAATTAAAAAAATATCTAGCTGTTGCTAACATTTTTCACAGATATAAAATCGTTTAGTTTCCTTTCGAAAGAGTGTGGAAATCCATTTTAACTCTACTCTACACATACCTCACGCAAAATCACTAACTACAATACTAACTACCATTACTAAACTACTCGCCAATGGTCCAAATTTTCGAGTAAGTACTGCAAACCAAGCTTTAGTGCCTGAAATTTAAAAATTTTAGTGGTGCTCAACGGGGGGCCTGAGTGGGCGGCTCACGGGAGTCGCGAGCCCCCTCCTACCTCGTCTATAATATCTTACAATATCCACCCCTTCAACGGCGCACAACTTCAACGCCTGATTCTTGGCATCCAGCGCCACGTTGACCATCGCACACGTCTCAGCCGGCAGAATGTAATCCGTTGACATGAAGGTCACGCTCTTTTTCAGCCATGACTGTAATTGCAGAATTTCTTTTACAATTATTATACTTAGTTATAGATATTGATGGATTTGTTTATTAGAGAATCGTGGGAAAAAGATAAAACAGGCCTAAAATAGAAATTTGCTGGAGCCTTGTTGCCTTTTGAATTGAGTTAGGTAGGACCTAACTCGGCTTAGTAGGCACATTTAAAAAAAATGATGTGATGATGATTTGTAATGTGCTATTGAATTCTTGTAAGAAAGCATTAAACGACATTTTGAAGAATTAAAGTCAACAGTGCAAAGATGTTGCAAGAATATTTATTTATGTTCATAATTAAAGACCCTAATAAAGCTTTCTTACCTGAAACGAAGCCTCAGTTCTTTGAATACAGGTCTCCATCATATCACTGGCCATTAGTTTAAGTCGCTGCTCCAAATGCGATCGGAACTCTGGCTCAGGCCAGTGCAGGTCGCGGATGAAGCATTGCAAAGCATCCAACTTCCAGAACAGCTCCTCGCTTGTTGCGCATCCGTTGCTGAAATAGAATGATTGTTTTTTATTAAAGGAAATTTCAATCGTTTCGTAGGTCCGTCCAATGAGTATATTTTATGCAGCTCACATAGCTTACAACAAAAATTTTATCAGAGGTCATTGCAAAAAAAGTTTGGCTAATTGTAGGATGTGTAGATAATTATTAAGCATTGTAATTGTAATTACCCTTTGATCTCCCATCTTTCTTTTTCGAAGCCTTTATGTAAGGATTGAGCAATCGAAGACTCCATGAGGTCTACATATCGCACCACCAGGGGCGCAAAAGTGTCTCTAAGATGTTCATGAAATCTTCCGCCTTTTAAATTCTCTGCGAATAAAAACGGATCAATTGCATTATTTTCGTAATATAACACCGCGATCAAACTGAATCTGCTTTGTCAATGTCAGTATTTACCGTCAGTCCTTAGGTAATCGTTGAGTATTTGGAAGAGTGGGAAGGAGTCCCACGTGTCTGGGGGCTGTTCCGTTAATACGCGGTCCATATCCACACCGAATAGAGCCCAGAAAATTTCGGCATGTTCAACTAGCAGCTCTGAGAACCACGCGAATGCCTGCGCAGAAAAACCTTTTCGTGTTAATTATAACATTATATTTAAACGCTTCTATTACATCGTTTATTTACATGTATCTTCCTGACTCCCACTCCATGTCATAAATGGAATCAGCAAGTATTTGGAGTTCAGTATTTAAAAAAATATATTTAGAGTTCACAAAAATTTTATTTCTTTAGTAAATTGATAAATGAAACGTTACAGATAAATTAAATTTTAATAACAATTAAACTTACAGATTATGCATTAAATAGTTTTTGTACTACTTTGCTTTATTTTGTATTGCCTAGTATTTACACACGGCTTAATAGCTAAGTAGATTAAAAATGTGCACAGTGGGTGGAGGAGAATAGTGCACGTCCGTGAAAATTAGGTTCGTTCTTCAATCATCATCACATAAAAACATAATTGTGCCACAAACTTACCTTTTGACCAAAACATTTGCAAGTTGTTCTACGAATCACTTCTAAAAATATTATTAAATTGCTCGCAAATGTTTCGTTTTAAAGCTCAATCTAGAAAACATTCAAATATAATAACCTTTCAGGGGTACATGCAAAAGAATTGTGACCAACTAAGTAATAATTAGAAATTCTTTGATAAGCATCAATCTACTTCGTTTGATTTGTGGTAGTGAAATTGTTTCCACGTGACTATGTTGTAAAGTGTATTAATGTAGATACTAATGTATTGTATGTTAAATGAAGTTATGTACAATATATCCTTATGTTCATTTTGAATATAAGTGCAAGCGAAGAATTAACTAAACTGGCTCTACTTTTGAAGCGATAAACTGTCGTGATCTGCTATGTGTAAACGGTCGTCCTAATGCGTTATTTTTATTCGATTGTAAATAAATGCTATTGTCAGCGGAGTAGACTGATTGAAAAGACACACACAATCACTTTTCATTGCAGACGTTCCTCTTTAAAACCCTGCCAATTGTATTTTAGATGTTCCAAAAAAAACGAGTTTTCAAAAAATTTTGATTTCCAAGCCCAGAATGAAAAGGTTGTATTAATTAGATTAGAAGACTAAACTGGACTATTTTTTATCGAGATCCATGCAATAATTTCATTTTCCGAATACTAACAACTAAGCGTTTGCTCAAGCGTGTCGAACTATTAGGACATATTAGTCTACTCCTCATAAATTTGTGATCAAACCAAAGTGAAGTATGATCAAGATCGAGTGAACAAACGATTGACAAGTGAACCGATCAGCCGAGCAACAATCAAATATGAGTAGTTACATTTTGTTGACCGCTAGAGTCCGGTTTTGTGTTATAAACCTGCGGAGAAATAAAAGACAAGATAGAAGTGGAATTAAAAGTAACACATATAGTAATCTGCATACATTCAACATTGGAAATCACATAACGAATAAGCCACAATAAGTAAATTTTATCGAATTCTATACATATAGCTTTGGCAGTTCCCAACGAGATATATTTATTTCAAACATGGAGTCTAAAATAAATTTAGTACCATCTCGTTGTGAACTTATCTATAGACTGACATGAAAACCTGATCTGGATTATGGTAAACATGTTATTCCATTATATTTTTATGTCAGACTATCACAAATATATATAAGAGACCAGCATTCCCCACACTAATAGCGATAGGAGAGTAGGGTGCTATTCCAGTGAACATTGATCAATGAGCAAAACTTTTAAAGAGAATCATAAAGTACTTCAGGTAAGTAGCTAGTGTAGCTACAGTTGATCTTTTAAGAGTAAAGAAGGTAACATACATCAAAATGCTGATATAAGACTCTACTGGAAACAATGCTTTTATGAGACTGACAGAGAAGGAAGAGTAACAGAAAGAGATAGTAATAGGTACAGGTAGAGGACATGAATATTACTGTAGAACTCTTCATAAGTTTTGCCAAAACAATTACGACGACATTCAGGATTGGCATTAACACTTTCGAACGCAATATTTTGGAGCATATTATTGATTTATCATGCTATTCTTATTTAAATAAACATTCTTTCACATATGAAAATGTTATACTCCAAAATTTGGTTCTATAGTACGAATGTAAAAAATCTTCGATTTTACCTCGGCGTAGTGTTCTTCGTTTTGTTGAAGAAGGTCTACGCAAAGCTCAGCCAGATGGATAAGATCTTCTAACTTTTTTGCCGGTGTTACCATCGTTTCTCCTCTAAGATCCTCTGAAAATAATTTTCATTATAAATTCTAGCAAGAGTCCAGTTGCTGTGTTTATTAACTAGTATTAATGCTCGCAAACTTGCCTTCAATATTGGCTTTTTGGCTAAGCTGTGTATAGTTCAGGAGTGCCGCGTTCTCTAAGCTCGTCTGTATCATAGCCCTTACTTCTTCTGGTGCCACTGGTGTCACGACGTCTTTCATTAATACCCTCTCTAATAAGGATAACGTAGCCTGTAATAAAAAATTACTCCGTAATCTTTGGAATTAAATTAGCTTATCATAATAGAAGTTTGAATAATTTTATTAAAGCGACTTGATTCATGTATCGTTTATCATGTTATTTGTAATTATAGGCGTTTTCACACTTCGCCCTATTTTATCAGTTTTATCGCACGCATCCTAATTCGTAACTATAATGCCATAATTAGGTGAACTACTTCAGTGCTTGATTTCTCAATTTCCGTCTTTTACCGCTTTAATAAATAGGTATGTCTATTATCAACCTCACCTTCAACGCACCTTCCGGCCTCCCGAACGGGAAAGCGTACCGGAAGTTCGTGATCTGATGTTGCAGCAACGTTTTCAACCGTTCCTTGATCTCGGCGAACTTCTCCTTCTCTTGAACGGTGATGCTGCCCACCCCGTCAGGCCTGCCAGGCAACGTCGCGGTACTGTGAACCACTTCTGGGTCGGAGCTTACTCTAGTAGGGCACAAGCAGGGTTAGTTGGTCTCGAAAGTTGGCATTCGACTGCGGAAACTGTTTTGGTGTCAATAGTACGCGGCATGATTTAATTTTTAGTTTAAAATTAATAATCAACTTTATGTTCATTGCAGGTGTGATTATAATCTAAAGCGCAAATTATAGAACCTAGACGTTATATTGATTGAGTTATTTATTTATTTTATTTATTAATGGTTTATGTACAATTATTTTTGTACAGAGGCGGACTCAATGCCTCAGATATTTTCTGTCAGCCAACCTTTGGGTAAAGCAAAGAAACAATGTGATAGATGTATCAATAAAAAAAAAACATATTTTAAGATAGTAATATATTATTGATATATAAAGTTAAATAAAATCCCAATACATAGATGAAATATATAAACACAGAAAACACATATATATTTGCCTAAAATTCACTTTACAAAAATTTTACTCCAAAGTAAGTTTTTTTTACCTATGCTCAACGAACAGCTTGCCTAACTTATTTTTAAAGCTAAGCTTGCTTGTGGAGTTTCTTACTTCTTGAGGGAGGGCATTCCATAAAAGAATAGATTGAACAAAAAAGGAAGAATGAACTGTATCATAATGGGAGGAATGAATGAATTTGAGGAGATCATTAGAGGCAGAATGAATAGTCTATTATACATAGGTAGTAGGTACTGAAAATGCGTATTCAGGTATTTAGGGATATCGGGGTTATTGAGAAAAGAGTACAGAGTCAATAAGGCTCTGATTACCCTACGCTGTCGTATAGGTAACCATTTAAGGCGCTGTCGGAACGCAGACACATGATCGAATTTCCTTAGAGACGAATCGAATGCAGTTTTTTAGAAGTCGGTCTAGTTTATTGAGTAGTTCTGCATTCAGGTCAAAATAGCACACATCACCATAGTCGAAGCTAGGAAATATTTAAAGCCTGAACAAGCATTTTTTTAATGTCACTCGGAAGGAAATTCTTTAAGCGGTAAAGGGTCCTTAAAATTCCAGTAACCTTTTGACAAATACTAGTGACCGATGCGAATCGACTAACACAGCTCTAAACCTTTCACGCTGTTACATAATGTGATAATTTCTCCATCAAAGACAACAGAATGGACACTCTGATATGCCACTCTTGATAAGATCCTAGAGCTTCCCAATATTATGGCTTGACATTTAGTCGGGTTAACATGAATTCCAAACTGTTCAGATCAACTATTAATAGCGGCGAGGTCTTGGTTAATAAAATCAATGGCTTCATTAAGATTGTCCACATTAGCCTGAGTATAAAGTTGCAAGTCATCAGCATATGTGCAGCGAATATGATGGGTAATGAAATTTATAAAAATTGAAAAAAGAAGTGGAGATAAAATGCTGCCTTGAGGGACTTCAGCTACAAGGTTACACCAAGTGGAAGGAGATTTTTCCCAGATAACTGACTGCTGTCGTCTCTGAAGGTATGAAGAGAACCACTCAGTTGCCTCGCAAGAGACCTTCAGATGCTTCAGCATTGTTAAAAGGATTTTATGGCTAATGACATTAAATGCATTAGAAAAGTCAATAAGAATTAACAAAGTCGGGTTAACATGATTTCCAAACCGGTCAGACCAACTATTAATAGCGGCGAGGTCTTGGTTAATAACATCAATTGCTTTGTTAAGATGGTCCACATTAGCCTGAGTATAAAGCTACAAGTCATCACCATACAAGTGATACGTGCAGCGAATATGATGAGTAATGAAATTTATAAAATTTGAAAAAGAAGTGGAGATAAAATGCCTCCTTGAGAGACTCCAGCTACAAGGTTACACCAAGTGGAGGACGATTCTTCCCAGATAACTGACTGCTGACGTCCCTGAAGGTATGAAGAGAACCACTCCATTGCCTCGCAAGAGACCTTCAAATGCTTCAGCATTGTTAAAAGGATTTTATGGCTAACGGCATTAAATACATTAGAAAAGTCAATAAGAATTAACAAAGTTGTCTGTCCTCAATCCCAGTCCTTATATCCCCAGTTACCTTGAGAAGAGCTGTAGAAGTACTGTGGCCAGGTCTTAAACCAAACTGACAGGTAAGGGCTGAGAAGTAAGTTTTTGTGGATAAATACAGAGAATTGTTTGTGCACGCAAGCCTCGAGCACTTTGGACAGGTAGAAAGGAATGGAAATAGGTTGGAATTGATTAAGGACCGTTGGGGTAGGAATAAGGGAGCGGGCGGACAAAAGCTTTTTGCCAGAGGATTGGGAATCTTGCAGAGCTTAGGAAAAAGTTTACAATGTCGGTGATCGCAGGTAGGATGTGCTCAAGGATGAAGACAATCATATAACGATTGATATTGTCGCAATCAATAGCATTGGACTTTATTATGGATAAAATAGACTTTTTAATCTCATTTGAGGACACTGGTGAAAAACTAAAAGAAGCACCGTTTGGAGTGGGAAGACCAGATATTTAAGCTATGGCATTAGCAATATCAAGACAATTATGACTGGCTTCATTAAGAAAATGATCAGCTAGGAAGATCTGAGTTGCTTATTTTTCCTATACGTAGCGTTCCTAGGAACCTACCTAGAACCTACCTTTTTTTTTACAAGAGGGAAAATACAGTTTTTACGGTATTCAACAAGGGAATTGAGCTGACTAGGCCACCCCAAGGATATGCAGGACACGGGTAGAAGACCCACTACCGGCTAAAAACCCTCTAGATACTTCCACCTCCGTAGAGACACAATCGGGATCGGCGAAGCAGGAGAAGAAAAAGTTGAGATGTTGTCAAGTATGTGGCGGTGTTATAGCGTTCCGTAACACCTGATTACACCGATTCTTTGCAACCCTGTACGCATTTCACCTCACATCATTACGCTCCTTTTTAAATACTCCGAAGAGCCCTGTCCCACCGCTTCAGAGCCTTCCGAATTGACGACACGGGTTTGATTCCCATACGGGACAAATATTTTGTATGGCCTACAGAAATTTGTTCCGGTCTGGGCGTATGTGCATGTGATATTCTATGTTTGTAACTACACCCTCGACACTGGAGAAAATCATAGTGTGGGGCGACGTTTAAAAAAAAAATCCTGTGACATCCACGGTGCGGGTTTGCGTTTCAGTTTAATTTGCCGTACTGGAGCATGTGCGTCATAAAGTTGAGCGATAACATTATTAAAAATGCGGATCTTGTCATACACAGTAGTAGCGAGAAATAATGGTTCCATCTCAGACGCATCAGACTGAAACTTAGCAGCAACAATTCTAGAATAATGTCTGGGTTTCAGTATGTAAGAAAAGAAGATAAGATCATGATGGGAGAAACTAGGATCAGGATGTTGACCATGGGAAGATACAAGATAGGGATTTGACACAAGCATTAAGTCAAGTCAAGAGTTATTACCACATGTGTTGACGTATGTTGACTGAAGTGGCATCATATGTAGACTATTTGACTCGACCATTTGTATCAACTTGCGTGGACGAGGAGATTGGGGGGAAAGGATGTTGGTGTTAAAGTCACCCATGATGATGTGGTGTGCATAATCAGACCCTAACGATTTTAAAACTGAATCTAAGTCAGTGAGGTAAACCCCAAGCACTAACTTAGCCCTGCCAACCCCAATTTCCAAAAACCGATATTCAGCAGATGCCGAATATTGGGGAGTAGAAGCTGCAATAATCTACTCCTGAGATATATATGGCTACACCTCTTCCACCCTATCCAGTACGGTCGTTTCTGGTGAGTGTACATCCTAGAAGTGAATACGAAGTAGAAAGAAGGTGAGGCTTGAACCAAGATTCAGAAATTAAGATGGCGTGGACATTGCATTGGGAAAACACATCATGTAATTCACTGAAATGACTTGGGAAACTTTTCGCATTAATATGATACACATTAATAAGACGATTAGGTGACTGGTTGAAATTATTTATTTATATATTATTTTGATTGATTTTTTATAGGAGGAATCTTAGTGAGAATTAAAACAAGCAATATATTAAAGAAGGCTGTCAATGTTAAAAAATAAGAAAATATTATCGTGGATATAAATAAAATATAAAAAAACATAATTTTGAACTTTATGATGAACGACTTAGAGCATAAGATGAACGATTATGAAACGATTAATAACATAATTTATATAATAGCTAATATATAAAAATCTCGTGTTTGTTATTAAACCTCCTAAACCGACCGATGTTTATGATTTTTTTTTGTGTATTGGTGGGTCTGAGAATAGGTCGTTGGATATTTTTTATACCCCTAGGTGATAGGGGTGGCCCTCTCTAGATTTTTTTGGACAATTATTATTACGGCGAAACGTAGATCGCGGACAACTAATTTCTGTAAATATGTAAATTAATTTCTGCGCAAAATATTTAAAAAATTAAATCACACAACTTTTAATTAATAATTTTGAATGTTTATATTTATTGCCAACTTCACAAGCCCGGAGATAGAAAAATTAGTAAGGTTAAGCATAGGTATAGAGTTAATAATAAGCAAACACACATCAACAAATAGGTTAATAAGGCTGAATGGTCCAGGGAACAGCTAATATACTTATAGAAGGCAACACAACACTTAGTGACGCATATACACTAGTGGTGAGACAATGTTCACTAATATTGCCAATAGGCAACTCAGTTTGATTTTAAGGCTTACAAAAAAAAAACAAATGCAAAAAGGCTGTCCATAAAACAATTATACTGACGATAGTTAATTAAATTATAAAGATTTAATTGAGAAACAATTAAACAGAGTTGCTCATTAGATTTTTAATATGACATCCACAAACATTCATGTTAAGACCAAACTACGGACATTTACATCATTTAATATGGGTTCATTCCACATTTATACTGAATGTTTTTCGTTCAATACTTATGACTAGGTATTTTAAATGGACCCAACTTTTTTTAAAAATATAATAAAGAATCTAATAAAAGATTATCCATTTATATTTAAAATTATTTGTCTTTAAACTTGCAAAGTTAGTTTAAGTTACAATATTATTGCGTATCACATCTAAAGCTAGTGTACTAAAATCACAACGAGAACGATAGGTCTGATATTGATACTAAAAACTAAGTGAAAAGAAAAATCTACCCACCTGTTACCGTGAACATGACTCGCACAGAAAGCGAAGGAATAATGCATCAACGTAGGGTCTACAGTTTGTGAACCACTCTCAGCAACGTCCAGTAAGTCTGACAGGTAACAGAGATGACGATAGCAGCCCCTCACGCCGTATCTCGCGCAATACTCGTCTAAGACGAATACTTGACCAGGAGAAAACCAGCCCTGTATAGAAAACGTTAAGATTTTGGAAGAAAATTATGCAGAAATATAAATGTCGATAACAGTGAGACCACATTGAGGTGTAAACTATATTATAACAAATATATAAGAGCCTTGGAAAGCGACATACCAACGAACAATAAGGATCTTGTAAACGATATTTCAACGTTAGTGATTGGAGCGTACAGAATAAGTGATGGTGGTCAAACTGGCAAGGGTCAGCTTGGATATAATCCTCCATGCCATGTTTACGAGCTTTGTCTGCATCTGGAAGAGTGATAGCTTTATGAAATAACTGAAAAAAGTGCTGGTGATAACTTTATGTGCAGAAGGCTTACTTTGTCAATTTATAATTAAATAATTTACTATATCTTGAGTATTTGGCGTGCATTTAATCGTTATCAGTGAATGCAAAAAAACTGACATTAATTCTAGGAATACAAATCAAACCATCGGCAAGTTAAAAAATAAATAATGCCGAAACAAAAATACAAATATTGATTATAATGTATTTTGTTTCAGCTTGGTACTGCTACAATTGAATAAGTGTGATATTTTGGGCCTCTAGCCTTCGCCGGGATGCACTTTTCATTGAAAATTGGAATATTATTCACAGTTTCCTTAAAAATTGGTTGTATATTACTATATACAGTTACAGTAGGCAATAAAGTAACTATATAGTTTAACTTACTAGCCTCCTAACTTACCACCCATGATTTTATGGTGTGTATCTGATGTTGTAGGTGGCGTCGGCTTGTGACTCTGACCAGTGGCTCTGTATAATGCCATCACCCACAAATGACATTCATTTTCATCCGTTACCCCCATCAATACTGACTCCCCATCTCTCACTGCATTCATGAAGTATTTCGCACCTTCCAGCTCTGAATTTGAATTGAATATCGGATCACTTTGTGTATGTTTAGATGCAGTAAAGAATTCATATCATTTAGCTCAAGAGCAAAGAGGCATAGATAAATGGAGATTTTAAATGAGGAATGTAATAAAGAGCTAGCAATATAAGACAACTGTTTGCAAATCTTGAATAGAGCGTGAATATTGAGACAAAATACATGGAAATGAATCTAATTAGGTACGTTTTTTATTTAAATAAACGACAATTAATCTTAGATGTAATTTGATGACTAATAATTTACATCATAAAGTGACTTTATAATTATGTATACATTCTGGCGTTGTTTCTGATTTCACGATAATCAAGATTCAACTCTACACCCTAATGACAAATGAGGTCTCAGATGTTTCGTAAATCAGCAAGATGTCTATTAACCACCGCTACATCCTACAAAAAATATTAAAACGTCTTGTCTTACCTATTTGTTTGCTCTTACCTTGTCCTACAATCAGCTGAGCTGCAACAGTTGAAAATTTGTAAATGAATTAGAAGCGTTCTTTAAAACATCTCAGTATAGAAAATTGATAACGTAGTGATAATCATTTAGAATACCTATACACGATAGAAATAAATTGGTTATAATACTGAATGAAGTTTATCGTACAATAAATAAACATTTCAAATCAAAGCTAATAATTGATGTGACTATTTACAGTAATAATATATAAAAAAGCCGATAATAGTCACAAAATTCGTACCGCTGGCAAGTTCGATGTAGTCGACGGTGAACCCATCAAGTTGCATCATTTCTGCTGGCTCGGACTTCTTGTCCTTGTATGAGCACAGAGCAAATGTGTATTGGCTGACCTGTACAAGGACCATATACCTTCTTTTCCATTTTCGCCAGACGTTTTTACCAATAACATGTAGGTACCTGAAACATTTTTTATTGTTGTTGCATCTAAAGAATAAGGAATTCAACTATAAAAATTAGATGTGCTTTGGTAATAGATTTAATGGATCAACGAGGAAAATATTACAATTAGCGTCTGTTCTATTAGTAATTGCACTATTAATAATTAAAATTAAAATATTCTTTATTCAAATATGACTTGAGCTCTTTTGAATCGCCCCTATTTTAGTTACATAAATAGCTTTACAACTTGGATTTAGAAAAGTTTTTAGAGCGCTAAATGGCTCATATTTGTTGCCATGGGAACTTTGATAAGTATTGTTAAAGGTTAAAAAAGTAAATAAAAAGTAAAAAGGTATTTTAAAGAAATAACATTAGTTAATAATGTTTAAATATCCTACGCATATATTTTTATCACAATCAAACTCACCCACAATGTTTCATATTCAGTGGTTTATCCATACGACAAGCAATTTTGATTCTCAAATCTTGATCCGGAAGGTTTTTTGGTACATTCATCCGATGCCATTCTGGTGCCTGCAATATTTTATGACTTTTAAATAATCTGTAACATATTGTAAAGAGATATTTAGAGAATGTTATTACCTTACTCGATAGTGGTGTTGGTCTTAGAACAACTTTACCAAGTTCCTTGTCTTCCAATGCCAAAACCCCAGGATTTTCTGTATAAAGTTTAACTTTGACAGCAGGTAAGGGCTGTGTTGTACTGAAATCACCCTGTGTGTCCCACCTGTTTCGCAAAATAAATTTTACATTAGTACCTATAGAAAATTAAGCTCACCTATCTAGAGCATTTAAATCTTTGTTTTAACTGAAAACAGATTAGTTTGATCAGATATTTTAATATTAATAACTCAGAATGCTTGTCTCACCAGACCAACATAGAGCAATAAGTACCAGAAAACCAAGTTATTAATTTTGTTTTGCAAATCTATTATGTAAAAATGTCGTGTCACAGTGTTTGTTATCGAACTCCCCCGAAACAACTTGACCGATTTATATGACTTCTTTTTGTGTATACTTGGTAGGTCTAAGAATAGGTCGTAGGCTTTTTTTATAACCCTAGGTGATAAGGGTGGCCCTCTCCAGATTTTTTATTTTGGACAATTATTGTGGCGAAACGTCGTTCGCGGGCATAGCTAGTAACATCTAAATTCTTAAAATGAATTCAATGGCAGAGCATCTTAATATACCTAGTATTAACCAGTAAGTAATTTGGGCTTTATATATTTCTTGCGTTGAATTTCGTTGAAATCTCTTAAAATCTAGTTGTAAATGTAGTTGTGATCCTATAAATAAATTGCATTTTCTAAATAATATCTCGCTATCTCGTATTAATACGTGAACACTTTGAGATAGTATATTAATGAAAGAGATAAAATTTAACTTTTTATTATTATAAATCATAACAGTTTCATACACAGTCAGTTCAGTTGCATTTGTGAATTCATAAACTTACATTGGCTTAGAAGCCTCGGCTTGGTCAGTCTGTAGTTTGTCTCCGCCCTCGACTTCCATGGTGCAATACACTATCCGATTAGGTGCTAATGACTTCAGACCTTTAACTTCCATCACAACCACCTAGAACATATTCACATATAAAATACCATCAACTTATAACGAAATTCTAATACTGTGAAAAGAATAACCTTCAAACTTTAAATGACGATGACGATGAAAGGTATAAAAATTTGTGTTCAGGATTAATTAAACAAACCAATGGTTGATATCGAAATATTTTTGATGTGGGTTTCCTGTGCTGGAATTCCAAGCGTTCCATTCCAATCGAAGTTATTTACAGGACCATAAAGCTGTGTTGATTCATTCTCAGCAACATAAGGTCCTTCTTCTACATGATCCATATCCTGTTCAATCTTCGTACCTATTGTTAAAATAATGAAGTAGCCATTACCTCAATCTGAAATGTCAAAACGACATCCATTTTCGTGAGCTGAGTGTCTACGTCCCCTCCGTCAGCTTCTCCGGTCAGCTTGTTGGCCAGAGAGCCTTGTGATCTGAAACACAGCTGCTTACTCAACCTTGGACTCGGGTCGGGTCCAGCGTTCGATCTTTTATCATCAGCAAGTTATCAACCACCAGGCACGGAAATAACCCACAACATTGTCATAACAAAAGAGATACCATTTAGAAAAATTTAATAGACAATAGGATTTATTCATTTTATTTATTTTAAGTGTCATAATTTAGAAATATTACGTAAATACACACAAATATTAAGTCAACGATGACAATATTAAAGATGATGAGTTAATTTCGTTTCATATAGACATTAAGGGCAACAATACAAATGTTAATGAAGTTTACAATACAGAGGAATTACAAAACAGTTGTTACATTAGGGTTATTATGTTATATTACACATAGCAAGGGTTCGTTAGTAAATTTCAAAGCCCCAAGCAATTTTAATTGGCCAGACATTCATGTTAAGGACATAATGCATGGTGGCATACATAACAATGGAACCATCACCGAAACCAAGAATGATTAAGCATAGCGAAAGGGAAATATTACAAACTTTCTGCTAAATACAACAACATACTAACTAATCAAATGTCAAATGACATTCTCATGTGAAACCTATAGAAGAGATTGTGGGAAAAAATAATATGTTAAATACCTTTTTGCAATAAGGGAGAATGTCTTTTGAAATTTGATTATTGTGATATATTTATTTGGATAGTGTAGTGGCTATGGTGATAAATAGCATAGATATATAATATAAATTTTACTAGCACTTTTTTTATTAAATTGTAGTTTTCAATAAAATTATAAAGCGAAGCCTTGGCAGCTTGAAGCAAATAAATAAATTATTGTTTCTTAAATATTATATATTTACCTACGTGGATTTATAAATACAAATATTGTTTAAAGTGGAAATAAAAAGAAGTAAATAGGTTTGAAAATTTAAATGAAAGCATTGGTTGGTACAAAAGCCTAAAATTGAAGCAGCTCTTGATCTAAAGTCTTTTGAAAATGTTGATCGCTTTATCTACATTTTGTCTATAGTGACTAAGCTAGTTATATTGCTTACGTGTAAGTTTAGCTCAAACTATTAACTTTTCATCTACTGGGTACGTTTTAATTCAAAGCTTAATTATTTTAAGGCAGTGGTGTATATTAGCACTTCGTCCTGCGTTGTCATGTTTCAGAGCTACTTAATATTGTTGAGACCACTGGGGCTTCTACATCATGAACACTAAATATATTTAAGGTCATCTATATCTACTGTGGTTAAACAATGACAACATAAGGATCCAAGAGGGGTTGTCTTAGGCCAGGTGTAGGGTCTTCTACACAAGACTCAAAACACGTGCGCAATTTATCAATTTTGTACTCATTACTTGTACTTCCTTCAGGTCCAGTAATGTGCCAGGGGCAGAAAGTAAAATTTGAAATGAACATGTGTTTCAATGATTGGAGATCTGAATGGATGTCAATGTCTTAAAATTTCCTAAAAGTGAACTATTAAGAAATTTTGTTCTTAACTAACGTGTCATGGTTTTGAAAAATCACATGCACTTGCTGATGGCAATAAATGATCATGCATTCAGATCTTGAACAGACATAAATCGAAAAACTTAAATATAACATGTGCAAGAGAAATATAGAAATAAACAGTAAAGATAGGACAGAAATGATATACTAACAAATTTAAAATCCTATGAAAGAGCACATTGGCATCAATTTAATGCACCTTTTAATTTTCACCTTAACAATATTTATTTCTACATTTAAATCTCATGCTTTACTTTTTCATTTAGGTAGTTTTTTAATTGATAGACTTTACAAATATGTAGTCTCATAAGATACCTATAACAACAATGAATAAAACGCTGCAATGTGTCATCTTTATTCAAACTGTACAGAATAGCAAAATTGTTTTACTGATTTTATGATTCATTTTGACCCCACTAAGTACTGAATCTCAAAGAATTTAAATTTCGGCATTATTATAGTGCGAACATATACGAGTGAGTGCGCTGTACGTTAGTTCGAAAGATACGAGTGTGACGTCACTTCGTTCGAAAGTGCACTATTACGATGCATGAAGGAACACTAGAACGATGTATGAAAAACGTTCATAAAAATAAAATTCACTGTGACACAATAAATACAAACGAACGCATGAAAATGTGCCAGGTTAGTAAACATTTCTTTATTTTACACAATAGTAAATTTATATTTAAAACTAGTGGGCCCGGCAGACGATGTCCTGCCCGATTACAGCGCCACCTATCGGGTCCAATTAAATTACGTATAAACCTTCCTTGGACATATCCAAATACACACAGAAAATTTCCTAAGAATCTGTCGAGTTGTTTCAGAGTTTTTGCGAGACAAACACACAGCGTTTCATTTTTATATATAAAGTAGAAGAAGAAGAAGATTAATAGGTAGGTACGAATATATTTTATTTAAATGAAAAAAAAAACGTTTTAGTTTATCAAACAGACATAATAATATCAATAATAGTATCTTTATATGTCGGTTTCAACTATAATTTATTCGGTGCACAGACAAAATGAAATTTACCCGTGCATTTCACTTGAGGGTAAAGCCAGTGGATTGCACTGAACATCACCCATACTTTCGACCTCACGTAGGTACGAAGTGAGGGGTAAAAATTCCATAATTCGCTACGGTGTGTACTTTCCAACTAACGTACATTGGACTTGTGTACTTTCGACCTAACGTACATTGCACCCGTGTACTTTCTAACTTACGTCACAGAATATATCTTACGTGTCTGCATCGTACTCGTACGTATACTTTAGAACTAACATACGTTGAAACTCCATACGTCGAAAGTCGAGACTCAGTGGTGAAGTTGACATTTGTTATTTGACGATGATCAAGCTTTCAAAGCACAACACATCAAAAGCAGGTTTTGTATTAATAAAAACCTTTCCCACAATAACATATATCGTCACGACATGTATTAAAAACACAAAAACATTAACAACGATACAATGTTTAGATAATCGCTTAAAATATTTCAATTGTTATTTATGATAGCCTTTACTTGCGAAATGGTTATTAAGATTTTTTTTATATGACTATGACTCAATAAAATTGACAACGTCATAATAACAATCGAAATATTATTATAGTTAGTATTGAAAAATTCCAACACAAATAGCATTTTTTTTAAAATAACTGACCTGTGATTATACCGCTTGATTTTGTGGAGGCCATACTTGGAGTCAGCCCCTCCCTTAGACACGGGGAGTGACTCCAAATTAGCCATTAATAGATTGATGGAGGACTTCAGCTCTTCGATGTACAGTGATTCCATTTCTTTCAGGACGAATTTCGGCATAAGTTTGCGATTCTAAAATAATTGAACCGTATTAATACTCGTAGTATCAAACATAGCTCCTATCTTTTCTAGTATTAAGTACCTATTGGGATATAAGGATTGACTTTATGAGATTCAAATATTTACAATAATAAAAGCGTGATCTGGGGGCAGGGCAGTGCCCCCGCCAAGTCGAGCGCGAAGCAAACACTGCCGTACCATCCTTTACTGGAACCATTAGCCGCATTTTCCCTATTTGAGAACTTCTGGATAAGACCAGAACGCAGAAATTTTCGTCATCCAGTAAGCTATAATCACATACTTAAAATCCAAAATTTCAAGTCTGTAGGTCATTTAGTTTCGAAGTTAAGCGAAAGCAAAGTTTCGCATTTATGACACTCACTCACTCACTCATGATCATCAAAATAGAACTAGTACTTCCCATAAACTCAGAGAGCTGAAATTTGGTACAGAGTTAGGGTTTAATGGCCAAATAAAGGGAAAACTATAAAAACTAGGATAATCGAAGATCTAGAGTACCTGGTGACCCTGATTAGAAAACACAAGAGCCCAACCAAACTATTAGAGATATCGACATACCACCATTACAAAAAATATTCAACTTGGTGGGCCGCTTCCAATAAAGAAAAGAAAAAAAGAAAAGAAAGATTTGTAATAATAAAAAAGTACCTCTAAAAAGAAAAAAACTGTGTCAAATAAGAAAATCTAATAAAATAAATCAATAAGCTCACGTTTCTACAAAAAGAAGTGAAATCCCACCAAAAACATTCTGTAAAAAATAGCCAAGTCTCGATGGAGTTGCTTGTTTATCTCTAAAAAAATAAAAAATATTTTACAAAAAATAAAAACTGACTTCAAAAACACTGAAAAGTTAAAAATAATATAAGAATAGGTACAGACAACATCACACTTCTATATTGAAGTCGGTGCCAAACGATGATCTAGAAAGTGTTAAAATTTGGCACCGACTTCAATATAGAAGTGTGATGTTGTCTGTACCTATTCTTATATTATTTTTAACTTTCAGTGTTTTTGAAGTCGGTTTTTATTTTTTGTAAAATATTTTTTATTTTTAACTTTTTTGTGAATGAAATCTTTTTAGTGAAAGAAACCCTAATTTAATACCAGCTCACCGAATAGCGTTTCCCTCGATTTTCATGGGATCCCATCATCAGATCCCGACTCTGGTGACCTTGGGACCACTCTAGGAGTATACTCTATCGAATACAAAAAGAATTTTGAAAATCAGTCTACAATTGGCGGAGTAATCGCGTAACGTATACACAAAACACGTTGGAAACACCTTAAAATTTAAGGGTTTTCCTCGATTTTCATGGGATCCCATCATCAGATCCTAACTTTGGTGACCATGAGACCACCCTTGGAATATACTCTATCGAATACAAAAAGAATTTTGAAAATCGGTCCACAACTGGCGGCGTAATCGCGTAACATACACAAAAAAAACATACGCATCGAATTGAGAACCTCCTCCTATTTTGAAGTCGGTTAAAAAGTAATGAAATCGAGACAAAGTCGTGCCAAGTCTAAGGTTCCCTACTGCGATTTCTTTACTATTATAGTTAATGTTGTGTGACTTGGTCGTTGAACATTCTTTATACGTTAGTGGGTACAAGTCAACGGCCAAGTCACACAACATTAACTATAATAATAAAGAAATCGCAGTAAGGAACCTTAGACTTGGCACGACTTTGTCTAGATTTCATTACTTTTTAGAGATAAACAAGCAGCTCCATCGAGACTTGGCTAGTTTTTTACAGAATGTTTTTGGTGGGAATGGTGGGATAATATTGATAGAAGCATTATTAATTTATCGTGTTTTTTACAAATTAATATCGTGCAAATTGAAAAATGGATATAAATTAAATTTTTAGAAAAACGATGAGGAGCGCATAATTAAAAAAAATGTCACTTGTAACATAATAGCAGAAGTCTCTCACACAACAACCCATACAAGCATTTTCTGTCGAACAGAGTAGTTGCTGAATGGAACAAATTACCAGAGGATGTAATTTCAGCACCAAACACAAATACATTTAAAAACAGACTAGATTAACATCTAACCAACTGTAACAAGACCAAATGAAAAGTATTGACTTGTTGGATATAGGCTCATCAGTTGTTTCAACTGTCTGCTTGTTAATCAATAATAATTATAAATATTGTCCACAAATTGTAGTACCTACTTATTATATAATTTGTCCAGAATCAGACTAATACAGAGCTTAAGGTTGCAAGTTTGGATGTTCGGGATAACCTCCGGTACTACTGATACGATTTTGAAAATTCTTTCATTGCTAGAATAATACATTATCACTGAGTAGCATAGGCTACAATTTTTTTTCCTACGGAAAAATATAAATTTCCCATGGGAAAACAAAAATAAGGCGGGCGAAGTTGCGAGAGGAAAGCTAGTAACAAATAAAATGGTCAATGACACAGCTGGCTAAGGTGAGGCGCACCTAAGTATCATGACTGAATCTGTCAAGCCCCAGCAAACCCAGAAATCAAATATTTTGACGTGACGTATTTACAAAAAAATATACCTTCTCCATTTCATTCACTTTTTGCATTCGTCCATCCAGTTCTCTTCTTATAGCAGCAGCTTGTTCATCTGCTGAGTCCAACTGAAAAGTACGATAGATTATGGTTAGATTAAACAGTGGATGTTGTGTTAGTGTGTGTTTGTTGAAATTCAAAGCTTACATCTGTTTTGTTCTCAACCATCTGTTTACACATCCACATAATGACAATTTGGATTTTTTCTTAGCACCCATAGTTTACAGTTCAATTCCTCAGGAGAATACAGTTTTGTCTGGCTGGGTCTTATTATTAGTATGTCCTATATTTCAGTTATTGACTGAAATATGGGATCAATATTTCAGTGTTTTTTTTGAGGTGTTTCTTTAAAGTAATCTACCTACCCGACAAGGTGTTATCTTTTTTAATTCCACCAATGTTTAAAGTTTGTTGCAATAATTTAAAAATTATTAGGTGACGTCACACTTACAAGAAGTGCATTGAAGAGTAGCTGATGTTCAAACTTCTTAACCCCCAAGATCTGCTGGAACATGTCGTAAAGCTGTTCTTTACTGAGGATACACTCAGCGTTGAGACTTTGCTGCTGTGCTCGGGACGGCCTCTTAGATTCATCGTCACCCGGTATTCCTGCGTTTAGAAATAGAATAACCTAGATAGTATCTTGAAACCGACCTTTGTCAGTTACGTCAGCTTTATACATGACACATGGATGTCTTATCAATCTTATCATAAATATCTCTTTCGAAGTTAGGTACAGAAATAATATTTAATGAAGTCTTTGGTTCTTATTTTAAATGTACTAACTTTTTTATTGTGTATGAGCAGTTTACAAATTTTACGACAGATTAATTAATATCTAGCTAACTTTTTTACGTTCCATACACCTTTTTTAGTATTATATAATTTTGTTTTAGGCTAAATGGGAAATTCCTGTCCATCGTAATATAAATGGTATTCTCATGTCCAGTTATGTAATCAAGCAATGTGCTGTCGTCCTATTATTTTAAATCGGATTAATTTTATGTTCCAAATAGCTGTGGAACTAGACGTAGACAACATTCTATATTGCGTAAATCAAATAGAATGTTGTCTACAACATTTCATTTTATGCCTAGGACGGTGTTAATGTATTTAGCAGATAGTCTGAATATTCGTCCGCCCTTCTCGTATGTCGCGTTTTGTCTAAATGTCACACCTCCAACATAGAATGAGACAGGACTAAATTTACTGATTTTGGCACAAATTTAGAATCTTTCTTAGGTTTGTTGTGGAAATCATTTCTGCCACATTTTTCACTTTTTCATATAGCATTTAGAAACCTTAATATTATTTTAGACATGCAATCATCAACTTACCTCTGAATGCTAGAAAAATTTGTAACGAGAATTATACAAATTTATAAAACAACAATTGCCGATAATTTATATTTGACTGAATATTAAGTCAGTGATTTTCTAGAGGAATAAATAAAAAAGAAACCAAAAATATCATAAAACGTGCCAAATTACTCATGAATGATTTTTGTTAAATATTTATTATTATTGATATAATGTTTAAGACAAACTGAACATTTGAAGTAAAGAAATAAAAAAAAACACCTGTAAATATAGAGAAATAAAAATAAATATAGATCGACATTGCATTTTTCGAATCTAATAAGCATCACAACATCAAATAACAAACAAGCAACAGCACAATACACAAGCAAATTTGGAGAATACTGGAATTTATGAACTGTCGAGTGATACCTGTTATTCCTGTAGGGGTGTGTGAGAGAGACATGTCGTGAGAGAAAAGGAGAGAAACATAGACAGTGAGACAGACGCAGGCGACACACATTTCAATATACATACATTTAACATTAAATATATCAGAAGTGGTACTATGCTAGGTAATCTTTAGTATTCTATGTAATATAAGGTTAACATTCAAGTTGGGCGCTTTTACTATACTCAAGGAATAATTTTTAACATAATAACCGCTACTGATAATAATTTAATTTCTACTCATTATATCATTGCAAGAATTATTTTCAAACTTAGATGATTTACCGTGTAACACTGTTTAGCAAGAGATAATGTGATATGGCAAATATACTTTTTCTTAAAAAAATATTAAACAAATATTATTTTGTAGTATAATTTTGTTACAAAATCATCTAACTTTAAAAGTAATAATGCTGTTATATACTTAGAAATTTTTTTCTAAAGCAAAATCCACTGATGTCATTTATTAATAAATCATATGATTTTAATATTTTATTCTAACATTTGCTCCACCGTTTCAGTAATTTCAACTTTCTTATTAATGTTCTTTATTTTAAAATAAATATAAATGACACCACTGCTATTACATACAATGAACTTAGAGAAATTCCAAATAAATATTATTTCATTTTTATTTTCGAGGCAATGGTTCAGCACACAATGAAGTTTAATAAATACGTAATAATATTCTTTTTTTTTTCGATGTATAGAAGAGTGTCTTTTGTATAGTTCCATGTGTTGATTCGAACATATCTACTGAGCACACATTTATTGTTGTACAAACATTCAAGGCTTGCAAGGACTCAAGCTTAGGAACAGTTGATGCGTCAACACGGCAGCATGCTTTATCAGTATTTCTGAGAACACTTTGGCATTAACTAAACAATCAAAACAGCCAACAATATCTGCGACTAATGAATACATAGAATCATTTAAAAGTTCAGTAACAATAATTCATGTTAATATTTTTTCTAAATGAATAGCTATTTAATGTCAATGTTTAATGTCGTTACGATCTACTAGATTTTTTATATTCATGTCATTATTTTAAAATCTGTTGGCTGTTCATAAGATTAGCTTTAGCCTTTGGCAGTTTGAAATTGATGAACAGTTATCGCCACTCACCAGTTCCCTTCATAATGCAATCAAACTTGGCTAACCATGACGTTAGGACTGTTTCCTTACTTAATCCATCGATTTCCGGTAAAGACCTGTAATTTTTTATTTTAATTATCTTTAACAAAGTCTTGATTATTGATATAGTAAGCCTTAGGTAATACAAAATAACAAAAACACAAACTTAGTAACAATGAGTTACGCTTTCAATGCAATTTTTTTATCTTTTGATATTCGGATATCCGAATTGCGTGCCCTAATAATAACGCAAATAGGCGTTATAGGACTATAGGAGCCGAAACACGCATCACAGAGTCCGGCAATGCTGCACTTGCCGGTCGCGGCAGTATTGTAAACCTTTCAAAGATAAAAAAATTGCATTCAACATAATATGATCCTACATAATATGATCTTCAACATTAATAAAAGTATTGTGAAACTCAAAAAGAAACTTCAACATTTATACTAGGTGTTTGGTCAATACCTTATCAAGCCGAAACCTACCCATGTTAACACAGTCATATACAAGTTATGGTGTCATTGAAAACTGGAAATTGTAAAAAATAATTTTCTTATTAATCAACACAGACAAATTTGTATGGTGGATTCCAAAATTAATTTTACAATTTCAAATTATCAACAACGCCATAACTTTTATAAAACTATGTTAACATGGGTAGGTTTCAGGTTGATAGGCTATTTTAGCGGAAGTAAGTAACACAAATTTAAGTACACGTTAACTTTCTATTGCCAAACCTGACTCTTTTTTCGATGTTATTTCTAAAAACTTCACGAAAATCGTGATGTGAGCACGCTCCGGACTTGACCATCTGTTCTACCCTCTCCGACTTGAGGAACACGTCGTGGTACGATTGGACAGCATTTTGGAACGCTTCGTCGGCCAGAATTTGCGTTTCGCCCTTTAAGAAGGCCTGAAGAACACACGAGATTAATTTACTAACAGAAAGTATTTCACTGATCTGACAATGTACTTCATTATATTATTATAGGGAATTATAAGTTAATTTTTTGCTAATCCAGTTACAAAAACTGTATAAGTTACAATGAAGTTTGAGTATCTAAGAATATACTTCAATTAGGTTATTGCAAATAAGATCATGTCGTACGCATATTATTGAATTATGTAGGTTAGTAGATATTTTCATACCTGAAAACGAGCTTGTATGGTTTCCAGTTGGTGTGGCGTCAGCTTAGTGTGCCTTCGCGTCATGTCTGTCGGCTGCTTTGCGTTAAAAGGGTGGGCTATACATCTTGACACGAAGACATATAATTGTAAACGACGTTTTTTATCCTCTTCTAGTTTTTCGATTTTCTCCTGCAATTTTATGGAGTCTTTTCAGTATAATAGCCTTCATAGTGGGAGTTCTGCCATTTTGTCAGATAATTAGCTCACGCTGATGAGCGAACGACTCACGTAAAGCAAACCGTGACGAGAAAAAAATGATTAAGTATTACTTTCTACAAATTCAAACTAACAACCAAAATCATATCCACGAAAGATGTCAATAAAATATTAACAGAATTTAGCAAGAGCAATAAAATTGATACACAAAGGAATTATCAGTAATCATTATGATCGTACTGTTTCACAGTACAAAGTAAGAAGTTTGTGTCAATTTAGGCAATATGAATTTATAAATGAATGTCATTACCTGCGGGTCTTGGTCCTTATCAGAGTGGCTGGCACCGGACGGACTGGGCGATGGCGCCGGCGCCTCCCCCGAGCTCGCACTCCCCGTCGAGGTCCTACGCAAGAAGGATCTACACGATCTATAGTATTATGTCGTCAATGTCAGTGAAATGTTCCACACAAACCGATCTATGTCAAATACAGTCAGCGAGGAGCCCATTTTAAGATAAAATACGTATTTGAGCAAACATCGGTGTACGTGAAAAAAATGTTTATGTATGAATCTACAATATTGACTCTAAAAAGGGATCTTATAAGAACTTTAAAAAGAAAAATCTATTGCAAATTACAAAGAATTTGAATACCAAGTAAACTTTTGCTATTATTACTAACTGCTACTAATACAGAGTGGCACATTTAGATCGGTCAGTAACTTTAAGTAACACATTCAATGATCTGTTCTTTGGAACCATGTCATCGATTTTAGTGACAAGAAAAACTGCATACCTACATAAATTTAAAAAAATAACTTGTACTCAGTTCGGGAATAGAACCCGGTTGTATTAAAAAGTAAAATCTACATTATTTCACTTGGGATATCGATAGTGTACAAGTACAAGTTGTTATTAAATCTTTTATGTAATTTTACTTGTAACTAAAATCGATAACATGGTTCCTAAAAACAGACCTTTGTCACGGTATATTACCGTGCCTTTGTATTATTTTATTTATTTTATTTTTTATTTTATCTTATAAGTAACAGATTTTCCCACACTGACCGATCTAAATGTGCCATCCTGTACGTATATCATGTAATTGTAACAATTGTTTTATTATAACTACATTTAAACTACTTACACAGTTTGATAAATTGGCAAAGCTCTCAACAATGTTTCGTGAGACGAAATGGGCGTGAGAACTATTGATAAAAGACTTATTTATTTTTCTATGTCCTTATTAGCTTTTTTTAAACTGTTGCTTTCTATATAAACACATCAACAAAGTCGTCTAAGTCAATAATGTAAACTTTGCCGTATGATACTTATCCAAAAATATATTGGCCACTTATCTAAGTTTAATAATTCATGATGACGCGTAAAGGTTCACTTTTATGTAAATTGACAGTAAAACGTAGCTGCAGGTTTTGTAAATGTGATTGTTTCAAAGTTTTCTTTCTTGTTTTTATCATTGGAGAATTTTTGTTGGTGTAGTTAGCATAACATCGATATATGTATTTGTTACTATATTTTCAACACACTTGCTCGTATAGTGGATCTAATTTTACCGCTTTTACATACCTACATAAAGCGGCTCATAAAACACGCGTGTGCTATATAATAAGTTATTATATAGCACAACAAATAATTCTCGTTCGGATACATTTACCAAGATAAAATATATAGACATAGGATTATTTTCGCGCGGGCGCAGAAGCATTCGTATTGTTCGAATAAACCGAATAATGATGTAGATGCTATTCGAATAGTAAATGTGGCAAATATCCGAATAATACGGATATTCGGATATCCGAATTGCGTGCCCTTATAAACGCAAATAGGCGTTATAGGACTATAGGAGCCGAAACACGCATCACAGAGTCCGGCAATGCTGCACTTGCCGGTCGCGGCAGTATTGTAATTTGTACTATATTTTTTTAAAGCTCGAGGTAAACAATGCTTTGTGTTACTTAATAAAAAACGGTACGTTATAAAAAGCGTTATTAAATAACTCGAAAACAACGCATCGGAAATCGAGACACGATGCTTATGATTTTATGAGAATTTTCAAGAGAGAAGAGAATGATAGACTCCGTTCCTTTCGGTTGACCCACGACACGGCTTTTTTATGAGACTATCAATCGGAAGATGTAAAGGATAAATTAAAACTGAAATTGTAAGAAGTAAGAACATTTTGATGCAACCGGGTGTGAGACTTTGTTGGTGTGTTTCTTTATATGAACACAATATAGGTAACTGCAAAAAACAAGGCATTCTTAGCACGTTTAAAATGAGAAAGCGTCTTTTAGGATCAACAAAACTTAATATTGTTTCTGGCGCATCGTATACGTAGTTGATTTTATTCTCTACCTGCACTGAACTGTTGGTAGAGAATAAATAGAGAGAGCGAGAGAGAGAGAGAGAGAGAGAGCAGAGAATAAAAATCAACTTTTTTGTATTTATAGGACAGCTAATGGTAAGATAACTAAGAATGCCTTTGATAACTATAATCACTAACCACAGCTGGCAATCTACTTATTTTATAGCATATAATGAGATACTTACGCATGTGGGGGTGGTGCTAAGGCGGCTGCTTCCCTTTGTCTAGTAGCCGGATGAAGAGGAGCAGCTAAGGGCGCAGTTGTTAAAGGGCTAGGACCTGAAAAGGTAGTAGAGCTGTTAAAATTAAATTCAAACTTGTTATAATATTATTATAAAGAGGAAAGATTTGTATGTATGTTTGTAACGAATAAACTGAAAAACTACTGGACCGATTTTAAAAATTCTCTCACCGTTAGCATGCTACATTATCCTTGATGAACATAGGCTGACATGATGACAAAATTGTGTTTTCTACGGGAAAATATAAAATTCCCACGGGAAAACAAAAACAATGCGGGCGAAGCTGCGTAAAGCTACTATTATAATAAAATGTAAAATGTATTTAACATGTTGAAATTCAAATGGTTAAAGTGTATCTCTGGGCAATACATCGAAATAATAAATAGGTGTATTGTAGTATAATCAACATATAATCATTTTTTAAATAGATCAGGCCCTATTTAGAATTGTTAAAATAGAGCCGCCCATTAGTATATGGAACTGTTAGAATTTTTAATAGTCTAGTTAAGTTTCTTCAATAATTAAACAGAAAAAAAAACGGTATTTAAAGACCCCACATACGAATCAAATGTAAAAATTAAGTACGACCGGAATACAAAACATATTTTGCTTGTTTTACATAATAACTGTTCAAAGGCAATCAAAGGGAAGCTCAGAGGAGACGATAAAGAGCGATGAATAAATTATGACTTGGGTACGATAAGCAATGAACAGGCGACAGCTGTAGTAAGTACCTAAGCTCGGAAAGGCTAATATTACCCAAAGTGTGAAATTCAATCAATTTCTTTAATGAATGCAATAATGTATTACTAAGCTATGACGAAATAATGTATGTCATAGAAAACACTTAAAAATTCTTTTTTATTTTCATCTCGAGATCAAATAATTTATAGGTACAAAGTAAGAAGGTGATTTAAAAGAAATCGTTAAATTTCGCTCGATCTAAATATACCTAAATGAAACTACCACTCACAATAAATGTCCAAATTGTTGTGCTTAATCTAAGCTGAAGTTTAATCTTTCCCCTTTACGAACAATTATAGGAAAACGGCGAAGTTAATATTTACTCACTTATTTTAATCATGGTCAAAACTATTTTTTTCTTAGGGATTCTTGGTTTTCCCAGACAGAGCAATATAACTTAAAATATTCAGTACTATCTCCTTTCTATCTTTTTTTCAGTCCGTATGTATCATATCGTTCGATTCTAATAGTAGTAACATAATAAACATAATTAATATGGTCGCTGTTAAAAGTACATTCTTACCAGGAAGTCCAGCTGTGGAGCCTCTTGGCAGTTCCGGTTTGCCTCGAACTGATGGACGTCCTCCAGCCAAGCTGCCGGGAGGGACCACTACAAAGACATTATTAAGACTCAATAATTCTGCTGACAATTTGCTCTGCTCATACATTTAGCTTGACAGCTGATAGCATAGATTTTTCTATAGCTTCACGAACAAAATTGTCCTAAAAAACTACATCGTTGTAGATACACCACTTATAAACAGCAAAAATAAGTAATTAGTTTTATTTTTTTCTGAATTTAAGGCGGACAATACTCTTTAGGTGGAATTCTTTAGATCACATAAAAAGTTGTCTACGGTACATACAATATTATACTCGTTATATTGGGTACATATGTTTTTTTTAAATATAAGGTCATTACGAAAAAAATTGTGATGTTCTCAGGACCCTAGTTACCTATGATTCACATTATATAATTATTCACATTCGTCAATAATAGAGGCGTAGTTAAATTTGCTTGATCACGAGACACAGTCAAAAGAGATCACAATAAAAGTTAATTAGGCGCACAGCAACAGAATTTCAAAATCTACTTTAAAAGTTCGTTGTTTCTGTAAGTTTAATTCTCTCACCAACGAAACCGCACAGAGAAACATTTTCCAAACAGAACTCGCAGAAAATCTCTCGGGGCAGTCTAATTACATTTTATTACCAACTCCAAGCTGCCTTTAAATGTCGGTATGCTCAGATCCTACACTGTTTTCCTGTGTTCATCTCATTAAAGTTTAATTTTCATTATAGAGATAAGTTGGAAATTATTGTGATTGACCTCGAGTGTTAATTTAAGAGAGGTAAACGTTAGCTTCTAATGTTCTAATTTCCACTCCACTCGCCTTTGCCTACCTTGGCATAGTAAACAAATGTTTTAATATTTTATGTATATGCACAACAATATAGCATCTATGCAAACAGAATATTACAAAAAGACATGACATACACATAGTAACAAAAGTGAGCTTATCTTAGCGCAGAGGTCGAGTGATCACCTACTGCGCAACGGGTCGCGGGTTCGATTCCCGTACGGGACAAATGTTTTGTATGGCCTACAGAAATTTGTTCCGGTCTGGGCGTATGTGCATGTGATATTCTATGTTTGTAACTGCACCCACGACACAGGAGAAAATCCTAGTGTGGGGCGACGTTTTTTTTAAATAATAATTTTTAAATAATAATATCTCATCAAAAGCTCTCTGTCCGATATTTTAATGTAAGTATGAAACATTGAACCGTGAGAAGAAAGTAGCTGGAGGCAATTGTGTTTCTAAGTAAGTTTTCTTTTAAGATTCCTTTTCTATTTCGCGTGTTTTTCTTTGTTAGTTTCTCCGCGATTTTTTTAGATTTAATTGTCCGATCCTGTTGAAGCAAGACGACTAAGGAGTAGAATTACACAATAAAACATTCAGAGAAAATAAGTAACTAATGAGTAATAGTTTTAGAAACTATTATTTTCTTGATTGATAGAAAATCATTTGGCTAAAAATTTGTGAATACTCATCTAAATACACGTACTCTACATAGAAGCGACAGAAAAACCCTATTTACACGTCTGAAAAGATGAGGCAATTTTTTAACATAAGCATGTTTCCTTACAAATTCAGTTAGGAGCTTTATCGCCATCACATATTCAGTAACATAGAAGTGTTGACTTTACGATATTAAATTCGGTCTTTAGGGATTGTCGGTGCTTGTTAGAATGTAATTTATGTTTTTGTTTCCGTGACCCGTTGCGTGTCGGGTTCGTGCGGAAAATACGTGTGTACCTACGGTCGGTTTGCTTTCAGTCCGTAATTATGGCCGGTATACACTTTGTTTAGTTAAGTGCTTAGTGTTTAGTAGACTGTTTAGTGTTAGGTGATTAGTAGATGCTGTCCCTACATTGTTTAGTAAACGGTGCTTAGTTTATTTGTTCATTATATGGACTAAACACTAAACAGATCTGTCCAGACGTGTTTAGTGAGTGTTTAGCTGCAGTTAGGGGTGAAGGCGAGAGAGCGGGAGGGGCGACTCGCAGAAAAAATAGAACGCGTTCCTATTCGCTAAACACTTAACACTAAACACTTAACACTAAACAGAAGCTGTCCGAACGTTTTTTTTACTAAACACTTAACACTAAACAAGCCACTCGCACTAAAAACTAAACAAACTGTGTACCGGCCATTACTGACTGAACTGGTTGTGTTTAAATTTATCAATATTAGAAAGGATAGTATTACTTAAGTGTATAGTGTACAGAATTTTCAATCACTATTTTAATGTTATTTTTTTATTTCTGATTGTTCCGATGATGTCGAAGGCACACGTATTATACTTAAATTGTGTGCCTAGTGTATATTTCATGTCTACCAAATAAACGAATTTTCTTTCTTTCTTTCAATCTCAGTAACAACTATTATACTACGCAGTCAGCAGTAAAATCAAAATCAATAGTTATTTGTTATACATGAGTGCAAAGTTGCTTTTTAACTGCGTGCTCAACTTTGATGACCGAGTAAGCGAAGGATTTTAAAATTATTAGAATCCTGAGCGTTAGCGAGGAATCAAAAGAGCACAAGGTGAAAAATCTTTGCACTCGAGTGCAACACGTAACTTTTCACCCCCTCTTAGCGAGGAAATGAAACATAACAAATTAAAAACAAAAGTACACCAAAGAGATTCAGAGTCTGAGTTTTTAACAAATTTAAAAAAAGTTGTATGATAAATTCGGCACCATCGAGATGGAAGTAATAAGGTTTAATGATGTTTTGAAATCACATACCTAGTGCACGCGATGTTCTAAATTCAAATTTACTTTAACCTCAAGCGGATAAAAACGGCTTTGGCGGTCAGATATCGAATAGCAAAAATACTCATTCCGAGATGGGGAGATGAAAGATATTCTTAATTGAAATATGGCCTGTTTACGTAATTGTTTAAATGAATAAAAATGAGTAATCAAAAGGGTGGAGTGAGTATGCCAAGAAATAAGCTTGCAGCAATTATCACTGTATTCACTCTGATTCTAGACTATGTGCAGAAGAACCCCTGGGGCCAAGAAATGGAATTTTCTAGTGGAATTCGAATATTTCTAATTTTTTCAAATCTTATGCTTGTGTTGAAACGGAAAGAATCTTAAATTCTGATCTACAAGGATCAATAAGGATGTGGAAAATAGTGTTGTCTAAGAATATAATTAAAGAAGAAGACCAGAACGGTTACCTATTGAATCGCATAACGTTTTTCGTTATAAACTAAAAATACATAATGTTAAATGCCATAATCATCAGTTGCCATAAGTCTTTATATCATAACTTCATAACGCATAATATTATAAGGCCTAAATATGTAAGGCATAACCATGAAAAGGCATAATTTGAATAAGCATAAGTAACAAAAGGCATAATTTATGTTTGCCATAATATTTCAAAGGCATAATATTCAAAAGACATACATTTGTAAAGCATAACAGACAAAATCTATAAATCCCTAACGAACTCATTCACCATAATTTCAAAAGCAAACGCTTGCTATACATTATAGATTTAATTTATTGTCTTATGTTTAAATTATTTACTATTGTTTTTTTTAACCTTATTTATTAAGAAACAGTTTAAAAATACTACATAAAAAGCTCTAATTTACGATTAATGCTAAGAAATCACGTAATAATATAAATATACTCGTATTATATCATTTTGTATACATGCAGACATGCAGCATGCATGCAGCCGGCATGCAGCATGCATGTAGCCGGCACGCAGCATGTATGCAGCCGGCATGCAGTCATGCAGCATGCATGCAGACATGCAGAATGCATGCAGGCATGCAAGCTGGCATGCAAGCAGGTATGCAGCATGCAAGACTTCTGCCATAGCTCCGGCACTGCGGGGTTCTGGCGGTCCCAAGCATGCTAATCGTCGCAGATGAGTATCGCTCACCACCGCAGCCTCCGCCGGCCAGCCTCAGCCGCGGCGGCTAGCTTATAGCCACCTGCTCCTCAGCATGCGGGCCGCCTCACCCCTCCGTGCCTTCGCGATTCTCAATAATACTCTAGGGGTAGGGCAGACAAGACTACGTGGAGTCGGGGTTGACTGAGTCGGTTTTAAATAGCACTGGTTTTTTTTAATAATTAAATATCCTTGTATGGAGAAAAATAATTCCGGATTATGTCAAAGAAGATTTATGGATACCTATTTACAGTTAATATTTTTTATAAAATTATGTCTAGTGAGTTATGCATAATATAAAAAAATTATGCGTTTTAAAGTATGCTTAATAAAATTATGGCAAACCAAATTATACCTTTCAAACATTATGATTTTTAATATTATGCCTTTCGACAATTCTGCAAATAATGTTTATGCCTATTGATATGTTATGCCAAATATTATTATGCTTTTTGATTTTTATGCCATATGATCTATGCCAATCGAAATTATGACAATTAACAGTATGCGTTTCAAAGTGTCACCGACCAGAACCCCGTCCTGGCATTCCCACTCCGGTTTTTATTCCACACAGCCTCTTCTGCAACGCATACGAGTAAGTCCCATTGCTGGGCACGGGGTGCCTCCACAGACCTAGAGTTGGTCTATTACATTACGTTGGACATATGGACAGCTGGTGTAGGATTTTGTTACGATTTGACCGTCTTTTCGCGGGGATGAATTGCGGTAAACTCTCTTAGTTGGCTCTTCCGATATTCATGCCAGTAGCACACCTCCGCCGCGAATTTAACGAGGCGAAACCGCGACACATAGTCATAAACAAACAACGGCGAATCGAATGCGGAGGTGTTGACGGCGTCTGAGCAGAAGATCGGGCGGATCCGTGTGCGACAGAGACAGCGCCATAGTTAAATATCCGAGTAAGAGCAGGCGAGCTCGCCAGAGTTCGCGTGCCGTACAAACGACAATGCGGGCGAATCGTTCAGCGGTTTCGCTTCTACGGTTTCGAGGCGGAGGTGTTGAAGGGAAGAAAAGCAACGGAGAAACGTGTATCCCGAAACCGTTACCGCACGGTGATATAGACTCTATCAGTATCTTCTGGCAATCATATGTAAGTATTCGAAATTTTTCGAAAAAAAAATAGGGCGGAAGACACAAACATATGGGGAGAGTGTAGTGAGTACAGTGTACACAGACCTGGCAGCTTCACCGGCTGCTTCTTGTGTTCGTCATCGCTGTCGTCTTCGGACGAGCTCGGGTCGATCATGGTGCTCCTGAAACAAATTCAAAATGGGTGCTTACTCTCTGTCACGCCATTTTGCCACATCCGTGTGACACAGAATTTTATTCTTCACAGTCACACCAGCCAGTGTGACACAGAATTTTTTTTTACATAACTCATACTCGGAAAGTAGGTCTGAAGTTGTCTGAGGAGCGGGTTGAATGTAATAGTTTTCAGCCCAAGGGAGAATCGTTTTCAACTGACAGCTGTGAAATTATAAAAAAAAACTATTTCTATTTTCACATTTCTATTGAACCATGTTCCAACTTTCTTTCTATCTTCCAACAGCCACTCAATTACAGCGGGATGTAAAATTGAAATAACATAAAGTTAAGTACGAGTATATTTACTTAATAGAAGAATATACATATATTTTTTTTTATTACTTTATTATAATTTACGTTCAACTATTTCTTTAAAATAACATAGATTTAGGCAAAATATTTACCATTTTTTCAAGAAAAATAATGACTGAATAGCTGGCCGACCACAGAAAAAAAAACAAAATAGGAGGGAAAGCGGCAATCCGATCTTCATTTGTTTTTTCGAGTTGTAGAGTTTTGTTTATTCTGTATTGCAGAGATTTGTAACAATGAGTTCATTTACTAAAACTTTTACGGGATTAAAACGCGTTTGGTACCTTATTTTGGCTCCGACGTTTCGGCCAGGTTTCATTAGTTTCATTAGGCGTCCAGAGGTGTGCAGACAACCGGCCTACTTGCCTTATGTCAAAGGAGTGACGGACAAGATCGGCCACGCATTGCGTGAATACTCTATACCGACAATCTATAGTCCTGGCATAAAGGTGAGTAATATGGTGGGCACCCCGAAGGATGTCTTGCCCTTACAAACACCAGGGGTGTACAAAATAGACTGCAGTTGTGGCAGCTCTTACATTGGCCAAACAAAAAGAACGATCCATGAAAGGATTAGAGAACATATAGCCGCTGTCAAAAACCGCCAGTCTAATAAATCAGCGATTGCGGAGCATCTTTTAGAAAAAGGCGCAAATCACTGGATTGAATTTCACCGTACGCAAGTCCTTTCCACTGATCGTCACTTTTATTCAAGAGTAGTACGAGAAGCGATTGAAATCAGAAAAAATCCAAATAATTTCAATCGGAAAGATGGATTTAAACTGTCAACAGCGTGGAATCCGGTGTCTGCAAACACAAAATCTCTTTTTAATTCGCAGTCGGTAAACCTCCAGAATACGGCTATCGTTCGGAATAGGGACACTGTTAGTGTTGTGTGCGGGGGTAGTTGGAGAAATAGTGTGACGGTGGAGGAAGATTCTTCATCGGACACTGAGGCGTAACATCGCTGCTACAGTCAGCCCGTGACCACGGCCGGTGAAACCTGGCCGAAACGTCGGAGCCAAAATAAGGTACCAAACGCGTTTTAATCCCGTAAAAGTTTTAGTAATTTAAAATGCAACGCGAAAGTTTAAAAGTGTAATGAGTTCATTTGATTATAAGATATGGATTATACGCCTGATTTCATAAGAGAAAAGGCTAGGAACTTTTATGCTTAGATAACTTTGTGCGGAAGCCTAGACGCACGAGTCCAAATCGAACTTAGCCGGTTTTTTCTTTGTTTTGCTTTTAGCACCCACACAACACGGAAAGAGTCTGGTGCTAAGGTCTGGTGTATTCTATTCCACTTGGGCGAAGCTCGTATATGTATACGTGCAGGCCACTAGTTAGGTAGTAAATAAATAATTGATCTTTATAGTATACTGTATGTAAGTACCTAGTAAAATGATCCATAATGCAATATTTGAATTAAGCTAAAAAAAGACAATTTTTATTCTTAATAAATTGTAAAAGAACTCTTTTCATAAATGATAAATATAATACGCAGTTTCACTTATAATGTTCACACAAGGTGCAATAGGATAAGCTTATCCCAATGTTTAAGAATTGTGTTTACAAAGAGGCAATCCGGCTTGTCGGGGAATTCATGCAATCTTCAATCTACGAAGAAAGATTTTAATAAATTCAACCAAACAAATAAGGGGCTCAAATGGAGGTGGAATGGTGGTGGTTTATACGGAACATCTTTATTTTTCAAGCTACGTGTAGAAATGGGTAGTTCTTCGAAATTTCATTCTTCGACTAATTCATCTGGCCAAAATTTAATTTCACTTTCAGTTTTGTAACACATGTTCATATGAAAATATATATACCAAAAACATATATTTCAAGAGGGACTCGTTTTTATAAAGTAGTTTTCAAAATATCGAGTTTCAAATATTTTGTGCCCAGATGAAATCGGAATTTATTACAGCAATCAAAAACAGAAATCTCACGGCTCTTTATTAAGAAACTAATCATATTTTAACAACTACAATAATATGTTTTTATTTTCAGTAGTTTTAAGTTACAGTATATCTTTTTCAGTAGTCACATCTGGTGAAGTCTACAAAAAATAAAACTGTATTATAATTCTTGTATTATATGGGAAAACGAAAATATTGTAATATTGTAATATAACAGGGAATATTCCTGATGAAACTCATTTTACCAGAAGAAGTCTCATATGAAGTGGACCTGGCAAAGCCCCGATATAGTGACCAGCACGAACGAGATAGACTTCATTATACCTGACATGCGCCGATATTCAGGGATCAATAGGGTCAATAGCAGTGCATGATCACCGTAGTTAGAGGCACTCTGCATATTAGGTATATCAAAATCGAGAGAGCACGCTTGGTGAGGTCGACTCTCAGACCGACGTTGCCCTAGGTTAAAGCTGATTGCAAGGGCTTCCATTTGGAGCTCCAGGACCGATTCGCCAGGCTGGAAACCACACAGGACCCGAACGATGCCACCGATGGCCTGATATGCGTCATCCGTGGGGCGGGTTATAAACACTTTCGACCGAAAAGTTGTGGACGTAAGTCAAAACTTACCAGCGAGAAAGTGAAGAGAATTTAATAGTGCCACGCCGTCTGAGCGTCAAGCACTTACCAGAGAGATAAAGAAGCAGATAAGACTGTCATTATATCGATTTCTTTAAATTTTTCTCTCAAAGAGTCTCTTATTTTAAGATTATAAATAGCCCGAATAGCCCTTTTCTGCAGCACAAAAACAGTCTGATTGTCGGCAGCATTTCCCCACAGTAAACTGCCATCTGAGATCACACTATGAAAATAAGCAAAGTATATACAAGTCTTGCTGTATCAACATCAGTCAGCTGACGTATTTTCCATACAGCGTAGGCTGCAGAACTAATGTAAGCATACCAACAACACATTATTTTGAAGTCGGTGTCAAATTATAACTCATGATCATCGATCATCCGCACTGACTTTAAAATGAAAAAATGTGAGTTATTCTAACATTGTTTTTTACTTTTTTGTATTTTTGAACTCGGTTTATATAAATTTTTAAATATTTTCACCGACTTCAAAATTAGAGGAGAATGTATGTTCGACTGTGTTAATTTTTTAAAATTTATGTATGTTCATCGATTTCTCCGCTATTTTTGAGTCTATTTTCAAAATTGTGTTTGTAACCGAAAGAGTATACTACTGCGGTAGTCCCATTGTCACCAAGTCATGATCTGATGATGGGATCTCGGGAAAATCGAAGGAAACCCTAAAATTTCATTTGCACGTCCAACGTGTTTGGAAATGTTCTTCTTGAAGATATTCAGGTACCTACCTACTTGCGTTTGGTCGTCATCATTTTAGTTTCGTTCGCGAGTTCATCATCGTTAGTGAGCTGATGATGGAAGGTTTCTGGTAGATTTGGAGTAAGAGGAATAGTTCTTTCAGTATAATGGGAACTTATTGACGTGTATTCTTTCAAGGGATTCAGGTGAGCTGATAATGGAAAGTGTACCTCCTAAACAAATAGTTCGATAGGAGTTCAGTAATAATTATTTCTAAACTGTTTAGAGCGAAAGACGTTTTATTTCAAAATCGTCATATTGAATACAAAAACACACTAGTAATTTGTTCTAATAGCATTTTACACTGCAGACTATACAGCGTGTTTCCACAAGTGGTTCCAATAGGATTTCGGATTACTTATGGTCCTACAACCTATAACCTACCTAATAATTACTAATTACTTACCATATTTTTATAATCTTTTTAGCAGCTCACCGAAGAAATTTTAAAGAATACAACTGAGGGTCAATACATGCCTATTGTATTTAAAAAGTAACATCTAACTCCTAAAAGTCAGGGATCTTTCCCCTTTCAAACAATGTAAATAAACATAAAAAATGAACATGCAATCGAATTCAGAACTTCTCCTTTTAGTCAGAATTGGTTAAAAATGTCCTGCCGCTCGAGAGGGAATGGTATCTGGAAATCTCGAGCATGTACTGCAGCACTCTTGTGCTGGGCTGGCAGAATGACTCGTCATCGCATAATTTTAAGTAACCCATGTCCCCAAATGGACAGTCTAATTTAAACTTCAAGGACTATGAGTGGTTTCAGTGACTCTTAATCATTGATTTACTACCAAACGTAGATAGAGCACTTCATACAAAAACGCGCTTGAAATCTGTCACCTAATCGACTATACATTTGTACGCTGTTAAATAGGTAGTTGAATATGCACACCCGAATTAAAATTACCATAAAGAAAGTACCGTATTTATCGAATTCAACCTTATTCTTTATTATTACGGCAACTATTTGAAGTACAACCGTGTGCAGTTACATCATTTCATACCTAGCCACATTAAATTTGACGTTTTAGTAATTGCCACAAGAAAATATCAACTTTATACTCTCAAACATAATGCTCAAAATTGCTTATCCAACGCATGGAAAAGAACTGCACGAGGCCCGATTGGGCAGTTCTTCACCGGCCCACTTTTCGAACGTTCATGCGTTATCTACGTTTGGTAGTAAATCAATGCTCTTAATTAAGAAAGCGACACTTGATAAATTGTCATACCGACGCTGTTACGCGAAATATGACTGCAACTCGTCAATCAGTCACTTGCGGATTGAACACTATACTAGTCCATAACATACCACTGATTTCTAGACACATTTTAACTGCTGCTTATGTAACGCACATAAAATCATTTAAAAATTTTACCATAATATTATCTTCCAATTAATCGTTTGAAATGTTATAATGAAAAATTAACTTTTGAACTACGTCGACCAGAATATTTATTAATTGGTAGCGATTTTAATCGTATCTCCGTAAGTTATCGTTATTTAAATATTTGGCCATTTGAAAGACATACATACCACACTTGTTAGTAGTATTCTAGTAGGTATCTATTGATAGGTCAGACTAAGCCCTACATATGGATATACAGAATGACGGATTTCGAGGTAATAAAAATAATATATATTATTACCCCAAAAGGAAACCTAGAAATTCAATAAAAAACGCGTATCTATAAATGGGTTTACATATTGAAGTTAGCAATAAATGTAATATACCTTTTGTGTACAAAAATTAAATTATGGAATAGTAATAAGTAGTACCTACAATTCCAGCCACAGGGAATATTCCAGGTTGCTCAGAAACTTAATATGAATCGCATAGGAATGGATAATAAATCCATTTGAAAGAACGATTAGGTACCCACATTTTCTGATCTCATCACTACAAACACAGCTAAAGAGTTCTAGAAATCAAAACGATTTAATAAACGACCGACGAATCACTTGTGCTCCAAAACAAAAGATGGAGTAGCTTTAAAACTGTGGCAATCTATTTCTGCACGAGTTGACGCAAATGTAGGCTATCAAGGGAATGGAGCTATCGCAACAAATCCGTTGATATTAGGCCCGTTACTTTGTATGCCACCATATTGCTGGAGAACGTCTGTTGTTGACAACTTCAATCGTATTTCGGATAACATAGGCTACGTTGGTTCCGCGTTACAGGGAAAATTTTCACAAAAAATGTATTGTTAGCAACAATAACCTCTAACTTCCCTGAATAAATGGGAAGGAAGGATTAGGAATGTGAAGAAGTTTATGAAATGGCTAAAGTGTAATGGCGCTGCACGAGCACGCAATGAGGTGGGGGTGATACAGACATTATTGAGTGGGGTGAAATCAATTAAGATCAGTCCTAATAATATTACACCTAAATGCTGACTGAAAGCTTGTGAGAATGGATCGCATACATGTATTCATCTATGTCCATTTGTTATCATTCTAAATGATTTAACACGATGAAATGACAATTAGCAAAATAATGTGACTGTTGTAACTTACTTAGGTGAAGTTCATACTTGTTATATTATTATAATTTATTTGTTGTAAGTTTTTATAATGCTTTAAGCTTATGTAACGGGATAAAATAAAAAGTAGACGTTGCAGAATCACACTGATTTAATTTCGATTTACAATCGGGCAGAGTTCCGTCTTAGAAACAGTAAAACAGAGAAGTGCTCTAAATATGAGATGGCGCGGCATTTTATAGTTTCTCCGGTAGTAAGGCGCTAGCTTGGCTTGGCTCTGATTGGCTGGCTTGGGCTGGCTGGCACATGGCTGCACGTGCTTGGCTCTGATTGGCTGGCTTGGGCTGGCTGGCACATGGCTGCACGTGCTTGGCTCTGATTGGCTGGCTTCGGCTGGCTTGCGATTGGCTGAGGCGGTGTGGCGCGTAACACTTAACATAAGATACAATCATTGTGTGATGTGTTCGTGCTTGAGAATAACAAATCTTTTTTTATTTTATTTTATGGTTTTCATGATATTATGATAACTTTAACCATAGTTAAATTGATAGTGATAATGATAATGTGACAGTGTTTATGGTGGAAATTTCCACATAGAGCCCTGAGTTTTATTGTCTCGCAGATGGTATGAAAAGTAGAGTATACACCTCTGGAATAAAGCAGTGTCTTCGTCTTAGGCGACTTGAACCCCTCGCTTCACCTAGGACTCTACATAACTCGCTCGCTTCGCTCAGGAGTTAAATTTTCGAATATACCGCCTGTGACGTAAGACACTGCTTTAATCCCTCGGTGCATAATCTATTATTAACCTTTCAAAGACGCGACATTGGTTTATACCATTTGTTATCTTTATTTTTCTTGCTTTATAAAGTCACTTGAAATACTGACATTCTATAATATTGAAGCGCTATAAAGAACTAAACACGCCATTTTTATCCTTTCAGTCGCATATGTAACTGTGTTTTGTACCAGTTATAAAAGAAAAAAAAGAGAAAAAATAAAATCATGAATAAGCTAAGGAAAAAATTAGTGAATTTTATTTTACATTTAGCCTCTTCTCTGAATGAAAT
This sequence comes from Schoenobius gigantellus, assembly GCA_963935595.1. Classification (NCBI taxonomy): domain Eukaryota; kingdom Metazoa; phylum Arthropoda; class Insecta; order Lepidoptera; family Crambidae; genus Schoenobius; species Schoenobius gigantellus. The sequence continues at coordinate 51,451,733 of OZ012542.1, read as the reverse complement.
CAGGCGTTAAATCCATATCTGAATCAGATGAACTCATTGTGTTAATACAATTCTCTGCTGTAGAGTATAACAAAACTCTACAACTCTTTTTTTCTGTGGCAGACCATCTATACAGCCATTATTTTTCATTTTCATCATTGAAAAAATGGTAAATATTTTCCCCAAATCTATGTAATTTTAAAATTCAAAATTCAAAGTCAATAGTACATTGTTACCCCAGAGGTGAAAGTAACTTATCTAGTCCCGAGATGGTGTTTGGCGCCCGAGCGTAGCGAGGGCACCAATAGTTCGAGGGACGAAATAAGTCTTTAACCCCATTACGAATACAAGGAAAGTAAAAATAAAACAATGAATTAGCTAAAGAAAAAACGTGTAAATTTTATTTTACATAAATCAACAACTTCTGCTTTAGCCCGCTTTCTCTTATAAAATCAGGCGTTAACTTAAACTCATTGTGTTAATTATTAACACAATGTTATACAAATATAATTAACAGTTAATACAAATCTCTGCTTTACGGAAGTATTAATAAAACTCTACAAATGGAACAAACAAATGAAGACCGCATTGCCGCTTTCCCGCTTATTTTGTTTTTTTTCTTCTGGGCCGGCCAGCTATTCAGCCATTATTTTTTATAATTTAAAAAATGGTAAATATTTTGCCCAAATCTAGGATGATATTTTAAAGAAATAGTTGAAAATAAATTATAATAAAGTCATTTCGAAAATATATTCTTTAAATACTTAATATTGTTATTTCAATTTTACACCGCGCTGTAATTGAGTGGCTGTATAGAAAGTAGGAACATGGTTCAATAAAAATGTGAAAAAGAACTAGTTTTTTCTTAAATTTGACAGCAGCTGTCAGTTGAAAGTAATTCTCCCTAGTGCTGAAAAATATTACTTTCAACCCGCTCCTCATGCAACTTCAGACCTACTTTCAGAGTATGAGTAATGAAAAATCATTTATTGCATTAAACATTGTCGTTAACAGGGCTTTTAACGTAAGGAACAAAATGTAAAGGAACAGTTGAAAGTTAATTACAATAGGGTCATTTAAAAATATATATTCCTTATAATTAATACATTAATTTATAGTTATTTCAATTGATATCGCGCTGTGATTGAGTGGCTGAGAAAGTTGGAATATGGTTCAATAGAAATGTGGAAATAGAACTAGTTTTTTTTTATAATTTGACAGCTGTCTGTTGAAAACGATTCTCCCTATGGCTGAAAAGTATTACTTTCAACCCGCTCCTCAGGCAACTTTTGACTCTTCATATTTTAATTACAACAAATTATTGATGTTAGTGTATTAAACGTTTGCAGTTACAATTTCAATCCTTATTTAGCAATATTTCTAGGTAGTTAAATTTTTACAAGTACAGTTTTGTGGTCAAGTGGAGGGTCCCGATAATTAAACAAGCCCGAAGTCTATTGCTTCCCACCTCAACCTATTATTTGAACCCATTAGAATGCTTCGAGGGGTCCCTCTGGCACTCAATTATTTTTTATGTCTTGGATAGTTCTTCTGCCATAAAATTGTTTTATACTATACAGATATGTCATAATATTATTGTGCCAACTTTGTTGTTTATATAAAAACCGGCCAAGTGCGAGTCGGACACGCCCATGAAGGGTTCCGTACGATTGATGACGTATAAAAAACTACTTACTAGGTTTCGTTCAAACCAATTTTCGGTGGAAGTTTGCATGGTAATGTACATCATATATTTTTTTTTAGTTTTCTCATTCCCTTATTTAAGAAGTTAAAGGGGGGGGGGGGACACATTTTACTTTTACTACTTTGAAAGTGTCTCTCGCGCAAACTATTCAGTTTAGAAAAAAAATATATTAGAAACCTCAATATCATTTTTGAAGACTTATCCATAGATACCCCAACACCACACGTATGGGTTTGATGAAAAAAAAATTGAGTTTAGTTCTAAGTATGGGGAACACCCAAAAATAATTGTTTTTTTTCTATTTTTGTGTGAAAATCTTAATGCGCTTCACAGAATACATCTACTTATCAAGTTTCAACAGTATAGTTCTTATAGTTTCGGAAAAAAGTGGCTGTGACATACGGACGGACAGACATACAGACATGACGAATTCATAAGGGATCCGTTTTTTGCCATTTGGCTACGGAACCCTAAAAAATATCAAGAGATTCCCCTATTCCATTACGTTTGATATTTATTGAATAAATTAAAAACACTATTCGCTATGACTAATAGGATTGCTACCAATTACTTAAGAATAATATGCAAAGACAGAGTTTAAAATAAATAAACTGACAACTAGATTCGCTAGTCGTGAGTACGCTACGACTCTAAATCCTCTGCAAACCTCTGCAGCAATAAATTCTTTGAATCTGTAGTCTTATTCAATAAGCATTGGAAGCGTGCGCCAGAAGGAATTGAATTTAAAGCTCTACCACGCTCTACGCTAACAGACTTTGGCAAAGCTTTGGCACCGACTATAGCTTATTAGGTCGCGACTGCGTTTGTATGGATATAAATTTTAGATTTTTGACACGATCGAATAAATAAAAGTGTCTGTCTGTTTCTATTGAAAAAATGTAATTGTTTTTATCCCGATTATCAATCAGTGTGGCTGAGAGAGACCACTTACTCCAGCTCTGTAAGTCCATGAACTCAATTCTCCATGGAGTTGAAGTCTTTTACTAGGTTTGGTTAGTAGTAGAGTTTTTACGCCCGTTTAGTAAACTACCAAAGTCATGTTTGTTGCCATAATGATAATGTTTGAAACACGGAGTAAAAAATCATGGAGAAGAATGAACGAGTGTCGCGTGTGCCACGGATATGCGGGGCTCCACATAGCTAGAACTTTAATTGGTCTACCTACGAAGTTGGCGTTCTATAATACTGGTCATTTAAAATGTGATTTATGTATGGCTCGCAATATTTTCTAAATTCAAATGAATTTCACATTTAGAAATATGGGATATGGACTTGTTTTATATTTTAATTCAGCCATTAGCTTTTTTACCCATTGTTCTCATTAAGCACTTAACATCTTTATATACCTATGTGTATACAGGATGTCCATAAAACAATAGATAAACCAGTAACTATAGATGGACTTCATCATGGCCACCCTTACGACAAATTTTGACCTCAGTGAAAATATCACGGTTTAAGAGATATTTATTGTTTTTTAATTTTTCGAAAATTTCCATGTGCGATTAGTTTTTATAGTGCCATTACTACAAATGAAGAGGTTTCTCGATTTCGTCTTTTTTCATTTCACAAGCGATAGATCAGCTATCAAAAACAAAGACTTTAATTTAACAAACTGGCGTAAAGTGTTCAAAAAAAATTAAAACACAAAGAAAATTTCAAATGAAATTTATTTTCTTTTGTGTTTGATCAGCTACAGTGTAAAAAAATGTAGGATGCTCATCATACCCATTATCTTAAAAACTTGCTTAGCTATTCTAGATTCCAAAAAGCCTAAGCATTCTGAATATATTTAATTTCATGACTACTTGAATAGCAAATAGTATAGAAATTTCAAAATACTGTTCTTGTTGTAATATTTACTCTAAGGTTCTGTGTTAATATAAAGGTATAATAAGCCTAGATATTCTGTATTTCTAATCTCATAGCTACTTAAAGAGTACGAAAATTTTAAAGTACTCGGTAAAAAACACATAAAAGAATTCAAATTGGCCTTGCGTCATTATACACGTCCTAGACCTATTAATAAAAGAATGTTTAATGCAGTGCGCGTAACCACTATAAAAACTAATCGCATTTGGAAATTTTCGAAAAATTTTAAAAAAATGAATATCTCTGAAACCGTGTTATTTTCACTGAGGTCAAAATTTGTGGTAAGGAAGGCCATGATGAAATCCATCTATACAGGTTTATCCATTGTTTTAGGGATACCCTGTATATAAAATTTGGGGTCACAATGTTTGCCCTGGATAAACATCTAAACGATTAAACTGATCTTGATGAAATTTGATTTTTTTTTCAAAACTCAATTTCAAAATTCAATAATCATAAATACTAAAACAACACTTCAATAGTCCAAAAACACAAGTAATAAAACTGCATTATGAATAAAAATGGGTAACATTGTCTAGAAACCACATTATTCCACTAAGCTAGCATTCTTAGTTTTAAAGCTTTTCAAGTAGGTACTATCTTTCTTTATGTGACCCGGATTTATTGCTCTTGATAATAATGTGGTAGTATTTATGGGACCTCGACCCCAAAGAGGGTAAAATGGCGGTAAGACGGGGATAACAGTTTATTTAAAAAATTCGGGATTTCATGATAATTTTTGACAAATGACAAATATTTCTATATCCCAGAGGAAAAAGGAAAAAACAAAACATCTAATATTGAGTTATCCACGCGGGCGAAGCCGCTGGTGGAGAGCTATAGGTATAGTTAAGAGTTATATAGTGAGGTCTCTATTCTTAAGGAATTTAGGTGAAGCTCATCCCTGTCTCTAGCTTTAATGACATGAAATGAGACGTAGGCGAAGAGCTACCCTTCCATAAAATAAAATATATACCATGTGTAAAGCTCCTACATCTATTATTAACATTAGTCAAGTAAACCTACGCATCCTTGTCATCGTGTTAATATGTCGTTTATACATACAAACAGTTAGGGTTACCAAAAGTTTTGGAATGATAGTTTTCGATTTTTATTTATTTTGTCACTTTTCAGGAATATTAAATTAAATAAACCTATTTTTTATTCATTTACTCGATGCTACCGTTTAAATTAATTTTTGGTTGCATGAGATCTTTATCTGGTTTGCATTTCTGGTTTGCAAGTGTAAATTACTGGGCACCGTGACATTACATCTTATGTCACAAGTTGACAACGTTCATTATGGTTCTTGTGGGAGTTGCCACTTACCATCAAGTAGGCAGTACGCTTGTTTACCAACTTAGTTGCAAGTATAAAAAAAAATGTTGACCGGACAAACGTAATGAAAACCGTTCTATCTGGTCAAAATCCGGGCATCTGGCAACCCTATACTTATATTAATGCTAACAGCAATACATACCCGAAGCTCCTACAATAATAAACTAATGAGTAGAATGATGCGGTGGAAACCTAAATGGTCTAGAAAGCATTTAATCCCGAGCCCTCCAGTAGATAATCTGATTAAAAGTGACTCGGCGAAAATTGGGCTCTTTGTATCAAAACAGGGAAAGTTTCTACAAATTCTTTTCTTTAGCGGGCGTGTCGGAATACACCCTTCACGGAATTTCGTATTACTTTAGAGTAAATTCGAAATTGTACTTCGCTTTCGTAGAAATCAGAGTTCGTGGGGGAATTAAGCCAAACGACAGTCATTTTAACAACTGAAGATCAAGATCTGTGTGAATTTTCACGGTATCGCGGAATTTATTGATACGTCTACCGTATCAAGGAAAATATTATCTTTTTAAATATTACAAGCTTATAATCACGAGTATAATATTGAAGAGTAAATTACATTATAAAGTTAATTGTGTTGCTTTTTCTTCAAATTCATGTGTGCGATACAATATTGCTTATACAATATTGTTATCATCATCATCATCATCATCACAGCCCATATACGTCCCCACCGAGGGGCTCGAGCCTACCCTATATTAGGGTGATTAGGCCTTAGTCAACCACGCTGGCCCAGTGCGGATTGTCGACTTCACATACATCATTGAATTTCTTCGCAGATGTATGCAGGTTGCCTCACGATGTTTTCCTTCACCGTAGGAGCGTCAGACATATGTACATATGAAATTCGAAACGAAAAACACATTGGTACATGGCGGGTCTCGAACCCCGACCCCCCGATTGGAAGGCAAGTGCCGAGTCCACTGCGCCACCGACGCTCCCATATATTCTCCCATATATGCTCCAATATTGTTATGCTATGAGTAAAATGCAATATGAAAAGGATTTACGTATCCCTATCAAATAAAGTAAAGGTCATATTTCATCTACCAATGCAACTTATAATTGTATTGGTAAATGGAATATGTGATCCGGTGTGTTGGGACTTGGGACCCTGATCTCTGGATCACCCCACCTAAAGACAAAATGGATATCGAGATTAGTTTAATCGTTAAACGTATGTAAAACCTTTAGATAGGCCACCGTCAGTTTCGTCAGGAATAGTTGACAAAGTTTCAACTTTTTAGAAAAAAGTATATAAATAAATATAGATTTTTCAATAAACTTAACAATAAGAGGTGATTATAGACCAAAGGAATATGAAACAGCTATTTTCTTAACAATTTCATTAGCTTTTCCAGTTTAAGAGGGTAATTAGTTCAGAGCACGACATTTTGTTATTATTGCGTGAATTGAGCTGGTTTGACCTAGGTCACACGTAATTTTCTATAACAAAATATTTTTATGGCAAAGCATGATTTAATATTACTTACCTATGTAAAATTCGAAAAAAATTATAAGACAGATTCTGAAATATTGTGTTAAATAGTAAATTCCGATTCTGAGATTGTGATCGAATTCTGTGAATGTTCTCAAATCATTGCGGTCGATTCAGCGGAGTTATATCCATTCTGCACTTTGAAGTCGTTATGGAGGAAGCCTTTTGTCCTTTTGTTGGACGGACGAATGATTACTAACATTTTCTACTATACAACAGAAATGTAAAAGTGTATTAGTCATATTAGTTTGCTACCTAAATACAACGAAATTAAAAGAAAAGCTTTAGCAGCTAAACATTAAGCAGGGTTTGCAAATTAAAGAGTTATAAAATGTTCTTGGTGAAGGACAATTTAGTATAAATTCCATTATAAATTAGATAAAATTTTTAGTTAAGTAAAAGAAGTAGTACTTAAATAAAGATTAACGAATCATGTGAAATTATAGGAAAATAAAACCTCCTACATTACGTGTGGCCCGACACACACTCGGCCGGTTATTTCACCATAGGTACGTGTCTGATATTGATTTTCATTATCTAATTGAAGGATAAGTAGATTTTCACAATACATACGTGTACCAGATCATGCTGTTTCCCTGAGGGAAGCCCTTTATACCATTCCTCCCTTGTTGGAATTTCTGCCTCTTGTTCTGCTTATGTATCGAGTCATTATATGGCTGGTCATGCTCAGCAGCAGATTCGCTCCTTCAAGCTTGAATAATGTATGATTTGTGACCTGTCTGCTTTCCACAGTCCTATAGTGCTATGCCTGTAGAGTTCTCTCATAGCCTCTGTTTGTATAGCAATGTAAACTGGTTCGAGATTCAAGAATCTCTCCACGGCCGCTGATGGAGTATTTCGTCAGCCCCCAATATAGCCATACAAGCCCGTCTCTGGAATCTGCCTAGTAGTTCCTTAGAGGTGAACTGGATGCCTTTTTTTGTGTCGGGGGAATCTTTTGTTATGCCAAGGGGCTAAGTTGACTCGACCGCCCACTCGAGTCCACCAGCAGCTGTTCCGCTGGTGTCCCCACACTGCGGCAAAATCCCCCTCCGAAACCTTTCCGCCCCCGGTGGAGGTACGGTCGGGATCGTAAGGCAAATTCACCGAACACACCCCCTGGAGACAGGCTCAGCAGTATAATCTTCGTCTAGGGAGGGGTCAACAAGGTTCAACTAATTTGTGACCCTCCAAACGGGTGACCAGGTCGGGCCTATATTTCCCAGTCAGATGTCAGTCCGACTGGGCTACTCCCTCCCCAGTTGCTGAGGGTAGTTGGAGAGCGCCTATAATGGCACGTCTTCTCCCACCCAGCCGCCTGCGGTGGGAGTGCGGGAAGTGGATTCCCTTGCCGCACCGCAAGGGAATCCACTTCCCGCACTCGCTCGGCAGCCTTCTTCTGCGAAGACGTTGCCTCGCAGAAGACGACAGCCTCCCTTATCATCGCACTAATTACCATCATTCTGATGCCGGCCAGCGCGAGGGCTCCGTTGTGGCCCAGAGCGAATGCTAACACATCGCGCTGGGGTCACCAGGCCAGGCACTCCATGAGGGTGTGCTCGGCAGTGTCGTCGGGAGCACCATAGTAATGACACTGCGGCGTTGCCTCCCGACGTGCTTCATGGTGCAGATAGTGACCGAAACAATCGTGTTCAGTCAGAATCTGCACCATCCGGAAGATGAGGCTGCCGTGCCAGCGCCCAACCCAACCCCCAACCTCCAGAACGTATGTTATAAATCTATTTATCTCTTTCCTTCGCGGAGCTATTACGTTCGGAACAACCTACCCAGGGAACTTTTAGCCCCACTCTCCTCTATCTTAGGTTTGAGACCCAGACTTTTCAAAAGATAGAGCGACACATGTTAAAAGCCAGGCTTTTCCAATAGGCTCTACACACTCCTTTCACATTAGCATATTGCTTAAGGTGACACCTAGATATTTGACGTTTGTGGACCATGGTGTCTAAATGCCGTATAGTTTGAGATTTCCAATGTTGTTGAGTTTTCTCTTCTTCGTGGACGGTGTAATTACTGTCTTTTTTCGGATTGATGCTAACCAGTGTCTCCTTGCACCAATGCTCAACCTTTTGTAGTGCCTCCTGCATTAGGCTGGCTCGGCATCATGCCGTTGACCAAGTTGATTTCAATGTCATCAGCATAACCTCTGTGTTCGGTAGTTCTTTAAATAGTTTTTCGATTAATTATTCTATCGTTAGGCGCCAAAGTGTGGGAAAAAGGATTCGTCCTTGCGGATATCCTTTGGTTGTCATAATAGGTACTCATTGTATCGCCCAATATGCTTCCAGTTATACTTTGCTCAATGTATCCATCTTAGTATGGTATCGTTGTTGCCATGCAGTCTTGCCACTCTGCTAAAGTAGTCAAATGGGGTTTCGTGGAAGGTGCCCTCTACATCGAGGAAGATGTCTAGGCTTATCTCGCTAATCTAGTGCGCTTTCGATCATGTTGACAACGTAGTCTTTATTGATTTTCATGTTTAATAAGCAAACTGCATTCCCCGTAGATGTTGTTTCCTGAGCGGTCCGTCGCGGATATAGCTGTAATTGAGTTACTCCATCGATTTTAACTTTTCTTATCCGCCTAAAAGCTTAAATGATAACTTTTCTCAAAAAACAAGATTACTACTCGTCCAAGTAAAAAAATATAAGATACGCAATTTTTATCATCATTCAAAATAACTTTAACTAAGATTTATTCCTCAGCCGGGAATTTAAGACTAAGGCTTTTTCCACTTAAGACTGATAATAGGTATATTAAGAAAGTTATTTGGATGTTTCGCCACAGCCAGCTGTCTGAGTGGAGGCATGGCATACCTATATATAATGGCAAATGTCGTGCACGTTTGAATTATATTGTTAGTAGGTAAATAATATAATTCAAACGTGCACGACAAGTTTAACAGCATGTCGTGCAAGTTTTTATTTATTTATTCAGGTAGATTCTTACCGATATACCCTATAATTTTAATGGTTTTATGTACGACGTACACAATTATATGGAGTTAGCAAAGTTGTAAGAAAGTTGTTAAATTAATTTATTTAAGCATATCGATTCACAACCGAAAGATATCACGTATCATAGTCACGTTTATATGAATTTTATGTTGATGACATGTTCATTATGCTTGAGAATCACTGCGAGCCTCTCAAATCAATCGAATTCCCATTGTATGTATTTAATAACATACCACTTTTTCTTTTATTACCAATATTCTCTGAATGCTTTCGTATCTCACTTATATTTGCCTTGTTAACTTATCAAAAACTGCTATCATAAAGTCTATTTATATAATAGTATATATTTATGTTATTTGTTTTGATGAATCTTCGGAGTCCTAGTTAGCATGCCAACATGAGTACAATCGATTTCTTTTATTATTTTTGTCGATAGGGTATCATTTTTGATTATTTCTTTTTAAATGATACTTACCAATCATTGGTATTATTGTCTTTTTCACACAATTCTCACACGCCTTTATATTGCATAAGTACTTGCATCCTATGTTTTGGACTGAAATAATCTGAGTCCAAACATTATATGTAACACATAAACAGCGATAATCGATTACTGAGATTGTCTTATAAATGTTTATATCTTAATAAGCGAAATAACCGAAACTTCATCATTCATTTTGATAGTATTCATATCGAATAGGTAAAATCATTAAAAGCAACTATTGCATGCCCACATTTTTGGACAATAGTATTATTTACTTACTTATACTATTTATTACTAATTATTACCTACTTTATTATTATTATTCTTTATATTTCAGGTTCTAAATATATCCGTTAAAAATTGGTGCTGAAATCGCGACCTTTTGTATCGTTTTGAGTTTTACCCCGAGCATCATTAAATATACATGTCGTCTACACATGGCGGGATTACAAAATCCTTAGCTTTATATTCCACTAAGTATTCAACAGAAAAGGAACTTTTACTACCTAACGGCTTAAAAAAAGGGTATTCTGGAGTGTTAATGAAAATTTAAAAATGTACTCAGCCATATTGAAGTTCTATTTAATTTTTGCTAAGTATACAGGGATTCCAGACGCGGATCCAGGGTTTGGTTTAGTGGGGGGAAAACACTGTGGAGGATGACTGAAAATTCAACCTATACCTTGAACGCGGTTATACCTATTTGAAAAAAATGATTAGCAACAAATTGACCACTATTATGTCGAGGTCGAATATGAGCGGCTTCTGAGATATCCAGTTTTTAAGATTTTAATGTAATTTTGGACCTTCACCAATAAACATAGAATTAAAAATAAATACCCCTTTCTGGTTAAATTGATATTATTCTCAAAGTTTAAAAGCCGACAGTCGTTGTTAGTTAGATATTGGTCAAAAATTCTCAATATCTCTAAAAATTACGGGTTCTAGGTGAAGTAACTTTTGTTTTGGGATTTATTTCCAATGTTCCTGGCAGTGATGCATGAGTTAATTACGATTCTCAGTAAATGGGAGTAAACGAGTAGTGATGTCGCTATGACGATTTAAGTAATCGTCACTTTTGGCTATAATTCGGATTATGATTATTCCTATACATTTAATCTATGCATGAATAGCTCAAAAAATCTGAAATATCTGTATTGAGTAGTTGACTGATCTATTTTTTGTACAAACGTCTTTAATTTATCATAATTAATAAAAAATGAATGGCGGCGCTAGTAGTGGGTACTGTGGCCCCTTGACAGCTGCGATAACTGCGATTAAGCCTTAGTCAGGCCAGCGTGGTTTGACTAAGGCCTAATCGCCCTACCATAACTGGTCAGGGTAGGCTCGTGCACCTCGGTAGGGACGTATATAAGCTGTGATGATGTCGTTTTTATTTATATCACGTATTTTGAAAAAACGATCGATTTTAATATAATTCACTTTTTATAATATTTCCTCAAATCAATTTTTTCGCAAATCGGCTTTGGCTCTAGTTTCGGCATTAGCATTTTCAATTCTTTTTGGCTTTGACTTTTTATAATCATCATCATCATCACAGCTCAAATACGTCCCCACCGAGGGTCTCGAGCCTACCCTAAGTTAGGGCGATTAGGCCTTAGTCAACCACGCTGGCCCAGTGCGGATTGGTCGACTTCACATACACCATTGAATTTCTTCACAGTTGTATGCAGGTTACCTCACAATGTTTTCCTTCACCGTAGGAGCGTCAGAAAAATGTACATATGAAATTCGAAACGAAAAACACATTGGTACATGGCGGGTCTCGAACCCCGACCTCCCGATTGGAAGGCAAGTGCCGAGTCCACAGCGCCACCGACGTTCAAAAAGTTGACTTTTTATATCGTTTAATAAATATTGGCCCGTTGAAAAATTGAATTATTTTTATTAAATAAGGCTGCTCAATTTTTATCCGGCATATTGAGACAGACACTTGTTTAGTTGTTTCGCCACAGCCAGTTCTCTGTGCGTATAGTCACATAGTCACAAGTAAGATTGTGGTATTGGCGTGTAAGTCATGGCAATAATATTTCTACTAATAAAATAACACAAAATTTACCTTCATAACAGCAGGCCGTAACCAAGCAACGTAAACTGAAAGGTCATAGTTTGAATAAGCAATAACGTGCACGACAGGCTGTAAAACCAAAAGTGTATTTGTTCAGGTACGAATGTCACCCAGGATGTCAAAGTGGAATAATCCAGACTTCTCACGATATATGATTGTGTTTCGTGTACTTTTACATAGTTAGCAATCGCAAAAAACTTGATTTCGTAACTGTGAGTCCGTTAAAACATAGCGATTCATAAACAAAAGTCATCACGTATCATAGCTAAGTCGGTTTATATGAATTTTATGTTCGTGACATATTATGCTCGGGATCTCAGGAATCGCTGCAAGCCTCTGACAATTGTATTTGACACACCACGTTTTCTTTCACCAATATTCTCTGATTGCTGTCGTTTCTTATATTCACGATATAACCTTATCTATAACTGGTATCATGAAGTCTATTTCTCTTATAGTATTCATGTTGTTTATTTAGATGAACCTTCACAGTCCTAGTTTGCATGCCAACGCGAGGACAATCGATTTCTTTTGCTTTGCTTGACTTTATGCTGTTCACATATAAAGCATATGGATTTCAGTTTTATGCTTCGACAGAAGGATGCACTCTTATAAAGCTGCTCTTGTGATATATATACTCTAAGTCTTGGAATGATGACGTATCCTAACCTTTCAACACGGATCATTGCTATGTGTAGTAGAGGTGACATTAAACTTAGTTGCGTTACGTTCACATTCCGAAGGAACTTATTTAGTATCTACTATACTTATAACTAGCAAAATATCCATTTAATTAAACTCATTCTACATTCTATTTAATCTATTTAAAATATATTCATATAATGCGCTGGTGCGATATTTAAGTGGCTACCTTTTCGTATAAATACCTACATATAGGGATAAGAAAATCCGGGAATGCGTTAAAACTAATTTATTAATAATCTTCTTTAAATATAACACCGCACACACGTCTTACATTTTACGAGTATTAACCTAAGTATCTTACTGTCAGTCTCTCTAGTATCCTCCTTTCTGTCAAGCAATGTTCCGTTAAGCAAGCAGGCTCTTACATTCCAGGGTGCGATGTCAGAACACCTCCTCGTGGTGCACCCGGCAGATTTTCTGCCGCGGGCTAAGAGTCTGACAGCTGCCCCCGTGGAGGGGGGCGTGGTGTGGCCGGGCTTAACTCGGCGGGCCACATCACGTGGCCATGTGGGGCGTCACCTCCCCTTCTTTTTGAAGATGGGGTTGTGTGTCGCCTGGGGACCCGCTAGCGGGTCATGGCGCGTTGCGCCTTGTGCCGTTGACTCTTTGGTCGGGTTGGTGCGGGTCCTTGTTGAGCTTCGGCATGTCGTTGTTCCGAGGCTGGGAGACTCGTAGAGCTCCGGCGTGTCATTGTTCCAAGGACTGAGGCTGACCCAATCACTGTGTGGCTTCGGCACACTTGTGCGGCCCCCATGAGGGGGGCGTGGGATGGCCGAGCGCTACTCAGCGGGCCACCTCGTGTGGCCACCGTGGCCGTTTTTTGCGGTGGGTCGGCGCTTTGGTGCCGCTGAGCTTCGGCTCGTGTGCGCGGTGGTGGATCCAGTGGGGTCTGCCGTCCAGCAAGCCCGTTACCCCGCACTGAGTGGGGCCGGGAGCCTGGCGCACTGAGCGTCGGGCTGCGTGGAAGAAAACCACAGTAAAAAATTACCTCCCGGAGTATACCCCGGGAACTCCTCTCCATCTCCATCTTGGAGAGGGTGTGAGAAGTCCGCCATTGGTGGGCAGGTGCCGCGGACGGGGTTATGGTCGGTCCGTAAAGGTTCCCACGACCTTGTTCGGCAGCGGCGCGTCCTTTGGACGTGACTGCGCCAGGCGCCAAAGAGGGCATACCGAGGGGTTTAGTGGGTAGTCGCTCGTTGCGGAGTCCCACACACCCTTGCCCCTGCGGGGGCTTGGAAGGTGCGCAAACGCATTCCCCTCGTAAAAAAAAGGCTCTTACATTCCTTTTCACACATCCTACACTCGGCCGTCCTGCATATAGTTTGCCTTCAGACTATCTACGAGTATCACGACATATCTAACAAAACAATACTTAAACAAACAAATAATAACACAGGTCTACAGTGGTTTTCTTGCCGCCAACCCTATAACGGATTTTTTGGATATTGGGTACCCCGATTAAAATGGCATACTTACTTATTTTTTTAATGCTATGTGTAGTTTTTGAGATATAAAATACACCTAAAAACACAATAATCTTATTTAAAAAATTTAACTTCATTCTTTAACGGTTAGGCAGGTTCTTTTTCTGATTTTTTTTTCAATGAACATCATTATGACACTCCTGAGTGATACTCTAGCAATAATGTGCTATCATTATACTCATCCTATCGATCTTGGTACCTGTCATCTATTACTTTTAGATCTCGATGGAAAAGCTCTCTTTGTTCTTCGCTGTAGAATCAAGATTTTCAGGGAATTTGTCCAAGTGGTTAAGGAAGTAGTGCACTTGGTGACACTTTGAAACGCATACTGTTAATTGTCATAATTTCGATTGGCATACATCATATGGCATAATAATATAAAGCACAACATATTAATAGGCATAAACATTATAATGAACAATTGTCGAAAGGCATAATATTAAAAGTCATAATCTTTGAAAGATATAATTTGGTTTGCCATAATTTTATTAAGCATACTTAAAAACACATAATTTTACTTCGCATAACTGTTACTATTCATAATTTTGTTTAACATAATTTAACTATGCATAACTCACTAAAGACATAGTTTTATAATGAATAATAACTGTAAATAGGTATCCATAAATCTTCTTTGACATAATCCGGGATGTATTTTTCTCCATACGAGGATAACTTATTATTAAAAAAAACTAGTGCTATTTAGACCGACTCAGTCAACCCCGACTCCACGTAGTCTTGTCTGCCCTACCCCTAGAGTGTTATTCAGAACCGCGAAGGCACGGAGGGGTGAGGCGGCCCGCATGCTGAGGAGCAGGTGGCTATGAGCGAGCCGCCGCGGCTGAGGCTGGCCGGCAATCAAGCCGAGGCTGCGGTGGTGAGCGAAAGCCATCTGTGACGATTAGCATGCATGGGACCGCCAGAACCCCGCAGTGCCGGAGCTATGGCAGAAGTCTTGCATGCTGCATGCCTGCTTGCATGCCAGCTTGCTTGCCTGCATGCATGCTGCATGCCTGCTGTACGACTACATGCCGGCTGTATGCATTCTGCATGCCGGCTGCATGCATTCTGCATGTCTGCATGTATGCAAAATGATATAATATATAAATATTATTACGTGATTTCTTAATATTAATCGTAAATTAAAGCTTTTTCATTAAGTATTTTTAAACTATTTCTTAGTAAACAAGGTTAAAAAAACAATAGTAAATAATTTAAACATAAGACAATAAATTTAATCTGTTATGTATAGCAAGTGTTTGCTTTTTAAAATTATGGTGAATGAGTTCGCAATGGATTTATGGATTTTGTTAGTTATGCTTTTCAAATGTATGTCTTTTGAATATTATGCCTTTGAAATATTATGGCAAACATAAATTATGCCTTTTGTTACTTATGCTTATTCATATTATGCCTTTTCATGGTTATGTCTTACATATTTCGGCCCTATAATATTATGCGTTATGAAGTTATGATATAAAGTTCTTTACAACAAAGTTCCACATAGTGTATCTGACTTGCCTTTTCATAAGTTTAAAGCGCATGTAAAAAAGACTCTAATGAGTAAAGGATATTATAAAGTCAACGATTATTTAAATGATGCCAATGCCTGGTGTTAATATGAAGTTATTATTCGTTATAATGTCAATAATCGTGTTGTTGTGTATAGCTATTGATGTTAACAAATGTTGTTGGCAGAAAAGAACTGACACTGATTTTGAATTAGACTAAGTTATCAAATGTTTGGTAACAACATAATTTATTGTATTATGATTAATGTATACGTCTATAACTTATTTTTTGACATTTTAAGTGTATGTAAGCATACCGATTGTATTTTTTAAAAAAAGTTTCAATGACTATGTAACAAAACCAAAATTGTAAATGGCGATTTAAAAGAGGAGATAAAAAATTTGACCTTTCGAGTTTCTTGCCTGTTCTTCTCGAGAAGGCTCTCCCAATTTCCGAACAGGTGTAGATTCAACTTTTTTTTTTCATTACTAATTGTATTTGCAGACATCTTGAGTAGGTATATTCAGGATGTATGCACATACAAGGTTAATTTTATGTTTCCTTTAAATTAGAATGTTTTGCTTTGTTTTGACGTCAATAAGTACCTGTAAAGGCCTAAGTTGAATAAAGATTTTTGAATTTGAATTTGAATTTGAAAGACTTATGGCAAGTGACGATTATGGCAATTAACATTATGGATTTTTTGTTTATGACGAAAAATGTTATGCGTTTCAATAGGTAACCAGTGCACTTTTATAATCGTGTTACAGCCAAGACTTTTAAAGTTATCTTAAGGTGTTGAACTAATTCTTCGAACAAAACTGTCCTTTTATTACTTAAGAAATTTTGATAACTTTGACGAACAATTTCCAACCTACTGATTCCAAATTATTCATCGAATTTATGAAATCGTTGTCTTTCATCAAAGTTTTTATTTGAAGCCCATCAAAATACCAGCTTTTAGATACCCTGTACTTAAATGGGGACATTTTCTTGAAATGAAGGCAAACCACGAACCAGTTTTATCTAAAGTCTTCACTACTACAGTACTGCTTTATCCGCCCTAATTTGATCTGCAATGGCGGTAAAATGATATAATCCCTGGAAACCTTTTATGTGTTTATCACGTTTTGTTTTCTAACAACCATGTTTTCTCTTATGGACCACTATTTTTTGACCCCATGGCTGATTTGCTCTGTTGTCCCAGCATGGAAAGTTTGTGAAAAACCTACCTGTTTTGCTGACCTGATGAAAGGTTCACTATTTATAAATCTACGCACATTACCTATTGGTGATCCCTATTAGTAAGTTTTTCTATACAAATTTTGATTTAAAAATATTCAAAATAGTACTCCTTTTTTACGAAGGCCATTATAGGTTTTCAAAATTTTTTTAACCACATATTCACCGCAAATGTATCAAAATGTATTGTCACTTAAATAATAACTCCTAGATAATGACATAGAGATATTATAGGATAATCACATAAATAGACGGAATTCGAACACAGTACCTAAACATGAAAAAAATGATATTTTTATCCGATGTGGGTAGTTTAAAAACTACACGTAGTTTTGACGCTCTAAAACTTTTGCACGACTTAGTATTAAGTCAATCATCAAATTAAAACACAAGATTGCCAGCAACAACAAAAAAATTTTTGTAGGCCTGTGTAATTTTTGTAAGCAGAGATCCATACATAAGTAAGAAAATGAAATCAAGTCCCCCAATTCATTAAGCACAATCATTAACAAAACACATTACAAAAACAAACTTATTCCTCTTCTTGTCGCTAAACATTTCTACTCTTCAATAAAACTAATTAGTAAATAATCACTTCAAAGTAAGTTCAAATCATCACTTTCTTTTTTCTCTTTTTATATTTTTTTATATTCATATAGAGTCTTCACCATATAACCTTGTGCTCTAACTGGCATACCATCCTTTTGGTCAGTTACGCTGTCTTCTTCATTCTTTGTCCTTCAAACATTTAATCACGTTCTAATTTGCACTTTCGTCGCCTCATCTTGCTTTTGATGATTTTGTTCAGCAGCTTCCCACCGTTATCACCACGTATATATTCCCAGTATATACAGGTGGTGAATTGTGCAATATTGTGTTTTCCTTTCGTTAAGACTAAATTTGGTCTTTTCATAGCTTCTAAACTATTGAATTGGCACAACTATGGATTCCAAATTCGTGTTATTGCTCGTTATAGAGTATACTCCAAGGGTGGTCCCAACGTAACGAAAACTAGCATCTGATGATGGGATCCCATAAAAATCGAAGAAAACCCGTTTAAGGTGTGTCCAACGTGTTTTGTGTGTATGTTACGCGATTACTCCGCCAATTCTAGACCGATTATCAAAATTCTTTTTGTATTCGACAGAGCATAGTCCTGGGGTGGTCCCAAGGTCACTAAAGTCAGGATCTAATGATGGGATCTTATAAAAATCCTTATAAAGTAAAACCTTAATTCGTTTATTTCGCTGGTATTAAATTCATGTGAGCTGGTATTCAATTAGGGTTTCTCAATTCACTATAAAGATTTCATTCACTAAAAAGATAAAAATAAAAATTATTTTACAAAAAAATAAAAACCGACTTCAAAAACACTGAAAAGTTAAAAATCATATACGAATAGGTCCAGAAAACATCACACTTCTATATTGAAGTCGGTACCAAACAATGATTGATGATGAACAATTTAAATTTGGCACCGACTTCAATATAGAAGTGTGACGTTATCTGTACCTATTCTTATATTATGTTTAACTTTTCTGTTTTTTTTTGAAACTGCAAACATGTTTCAAATTTGTTCTTTAAGTTCTTCCCATGACTAAAATGTAGGCTCTGATCTGAGCCACGTTAGTGCCGTACCAACTAACGACTAGCGGGCAATGAGCAACTTTTTCCGTGTACTCCATCCAAAGATCTTCGCTTTATCTTCGTATCCAAACAGTAAATTTTTTATCACAGCCACTAAACGCCGTGGTGTCGCAATTAAAGCGGATTTTGATCCCGCTTTAATTGTTTATATTTTGTCACTTCAAACAAAAGAAAAATCTTCTCGTTTCGTCACCTCTTGAAAATATTTCTTTGGTAATATTTTGGTTTTGTTTGTTTCCGTTAAATTTAATTATCCCGGACGAGCCCACAAAATTGTAGGGATAAGTAAATCCGGAAATGCGTTAAAACCAATTTATTAATAATCTTCTTTAAATACGTCACCATGACGTCACCGCACACACGTCTTACATCTTATCAGTCAGCCAGTCTCTCTAGTATGCTCCTTTATGTCAAGCAATATTCCGTCAAGCAAGCAGGCGTCGTGATCATATATGTAGGATGTGTAAAAAGGGATGTAAAAGACATTCCTTTTCACACATCCTTCATACATCATCACGACTACCTCGAATTCTCGAAATGCTTTCATCATTTTAATTAAGTGTAAAGAGGTTCTTGACATGAATGAAATAACGATCGAAGCAATCGTACTGTATAATTAAAAAGATGATTATATAGCACATTATATTCCTAAGAATCCACAAACAATTAAGTGGTCTATAATTGGATTGATGCACCTTAGAATCGACAAATTGATGAAGCCCAAGAACCTCTTTAAAAGGATAAGTAAAGATATCAAATTGAAACATCGAGAGAGAATATAAACAACGAATGAAAGGGAATTGGATTGAAGTCATATAAATATTAGTCTAATGTATTTTGTATTTGCTTACATGTCGATTTCTTATAAATTTATGCTAATATGGTTACAAGAAAATCTAATTTACGGTTGTCATTAATAGGAGTTTAATACGTTCATGTGAATAGACAAAGGTTGGAACTGATGTACTTAAATGGACGTAATACTTAACTGATATACTGTGTGTGTACATCAGTTAAGAGGTTTTTTGGGAATATGTTGTAGATAGCAAAAATAGACTTATCGGTAAGTATAATCATTTCCGTTATTGTCGATCATAATGATCAGTAAGTGTTTGAGAGGCCAAAGGTGCTAGCTTCATTCTCGCAATTTAAGATCATGTTTTGTAAATTCATGAGCATCCCAGGATGTTTAAACGTCAATGTTATACAAGAGTTACGTGTGAGTTACGAGTGTCACAAGAGTCCCAAGAGTCACTCAAGTGTTATATAGAAAGTGACGATAAAGCCGAAGATGGAAGTGAGTTTCAACTGGATTCTCTAGGATCTGACTATCTTACCTCTATTATCGGAAACAACAATATTATTAACATTGTTATTATGGCTATTAGCTTAGATAAGATGGTGGTAGCTGACCAGGGCCCTGAAGCCCTACCACCAACCAAAGCAAGCAGGAAATCTTCTGCCCCTATAGAAAATACATTATCTCTACATTAATATCGACAAATATTTTGTTCGTAGGAAAAATGTTTTACTTGAAAGGCTAATGTTAAATAACATTAGTACTGATAAGTATGCAAATTGTTCTGAAACGCTCATCCAATTAAGTATTGCATCAGTTTCTAAGTAAACAGTAGTTCAATACTTATTATCTACATTGCTCCTAATTGCCTTAAGAATAAAGTTGATTTTAACAAAAATGGTGTAGGCGAAACAGTTTAAATAAACTTACTAATTAAATTAGATATACGTACTGAGTTCTTCTATTGCTAATAAATAATTTACCTAATTATGTGTTAAACATTTGAGAGAGAAAAATCAATTGTATATATTGATGTTCATAATTACTTACTGAAAAATATTTAAAAAAGCTAAGCTTTCGACTGCTCTACAAACATTCAATATCAATGCTAAACTCTTATCTGATGAAACTAATAAAAAAGTAATAGCCCCTAAAACTTGCGCATGGCTAATAATATTTTATCAGCATTTTACCACGCAGTGTAACTTCAAGTGGCCAGACTACATAGTTATATCATACATACTACACTAGTTACATAAAACTAGACTGCAGTAAATCGGGGATAGAAGATACCATAACAATCAAATTTGCAAAAGCCACATGGAAGATAAACATATAAAAGATAAAACAAAAGAGCATTTAAAAAAAATAATTAACTCACCTCTAATAACTTCTGTTGGTTATAAAAGTTACGAACTACGCACTCGCGAACATTTTCAACTGAGCAGAAGCGTTTTGGAAATAACGATATTATTTATTTTCTTTTTTTAATTTTAATATTTACAACGCTATTTACAATACCGTGGGGTTTTCTC
The DNA here is from genome assembly GCA_963935595.1 of Schoenobius gigantellus. NCBI lineage: Eukaryota > Metazoa > Arthropoda > Insecta > Lepidoptera > Crambidae > Schoenobius > Schoenobius gigantellus. The sequence goes on along the minus strand of OZ012542.1, from coordinate 51,430,830 downwards.
CGCTACTAACTGGGCTGTGCTAAACGTCAGTTTGTCCGCATATGTTTGACGCATGCGCGCAGTAAAATGGCGGATAGCGCCGACGGTCGATAGTTGGCCCGTGATAAGGTATCGCAAGGCTACCCCCATACTTGGTGTCATTGTGGAAACGGGGTGATGTGAAAACGAGGTCACGGATTCGTATTCCCGCGTTTCCGGACAATGATGTTGCTCGAAACAGTGTTGCTGGCTAAAATAATTTATCAAAATATTGGTAGTATCTATGTCGCGGAAGATTAAAACGACAAAGTTTACAATTTCAACAAAAGCTTTTAAATCAGTCGTTCACGTCGAATATGTATATAAAAATGAAAAAGAACATACTTAGTATAAATAATAATAACTTATGAGTTAAAATTAAGATAGTCTTATTATTTACTTATTCTGTTGTTTGATTTTTCCATTTATTCTTTTTTGAGAATATTTAGGTGTTCCACAAGGGAACAAAATAGTACCTGTACCTGCCAATTCCTAGTCCGTATTGTGGCATCGTTGATCTTTTTTAATAAGCTGTACATACCACTCTATAATCTATGAGTATTTTATACTAACAGAATTAAATATTATCAACTGAAACGAAGATCAACAGATGACCAATTGCTATAATTTATAATAAGGTGAATGCCAACGATCGAGCGTCGGTGGCGTGGACTCTGCACTTGCTTTCCAATCGGGAGGTCGGGGTTCGAGACCCGCCATGTACCAATGTGTTTCAAATTTCATATGTACATTTGTCTGACGCTCCTACGGTGAAGGAAAACATCGTGTGGCAACCTGCGTACATCTGCGAAGAAATTCAATGGTGTATGTGAAGTCGACCAATCCACATTGGGCCAGCGTGGTTGACTAAGGCCTAATCACCCTAACATAGGGTAGGCTCGAAACCCTCGGTGGGGACGTATATGAGCTGGGATGATGATGATGATGATGAAGGCCAACAGCTTTTGGTACTGTCATCTTTATCCATACACTAATAGCTTTCCTCTCGCGGCTTCGCCCGCGTTATTTATGTTTTCCCGGGAAAATTTTATATTTCCCCGCAGGATAAATAGCCTACCGCTCGCGACTTCGCCCGCGTTTCTGTTTTCCTGTGGGAATTTTATATTTTCCCGTAGGAAATTCGTATTTTTCCGTAGGAAAATAATTTTGTAGGCTATGTTAATCAGGGATAATGTAGCATTCTAATGATTCTACAAATCTTTCCTCTTTATAATATTAAGTATAGATTACACGCCCACTTCTTGGCATGGTCTTTTTCTTCTGGTCCTGAAACTTTCCAGTTCCAGTCCAGTTAGTGTATTTCGGCGACCTGGGGCCCTATTTTTGGAATCATTCGCCTGGCGTCGAGCGTTCGTCAAGCGAAGTCTGTGCTTGATTTCTACTAATCTTCGATTCGTTTTCGATGATAATATAACATTACAACAAATATATCAATATCATTTTGATTTTTATCAAAAACGAAATGAAAATAAGTAGAAATCGAGCGAAGACGAGACGCTTGATGAGCGTTCGACACTAGACAAATGATTCAAAAGTAGAGCCCCAGGGGCCTTACCATGATTACTTCTTACAGCAAGGATAAAACAATATTGAAACAGAGACATCGCTTTTGCTGCGTATAGCGCCATCCCGCTCTCAGTGCGGTTTTAATATTGTTTTGAGCGATCATGGATAGGGGCTGGAAATTGAAGTCTGAGGGGCATATGTGCGCTCGGCTAACAATTGCTAAAGTTAAGCAACCTCGGCGTGGTCAGGTCTATGAAGGGTAATTAAAAATTCTCCTCCATATTTTGGAAGGTGACCGATAAGCCGTAAGGCGGATTATTAGTAGGTATTATTATTCGGATAAATTAATTAATACTCTATGACTCAACGATAAATCAAAAAATAGAGCAAGGTTTTTACGACAGTTACACCATTAGGCACCATTGGCATAAATATTTTTTTTAAAACGACATGGGTAAAACTGCTTTTGTTCGCCACCCATGATGGCTGGCGATCAAAAGCAGTTTTCCTCATTGACCAATTATGTAGTAGGTATGTACGTATCAGCGTTGCCAGATTTTTGTTTTGGCAAGTCGTGATTTTGAAACTTTTTGAGGTAAAAAAGCGGGATTCTTTCGTCAAAAGCGGGACGTAGTAAAAAAACGTATACCGGGTGGAAAAAAAAGACCGTGGTTGGAGGAAAAGTACCTTTAATATTGATGATGGCAAATTTTACTGAAAGGAAACATTCCTTTATTTTAAAAAATAATCAAAACTGCATTTATTGATTTTTGAAAAATCACCTGCTTGAGCCGGGAATCGAACCGGTGAAATGTGACAGAAAATATTCTGTATTTTATGGTACCAACCGAAAGAGTCATTCATAAGGATCAATTTCTTTTAAACAACAAAGTATCTTAAATTAAAGAAAGACCAAGAAAAATATTTTTTTTATTGTAAAGCTTACTTAGTATCTAAAGAAAATACTTGAAAATAGTTCACTTAACTTATGAATTACTCAAAATGAGACCCATTTTCACGTATGCCGTATGCACAGCTTATGCACGCACAGACGTATTCTTCGACTGAATTCGCTACGTATCGCCTTTTATATCAAGTTGATTGAATATTTAAAATATTAGTTCAACTTTTCTGTGAATGGGCTTAACAATAAAAAAATTCGTGCTCTTTCTTTAATTTGAGATACTAAGTTGCTTAAAAGAAATTAATCCTTATGAATGACTCTTTCGATTGGTACCATAAAATACAGAATGTTTTTTTTTGTCACATTTCACCGGTTCGATTCTCGTCTCAAGCAGGTGATTTTTCAAAAATCTTTTAATGCAGTTTTAATTATTTTAAAAAATAAAAGAATTTTTTCTTTCAGTAAAATTTGCCATCATCAATATTAAAGGTACTTTTCCTCCAAACACGGTCTTTTTTTTCCAGAATTTTTTGTATAATCAGATGTTTTTAAATATTTATTTTATTATTTGAGTTATAAATTACGTTTATGTAACAATAGATAGCAAAAATAGCCATAGAAAATGTGTTTTAATAAAAATACACTTGTCTGTGCCATCCGGCCGTGCTTTCTCAGCACGCTGCACGCACGACAGAGTTATGCCCGAAAAGCGGGACTGAGCCTGTCCCGCGCGGGACATTGAATTTTGACTTAAAAATCGGGACGTCCCGCCAAAATCGGGACGTCTGGCAACGCTGGTATGTATGCACAACAAGTTGTGCCATCCCATAATCAGGAACACCTGTTGACACAGCTACGTACAACTACGTACGTACACAGCTACGTACAAACATAAAAAATAACGAAACCTCGCATATTTGGGACTCCAGGCTCCTAGACTATTTACTTGGATAAAGAAGTATTTCGTTCTTTGGATTGAGGAGTCGACAAACTCTGAATCTTTGAAGAATGTATCGACAAACTACCACCGATCTTTGTCCGTAAGCAGATTTTTGCTAGGTCGTTTGGTTTTGGAGATCTGTGTGGCCCGGCTAGAGTAACGTTACCCTAGCCGGGCCACACAGCCGCGAGCCCTTAACCGCGAGCCCGATGAACACTGAAACTTGTCCGACAAACTTCGACAAACTGCCCCCTATCTATATCAGAAAACAGATTTGCACTAGGTCGTTTCGTTTTCGAGATCTGTGTGGCCCGGCTGGGGTAACGTTACCCAGCCCGGGCCACACAGATCTCTGAAACGCGCAGGCGACAAACTTTGAAACTTGCCGACAAACTCTGACAAACTCTAGACATTATAGCGACATACTCAAACAATCTATTTTTCACAGTTTTTTTTGTGGCCCGGCTGGGGTCAGCCAAACGTCGTAAACTATTTTTTATACCCCTTAGTGATAAGGGATTTTAATTATTTTAATTATTATGGCGAAACGTAGATCGGGTACAGCTAGTGCGGATTGACTATACGCGTTTCTGAGAAAAAGATCCTGACAGACATACGGACAACAAAGTGATCCTATAAGGGTTCCGTTTTTTCCTTTTGTAATAGGGAACCCTTTTTTTTATTAGGGGGTAAAATGCGTTTCTGCACCTCTCCACACTGGAGGATAGATCAGTGTGGAGGTGTGTGGGAATCGCCTGTTTTAGCCATGTATGCCCACTAAAAGCCCCCTGTGTTTCGTCCTCAGCGATGGGTTGTGAGTTCGATGTAAACAGCTAGGCCTTATCTTCAAAGATCCCACAAGCCATCATTATGTCCATTTCCAGACCCACCATCTTGCAATCTCGAGTACTAAGCGAGGTAGCGACATACCGGAACACATGTATATCGCCACCCTCAACTCTATCGATTACCGTCTGGTCGACAGTTGTCCTCGGTTGTCGCCCAAAAGCCGATTCCACCATAAGAATAACTAATACAGTATAGAAGCGAATCTCCTTTGTGAGTGCGCCAAATGCCGCTATTTGCATACCTACAGCGCCCTTCCCCCTGTAACGCCCCGCAGTAGTCTGCGGACGCCGCTAGGGTCACCACATGGACGTATGGTTACCACTACAATATTTTTTATATAGGTACCTGCATATTTTACATTAAATGCGAAACTGAGCATACACCGAGTCTTATTGATTTTGTACTTCAAGTGTAGCGAGCGAGCGACTATCTTTAGCAATAGTACGCACATTTTTAGTTTTTTTGATTCCGTAGTTATAAGAACCTGCCTATTTTTGATTAATTGAGCATAATCCCTACACTTCGAGAACAAAATCATTAAAATGTTTCGAATTTCGATGTACAAAAATGGTTTGTAATTTAGGTATCGTACCTACCTACGTTTATAGTCCAAGAGTTGAAGTTATGAATGTACTAATGGATAAAACCTAAGCTCACTTTTTACTATCAGACCAACATTTTCACTTGAAAAAAAATTTGTTGTTTCATAATTTTAATCAAGTATTGATTTTTTTTTCTTTTTTTAAAAACGTCGCCCCACACTAGGATTTTCTCCTGTGTCGTGGGTGCAGTTACAAACATAGAATATCACATGCACATACGCCCAGACCGGAACAAATTTCTGTAGGCCATACAAAATATCTGTCCCATGCGGGAATCGAACCCGCGACCCGTTGCACAGTAGGTGATCACTCGACCTCTGCGCTAACCGTGTCGTCGAGTCGTCGTGTCGTCGATTGTATTTAAATTTTATATGGAACAGTGACAAAGGTCGATAAAAATATATATAGCAGTACCAAAGTTTCTCATAATTCAAATTATTCCCTATAATTATTCTATAGTTTCTCATAATTCATATTAACATAAAAAAAATAAAACTAAAAATTCCCGACTTGACAAAAAAATCCCATACTTACAGAGTTTCAAAATTGCACTACAATGACAGCTTTAGAAACTCGATACATTATATTGTATTAGCTTTGACTTGTAATGAATATTACGAATAAAACGGTATCTGTATCTAGGGTAGGTATAATAAAAATAATTTTAAAGTATTCAATCATTTTTATTTAAAAGGTTTCAATTCAACAGAAATATTTACAAATGTCTGATATTTATAAAAGATGTAGTACGTTTTTGTAGATGATTTGAAGTTTCGGTTATTAAACTTCAGCACGTAGTAAATACGCATTCTTATAAAAAGCTTAATCAGGTAATCAATAGGAAAACATTCACAAGGTACCTGAAACACACTGTGCGCGCCTTGACTGGCGATTCCGTTCAACGGAAATCAAACGGTAGGTAAATAACGTGGCATTGAGCGCTCGACGGCCGGGAGTTTCGCTTCTATACTCGTATTATTAGTTATTCTTATGATTCCACTCCCATTTTTTAAGGCCTCAGCGTCCTGGCATATGCCCTGCGCCGCTGCCCTATTCGTCGGCGTCTAATTGGGCCTGCCTGGGGATCCTCCTCGCGGGACCGCGAAATTAATATATAAATTATCTCTTTAGGTTATTTTTATCAAAAATGCAATAATTAATTTCACATCAAATAGAAACAATAATAGTACCTACAGTAAATTCAATTATTTATTATTCTGAAAAAATATTTGTTAAATTAAGAAGGTAGGTATGGTACTTACTTGAATCGTGAATCGGAACAATTCAAATAGGTACCTACATAATACTTTATTTTACACAAATATTTTATTTGTAAATATTAAACAAATATTTTCTTGACAATTATGAATCCTAATTATATTTGACTGGACTGATATTCTTATTTCTATTTATTGCATTTTTAATAAAAGTAACCTAAAGAGATAAACTCAAAAACGGCTCGACCTATTGTTACGAAATTTTCTGTGTGTAATAAAAAAATATTTATTTTAAATAATATTTAAAATAAATATTTTTAACCATGGAAACTATACACGGTGTTTCATAATAACCAATAAATAATCAATGCGTTACTATCTAAAACTAATAATCAAAATGTGTTTACAAGTAATGTCATTCAACCCAAAATTTTCATGTATATCATAGTATCATCATCATGTCTATGATTTACATGAAAATTTTGAGTTGAATGACCTTACGGGTAAACACAATTTAATAATTAGTTTTCGATAAAGAATTGATTATTTATTGGTTATTATGAAACACCGTGTATATGCATGAAACGGAAAACTACGACCTGTCACGGGAATCTTCTTATCCTGTACTATAACTAGCTTTCCGCTCGTTATTGTTTTTCCGTGGGAATTTTATATTTTCCCGTAAAATAATTTTGTAGCCTATTATCCATACTTAATATTATAAATGCGAAAGTGTGTGTGTGTGTGTTTGTTTGTCCGTCTTTCACGGCAAAACGGAGCGACGGATTGAAGTGATTTTTTAAGTAGAGATAGTTGAACGTATAGAGAGTGACATAGGCTACTTTTTGTCTCTTTCTAACCCCCCACTTCCCTAAAATGGGGGGTGGAAGTTTCAAGGTAGAAAGCTAAAAAATGGTATGCGAACTATTTGTGACAAACAAAAAAATCGTGCATAATTTTTTTTGGAAATCTGCCCCCAGCCCCTTAAAAGAGGGGGTGAAATTTTATATGGGACTTTTTGCAGTTTTCAAGGTAGGAAGCTAAGAATCGGTACACAGACTCTTTGTTACCAACGAATGATAAGTACCTGCCTTATTTTTTTTTTAATCTTCGGTGTTACTCCGAATTTAACGCGAGCGAAGCCGCGGGCAAAAGCTAGTATAGAATAATACATTTCATAGAAATTGGAACAGATTTTAAATATTTTCCATAGAAACTTTCAACCCCTATTTTGCACACTAAGGGGGTGAATTCCAATAAACCATGAACCAGGTGTTCAATGAAATGTATTTAAGAGCCGAATCTCAAGATTTATCAAAACCGTTGCTAATTTTAAAAAAATCCATACAAACTTGCAACCCCTTTTTTTTTACAAGAGAGAAAATACAGTCTTTACGGTATTCGACAAGGGAATTGAGCTGACTAGGCCACCCCTTGGATATGCAGGACTCGGGTAGAAGACCCACTACCGGCTAAAAACTCTCTAGATACTTATACCTCCGTGGAGACACGGACATCCGTGGGATCGGCGTTGGCCATTCCCCGATTGTGCCCCCTGGAGGGTTGCCTGGTGCCAGGGCTTACCTCTACGGAGGGGGTCGACAAGTATCTTGAGAAATTCGACCCCCCCAGACGGCCAAGCTAGGGGTGAAAAGTATCTCTCGGCCGGTGGTCATCCGGCCGAGCCATTTCAACCGCCAGCTTGCTAGGGGAGCTGGCACGCGTTGAGGAACGCACGCCTCCTCCTCCCCAACCGCCTGCGCCGGAGCGGTGCGGCGAGAGGGTCATCCTCTCGCGCCCGCTCCGCAGCCTCCTTCTGCGAGATAACGTCCTCGCAGAAGGAGGCGACAGCCTCCCACGCCGCCGCGCTGGTCAGCATCTCCCGTGCGACGCTGGCCAGCGCGACGGGCGTACCCCTACCTAGGCCCGGCGCGAGGGCTAATGCATCGCGCTGGGGTCGCCAGGCCGGGCACTCCGAGAGGGTGTGCCCGGCAGTGTCGTCGGGAGCGCCGCAATGGTGACACTGCGGCGTCTGCTCCCTCCGTGCGACATGATACAGATAATGTCCGAAGCACCCGTGCCCGGTCATCATCTGCACCATCCGGTAGGTGAGGCTGCCTCGCCGGCGCCCAACCCACTCCTCCAACACTGGACGAACGGCCTCGATCGTCCAGTGGCCGGCAGCTGGGTGGGCGAGCGTCTCGGCCCACTGGCGGAGAGCCTCCCTCTGCGCCAGGTGCCTCGTGCGCGCCACCTCCTGCGGGAGGGGCCGCTCCCCCCGACTCCTCGCTGCCACCCGATGTCGGTGCACGGCCGCAAGGACGCGTGCCTCGACATTCCACGGGGGCGAGCCCGCTAGAACGCAGGCCGCCCCGTGAGAGACCGTGCGGTAGGCCCGCACGGCCCGGGTGGCAATGACCCTCTGCGGCCTGCGCAGGAGGGCCATCGTTCGGGGGGCGAGACGCTCCGCCCAAATCGGGGCTCCGTACAGCGCCATCGACTTTATCACCGTCTGATAAAGTCGACGGCACGCTGCGCCCGGTCCCCCCACGTTGGGGAGGACCCGTCCGAGGGCTGCCGCGACGGCAGACAGCCTTGGGGCGAGGAGCTTGAAATGCTCCTCGAAATCCCATCGGGGGTCCAGCACCAGACCGAGATACTTCATGGAGCTCTCGACCTGGACTTGGACCCCCTCCACTCGGACACGGAGCCCCGCCTGGGGTCTGCGTCGACGCGGCGGCCTGAACGTCATGGCCGTCGTCTTCTCGACGGCCACGTCCAGCCCGAGGAGGCGGATGCGCCGGACGACCATCGTCGTGCCGACCGACGCCAGGTGGACCGCCTCCTCGTACGTGCGCCCCTTCGCCGCGACAAGGGTGTCGTCGGCGAAGCAGACAACCTCCATATTCGGCAGGAGGTTGCCCCGCAGAACCCAGTTGTACCCCAGGTTCCAGAGCAGAGGGCCCAGCACGGAACCCTGGGGTACTCCCGCCGCCATCGGCCACCTGTGGACGCGACCGTCCGCCCCCTCATACACGATTTCCCTCCCGCGGAGGTAATCGGTGATGAGGGAGCGGAGGTAGAGGGGCACTCCGTGGAAACGCAGTGCCTCCTCTATGCATTCGTGGGGGAGGCTGTTGAATGCGTTGCGGATGTCTAACGACACCGCAACGACAACCTCCCCCGCCGACGTGGCCCCCTCAGTCCACCTCTTGAGGTGGGCCACCGCGTCCACGGTGGACCGGCCGGTGCGGAAACCGTACTGGCGCTCGGCCAAGTCCGGTCCCGGGCCCTCCAGATGCTCGACGAGCCGGGAAGCGAGAATTTTCTCAAAAAACTTCCCGGCCTCGTCGAGCAGCACCACCGGCCTGTACCCCGACGGGGCATCGGCGGGGCGATTCGGCTTCCGCAGAAGGCAGAGTCGCCCCACCTTCCAGCCCTGAGGGAACCGGCCCGAGGCGATGCTCGTATTGAGCACCGCCCGGAACCGCTCCTCCAGGGGGCCCAGTGCCAGGCACAGGACCCTCGCTGGCACCCCGTCCGGTCCCGGCGCCTTCCCCTTGCGCCGGAACCGCTCCCTCACCGCGTCGAACTCGAAGTCCGACACGGGAGGGCCCGCTTCCTCCACTTCGAGGGAGGCGCTGGGGGCGACCATCCTCGGGGGCTCGAAGGGTCCAGGGTCGGGAAAGAGCGACCCTAGAACCCTCTGCACGAGCCCCTCGTCCAGCTGGTGTATCGGGGGAGCACTATTTTCGTACTTCCCCCTCACCAGTCGGTACGGCCGTCCCCAGGGGTCGGAGTCGAGGAGCTCTATGAAGGAGTTCCACGACTCCGTTTTGGCCCTCGAGATCTCCGTCTTGAGGGCCTTATTCGCCTCCCTGTACGCCCGACGCAGGGTTTCCTCTTCGTCGGGCGTCCTCCTGGTGGCGCGCCTTCTGCACCGCAGGTAGGCGCGCCTCGCCCTACAACTGGTGGCGCGCAGATCCGCGATGGTCTGCGACCACCAGTATACCTGCCGCTTGCGGGCGGCAGGTTTCGCCCGCAAACTTGCAACCCCTATTTCATCCCTTCAGTCAGCGTTGATTTTTTTAAAATCCCTTCTTAGCGTGCGTCCGCATTTTGTATTAAAAGAACTATCCAAATTTCACGTTTTTACCATTAGCGGTTACGGCTGTGCGTGCGTCTATAGATGGGAACTTCTCCTTTTATTTTTGGCTGGCTCGGTTGGTTTTTAGCAGACTTCCAAGTTCTCAATTCGTATATTTTAGGGTGTATGTTACCTTATAAATTCGTTGTTTATTAACCGATTTTCAAATTTCTTTTTGTATTCAAAAGAGTATACCCGAGGTGGACTCATTGTCACCAAGTCAGGATGTGGTAATCGGGAAAATCGAGGTAAACCCTTAAATTTCATAGACACGTCCTACATCCTTCATGTATTTCTGAAGCTATTCAAGTTATGCGTCTAGTAGTAATGTCCGAAGAATTCTTCCAGCATGCTAAGCTGATGATAGATCCTTAACTTTTAGGAGCTAGAGGCTAGCTTTTTAAATATGATAACATGGGTTGACCCATAGTTGTAAAAATTAAACGATGATCTCCTAGAAAGTCTTAAAATTTGGCACCGACTTCAATATAGAAGTGTGATGTTGTCTGTACCTATTCTTATATTATTTTTAACTTTTCAGTGTTTTTGAAGTCGGTTTTTATTTTTTGTAAAATATTTTTTATTTTTAACTTTTTAGTGAATGAAATCTTTTTAGTGAAAGAAACCCTAATTTAATACCAGCTCACCGAATAGCGTTTCCCTCGATTTTCATGGGATCCCATCATCAGATCCCGACTTTAGTGACCTTGGGACCACCCTAGGAGTATACTCTATCGAATACAAAAAGAATTTTGAAAATCGGTCCACAATTGGCGGAGTAATCGCGTAACATACACACAAAACACGTTGGAAACACCTTAAAATTTAAGGGTTTTCCTCGATTTTCATGGGATCCCATCATTAGATCCTGACTTTGGTGACCATGGGACCACCCTTGGATTATACTCTATCGAACATAAAAAGAATTTTGAAAATCGGTCCACAACTGGCGGCGTAATCGCGTAACATACACACAAAAAAAAAACATACGCATCGAATTGAGAACCTCCTTTTTTGAAGTCGGTTAAAAATTATGAAATTAAAAAATAATGAAATAAAATTGTCCGACTTCAATTAAAAATGGGATTTTGTGTGTGCATTTAAATAGTTACACAGCATCCCATTTTTATACTGAAGTCGGTGCCAGCGCAGATAGCAATGGCTTGTCTGGCAAGTTTGAATCAAACTTTCTTTCCCATTGACAAACTTGCGTATTTTTTGTTTTTTTCGGCAGTATACAATGTTGCAATGTACATACAATATTGCTCTAACAAACTTTAAAAAGCGACTAGTTTGTTGGGAAAATATTGTATTACATTGCGTTATTGAAAAAACAAACATCATGCAAGCTTAAAACAAATCTGATGCAAGCTTGTTGTTGGGAAACTAGAAAGTTTGATTCAAACTTGCCTTAAGTTTGGGAACTTTGCATGCTATCTGGAAGGCGATAATCTCCTGGAAAGACCTTAGAAAAAATATAAGAACTAATAATAATAATAATAATATACTTTATTGCACACACATTACAACATAAGTAGTCGGGAACACAGACATACACGAGAAGGTACAACTGGCGGCCTTATTGCTAGTAAGCAATCTCTTCCAGGCAACCATCAAAAGATAAAAATTAGAGACAGTAGGTACATGACGTTAAGGGTAGTACAAAAAAAAATTAAAATCTAGGTTTAAATTAAAAAAAAATATTGAACATAATATACAAAAACCAAAAAATACATAATATACAACAACGAACAATGAAAACACTAAGAATCTAGTGATAGATAGTGGCTCCGTACCAAGTTCTTAAAAATATTCAAGGATCTGGCCCCTCTTATGCATTCCGGGAGGCTGTTTCATAGACGGACAGCATGGACAGTGAAAGAATAAGAATAGTAATCTGTAGTGTGACCAGGTATGTCAAGAATTAATGTATTCGTGGAACGTAAGCTGCGATCATGGCAGGAGGACCTAAAGGTGAAACGATCTTTAAGATATTCAGGACTAGTAGGATTAAATAATATTGTGTATAGAAGAGAAAGGATGTGGAGATCTCTACGCCTGCGAATGGGAAGTCATTTAAGCTTGGAGCGGTATTCAGAGACATGATCGTATTTGCGAAGATTAAATACGAATCTGATACAGACGTTTTGTAGTCGCTCCAGTTTATTAAGTAGTTCTTCAGATAGGTCAACGTAGCTAACATCAGCATAATCTATAATAGATAGAAGCAGTGATTGCGCTAATTCAATTTTGGTTTTAAGTGGCAAGAAATTACGCAGACGATTTAATGAAAAATATGCACCAAATACTTTTTTTTGAACATGCTCAATTTGTGGTCGCCAAGTCAAACAACGATCAAAAATAATTCCGAGATTTTTTACAGTGGTAGCATAAGGAATAGTAGTGCCGTCAAGGATAACTGGGGGCAAAAGATCAAAGTTCACCCTCGAAACATAATAAGAACTGCCAATTACTATAGTCTGAGTTTTATTAGGATTTAAATGTAAACCAAAATTCCTGCTCCACGTCAAAATGTTACCCAATTCGCTATTAGTAATTGAAACAGCTTGTACTAATTGAGGTAATGGTGCCTGGGTGTATATTTGTAAGTCGTCTGCATACAAGTGATAGGAACATGACAATGACTGTGTGATAGTGTCAATGAAGACAGAAAAAAGTAGCGGAGATAAGACGCCACCTTGAGGAACGCCGGCGCTAATATTACTCCATGAAGAAAAGCATTCTTCAATGCGTATACACTGCCGGCGCCCCTGCAAGTAACTACGAAACCAGACAATAATAGCTGGAGATATGTTAAGAGAAGCCAAAACTGCAAGAAGGATGTCAAAATCAACACACATGAATACACTACTAAAATCAAGTAAAGTCAACAGGGTTAACTGCCCTCTTTCCATGCCAAGCCTTATGTCATCGGAGATTTTCAGTAATGCTGTAGTTGTACTGTGTCCTGTTCGGAATCCAGACTGCAGAGGGTTAAATAGATTATGGTAGTTTAAAAATAATTTGATTTGGCGATGAACTAGTTTTTCAAAAACTTTAGAAAGGAATGGCAGAATGGATATTGGTCTATAATCAGTGAAGGTAGTAGGGTTAGGCTTTTTTGGTAGAGGGATAACATGCGCATCTTTCCAAACCGACGGAAATTCTCCGGTCGATATTGAATTGTTCAACATTCTAGTAATAACAGGACAAAGAATATCTAATATGGGTGAAATCATATTCCTGCTAATCGAATCACTTCCAAGAGCACTAGATGTGATAGAAGTAATGGCTCCCTCAACATCACAGTCTGTAAATTGTTGAAAATTAAATGGAGGAAAATCAAAAGTTGGCATTTTCGAAAGTTTGAGCAAAGTGTCAATTTTGAATTTACCATTAAAAATAGGTACAGACGAAAATTGGGAATTGAGAGCATTTAAATCAAGCTGAGTAATGAGATTATTACTTTTGGACTTACCAACTCCAAGTGATTTAAGAAATTTCCAGACTTTAGTTGGATCGCCGTTTTCAACGGACTTGTAAATATAGCGTCTTTGAGCGTCCCTGATCACTGTATTGCAACGATTTCTAGCATGATGATACTTTTTTTGATTAAATTCCGTAGGATCAGATTTGAACCTGGACTTAGCTCTATTCCTCTTCGACATAAGTGAGCGGATTTCGTCAGTCAACCACGGTGCTGGTAAATGTTTAACTTTAATAGCTCTAATAGGTGCATGAATATCATAAAGCGTAGTCAGCATGTCATTCACCTGATCATTAATATTAATTGAAGTAAAAATTTCAGACCAGTCCATATCGGCTGCATCCGTGCGCAAATTGCTTAGATTCATACTGGCGAAGCCACGATGATGAAGCACTCTAGGCTTTAATTTAGGAGGGCGTATTCGGTAGGAAAGATAAATTAATTGATGGTAAGAAAAAGCGTCAGCTGGAAACTGACCATGTTTCACGACATGGTCGGTTGAAGAGACTATCATAAGGTCGAGAAGAGATGGTGTGCAGTTGGGGAAAAAGTGTGTTTCTTTAGAAGGGAGAATGTGTAGATTAAAAGAATTAATTATGGAAATTAAATTTTGGGAGCGATAATCATTTTTGACGAGACAAGTATTGAAGTCCCCCATGATAATGGTATGCTTATACTGAGGAACAAAATCGTCCAATAGCTGTTCAAATGAAGGAAAATAATTAACTCTGAGAGATGGGCTATAATATACTCCTAAAAGAGCTTTGGTGTGACATAAGCATACCTCTAAAAGCAAATATTCAGCAGTATTGGGGGGTGGGGGTTGAGAGGATCTGCATAGGATTGAAAAAGGAATGTTGGAACGTAAGTAAATGGCCACTCCTCCATGCGATGAGCTCACACGGTCATTTCGGATCAACTGAAAACCGGGCAAGGAGTACAATGTTGATGGGAGAATAGGGTTTAGAAATGTTTCTGAAACGAGGATAGCATCAATATTTTTATTATCACTAAAAGTGGCCAGCAGATCCGAATAATGAGCGGGTATGCTTTGCGCATTCAAATGTACAACATTAAAGTTACTAGAAACATCATGGAGTTCCTCCTCAAGATGTTCACAGAGAGGCCGATCTGAGCTATGAAAACTGCAATCAGAATCTGAAGACGAAGAGCAGGAAACAAAAATATCACTATTACCAAGTGAATTGTTCATTGTTTATACATAAACTTTAACAAAATAAAAATAGAAGCAAATTACACTTAATATAAAAAAATGCAAAAAAAAAAAAGTTAAAATGTAACAAATGTATTAAACACGGCTAGTGTATACCTACAGGTTACTCGTATAAACATAAATACGTTTTAACTAAAATAATGATAGATTGATTAAACACAATAAAACAGTTTCAAACAAAAATAACAAGTTTTCAAAACGCAAAATCAAAACACTGAGCAACTCGATTATCAAATTTATAGAGAAAAAAAAAGTATTTGACAAGTATCATCAATTTACTCCTTGACAAAACTACTCTTTGCATTGACTCCATGTTTAAACTCATCAATAAGTACAAACAACAAAAAGAGAACTCCCCAGAAGAAATAAAAGAAAAACCTCTAAACCACAGAATACAATTATAATTCAAAACTGACTTCTACAGTCTACTACAGTCCTTATAATCCATAGATTGAATATTATAGACTAAACAAGAAATAAAAATATAATAATATGAGGGTAGATTAGATAGGTGTAAAATACAATTAATATTAGATATACCCTCATTATGATTTTGATTCTATTATATTACCTACAGTGATAGTGAATACAATTCAACAAGACTTCGAATAATTACACAAAGAGCAATTGAAATTAGATGTCTATAAACAAATTACTGTTAAAAGAGTGTGATTGATTTCAAAAATCAATGCTTCCCGTCGAGACCCAGGCGTACTCATATGATGACACGGAAAATATGCCCCAACGCCCACGACATCATATGATGACAGAATTTCTCGGCCGACTTTTTACGTTATTGTGTCACAAGTAAGGCCTTATTTGGCCTGCTGTTTTCTTTGGCATATAGACTACTAAATGCTCTTTGAAATGGTACCAAATACTCGTTAACCATAACTTAAACTTTTTGAAAATAAAAAGTTTAGAAACGTCAAAGCGTTCACTCATTTTGTGTCACTGGGTTACAACGTTAGTGAACGTCCGTTAGGAATAAATTGGTTGAAATCGCTGTTTTTTTATCGTAAAAGGTATGTAAAGTGATATTATTTCTTTTGTTTACAGTATTTCCAGTAATAATTAGCATAAACAATTGTATTTCATTGTATATTTAGTTTATAAATCCGCGGTAAATTGCTCCGCGGTAGAACAAGACGCCAATTTATTTTCAACATATAATTTAAGTAAAACAACACAATAAAACTATAAATAACCATACATATTATTATAGCCCTATGTTTAAAGATTTTTTTGATATACAATAGTTTTGGAAATATTTTTAATGAAAAAAAAAAATGACGTAATGAATTGCGTAACCCTTCAAAGCGCGCGCACTTAGAATTAAAAAATTGCATAAAATAAATTATAGTGTCTACAATAAAATAAAAAATACGTATGGATAGCTAATTTAATAAGGAATGAACTTATAATAGTTAATTAGATAAGGATTCATAATTAAATTAATAAAGGGCGAAAATGTTCGGTAGGTTGCGCAAGACCCAAAGAAAACATTTTATTTTTTTCAAAAATTTTTTTTAAACATAACACTATAAAACAATAAATAACCATATATATTGTTATAGTTGTAATCTTCAAGATTATTTTGATATACAATAGTTTTGGGAAATATTATTAATGAAAAAAGAAAAAAATTAAAAATTCCTTCTGTGACGTAATGCATTACGCAATCCGGGCGCGCGCGCAACCTCACAATTAAAAAATTGCAAAAAAATAAATTATTGTGCCTACAATAAAATAAAAACTACGTATGGATAGCTTATTTAATAAGGAATAAACATATAACAGTTAATTAGATAAGGATTCATAATTAAATGAATTACGAGCATTTTATTATTTCTATTTTTTGAACGTAACAATGGCCGCTTTGATCTCCGATAACTAATAAAATAAGTATCGGAATGCTTTCAAACATCGATAAGTTTTTAGTTTGTTTCAATAGCTTCTCAGAAATGTAGCTGTGATACCCTTAATCCTAAAAATTTGATTTCAAAAACAAAAACAAAAGCTACCTACGGCCGAGCGCGGCAAAACCTAACGGCGCGGCTGCGAGTCGCGGGCGTCCGTACAGACCGCCTGATTAGGGGCCCGGGTCCCCACGGGTGAATAACAACAGAACATTGTGTCTATTCACTCACTCGGCATTAATAAACAAACAAGAAGCCTGTGTCTACATTGTTGATTTGATACTTATAATATTAATATGAGTACCTAAAACAAAGTCAGTGCTATTAATGAAGAAAAGTCAATTACTTTCTCTTTGAAGGCGCAACTCGCTTTCCCCTTGATGCAATGGAAGGACCCCCAGTGGCGGTTGTGCCTAAATTAACTGCTTCAGGGATAACATTGGGAGTACACGCAACAGGAATCTGAACTTCCTCTAATTTCTTTATTGAAGAAATACGCTGGCGCTTACCTTCAGCATCAAGAACAATGATATTACCGTCATATGTCCAACAATTAGAGATGCCCAACTTGTTTCGAGCCGCCATGAACAATTTGTGGCGAATCTTAGTAAGAAATTCGGATATTGTAATGCCGGTGCCTTTTAAGCTAGCCTTCGCAAACCAGACTGTGTCACGAACATGTTCAGAACGAAACTTAATCAATAACGGCCGTGGCTTATCTTGTCCTGGACGTCCTAGACGAGTAGCCCGACTGACGTCTTCTATATTTAAATTGGGCATATATTTTTGAAAGATGTTCATGACGCTATTCATTGTATTCTCCTCTGTCTTCTCTGGAGCTCCATGTATGAGTAGCATACCACGGCGACTACGCATCTCGATCTTGTCTTGTTCAAGCCGTAGCATGCCTAACTGCTGTTCTAGGTTCTTCAGAGACAATAAAACAAAATTACGAAAAGACTCATACTCAGATGCTAGTGTCGAAATTGTCGGCTGCTGACTAGAGTTGTTGGAACTTTCCAGCCTGGACTCAAAAGCTGTCATTCTTTCGTGAAAACTTAAGGACAGTGCTTCTACAGTATTCTTAATATGATCCATACTTAATTATCGTGAAAGTGCAGGAAAGGATAATAACTGTAGGTAATTTAACCTTTTGCGTCGGTAGTGGTAGTCGCAGTGTGGACCCTACCACACGCGCCCATAAGGGCAGGGAGAACACCGGGGGGTTTAGTGGGTATAGGCCCGGCTCTCTGCCGGGAGAGCCCCACACACGCTCGTCGTCTAGCCAACGGCGAGTACGGTGCGGTCACGCATTCCCCTCGAAAAAAAAAAAAAAAAGGTAATTTAACCTTTTAGTACATATTAAATATTACTATTAAAAACTATTATTATTAATTGCTATTAAAACAATAAAAAATAAAAGCTACTAAAAAGTGTGTTTTCTGTTACACGTACTACCCGCTTAAATGTACTAACTAGTTAGTTAAAATTTGGCACCGACTTCTAAATACGAGTAAAAACGGGTTAAGTGTCATATTATTCTTCTCATAATTTTTTTAGACATTTAAGTGTTTTTGAAATCGGTTTTATTTTTTGTAAAATATTTTGTTCAGCAATCAGTTTCGGCTATGTGCTGTATTTTAGTAAGAACTATACAACCATGCATGGTCCCGTATTTCATTGACCGCTCGCATACGCTCTATTTACGTTACAGAAACTGATCGACTACACCAAACGATAAATCTCTACTGTAATTAGCATATGGATTGATTTTTCTACAACTTTCTTCTATTAGTTTATCATCTTAGTTCAATGTGGTTTTAGTTGTTTTATTTTGTTATGTAGGTAAATGACAGTAATGCATGATTTTAGTTTTAATTTTATACAAGTATTTTTTTCTACAATCCTTTAATCTGAGACCACGTGTGAGTACTCAAAAATGAGCACACAGGTTTGGTCAACCTATGCCTCTTCTTGGACAATATATTTTTGTTTAATAAGATTTGTGTAATTGGGTTGAAGTCAGCGAGTGCCTGTAAAGGATTAAGTTTGAGTATCCCTCCTAGAGTTCCGGCGTTTTTTTATACAACTAAGTTTGCAAACGAGCAAACTGTCCACCTGATGGTAAGTGTTAACAGGGGTTCGACTCATTTGGCCAAAAACGCAAATGACCATTTGGCCTTTTGCGTATTAATAATACACCTATAATATGTGGCTCTTCTGAGATTCGCAGCATAACTGCAACCCCTACAAGAACCGCAGTGTACGTTGCCAACTTGTGACATAAGATGAAAAGTCACGGTACCCAGTAATTTCAGTGCCATATCTTACCCTTCAAGCCGGAACACAGCAATGCAAGCACTGCTGCTTTGCGGCAGAAATAGGTAAGACGGAGGTGCCTAAGCATTCGACCCTGGTACAGAGTCTCTTAAATTTGTAACAACACGCATAACGTTATCTGACTGTGGTCTTCTTATATCGCTCTATTGAATGTGTGAATAGTGGTCTAAATAAAATAAAACATGTAACAATGGAACAGTTTAATAATTTAATTCGTCGTCGACGTCGGAGTGGAGGTAACGCACCTCGGGGTCGCTCGCGGCGCGCCCACGCACGTACGCCAGCGCGGCGCGTGCGCGAGCGCCGCTGGCCGCCCAGGCGACGCCGGCCACGCAAAGGGCGAGCGCTACACAGATCAGCACCGGCTTCCAGACCCCTGAACCTATTAACAGGATATTTGATAGTTGAAATCTTTATTTAACACAGACGTTACATTTAGAGGAAATCGTACCGACCGTTTTATCATACAAACGTATTCCTATGTTTCCTTTCTGAATAATGGCAACAGTGGCTCTATTATTTTCCAATAAAATCTATGGCACGAAATGAAATTCATGAAATTCGACTTACTGTACGTAATTTGGTCAAACTTAAAAGATAGGATAGTTTTTATCTCGATTTTTGACGTCAATATTTATTATTGCGTTACAGTGTATTATGGCGAAACGTGGGTTCGCGGGCACAGCCAGTATAAATATATAAAAAGGGCCATCGCGTGATATCCATCTTCTTAGCAAAAAACATACACTGCTTTCAACGTCTCTTTCAATTTAAGAACTGTCCAAAGTATATTCAATAATTTATAAATGAGAAAATAAAGCTAAAATGACAATTAAATGGGCCGCCGGTCATGTCTGCTATAGAACTGATTGATGTTGCGGTAGACGTGTTCTGGAGGGGAGACCGCACAGTGGCTAGATGAAGAAAGGTTGAAATGGCAGAAAATGGGTAGCGACTGGTATCTAATGGGAAGCTGGATTTAAATACTGTGCCTTGGGGATGCATTTATAAGCGGTTAACTAATATAGACGATGATAATATAAACATAGTTATGATTTACTAACCAGATTGATTACCAATTAATTGATCATTTTCTTTCGCCTTCTCTTTTTCATTGTCCAAACTAACTGTTCTTCTCGTAACCTGAATTGGAACTGTTGGTTGTGTAGTTGAAGTCGTCACAAATACTTTAGCAGTCGGTTTTATATCTACCGATTCGTTAGCAGCTTTACTAATTTTAGCATGAACAGTTTTTGTGGGTACTATTTTTAATGTAGTTACTTCAGGTTTATATGTTTCTTTGATTTCATCTTTCTGAAAATACGTGGCGTTCTCTTTCTTCCTAGTGTTTGATGATTTAGTTGTTGTTGTCTTTTTTGTTGTTGTTATCATTTTCGTCGTTATCTTTTGCGCCGTTGTTGCCTTTTTCGTCGTTGTAGTGGTCGTTTGTTTCGTTGTAGTCGACACTGTTGATGAAGGGATTTCTGTCTTGCTATTCACGAGTTTTTCGGTTTGCGGTAATTTTGCAGTTGTCACTAGCGTTGTATCTTCTGCTGTGAAATCTGAAACATGCCATTAATGTACGGTGGCGTTTTGAAAATTACGGTCGTATTGAAATATGTTAAAAGAAGAAAAAAAGTTTGTGCAGTTATTATTGTAATAATAACGCGCCCTAGTACTGGGCATAGGTCTCTTCAACGTGGAGGGATTTGGGTCATCCCTCAGCACACTGGCCCAATGTTGGTCATTGGTGGATGCCCCCAAGTCTCGTCCATTGATTAGCAGGGTGCACCGCAACCATGCGAAGCAGGATTAGATACCACCATTTTTTTCAGTAATGGCAGCTATTCCAGTTGTATTTTAAATTTAACCTACCCAAGTTACTAAAGCACATATCGTAGTAATCACTGCAGCAAGTTCCTAGGTAGACACAAGCCGGATGACATTCGCATTGGCTTTCCGGCTTCCATGGTTCAAGGCATCTCCCTTCACAGGACTCCACTGAAAAAAAAAACAGAATTGTTTTTATCTATATTACTATCAGAGCCCGCGAACTTCGTTCGCCTTAATAGAATCTTACACTGTAGTTAGTTTTTTAGCTCATGTTTTACCCCTTCATGATTTTATTTATTAGGCATTATATTAATATTCAAAACGAACCAAGTAACTACACAGAAGCTTAGAGTAATTATTAGGACAAAAACAGTTTTTTGAAGTTTTTACACTATTTCCTATTCAATAGTACGGGCGTTTAGAGACAAAAAATGACCGAACTTTAAATTTTTTGACACAAAAACTTGGCATAGTTGTTCCTTGAGTCAAAATAAGCCGATTAAGATCAGTAGCCCTCGGGACCCCCCCTTCTGGCACCGGATAGGACAAGTATGGTATCATTTTCGTATAAATCAATAACGTAAAATTCATTTATGTTATAAAAAATTGCAATTTCTTGAGTAGTTTCTGAAAAAATATACAATATTCGAAATTTTCTACCACCTTTTTTTAATTAAGTCGCCGTAATTAATACATCGGTGTATTTATATTCAAACAAAAAATATGGTGATAAAGCCCATTTAATGCTGATTTATGAAAATATAACTATTAAGTACGTTTACTAACAATAAATGGCGAAAAAAAAATTGTGAACTTCGCGCGCGGTCAATTTATTTTGCCGGCAACATTCGAAAAGCGCATTCTGGAGTTTGTTTTTTGTTTTCTGAACGCTTTGTTTGTCGA
Organism: Schoenobius gigantellus; assembly: GCA_963935595.1. NCBI lineage: Eukaryota > Metazoa > Arthropoda > Insecta > Lepidoptera > Crambidae > Schoenobius > Schoenobius gigantellus. The sequence goes on along the minus strand of OZ012542.1, from coordinate 51,408,910 downwards.
ATTTCAACATTTTAGATTTGTCTTAAATGAAGGAGTGACATAGTATGTAAAATTTGACTGTGACGTCAGTGTAATAAAAATAGAGGGGAATATTTTTTTTAGTTATTATAACAATATGGGTACTATCAAATTATGGCTATTACATAGCTAATATCAAATAAATATAATGATATATAGTGTAATAATTTTATCTTACTATTTGACAGAAACTTTATAAAAAGTATAGCTCAGTATTAACAAATGAATTATTTAAAAAACTGGAAAGAAAACAACCAGTCTTTATTGGGAGGAAAAGATATTTAGGGCAAGTCTAAAATTACAATGGATAGGATATGGTGTTGTTTATTTAATAATTACTCATTTTTATGCTTTTTTTAACTTGAAAATATAAGCAGATAGAAGGTATGATTTTACCAATACTATTTGAGTCATGTTATATGAGTCAAAACTGTTTGCTGAGACATAGCTCAGTACATTTTATCGAGTTTTGCACTCCGCGTTGCATTCATATCTTTTCAGTTTCACGAAGATGCTGGCCACAGCAGGGATAAAATACCAATGTGGTATCCAATAATAGTATACTCCATGTTTCCACCCTCAAGCAGAAGGCCCGGCAGTTTTGTAGAAACACCAACGTCTAGGCCCAATATGCAGCCCTCGGTAAATTTATCGTAATGTATGCTGATATAGAGTTGATTCCGTCCGTTGGAGGTATAAATTCTCCAGTTGCCGATCATTCTTAGTAAACAAAATCATCATTAAACGTTATGCAGGGACTGATTTTGTTAATCTGAAGAACAGAACAATTTATATTTAGCAACGCTCGAATCTCAACATATCTAAAATAAAATAAATATTATTATATTACCATAATCTTGTTGATACTTGTATTCATTTGTCATAAGCCGTGTCTTCTGCTCCTACGTCATTGAATAACATCGAAACATTAACAAAACCACAGATAATCTTTGATAGTTTTTTGGGGATTTTCCAATATATCCACAAGTTAAATACGAAAATACTTAGTTTTTCTACACAAAACGAGCGAGCGAACGAGCTCGAAACGAGCAGGAGACACGGCACTACTATTAACTATCATCATTATTAGAACAAACTTTTGTTATAGGTACATTATTTTAAAGTTTTTATTATTGACCCATTTTTGTCTTTTGTTACCTGACTAAATACATTCTTTGCTTCGAACCCATTTTTCTTACCCTCTTCCACTATCGCATCTTGTAGGTAAATACTGGCAGGATTATACCCATATAACGGAAGGGGTAAAAAGTGCGATCGAGGCTCATTGTAGGATAAATTAGAATAAGCTAAGAATAACACCGACGAATACAAGTATCAATTAGGTCATAGATAAAATATTACTCTATTATATGTCTAGATTTAAGCATTGCTAGAAATATAATATGTCATCTGTTTCTTCAGATCAAGTCCCTAAACGCATAAAGAATGCCGGAAATTTTTGTTTACTAAGAAAGATCGGCAACTGGAGAATCCACTTCCAACAGAAGCAGCTTTATACCAGCCAAAACACAAAACAAAAACTTAGCCAGCCATAATACATTACGATCAGCTTACCAAGGGGTTCATATTTGGGGCCAGCCGTTGGTTCTATCAAATTTGCCCAGAGCATCTGCCTAGGGATGGAAACATGAAGATGATTATTGAATACCACACTAGCCTGACAACCCTGCTGTATGTAACTGTTTTGAATTTAGAAGATGTGAATGCAAAGCGAAATGCAAATCGCGATGTAACTGTATAGAGAGAGCACCAAAATGTAAGAACTGAGCTATGTCTCGGTGGAGGAAACTGTATTTATTTACAAATATGTTGGCAAACAAGCAGACTGCCCACCTGATAGTAAGTGACTTCAGTCATCATAGGAATTACAGTGCATTCACAGTATAAACAACAAAAAGACTATTTAAAATTTTAAACACGACAAATTTTTATTTTACCCGAGGTAGACTCTGTAAGTCTGTACCAGGGTCGTCTGCATGGGCAACTCCGTCTTACCTATTTCTGCCGAAAAGCAGCAGTGCTTGCATTGCTGTCTTCCGGTTTGAAGGCAAACAAGCAGACTGCTCACCTGATGGTAAGTGACTCCAGTCACCATAGGAACTATACAGTGCACGTGTGGACATATGTAACCATGTACCTACACTGTAGTTCCTGTTAGAGGTTGCAGATTTGTTGCGACTTTCACAAGAACCACATGTACTGTAGCTGACTGGAGTCACTTACCATCAGGTGGGCAGTCTGCTTATTTGCCAACATATAAGATCTAAGTAAAGTCACAGTATCCAGTGATTTCACTAATGGCGCCTCCAAACTCTCGACGAGAACACCCGAGAAGAGTGAATGTGATCGGTGTCCTGCTTTCTCTTTCTGGGGCTCGCCTATTCTCCGATCGGTGTCGTTTTTTTTCGCCGCTTCAAAGAGTTTCTCGGGCGAGAAAAGAGAACGCTATACATTCTTGCTTGTTCTCAGTGCGACTGGTGGCGTAGATCGCATGTTATCTCATGCCACTTTTTCTATAAAAAAGTACTTTGTAAAAGCCACCATCATCTAGGCCTTTTTTCTTAATATTGTTTTAAATTTTGGTGTTAACGAGCTTATAATGTGCTAACGCACACACTACCTAGTCAGTATAACTGTCGTCCATTCCGGATAACGACCGAGAATATAAATGAGAAGATCGCTAGAGTGTGGAGACCTTCTCGATTCTCGCGCAATTACTCGGCGAGAAGTCTCGCTGAGACTTCTCGCCGTTATTTTTTAAGGTACAAAGATGAACTTTTATTTTTTGGCTAAAATGAGTAAACGGCTGTATCAGCGAAATAATTGAGCACGTGTTTAAGTATTTTTGAAAACTCCCTCCTTAGAATGTGAAAAATTAATAAATTAATACAAGGAAAAACTTTATTCCGGGCAGGAATCGAGACCGTGTTTTTAATACACCCATTTTTATATTTATTTGGCAGTTTTAAAGAAAATGCAAAGTCACAAAATTTATAATATTTAGAAGCTTTCATTTGATACTCGTATTTTTATAAAAAATATTTTTTTAATCGTCCTCTATTTTTTCACATTGACATTACAATTAAATTTTATACACTGTGTCATTCTATTATTTAGACAAATCTATTCGACAAACAAAACGACAAAGCGTTTAGGTTACAGAGAAATAAACTCCCGAATGCGCTTTTCTGATGTTGCCGGTAAAACAAATTGACGGCGCGCGAAGTTCACAATTTTTTTTTCGGAATTTTTTGATAGTAAAGGTATATAAATTAGTTATATTTTCCCAAATCAGCATTAAATGGAAAGCCCATTTAATGCTGATTTGAGAATTGTTCGAAATATACCGATGTATTAATTACGGCGTCTTAATTAAAAAAAAGTTGGTAGAAAATTTCGAATATTGTGTATTTTTTCAGAAATAACTCAAGAAATTGTAATTAAGTATATATATCATAAATGAATTCTACGTTATTGATTTATACGAAAATGATACCACACAATTGTCCCATTAGCTTAACATGGGCAGTTATAATTTTAGCAATGAAGCCGGGCGGAGCGCTACTTTCAACCCCCCCCCCCCCTCCGGTGCCAGAAGGGGGGGTCCCGAGGGCTACCGATCTTAATCGGCTTATTTTGACTCAAGGAACAACTGTGCCAAGTTTCGTACTTGTGTCAAAAAATTAAAAGTGATTGCACTAAGCACCCGTACCAGTAGTCATAATAATGATACCTTTTGGAATCTAGAAAAGTTAAGCAAGTTGCCTTAATCTGAAAAACTTGCTTAGCTTTTCTGATGAGCACGATGAGCGTCCTACATTTTTTACACTGTAGCTGATCAAACATGAAAGAAAATTAATTTAATTTTTAACTCTCTTTGTGTTTTAATGTTTACACACTTTAAGCTAGTATGTTTAATTTAAGTCTTTGTGTTTGATAGCTTAACTGTTGCTTGTGAAATGAGAAAATACGAAATTAAAAATACCTCCATTTGTAGAAATGGCACTATAAAAACTAATCGCATTTGGAAATTTTCGAAAAATACTAAAACAATAAATATCTCTGTAGCCGTGATAATATTTTCACTAAGGCTAAAATTGGTGGTTGGCCATATTGAAGTCCATCTATAGTTACAGGTTTATCCATTGTTTTCGGGACATCCTTTATACACATATCGTTTGAGATAATATAATAAAAACAACACAACAATAATGTGATATACAATATCGATTCGACGTGGATTTGACTATATGAAATCATTTCTTTTATTGTGGCTAGCAACTTTTTTCAACCGGGAAGTATAAAAATGCTTCTAAATAAATCTGATAATTTAGTAAATGTTAAAGAATGGCATAAGTTAAATAAATATTAATGAGGGGTTTATTGAAACATAAATGAACAAAATGGGCAATACACATTGTTTGTTCGGGACCAAGAGTAGAATCGAGTCCTAACTCCTAAAATTTTGATTTAATCCAAAATTTTTTTTTCAATAGCGCCGCCCTTTGTCTTTATCCGTTGCACAGATAATATAATACTACGTTGCACAGATAATATAATACTACAGTACCGTTGGAAGCGCGCGTGCTCTGTGATGTGACGGCTAGCGGCAACATCGAACGTTCGCAGGCGCGTGATCATAGAGTTTAAATTTGCAAATTACGCAACAAAACAAAAAAAGGAAATATCTCCGTAAATAATTCGCAAAAATTTATTTTCATAATTTATATCCTACTTAATTCTTTTCAAATAAAAGTAAGTTGGAGTGTCTCAGGTTTTCGCTATTATAGGTATTTAATCACACATTGTATATACACAATAGATTTAGTTATGCCCATTTTCAAAGCAAAGAACATTAAAACATTTATGCACATACCTACTTATGTATTTTGTCCTTATTAAGCTGATAAATATATAATTAAAAATATTAACATTTTAATTAATACACAAAATTAAGGAATTTGTAACATTAATATGATTTCAATATTCTAATGAAATTAGTTTTAGATTTTTATGTTGTGGAATACTAAAATAGCAACAGGAATCATTCTTTTAATTCACTGTAGTGCTTTGATAAGGATCTTAACACCGCTTAACATCGAGTGGACTGTAAGCTCCAGCTTCCCATGTATGTGGCATGCATACTATATTTCGATGCATAATTTCAATATGTAAGATGTTTATTCTTGAAATTTTTCACACTATAAATTAAAATCATTTTGATTACCTAATGTCGTGTACGGCGTTGGCGCTTGTTCGGCGGCAAGGGTGCAGTTCTCTCCCTGAAGTATAGCCACGTCGTCAATGGCTATGTCGCTCGTGTATGACTTGCCCCGAATGCCTTCTATCACTATCTGCAAGAAATCCCATTCCATCTTCAACTACACCGCATCTAAACTCATTGGAATACGCATCATTTTCTAATACCTCTATCCATTAACATAATTTAGAAACTTCTAATTTCCGAACAGGTCTAATGACAATTTATCCTACTTGTAGTAAACAAACATCATATTTATGTCTCATATGTATGTATATCAAAGGCCTAATAGTTATATATTATAGATATTTTAATACGCCTAATTATACTGTAGACAGCTTTTTTCAGATGAGAATAGTGATCGTGATATTTTAACTAGGGGAAACGAGCACGCCCTATGAGACGAGTCGAACGGCATACCACGTGTTCCCAGAACAATAATATGGCTAAGGCTGGCAAGAAGCAGCCATTGTTAAAACACCTGGAGGAGACCAATATGCGAAGGTGGATATCTCAAAAGCCGCAATAAATGACCGTCCACGTTCCAGATATGACCTAGATATAATATCCGAAGTGAAAGAGCTTCGACCATCGTATACCTGGAAGTCTACCGAGAAGTTCTTCAGCGGAGCCACAGACCCGTACCACTGGTCACCTTGCCGCCCCCACCGCTCGAACAGAATATACTGTTTCTTGTCATCTTCCCTCAGAGCCAGCATCACCTCCAACTCTATGTTCTCCGGCTTCTGGTAGACTCTTAGCCCGCCTATATCTCTACGAAATTCGGACTTTATTACATTTGTGCATAGATACAGAAAAAATGGGATTTCATTTTAAAATTACATAACATAAGCCCCTCAAAATACAATAGATCAATGTCTATTGCGTTATACGGCTTGAAATGATGATTATTGATAAATAAAATATCGAAATAATTATCTCGATAAGTCACATAATAGTTGTAATCGGATCTACAGTCGAGTAATATTTGCATAACGCTCACATACAGGAGCTTATTTCGATTAAAAGTGCAATGGCGTTAGATGTGTTATAGGCTTCATGATTACCCAAGAAAATAAATACATATATTCGTAATTTTTAACCCTTGCTTGTTCTCTTTAGGTAACGCGTTCTTCGCTCTTGTTACCTCTAATACGAAAGAGAATTCCACAATAATTGTATGTTGTGTTTCGGGAAGAATCGCTTTACCGGACACGATTACTTGGTTTTGCCTTGCCTTGCGAAATATAAAACTTAGCGTAACAAAATATAAGCTCATACCTTCCCCACATGTGATAGAACAAAGAGAAACAGCCACTCTTGCTCAATTTAACATCGTACACCGGAGATATAAGTCGAGCCGTGCTGTTTTCCATCCGAGATGAACTCTCTATGTACATATAGTAACCTGAAAGAATATGATTTTCTTTTCAGACAATGTTATAATAATGATAATCGGATCTAAGGTGAAGAAATATTTGCATCGATTGCTTCGCTCGCGTTCTGGCGCATGAGTTATAATACAAGTTAATTTTTTAATTACCAAAAAAATTTTGTGTTCTTGTTCAGACAAGCAAACTGAACAACTTTCACTATAGGACCAACTTTGAAATCGCAAAAAAAATCAGCTGTTCCATACAAATCTTCAACATTCACTAAACCTAGATGTATGGAACAGCTGATTTTTTTTTGCGATTTCAAAGTTGGTCCCATAGTAAAAGTTGTTCAGTTTGCTTGTCTGAACAAGCAGACAAAATTTTTTTGGTAAGTAATTAAAAAATAACCTTGCATATGAAGTCTGTCTGGTAAAATAGTTGTCGTAGAGTTGAGGACGTGCGTGGCGTGACAGCAAGATTTTTTTGTTCAGCAAGCAATAGAAAAGTGCATTTCAAATTTCAATAATTCGATTGTTTGAATTAGTGGACATGATTTTCCTTCTTTTTTTCTTTTATATAACTAAGTTGCCAGGCAAGAAGGTATACTTACTACCCACGTAAGGTAATAAATAATTCTCGTATGAAATGATCAAACACAATTAATTACCACTAACTTCTAATTAATACTACGTATTAATATACGCATCTCAAAATTGAGATCGATCTTAAGATACAGTTTTCACATAATGTACGGACCATGTGTCCAAGACAACATCTCAAGATCGATCTCATTCTTGAGATGCAATTATTAATACGAGATTGACTTCCTCTTTACTCAGTTTTTTGGTAAAAGCCATGTGAGAATCCGTTCCGTTCCGTCCTTTTAATTTTTTTTGAGAATTTTCAGATACTTAAACAAATGTGGCCGAAAGCTTTTTTTTTAATTTTTTTAACATGGAACAGATTTTTTGTGCTGTTAACTTATTCTCTCGAAACATAGCAATTTATTTTACTTTTAAAGTTAATATAAGTTTAGTCATTATATTATCTGTGGTTTAGTTAGTGCCGAATTTTCATAGTCCTTCGAGCCGGATATCAGCTTACTGGCTGTTGATTTTTCTCAGCACACGGAAAGCCTGATCATTTTGAAGCTACGTGTCTTGTGACACGTAGCTTTAAGCAAGTAGGTACCAATTTAACGTGATTATTGAAATCATTTTAAAATGATAATTCCTATTTGGTGATATTGGATACATTATCCTCACTAAATATTGTAAATGCGAAAGTAAATTCTGTCTGTCTGTGTGTTACGCAATCACGCTTAAACTACTGAACCGATTAAGATGAAATTTGGTATAGACATAGTTTGAGTCTCAGGAAAGGACATGGGATAACTTTTATCGCAGAAATCACCCCTTAAGGGAGAGAAAAGGGGGGTGGAAGTTTTTATTTATGGGGAATCAATAACCGCTGAACCGATTTAGATAATAGGGTATTGTTCAATTTCGTGGACAAATTATTTCCAAAAAAATATTTTTACACTTGGGTGTAATTAAATGTTATAAAAATATTTTTCACAAATAAGTCAAATAGTTAAGGAGTTGTGACTATTTGAATATGACCCTATACTTTAATGATCCTGACAAGTAGAAGGAAAAACATTTTTTACAATAATATTGGCGTTTAATTTAAAAATGTTTTACAAAAAATAAAAACCGACTTCAAAAACACTGAAAAGTTTAAAATAATATAAGAATAGGCACAGACAACACACATTGAAGTCGGTGCCAAACGATGATCCCCTAGAAAGTCTTAAAATTTGTCACCGACTTCAATATAGAAGTGTGATGTTGACTGTGACTATTCTTCTATTATTTTAAACTTTTCAGTGTTTTTGAAGTCGGTTTTTATTTTTTGTAACATATTTATTATTTTTATCTTTTTAGTAAATGAAATCTTTTTAGTGAAAGGAATCCTAATTTAATATCAGTTTTCATGAGACCCCATCATCAGATCCTGACTTTAGTGATCTTGGGACCACCCCAGGAGTATACTCTATCGAATACAAAAGGAATTTTGAAATCTGTCCACAATTGGCGGAGTAATCGCGTAACATACACACAAAACACGTTGGACACACCTAAAACTTCAAGGGTTTCCTTTGATTTTTATAGGATCCAATCATCAGATCCTAACTTTGGTAACCATGGGACCACTCTTGGAGTAACAAAAAGAATCATCAAAATCGGTTCATAAACGACGAAGTTATACGCGAACAAACATAAAAAAGCATATATACGGTCGAACTGAGAACCTCCTCCTTTTTTAGAAGACGGTTAAAAAGGTACAAAAATTATTACAATAATTGTTCAAAATGACGTCCACGATTATGCAAACATTTTCCTTCTACTTTTCAGGATCTTTAAAGTAAAGGGTCATATTCAAATAGTCACATCTCCTAAACTATTTGACTTAGAGCTTAGGTCTTGACATCAGTTTTTAGGTAATACTTAGTGCATCTAAAAAGTAAAATAAAGGTATGTTATCAGGCTAGTTTTTTTTGAAAACAATTAAAAATGAAAAAAACAACCAAACATTTTCACACTTTTTAAGTTTTAAGTAATTTTTAAGGTTTTAATGGGAGTTTTTGATAAACTTTTTAGTGTAAACTTATTGCCTACTTATACCGGGTGTAACTGAACACCCCAATAACATTTAAGGGGCATATAAGTTAGATACTAAATGGACCTTCGGTACTTGTCTGAGACCTGGAACCCCACTCTTTCAGAGTTATTTGATTTTAAACTGAAAGCAAAAACTTTCAAGTGACAACCATAATCAGCTCTTAACACAAAAGAAATTTAAACACAAAATGCCACGCGACAGACGTGACCGTAATATTCCTCCTACGTATACGTAGGGCTGTCGGCACATAATACCAAAAAATAATTAATTTAGTTTTAATGACGTGAGCGTAGTATTCCTCGTACGCTTACGTAGGGTTGTCGGCACTTAATACCAAAAAATAATTAATTTAGTTTGTATGGGAAAAAAAAGAAGGTTTGTTAGCGCTAATATTTTTTCTACAGAATCTCTACTTCTGATGGATACATACCCTTAAATGTTATTGGGGTGTTCAGTTACACCCTGTATAGCTATCGAACGAAACTTACACTACTACTTTTATGCCTGTAGGAGCTCTACATCGGTAGATATGGAAAAATCGGTAGATATGGTAAAAAAAAAAAAATTTGCCGCCATTTCAAAATAGTAGGGGCAAAATGCCTTATTATGGTGGATTTGTCGATAAAATTGATTGCTTCGCCTTAACGGGTCGGACACCGGTGATCAGACACAATGTATAAAAAAATATACATAAGTAAATATAAAAATATACATACATAATATACATCTATCTTGATTAATTACATTTTCAGATGACGTTTGAAAGATGTTAAAGTTGTTCTCTCACGGATTGAAATTAACTTTGTAAACATTTTATAACGGCAATGTGGGAGCACCATAAGATCGCTTGTAGTGTAAAGTTTCACTTACCCGAACCTTTTTCCCCAAATGTGTGGTCATATGTAGGACCAGTTTTCACGTACCAGCTCGGGGTCTTCTTATTGAGTCTCTCCCAATCGAAGTCGTGCAAGGCATCTTGGGTCCACCCGCAAAGGTCTGGACTCTCAAAGTCGCAACTTAAACCTCTTTCCGTCGTGTTTTCTTCACCTAGTGGACAGTTCAGTTGTTTTGTATACAGATAACGAAATACACTGACGAATAAACATATTAACTGCTGCCTAAAGCACAGTAGAATTTTGTAAAAATATTAATAATTTCTATTTCAAATGGGGACTCATTTGCTTTCTTTGAAGTGATGTTTGAAATGAAAACTTAAAAGATAAAATAGTCCTTTTTGAAACAGCTTTGCTTTACAATTTTATTTATTTTTTCACAGACTTTTAACACTACTTTTTGTGATATTTTGTTTTAGATTTTTTTTCACAGCCTTTTAACACTACTTTTTGTGAAATTTTGTGTATTCTATTTGTATTTTGTTGTACTTTCTACATGGTTTCTATATTTGAACAGAACTTATAAATAATAAACAAAAAACTTATTACCAACACATATGGGGGAAGTTCCGTTCCACTTTCGCCCGTCGCAATACAATTCCGTAGGTCCCACCAGGTTAAACCCCGGGCGGCAGAAAAACACAACGGTTGAGTAGTTGTTCGTCGTAACAGCCACGCCATTCTCGATCACAGGTTTCGCACAACCAGGCTCTGGAAAAAATGGTAGTGTAAAGATTCAGGTAGATCCAGGAAAGGTTGAAAGTTGGTGCCCATGATCGAGACGGTTCGTCCAGCGTTGGAGTGGGTGGGACGTCGGACGGGCAGCTTCACCTATAGAATGATGCAGATTCTGATCGGACACGGTTGCTACCTGCACCGTGTTATATCATATCACATCGAGAGGACACGTCATGGTGTCATCAATGTGGTGCTTCCCGACATTAAGTCCACTCTAATGGAGTGCTCTGCTTGGCGACCTCAGCACGTTGCATTAGAATGGTGCAGTTTCTGACCGATCACGCTTGCTGCCTACACCATGTTGCACATCGTGAAGACACACTACGATGTCATCGTCTCCATCTGTGAAAATGGTCCGTCTCAAATAGCTTCCTTAAGCGGCTGGCATAATTCATCAACCACCGGCCCACCGGCTGGAAGATACGAACCCGACCTTGTCACTAATCTAAGGGATCACAAACGAGTTTAAAACCTAGTGATACATCCTTAAGTTAGCTGGACCTGTCCCTCTTGCCAACTCCATAGCTATATAAGTGTATCTACGCTTCTGTAGCCGTTCAACATTAGATGAGCCATACTTGTTTGATATCGTAGGATGTGGATGATTATAATTAGGTATGCATAATGAAGAGATAAAAGTACAATCTTACAAATTTTTACTCGAATTGAAATCATGCCTATCTCAACAGAGACTATATAGACTACGCGGGAGATATTATAGCCCAGGAATGTCTGCGCAAACACAAGTGCACTTTCTATCGATGGGACAGTTAGCAGCCTCGAGATGTTTCAAATTTTTGTTCACTCATCATAGGCATGATCAATGATCATAGCCAATAACGCTATTTTGTGCGGTCGTTAGGTCCCACGCTTTCGTTGCGCCACTGAGCTCCTCGAGGGGACCACTAAATCAAAAGGCTTGCAATTGCATCTTAGATACAACTTTTGTGGTAGGTATGACAAAAAATGCAAAATAACGAATTCAAGCTTAAACATGATCAATTCCCAACTTTCTAATTACCGATTCGGACTGGATACGATACCTGATTCGATCGACAGTATCTAATTCATACTTACTGACGCAAACTGGAATGGGAGTGTCTAGAAGACCGTTCTTGCATGTCGAGTACGTATTCCCGACCAAGTTGTAGCCCAGGTAGCAGACGAACTTGTACATCTTGCCGCGTTGTCTGCTACGGACCCTCCCGTGCGTAAGGTGCGGTATCTTGCATGGGACATTGTTGATATATTGAGCATCTGAAAATGGGAATTAGCATCCTGAATACGGAATCCTGAATATTGCATAATAGAGGGTTCTTGTTTGGATTTCCTACATCTAAAATTTTGACTTGAAATTATTAAGGTACCTAGCTATTTAACAGTCACGATGGGGCTGACATGTATACTACATACATGTACGAAAGGTCCCTATAAAAAATAAAGAGAGAAAAAAAAGACTTGGCATTACTGAGTAATATGAGTTCAATGCGAAGAGTGCTGCCGTAAAGTCTGACCTCACTCAATATCGGTATTGGTTTAATAAGTTGTCATTATGGAAGTCGTCTCTAAGGGAAGTTGCTGTTATGGGAAATAGACGTTTTGGAACAGTTTGTCCTCTTGACACTGTTGACGTTTTGACACAGTTGTCCTCATGGACTTAATGGTTGTCCTTTTAACACTGCTGACGGTTTGACACAGTTGTCCATATGAACCTAAACGATTTTAACAAACATTATCTCAAACGACGTATATACTCTATGACGCCCATCATCTTCAGTCTTGAGTGGCTCGGTCTTCATTTAGTCATCATTAAAATGTTACGGTAGTCTTTACAGATATTAATTAGATAATTTGAATGTAATTAATAAATAATATGATGTCAGTCACCTAAATATAGTTAGGATTACAATTAACGACGCATACCTTAATTTCTCTCGTAAAGCTTCTCGAAGAATGACATAGGAACATACTACCATAGACAAAAATAATTCATCCTTGATACTACATAGACGCCCCGAGTCAAACAACAATCTTTGAACATACTGTATTATAGTTGTCGTTATGGGAAATATACGTTTTAGGAAGTCGACTTTATGGGAAGTTGCTGTTATGGGAAATATACTTTTTGGAACAGTTAACCTTTTGACACTGTTGACGTTTTGACACAGTTGTCTTTTTAACACAGTTGTCCATATGAACCTAAACGAATAGATTGGGTCCTTACGTATGAGTGGGGTCACCAGAGGTGATGTCAGTGACCTTGTGGGGTTTCTGGATGGTATCGCGCAAGTGACTCCTCAACCACTTAAATACCGAATCTCTGCAGGCCTAGCACGCGTGGACTATAGAAAATAAAGTGACTAACTCTCGTCCCCCCTCGCTTCATTGTTACATGAGAGAGCGAGAAGAAATATGTTATTTGTCTGTTGTATTGTACCCCAGTTGACGTTCCGTGCCTACAAACAAGTGGTACGTGTCCTCGTTCACCACATAATTGTACAAAAATCACTTAGAAATAGGTATCACCTAGGTAGCAGTTCTCAAAGTCCCACGGTAATACGTCTAGAATAAAAAGTTTGCCCACGCATGTTTTCCTGGCACCGGAAGCACTCGTGAACGGCCAGGAGCACGCGTCCGGCTGATAAGAACAAACAACACTTCAAAAACACGAAACCACGTGGAGATTTTTATAGGCACACACTACACACTGCTATTTACTAGTAGATATTAGAAAATTTGGGCATTTCAATAATATACCAAGCAACCGATGACACGGTAATTAAACTGAAAATTATCACGAAATAGTAAAAAAATGAGACACGCGCAAAGGAATCAAAGTTCGATCAATTCAATCGCCCGAATCATTTCGCTACGAAAATAGGCAAACTTGGCGGCGAATATTGATGTGGCCTAAATACTTTCACTCAACGATGTGACCAACTGGTATTTTTTTAAATTAATAACTTTCTTCAATACTGAACAACAATAAATAAAAGGCAATAGCACAAATATGCAGAGCGCACACAATAGCACACTTAATTTTGGAAATATAGGAAGAAGTCGAGCGAAAATATACGAGAAAAAGAAATATTTTACAAAAAATAAAAACAGACTTCAAAAACACTGAAAAGTTAAAAATAATATAAGAATAGGTACAGACAACATCACACTTCTATATTGAAGTTGGTGCCAAACGTTGATCTCCTATAAAGTCTTAAAATAACTGGTATTAAATTAGCGGTTCTCTCAATTTTCATGGGATCTCATCGTCAGATCCTGACTTTGGTGACATGTCCAAAGAGTTTACTCTATCAAATACAAAAATAATTTTGAAAATCGGTCTACAATTGGCGGAGTAATCGCGTAACACACCTTAAAATTTAAGGTTTTTCCTCGATTTTAATAGGATCCCATAATCAGATCCTAACTTTGGTGACCATGGGACCACCCTTGGAGTATACTCTATCGAATACAAAAAGAAAAAAATCGGTCCACAATTGGCGGCGTAACATACACACCAAAAAACTTACGCATCGAATTGAGAACCCCCTCCTTTTTTGAAGTCGGTTAAAAAAAATGATGATGTGGATCAACTTTACGATATCCACACGCAGTTGCGTAGGTGTATCGCTGCTTTTGTCCTAACTAATTTTATTAACCGACTTCAAAAAAGGAGGAGGTTATCAATTCGGTTGTATTTTTTTTTATGTTTGTTACCTCATAACTCCGTCATTTTTAAACCGATTTCCAAAATTCTTTTTGTATTTGCTAAAGTATACTGCAAGGGTGGTCCCATGGTCACCAAAGTCAGGATCGGATGATGGGATCCCATAGAAAATCGAGGAAAACACTAATTTAATACCAGCTCATCGTTTGGATTCTAGGAGATCATCGTTTGGCGCCGACTTCAATATAGAAGAAGATTATTTTTAAGTTTTCAGTGTTTTTGAATTCGGTTCTATTTTTTGTAAAAAAAATTTTTGTCACTACCATCAGCACCGCTTGTCCAAGCGGTCCTCCTATTTATGCACAATTGCCATGGGGCTATGAATGCAGATTGGCGACGGCGAACAAGAAAGGAAATCTACGAAAAGAAATATGATTTAAATTAGAACCTACTATTATGATTTTTTTATATTAAACATTAAACAATAATAAATTCAGCACGTCGTTCGGGAGTGTCGTTGCTGGCGCTGACACGGCACAGGCCTATTAATCGGGAGGTCCGGGATTCGATCCCGCTATGTACTATCAATGCGTTTTTCGTTTTTTGAATATCATATGTACATAGTGATAATACAAGGAAAACATGGTGATTCAACCTGCATACATCTACGAAGAAATTCAAAGGTGTATGTGAAGTCGACCAGTCGGGGCGTGTATGAGCTGTGATGATGAAATTCAACACTAAAATGTTTGTTTTGTTACAAATCCTATTCTTAGTAGTTCTTTACAGCTTGGTTTTTAGTGGGGAAGATATTAATTTTGAAAAATTATTTGCTATCCTATATAAAATAGCATCACCATTTTCACCTATTATATTCAAATTAGGTAAATTAGTTCTTTATTCAAGTTAATATTGGAGATTTTGAAGAGTAGCTTAATACTTGGTGGCTATAATTAGGAATTGAAAATATTTTAGGATATAGGTACTCCTATCAATTTTACTGCGAGCTATTTTCATAAATTAAATTTATCGAGCGGGAGCTAATTTACGAAAAAGTTTGCAAAAATAGTCACAAAAATCTGATTCTATTTTCTGTCTTCTCGTGCCTATAGTACAAAAATTGCTCGTTTAAAAATGAAGAAAATATAACTTATGTAAGTAGTTGAAGATCAATGAAACATTTAAAAAAGTACTTACGCGCATCCAAAATACTGAAAGCTGATAAAAACAAAATAACACACTTAATTATCATTTTAGCACCAAAAAAAAATAAATATACAACTTATTTTATTAAATATTTTAATATTTATTCAAATATTTTAACAGCATTGGTGTTTCGTGCTCACTGTCGAGTATCCATTTTACAAGAGTTTATAACTTTAACGACGGCAAAGAGCAAATATAGACGCAGACGCCGAAGCAATTTCTGAGCGTGCATTTACATTATCTCTTCTTAAAGCTTGATAGCTAGGAAGCAATAAAACTAATACATTTTCAAGCATTTGCTTAGAACTCAATTCTGAAGCCTGCAAAACTGTGAGGTAGCCGCACGCAGATCATCCGAGTTGAATAGATATACTAAATATCTATTAAACCTTTAGGCGCGGAATGGTCAATCATAACTGCCGCATATATGTAACTAATGCTTTTGAGTATTTTTAAGTATAGGTATACAGTATACCTATAATTAGCAAATACTCAAAAGCATAAGTTACATGTATGAGCGCCGGTGACGCTGTGGACTCGGCATTGCCTTCCAATCGGGAGGTCCGGGGCTCGAGACCGCCATGTACCAATGTGTTTTTCGTTTTCCAATTTCATAATATATTCATTTGTCTGATGCCCCTACGGTGAAAGAAAACACTGTGAGGCAACCTGCATATCTGCGAAGAAGTTCAAAGGTGTACGTGAAGTTGACCAATCCGCACTGGGCCAGCGTGGTTGACTAAGGCCTAAACACCCTAACTTAGGGTAGGTTCGAGCCCCTCGGTGGAGACATATATGGGCTGTTATGATGATGATACATGTATGCTAACGTATTCTGTTTAATGCTTATTTGCCACAGTTAATGTTTCTTTTTGTGATTAGGAATGTTAGCGACGCGCTCATCGCCCTATGCGAATACATCCTTCTTTTGGCAATTTTGTAAATACATGCCTGTAAAATTGAATTTTTTTATTGTTTTAGATATATGGTAATATATCTTGTACTCTCTGTTTGTGTAAATATTTGTGCGGATCGCACTGT
This sequence comes from Schoenobius gigantellus, assembly GCA_963935595.1. Taxonomy (NCBI): domain Eukaryota; kingdom Metazoa; phylum Arthropoda; class Insecta; order Lepidoptera; family Crambidae; genus Schoenobius; species Schoenobius gigantellus. The sequence continues at coordinate 51,392,005 of OZ012542.1, read as the reverse complement.
TAATTAGTTCCGCTTCACACTGTCCGCGAACAACAATACCTACTGTATCTTCTGCAATTCTGTGCTCATCATAAACGTGTCTTCGAGGCGAAAGGTGTATCCTTTGGTGAACCCTAGAAGAACCCCGTACAAGGAACTTACATCTATTGTTATATAGTTGGTACTTTTTTGTGTCTATAAAAGAGCTATAGCTGTTCCGCTAACGCGTTGTTGTGACTGTAGTGTAGCCTAAAGAAATTGAAATACAACGCCCTCTACTAACATAAATAACTCAGTGTTGTGTCGATAAATCGACTCACATCGCCATCCGTTAGAAACTTATGGAACCTACAAACCATTGTCCTATAACAACAAACAATTAATTCGCAATAATAATACATAAAACAAGCCAAATTTCATAAAAATCGGTTGAGTAGTTTCGAAGATTATATCGGACAAACATCGAGACACGAGATTTTTAACTTATTTGTTCTGTGTGTTTATTACGAATACACTGTATTCGTAATAAACTTTACCTATTTTCGAGGTGACCATTCTACGACGCTTATTCATTGTCCAAACGGGATGCGTTCCCGCAGATAGTGCAGGGTGCTTCCGATATTCCATAGAATATTATCAGTAGCCGTTGTATTTTTAACAAACAGATTAATACACAAACTATAGAGAGACCCTACCTCATCATTATCTTATCTAAGTTCGCAAAATGCTTTTGTTAATACCCAATGAATCAATGAGATATAACTGACAAAGCCATAATGATAGTGTAGACGTAGTGGCGACGTAATCGGACGTAGTAAGTACTTACTTTGTAATGTAATATAAGTACCTACCTACCTAAATTTTTATGTGTAACTAGCTTGCCGCCCGCAGCTTCGCTTGAGTTATTTTCGTTTTGCCGGGGATAACTCTACATTGACCCGTCGTCGTAGTGCAAACCATAAAGCAAAAACTGTCGAACTGCGGCTGAACAACTGAACGTTACTCTCACTCACTTTTCATATTATGAGATTTAAAATAATCTGTTAGATTGTGGTGGATTTCATAATTATATTGTGGGGTATATAGTATACTAATACGTGCAATTACCTTGCAATATCCTTCCTATTTTTTTCCTTTTACCCTCATGCGCACGTATTAGCCGTGTCAGTCAGTCGATCTACGAAGTACGTTAACAACGGACGCAAAAACGCAAAATAAATTATTAATTATCGATTGATTCGCTCTTGCTTTTTAAGTCGTGATAAGAACTATTTTCTCGAGAACACTCCGTGCGGTGCAGTACAGTGTTTCTGCGCCAAGACCATAAAAAGAAGGAAGAGAAGGCAGCCGAATACAAAGGTTAGTGCGCATGTTCTCCTATCCTCTTTTCCAAGTGTCATTCTATTGTTCTTCGTCCAATCTAACCAGAGGTGATTGCGAGTACACTAGGAGTAGACTTGATACGCCAAAAAATACAGTCCACTACTTTCCTAACCAGCCAATGGTGGAAGTTAAAACTTTTTGCACCACCAGATTATTAATTTTCTTTTATACAAACCTTGTCATGACAATAGCGTGTAACGTTGATATTCGTTCCTTATTAATAAATGCGATATATTATTTTTTTTTGTGTTGGCTATTCCCCTAAACCCCCCCCCCCCCCCCCCTCATCGCAGCAGATCCAACGGCCGCCCCGCTCGTTTCGCGACTCCAAAACCAGCTTTTGAAGCGGAGCCCGCGTTCGCCTTTGTCGCGACTTCACATGCGTGGTCTTCGCGTAACATAATTATTTTTTAAAAATTATAATTCTTACATCATCTATTTATCTGTGTCTTCCACGCACTTAGAAACCCACGTATTGGGTCCGAGTTTACTGGTGCATTACCGTGACCGTTGGAGCGTCGACATTGACGGATAGGCAAATACCTATTGGTGCCCGCCGATCCTCGCAGCTGGAAGCTGGAACCTCGTTTCTTCACCTCCTCCACCTTCTGACTACCGGACATCACTTCGGATTAATCAGGAGAGTACCTACCTACTACTGGCCACAGGAACGCGACGTCACGATTTTTTTTTAATACCGGGCTTAACGGACCACGACCAAATAAATCTGTTTACACCAAGGCAGTTTATTATTTTAATTAAAACCCTTGGGACGTAACAAGCGAATACAACAAAAAAGAAATATCCAATTTGGTGCAGTCGTTCGGAAGTTATGCACGTACATACATTTCGGCGATTCACTTCTATTTGTAAATGTTACTGTAAAAGCCCGAACTACGGTAAATCCTAACATTTTCCAGGAAATCGTAAGATTTAACAACTCTTAAATGGTAAAAGTCCGAATTGTTCTGTGATCATTGCTTACCTTGGACTTTTACCACCATACACCTGGTAAATTCTAGAACTTACCACCAAGACGCGGTCAATGTTGAAAATATTCTTATAAGATAGAGTTGCCAACCGTCCTGTTTTCCCAGGACATGTCCTAGTTTTTGTAGTGTCCTGGGATGTCCTGAATAGTTTCTAAGCAGCGTCCTGGGATATTTAATTTTAAAATTCGCAATTTTATGATTATTTGTTAACTCAACCACAGATACTGAAGGAAATTGTTGGGGTTGAAAAGTATAGTAAAAATTAATAATTTTGTAGTTAATATTAGAATTTATTAGATACTATAACTAACCTTAGTTTAAAAAAAATGTTACAAACTAAAGTGCTTGCTTTATATTTTTAACCGACTTCAAAAAAGGAGGAGGTTCTCAATTCGATGCGTATGTTTTTTTTGTGTGTATTTTATGCGCTTACGAGGCCAGTTGTGGACCGTTTTTCAAAATTCTTTTTGTATTCGATAGAGTAAACTCCTGGGGTGGTCCTAAGGTCACTAAAATCAGGATCTGATAATGGGATCCCATGAAAATCAAGGGGAAACCCTAATTTAATACAAGCTCACCTTCGGTGAGCTGTTATAATATTAGGGTTTCTTTCACTAAAAAGTTAAAAATAAAAAATATTTTACAAAAAATAAAAACCGACTTCAAAAACACTGAAAATTTAAAAGTAATATATGAATAGGTACAGACAACATCACACTTTTATATTGAAGTCGGTGACAAATTTTAAGACTTTCTAGGTGATCATCGTTGGCACCGACTTCAATATAGAAGTGTGATGTTCTCTGTACCTATTCTTTTATTATTTTTAACTTTTCAGTGTTTTTGAAGTCGGTTTTTGATAACTAGTTTTCAATTCGTATAATTTTATTCAAATACTTTTATTAAAATATATGATTATTTTAATATCTTGAATTTCAATTCACCTATTTTCACAACATATTATTATTAATTTAACTAATGCAACTCTATTACTGCGTCCTGTTTTGAAACTGAATTGTCCTGGTTTTTCCAACTTCAAATCCTAGTTTTTTAAATTTGAGGTTGGAAAATCATACGGGATGTTTTCGGGAATCATACAAACTTAGTCCCGGTTCCTTCCTCCACAGTGGCAATAGTTGCTCTATTTTTGCAAAAAAAGCTATGCATGGTCCTACGTTTTCCTTTTTTTTAGTTAGTTATTAAAGGCGATTTATTGTAATCCTTTAAAATACCTAAAAATTGGCCAATTTTCTGCTGTATCAAACATCCAGACTCTGTACCAGGGTCGTCTGCATGGGGTGCGATGTCAGAACACCTCCTCGTGGTGCACCCTGGGCAACCCGGCAGATTTTCTGCCGCGGGCTAAGAGTCTGACAGCTGCCCCGTGGAGGGGGCGTGGTGTGGCCGGGTTTAACCCGGCGGGCCACTTCACGTGGCCATGTGGGGCGTCACCTCCCCTTCTTTTTTAAGATGGGGTTGTGTGTCGCCTGGGGACCCGCTCGCGGGTCATGGCGCGTTGCGCCTTGTGCCGTTGCCCCTTTGATCGGGTTGGTGCGGGTCCTTGTTGAGCTTCGGCATGTCGTTGTTCCGAGGCTCGGAGACTCGTAGAGCTCCGGCTTGTCGTTGTTCCAAGGACTGAGGCTGACCCGATCAACGTGTGGCTTCGGCACACTTGTGCGGCCCCCATGAGGGGGGCGTGGGATGGCCGTGTGCTACTCGGCGGGCCACCTCGTGTGGCCACCTCGTGTGGCCACCGTGGCCGCTTTTTGCGGTGGGTCGGCGCTTTGGCGCCGCTGAGCTTCGGCTCGTGTGCGCGGCGATGGATCCAGTGGGGTCTGCCGTCGGGCAAGCCCGTTACCCCGCACTGAGCGGGGCCGGGGGCCTGGCGCACTGAGCGTCGGGCCGCGTGGAAGAAAACCACAGTAAAAAATTACCACCCGGAGTATGCCCCGGGAACTCCTCTCCATCTCCATCTTGGAGAGGGCGTGAGGGGCCCGCCATTGGTGGGCAGGTGCCGCGGACGGGGTTATGGTCGGTCTGTAAGGGTTCCCACGACCTCGTTCGGCAGCGGCGCGTCCTTTGGACGTGGCTGCGCTGGGCGCCAAAGACGGCATATCGAGGGGTTTAGTGGGTAGTCGCTCGCTGCGGAGTCCCACACACTCTTGCCCCTGCGGGGGCTTGGACGGTGCGCAAACGCATTCCCCTCGTAAAAAAAAAAAAAAAAAGGTCGTCTGCATGGGTGGTAGGGTTGCCAACTCTCCCAATGAATTATTCGGGATTTGTATGAAAAAATATCGGGACTGGCAAAATTAAATCGGGACATCAAAAGAAAAGCATTTTTAATCAATATTATAATTTCTACTGGAAATTTTAACAATACACAGACTCAAAATCAGATAGTCAATGTAATAGGTAGATACAATACCTTCGTTTAATTTTGTTTTTGAATGTATATATATTATGCGATTTGGCGCATTTTCGTAATTTTTAATTGCGTAATCATAAACTTCTGAACATGTTACAGTAAAATTAACCCTTATTTGAAATTCGGATTTAACATGTTCGGCGTCGATCTATTCCTTTCATTAGACCAAGTCTTACCAGTTACCACATAAGGGGAAAATTATTTCTGCGTGGGCGTTTGATGGCGGAATTGATGTCACGTATTGAAAAACTATGAGTACATTCACCATTAAGCTTTTATTCTTAATAATAAGTTTATGCCATTGCTCATAAGGGGAGATGGCTATGCGAGTTTCCTTTTTTATTTAATTAGAATATTTAATATTTCTCTAACTTCACAAAACTCCTCATACAATTGATCCATATTAATGTAATTTTCTTCTGTGGACATTGACATTTTGTCCAAACATGTATGCAAGTCATCAAAACTAAATTCTTCTTTTAAATAAAATAATCTAAGTGTAGTCAATTTGTTATTTTCGGTGAAATCGAAGCGATCCTCAATGTATTTGAAGGCAGTGCGATACCGATTACTCGTAATAAAATTTAATCTATCGATGTTCTTCAATAGTCATCTTTTTTCAAAACGTTTATACGGGCAAATCCAAAAAACTTGTCGATTATTCTTTGCTGCAGTTTATTTCGCCAATTATTAATAATATCATAAACTTGGCTAACAAAAATATTGTCTTTTTCTAACACTAATATTGCGTTATGAACGATTTTTGAGGCGTGCATGCGTGGTTAAAAAAAGACAGAAAACATTCTGTTTTCATGCAACGATCTTCTCCTGAAAAATATTTTTTTTAAGCCACTGGACAGCGACAGTGGTGCTGTGGTCTCGGCAGTGGATTGTGCTCCGAGTAGAATCGGAAGGCCCGCGATCGATCCTGCCATGTACCAATATCTGTTTTTCGTTTCACGAATTTCATATGTACATTTATCTGACGCTTCTACGGTGAAGGAAAACATCGTGAGGAAACCTACATACAATACACCTGAGAAGTAATTCAAAGGTGTATGAAGTCAACCAAGCCGCACTGGGCCAGCGTGGTTTGACTAAGGCCTAGATAAGATAAGATAAGATAAGATGCAGTTTATTGTCATTCTGTGTACAAATTAAGATGTTACAGAGTAAAAATTAGTGTCAACAGATTGCCATTTTCGGGCGTACAATATTAAAATGTCGATGATAAAATATTTAATGATTTTAATTATAACATTTGAATAAGATGATAGAGACAATTAATTAATTCAGATTACAAATTAGTCATGAGTCGCATTAAAGTATTCCTTTAAGTTATAAAAGCCTTTTTGTAACAGCCATTCCTTTAGTTTCCTTTTAGACAGTACTCCTTCCAAAGATTTGATATAAATCGGTAGATGATTAAATATTTTAATTCCAACAATATAAGTGCTTTTCTCTTGAATATAACTTGAAGATTTCATTACGGTTATGTTTGTATTGTGCACGTATGTTATTTTTCGTTGCGGTTTTTTTAATAAAGCACTTATTTTGTTGTTTTACAAACAAACATATTTCTAGTATATAAATACACGTCAATGTTAATAATTTATTTTCGATAAATACAGTTCGCACGGTCTCGTCAGGTTTTATTTTATAAATTATTCTAAGACATTTCTTTTGAAGCAGGAAAGTCGATTCTACGTTAACTGAGTTGCCCCAAAATATGACCCCGTAAGCTAACAAAGGGTATACATTTCCAAAGTATGCATTTTTTGCGACGTCTATATTAGCTACATTTATAAGTATAGAAATTGCATAACACTGACTGGATATTTTCTTGTTAATGTAATCAATGTGTGATTTCCAGTTCATATGTGTATCAATATAGATTCCCAAAAATTTAATGTTATTTACATTCTCAATTTCATTATTGTTATAATTTATGTTTAAATCTATCGGTACTCTTTTATAATTTCTAAATTCAATTATTTTTGTTTTACTCAGGTTTATTTTTAAATTTACAGACAATAACCATTTTTTTATAGTGTCAAGTGTATTATGAATTTCATTTTTAATTTCGTCATCATTTTCGTTATTAGAGATAAATATGGTATGGTATGGTATAATATCAGCAAACATGACACACAAATGTTTTACAATTAATGGAAATTCATTAACATATAACTAGAATAATATAGGTCCAAGTATACTGCCCTGTGGTACACCAAGCACTGCTTTCTTAAAGGTTGATTGAATTCGCTTCACAGTTTTTGTTTTTTTGTCATAAGTGTCTAATATTGTTGCCTGAAGTCTATTTTGAAGATATGATTGAAAAAGTTTTTGAGCTACACCCCGCACTCCTATATGTTCGAGTTGCCTCAATAGTATGCTATGGACAACACAATCGAATGCCTTAGATAGATCCAGCAATAACCCTACACATTTAATATTTTTCTTATGTATGTTAGCCCATATTTCTTTAAATACCCTAAAAATGGCCAACGTAGTATTTTTTCCTTTTTGGAAACCAAATTGATTTGAATTTAATATATTGTTCTTATTTATGAATGAAAGTAATCTATTTGCTATAGCCTTTTCAAAATTTTTTGAGAAATTTGGCAACAATGCTATCGGTCTATAATTATTTATATTGTCTTTAGGACCCTTTTTATTCAATGGTTTTATTAAGGCTTTTTTTAGGTTGTCAGGGAAAATTCCTGTTTCAAAAGAAAGATTTATTATGTAAGTCAGTGCTTCAGATATGTATTCTGCACTTAATTTAATTAATTTCATCGGGATATTATCAAATCCAGTGCTTTTTTAGTTTTTAATTTTTTAACAATGTTTTTTATTTCATTTACGTCTACTGGAGTCAAAAATATGCTAGTCAAATTTGGTTGCGTTATTGGTTTATATGTCATATCATTGATTTGTTGCGTATCATTATTATTATTAATATAATGGTAATTTAATTGTTGAGCAATGTCAAAAGGGTTAATAATGAGTATGTTATCGGATTTTAAACTGTCAATTGTATTTTTAATGTCATTCGTTTTTGTTGTGTTATATTTTATTATTTGCCACGTGGCTTTACTTTTATTGTCGTTTTTATTGATATAGTTAGTATTTGTATTAATCTTTGATTGTCTTATTACTGATTTCAGTATTTTGCTATATGTTTTATATTTTTTCTTTGCTTTGGAACAGCATTTGGCTCGTGTCTTCAAATACAAATATCTCTTATTCTTGCTGGATATCATAATTCCTTTTGTTTTCCAATTTGGAGATTGCTTAAAAGTTTTTTTAATTTTCTCGTTAGGTATGCAAAGATTAAAAGTTGTATTAAAGATATCCAAAAATACATTATATGCTTTATTAGGATCTTTCTCCACAAAAACAACTCTAAAACTAACCTGTGAGATATACTTCAAGAAAACTTCTGAGTATTTGTTAATATTTTTTTTGAAAATATACCAATAGTGTTCACTGTAGGCTAGTTCAGATAAGGTTGAGATAAGTTGACAGGTATGGTCAGATATGCCTACATCCAAAATTTCCGTTTCATAATGTTTAGCATTTGTGAATATATTGTCAATTAATGTTTGTGGGTGGTTTGTAATTCGAGTAGGTTCTTTAATTGTAGGATGTAATCTATAAGAACGAAACAAGTTCAGAAATTGCTCCGTTTTTTGGTTTTTTTCTAAAATGTTTACATTAAAATAAACCAATGATAAAGACACGTTTGTAGCTATTTCTTTTCCTTAGCATTAGTGTACGAAGCAAACATTCCATATTAACTAGAAATATATCCAAGTTACTATTTGGGGTCCGGTAAACACATATTATCAAGTAATTTAAACCACATAGCAATACCACAGCATTCAAAGTGGCACTCAACAGACATTTCAGATATCCAGGTCAGTTCACGACAATCTATTTGGTTTTTTACGTAAATAGCTACGCCGCCCCTTTTTTTACGCTTGCGACAATAATGTGCAACCTTCTTATACCCATCAATTTGGTATAGGTTTACTTGATTTTCACCTAAAAATGTCTCACTAAAGCAGCATACGTCAATCTTTTTATTATACGTCAACATTTCTAATTGGTCTATTTTTGATTTAAGACTTTGTGTGTTTAAGTGCAAAATTTTAAAATTATATTTGTTGTTATCGAAAAAATGTGTTTGATTTAGATATTATTTTATTAGACTGATCAATATCAATTATAGACTCATTTTGAAAGGAGTGGTGCATTTCTTTTTGTACTATTTTTTCTCTGGTTTGTTTCCTGTAAGACTTTTTTCTTTTGTATAGTAGGTATTTTATTAATATGTCGACTCTAACTGGGGTCGACTTATTTTGGTCCATTTCAACCCCTCAAAGACACAGGTTTGCGCGTTCACCGCAAAGAAAATGCCATTTGTCGTATCTCCTCGCTTTCAGGGCATTCCCCTAACTGCATCAGCCAATATTGGGATCCTTGGTGTCGACATATCGAGCAAAGTCCAGTTCCGTGGCCACTTAGAGGGTAAAGCTAAATTAGCTTCTAAGAAGCTTGGTGTGCTCAATAGATCGAGACAGTATTTCACTCCGGCGCACCGCCTTCAGCTTTACAAGGCGCAGGTTCGGCCTCACATGGAATACTGTTCTCATCTTTGGGCTGGGGCACCCCAATACCAACTTCTCCCACTGGACCGCATTCAACGGAGAGCGACTCGAATCGTCGACTGCCAGGAAATTTCAAATCGGCTTGATACCTTGGCGCTGCGTAGAGATGTCGCTTCGCTATGCATCTTCTATCGTATTTATTACGGGGAATGCTCCGAGGAATTGTTCGGACTTATACCTGCCGCCTCTTTCCGCCATCGTTCCACGCGGCAAAAAATCCATGCCCATCACTTAGATGGTTGGCAGTCCACAACTGTGCGTTTCTCTCGAAGTTTCCTGCCTCGCACAGTCAAACTTTGGAACGAATTGTCGCCTGCGGTATTTCCGGACCGATACGACCTTCAAACTTTCAAAAAAAGAGCGTATTCCCACCTCAAAGGCCGGCAACGCACTTGTAACTCCTCTGGTGTTGCGGGTGTCCATGGGCGACGGTAATTACTTACCATCAGGTGATACGTCTGCTCGCTTGCCCCCTATCCCATAAAAAAAATATATAAGTTATGTAGTTGTTTTTATAATTCAATCGTAGGATCTCTCTCAATAATAATCGTATCATACATAGTTTATGCTGGTTGTGGTCTTTATTTCCCAGATGATATGGTACAAATGTTACATTAGAGAATCTAGAGCATACTAAACGTAACATCATGTTTTGGTTGCCTACATCAATATGTTTATTTTCATATATTTCACCGACCAGTATATTAGTTTTTCTGAGCAAGGATAAATAAAAATAGAAAAAGGATTGAAATGCTAGTGGATTTTGATCATTTGAACCAGCCAAGAGTATTATGTAGTCGTTTTTTGTGAAGTCATTACATATGATGTTACACTCAGATAGTATCTGGTCTAATTGGGTTTCACAATAGCAGTTACCTGAAATTTATTGCCTATTAGGATTTGTAGAGCTTTACACATTCCCTTACCATACTGATCACTAATAATCATTACACGTTTCCGCTTTTCATAGCCATCACAATATTTATGTAAACTTGTCTTATGTAACATAGAGTCCGATAACAAAATAGGGGAACTTGCGGCTTGGTTTTGACTTTCAGCTTCATTCTGTAGTTCGGAATTTTTTAGCTCTTCATTTCCACTTTTAATGTGTTCTGTTTGTGTGAAATTTAAGCATGTCTTACTTAGAACTTTCGAATCACTCTTCTTACTGTTCTTTTTCGGTGTCAAACAGCAAATTTATGTGAGTTGATCAGTTTTTTTTTTCAAATGATATAATCTTTTTTTTCAGTGAGCTATTTTCTATAATTAGATTTTCGATTTCCACGTCAGCACTTTGCAATTTTGCCTCTAATTCATTTATTTTTCTTTTCAATTCTTCCATCTCATCTTTAGTAAGTAAGCCAGTCTCAGGACAGCTTCTATTTAAACATGGAAAGCACCCAATACTTTTCATATTTCATATTTATTTATTTAATTGCAAATATGGGTTTGTATTACAGGTGTTACATAGTTACATAGTATCTCCATATTTCGTCACTAAACTAACATGCAATCACATCAATACATGTTATAGCAAATTACGAATTATATTTTTTTTTTGATATTATGTCTAGTAGTCAAACTTATTGTTAATAATATATTCTCATGCTTATATTACTAGTTAAACATTTGCATACAATTATGTAAATTTTAATGAAATTATGTCAATTATAACTAACTTATATTAATTAATACAGCATTATTTTTATGTATTGAACAATTTTATGACTATAATAAATTATTTTTAATTACTTTCGTCTCAATACCGATTATATCAAACAAGAATACAAATCATGTCAAACAAAAAATACATGATGTACAATGTTCAATGAAATTATTCGATTACAACATATTTATTTTTATTACATTAGGTGTCTCCATTGTTCGTCACTAAAAATAATATTATCATTTTAAAAATATTAGCCGTACTCTTATAAAAAATAATGTCATTTGATATTATGTCAGGTATATAGAATTAATTCCGCTACATTAAGATTATTATTACATTTAGTACATATTTCATGTCAATATTGTTAGATGGCATATAATTATGAGATTTTTAGATCATTATATAAAAAAAACATTAAGCTACCATTTTGTATTATTTATATGATTAATTATATTATTTATCATAATTACCATTTCTCATTAAGGTATTCATCAACGGAGTAATAGGCTTTATCAATTAACAGTTTGGACAGCTCATTCTTAAATTTATTAAACTTGGTACAATCTCTAATTGCTTTTGGAAGTTTATTATACAGTTTTGGTGCCCTTGCGTATATACTTTTATGAAGAAAAGTAGTTCTACACGTGATTAATTTGAGTGTTAGAGCGACGTTGACTCTCTACGGAATTAAATAGGTGTATATTTTGTTTTACAAAAAGAATTACTTCATAAATATAGAGAGATGGCACAGTCATGATTTTAAGCTTTTTAAAGTACGGCTCACATGAATCAGTGCGCCTTAACTTACACATTGCCCTAAGACACTTTTTTTGTGCAACAAATACATCATGCTTATTAGTAGCGTTACCCCAGAACATAATGCCGTATCTTAGTGTAGAAGCAACATAGCCATGATAAGCTGCAACAAGAGCCGTATTATTAGCTACTTTAGCAAGCATATATAGAGCATACGCGAACTGATGAAGTTTAGTACAAATATGGTCGATTTGCGTCTTCCATGACATGTCGTTATCAATAAATAAACCTAAAAATTTTGTGGAAATAGTTTCCTCTAAATTTTGTCCATTATAACTGACATGTGTGGTATGTTCTTTTATTCTCAGTTGAAAATTCATAATTTTAGTCTTTGATAAGTTTATTTCCAAATTGTTATTATGTAACCAGTTAATAATAGATATCAGACTATTGTTCATATCCTTTTCAATGTCAATGTACCTTCCTTCATTAAAACGACTGTGCTGTCGTCTGCAAACAGGTTCATTTGATGTTTTCTAGCTTTGGGGAAGTCGTTAATATAGCTCAAAAATAATAATGGCGCCAGGACACTGCCCTGAGGTACACCGTATGCGACCGTTCGTATATCAGACGAGTATGTTTCTTCAATTTTAGACTGCATATTGATTCTTTAAATGTGTGTAATTTGCTTTCTATCCTCTAGATAAGAGCGTATGAGGTCCAGTACATTTCCTCTAATACCATACATCTGTAACTTCTGTAGAAGAGTTTTATGATCTACGAAGTCAAAGGTTTTTTTAGATCCATGTACATTGCCGAGACTGGTTTATTGGTGTCCAGATTGTGAAAGATTTTTTCGAGGAAGCTATACAAAGCCATATTAATAGTTTTATTTTTTCTGAACCCCATTTGTTCTTTGCAGAGTAAATTATATTTTTCAAGGTAATTATTAAGTCTATCATAAATGACTTTCTCAAAAATTTTTGAAAATATTGGAACCAAAGCCTGTGGTCTATAGTTGTTCAGATTTGTCTTATCACCTTTTTTATGAATCTTCTGAATCTTCCGTTTCAAGGGATTCGAAAGAGTTCTCTGTGGATATATTTATTCTGTGCTTAACGCGCTGGATCACATAATTTTGGGGTGTATGTAAATTATCTCTTGTAATCATTTTTGAAGTTGACGGGCTACTATAGTTATCTTTTTGTTTAGAATTGCAATTTTTGCAAATCCAACTGCTTTCTTTTTTCGCTTTCATTAGGTAAAATAATTTCTCAGAAACATTTGTGCATCTGAAATGATAAACATTGTTACATTTATAACAATTGAGAATAAGTCTATTAGTAAATTTCTCTTTACAATTTGCACATTTCTTGTCCATGTTTTGTAGGTCGTAAATAATTTCGACTTCAACAAAATAAAATTTTCGGTAATTTTTGTAGTAATATTTAGAAAACAATTTCAGTAATACTGCGCCCTCTGTCGTAATCAGGTATAGGTATTGAGGTTGAGCCTGTCTATTTCGATATGGAGTTGCTTTTTAATTTTGCCTAATCGCCCTAATTAGTTAGGGTAGGCTCGAGCCCCTCTGTGGGGGGTGAATAACGCTTCAGTGTTTCTGTTCGATTTATTTTGGTTCTTTTTTTAAATATTAGAATTCAAAAGTTTTTTAGATTTATTACTATAATTTATGTTGAAGGAAGATAAATTATCGAACAGGCACTTTAAAACAAAAATTGGTTTTCGAGAAAATCGAGTAGTTTTTTTTATTAACAGGATGGTAATGATAGAGTCTCGATTGTGATGATATTGACAACACTATGGTAATGATTTAGATAAGAAGGGAATGATTTCCTTAAGCTTTTGCTAAGAATTTATGGTGCTATTATGTATTAATTTTATGCTTCATGCACAGATAATAATAATACTACAGTACTTCATGTAAATATTGAGGTGAATATTATGTAATGAGTTAGTTCTAAAAATAAAACTACACTGGTATAAGTTTTAAAATAAATATTTATTTCGATAATCAACATTTCTTAAGCTTGAGATCAATTATTTCTCAGCGTATACTATATATGGCACTTAGCCTCTTACTTACCATTCCTTTAACCTCTTTCCAAAATAAAGAACACAGGAGTTACATTCATTGTAAGGCTTGTGGCATTGTAACATGCACCCATCAGAATATCGAACACATAATAACTTCGAATTTCGATCAATGTTATACTAAACTTTTTAATGTGGTTAAATTAATCCCTTCGGAGCATAATGTACAATACGCGAAATGTGCACGACACGCAAAATGAGCAAAACGCAAAATGTACAATACGCAGAATGTGCAACACGCAGAATGAGCACCACACGCAAAATGAGCAAAACGCAAAATGTACAAGAGGAGCTGTGTTCACATCCTCTCGGCAGTTGGCACAGTTCCAATTCACAACCCTTGGATATACAAAACCAGAATTAACTTCAAAAACAAATTTATTGAATTAATTTTTATCGTATGTACCAACTTAACAAAAAAAAATTTAGCTTAAAGTTAAATAAAATTTGATTCGTTGTCCGCCCTGTTTTTTACAAAAAAAAAACTAAAAATCAATTCTTATAATAACCAAACGCTGAAACTTAGCTAAATACCTCAGACCGTATATTTAAGTAAACAAAATGACGGTCTCAGACACATAGTTTTCCCTTTCCGAATATTTACAATGACAATCTAGTATAAATCATATTCATTTTCATCCTTAATTATATTTGTAATCCCTTTCGAGGTAAAGCAGAGGCATACTTACTCATACTCAAGAGCACACAGACGCTCCCATTAAATAAAACGGAGAACAAACATAAAAATAAAACCCTTTGTCTTGTGTCGTCATCGTCGCCGTGAATAAGGCCTTAGGCCCGTCTCGTACATTTTGCGTTTTGCTCATTTTGCGTGTGGTGCTCATTCTGCGTGTTGCACATTCTGCGTATTGTACATTTTGCGTTTTGCTCATTTTGCGTGTCGTGCACATTTTGCGTATTGTACATTATGCTCCGAAGGGAAATTAATATTAAATAATTAAGATAAAGACGTTTTTAAACTAAACGATACACAATAATATGGTATAATAATAACACAATACATATGTCATAAACATATATAACATGGAATAGACTGTAGCGTAATGAAATTAAAACACATCTAGATTAGGTTATCCAACTTTTTTGAGATTGGGTACCTACCTATATTCATTATTGCGAATTATATTGTTTATAATTTTTTGTTAGTTCCATAAGTTTCTAACAGATGGCGACGCGAGTTAATTAATTAACACAACACTGGTTGGTAGATGGCGTTGTGATATCTTCATGTTACAGTCTACACCTCGACAAAATTATAGGTATGTATGTTTACGACATAACCGACTTTCTTGAATGTTTCGTGTAAGTATTATATTTTTTTATAATTGTGGTTTGTTTTATGTTGTAATAATTATATAATATATTGTGGACCAACGTACCTTAAAACTATAGGAACTATTTCATTATCTTTGATTGTATTTAAATCAGTCTATTCTAAATTAAAATTTTAAGCAATTTTATGTATTATTTTATTTTCTTCATTTAAATTTTTTTATTACTTAGAATTTTGATTGCTGATTCTTCTTTATTGTTAACAGTTTTGATCAATTGGATTTATTGTTTGTTAGATAAGATTATTAATTCAGGTTTTTTAATTTAGTGTGAAGAAGAGGTACGACGTCAGAGGAAGTTTGTTAAGTGTCGCCTATGAATACAAATCTCTGCTACATCACAATCAAAGCATCTGCCACTTCACATTGTTAGTTGAGTAGGCTTACTGATTGGCCACAGTATCTGGCATTCAGATAGTGTGCCCTTAAAGGCAGACATTGTTGGTAAAAGTTTTCGTCTCTTTTTGATACCTTTAGGATCAACAGATCTCCCGATGATATTGTTAACGTTTTTATGAATTCAATAAACTGCTGGAAGTAACCGACATCATGGCCAAATCTAACAAAACTGATAACAGTTCTTTTAAGAACTGTACCAACACCATTTGGCGCATCCTTTCCGTGCCTCGGTTCTGAAAAATTCCGAATAAGTTGTTTTATTTGTGGAACATCTTTAACTAGTTGCGTTATTGCAATTTTGCGAAGTGGGTGAATGAGAAATTATGTAAAGATTTTCAATACAAGGCTTTCTCTGGATTGCTATGTGTAAAAAATGTGTGTCAATACCGCTGGGGCATCGTGCTTTAATAGTAATCGTGCGTAAATAGGATTCTTTTCAATAGTGCCTGTTACAAAATCATGTGTGTAAATGACAACAGCGTGTAAACAAACTTCTTGTCTGCTTGCTCCAAAATGAAAGCATTGCACTTCTTTCGCAAAGAGTGTGAAGTGCTGCATCAGGGAATGTCAAGTCGTTCTTGAGTTTTTTTAGTATACTACAGTTAGATTAAATAATTTTATGCTAAAACAATTTTTTTTGTTTATCTTTTAGTACCTGAATGAATAGTTGGGGTTTGCCAAATATTTGTTTCTTTTTTGTAACTTTAAACATTTTTTCTTCTGTTTCTTGGACTCGACACCACTGATAGTAAACTAGATCTTCTTCTGTGTTAAAATCGTCGAAACTCAGCGTTTTGTCTTTACATTGATCACATTCTCTTCTCAAACAATCGATGTCATGTGAATTACAGCACAGACTTTTAAAAAAGACTTTGTATTAGTAAATCAGCGTTTGTTTGTATTAGACATGAGCATGTATTTTGATCTTAAGTTAAGACAAGGAATAGTTTTATGTCACTTTGAGAGTTGAACTTCTTATGTAAAGTTTTTGTCAACTAAAATACGCTTCTATTTACGATTTTTTTGCCTAGCGATGTACTTAGAGCCTACCTGAAGCTGTCGTGCTATTAGCATCATAGTGTAAAAGTTCTCAATCTTTTATATAGTCTTTCATCTGTTGTCCCTTCTATGCATTTCTAACTATAACTTTTAAATTTTAAGAATTAGCGTTTATTTCAATTTTTTTAAATCTTTTGTTTTACCTTTTTGTTTTCAATCATCAGTTATTTTATTTTTCTTGAAAGAAGTTTTCGTGTCTTCAATTTTTTTTATACAATGATGTTGGCAAACAAGTATACTGCCCACCTGATGTTAAGTGGTAACTGTCACCTATACATGTGGCTCTTGTGAAATTCGCAGCAAATCTGCAACCCCAAGAACCACGGTGTACGTTGCCAACTTCTGACATAAGATGTATAATCATAGTACCCAGTCATTTCACTACCATATCTTACCCTTTAACCAGAACACAGCAATGCAAGCACTGTTGCTTTGCGGCAGAGATACCCTAGCAACCCTGGGAGAGAGTCTCCCTCCGGTAAAATTCAAGATATCTTACTCGCCTAATGCGCTGGTTAACGATATCATCAGAAACTTCAAAGGGACATTTCTGACATTTCTAAACTCATCTTGCTTATTGTCTTAGGGGCACGTTATTAAGCTAACTAGCTTTTGGAAAAGTCTGATCATGATCTGCTGAAGCTTTTTGCGAATCTCTATATCTTTTTGATGTCTCTCGCTATCTTTTTCTTTGCATCCTTTTCTCTCTTTTTGTCTTTTGAGTTATAGACTTCATTTGGAATTTTTATTTTCTCTTCATATACTGTCTCATGTTCATTCACCTTTTGTCTTGCAAATACTTCAGGTCTGATGTTATTTCTACGTATATTACTCTTTTTTCTAATTTTTGATCCTCTTTTTCGTCAGAATTAGACTTCCTTTTATCCAGCCATGGTAACACCTAAAAATAATTTGTATATTAATAAAAATATAATTACTTGCTAGATTCAAAGTAATTCAGAGGAAAAAAATATCTGATAAATTAAAACCCATACCATACCTAAAGAGACTTGATAACCTGTCTGATTATTTTTTATCGTGCTCTGCGTTTATATTTTTAATAACTCCAACTATTTTATTCCAACAGTCATCTAAATTATCATCTGGTGCCCTGTTTAATAGTTTAAACGTAACAGACTTGATGTTTCTTTCACAAGGACAGTCGTATAAGTTTGTCTTAACACTGTTGATTGAAATATGCCTAAGTTTATTTCGTTTTTCTTCATTATCTTAAAAGTAAAGGAAATAAAGTATAAACGTATAATAATCAAACACAATCTATGTAATACCAAAAGAGAAGAGTATATGAACCTTCTTTTTTATAATTTTGCGTCTTTTAATATCACTTAATAAAGACGGAAAACTAGGGCAAGACATTAGGTCTGCAAAAATTTAAATATAATATTTTTAAATACATACAACCTTAAGCTCGATTTATTCCAACTTCAAGCTAAACTCGTTTCAGTTCAAAAAAGAACACCATCATTACCAGGTTATAAAAGTAATTCCCTTACCAACGTCTTATCATTACCGTCACCATCACTCCATTACCATCTCTGAACTAAAATCGGTCATTGGGAGGTAATGACGAAGATGGTAATGACAAATAATACATTTTTGGTAGAATTTTCCAGAAATCGCCCTCACAATGTGCGTCATCAAATCGGCCAACTTATAAGTTATTAAGTATAATTAAAAAATAAAGCAATAAGATATATAGCTACACATACCTTGAAACGATAGTAGTAGGTAATGACACAATAACGTGACAAAATTCAACATTTAACACAATTTCAGAATATTTATAAGGTTTTTTATTTCAATACGTGTTTCTATTAGTGGGGTTTTTTTTTTTTTTTTTTTTATATAATTATATCACCACAGACTCGTGGTCCGTGCCCTTTTAAGGCTGTATTTTCGTTTTGATCTTTTTCTTTTTTAAACTTAATAAGTCCGACTACTCTACTCTATATCTAGGGTGAGTTGCGCATCACCTAAAGTGTAACTATCCTACATGTTTATATATAATACACACACGCTTATACATCATATATATATTTATGCTCATACATACCTATTATATTCCTATTACATTGTATACTTTACATATTACAGATTTTTGTTGTTATTTATATTATGTTTTAACATACATTAATTATATATTACATTATATTTTAACATTAAAATATATTATATATGTTGTATTTTTATTATTATTAATTTTGTTTGTACAGCCGGCTCAAAAAGTAGACAAACATTTTAGTGGGGTTTGTAAGTGACTGGGGTGGGTGCGAGGTTCGGTGAGGACTGAACTGTTCCTAACACGTTCTTTTACACGTAAAATTTTGTTTTACTTCGAATACGGTAAATGACGAAAATATTGTGACAATTTTTTAAGACCTTATAACTTTTTGATGTTTTGATAATAATTAGTATATTTTACCTGTATACCACATGTCTGTTATCTTGTTGAACGATAGCTTTCTTAGATTTTTGATAAAATAGTTTTTGTATCTAATAATAATATTTTTGTCAGCAGAAGTAGTAAAAAGCCATGGAAGGTAATGATTTTTTTGCAACTAATTTTAAGATATTTTTTTTCAATTGATTTTTATTAAATATTATTCTAGGCACTAATGTGGGCCTTACTTGTGAATCATTTTTCTAACTTTAGTTTTACTTAACAACCTTAAAAAAAAAGGAATCATTAAGAACATTCAGAACGCGACCTAGTCAAATTTACCCTGGGGATGTATATGAGCTGTGATGATGATGACTGCACAGTCCTCATTTATCTCAGAAAAATACATTTTTAAAATCGGAAAGCATTCTCTCTTAGCGGCAGTCGCGGGCACTCCGAGCGCACGCTACATTACGGCGCGGTTATTTGGCAACAACAATAGCCAAATTGGCGTGATTAATAAAATGAAAAATGTAGATGGCTAAAATCGGGACAAATAGCGTCCCGCAAGTACCTTGGTCGGGACGCGGGACACATGGGCCAAAAATCGGGACATCCCGATTAAATCGGGACAGTTGGCAACCCTAATGGGTGGGTACCTCCTTCTTACCTATTTCTGCCGGAAAGCGGCAGTGCTTGCATTGCTGTGTTCCGGTACTTCCGGTTTGAGGGGTAAGATATGGCAGTGAAATTACTGGGTACCGTGACTTTACATCTGATGTCACAAGTTGGCAACGTACAATGTGGTTCTTGTGAGGGTTGCAGATTTGCTGCGAATCTCACAAGAGCCACATGTACTATACGTGACTGTTACCACTTACCATCAGGTGGGCAGTTTGCTCTTTTGCCATCTTAGTAGCAATAAAAAAATCCAGCAAATAAATACGAGATTATATGTAAAAAAATCAAAACAGAAACATAACCAAAACGTTTCCTTAATAAAAAGTAATCGTTCATGTTTTAGACTCGAAAACGGGGACTACGAGACGTCTATGTTGATGAGGTTGGTGAAGTGATAAGCAAACTTGACCTAAACAGTGCATCGGGAGGAGATAAAATTGGCTCACGACTCTTAAAGATGTTATCTTCTATCTTAGCAGAACCTATAGCATTTATTTGCAACCTAAGCCTTACAACATGCGTATTTCCATCAGCTTTTAAGGTTGCTGTAGTCTGCCCTATTTCTAAAAAGGGTGAGCGTGACAAACCTACCAACTATAGACCGATATCTCTTCTATCTACACTATCCAAGGTGCTTGAGAAAATTGTCAACCACAGACTTACCACATACTTGAACAAGAACAACTTTATTGCTGGTAATCAATATGGTTTTAGAAAAGGTAAATCTACCGAAGACGCAATATTCAGACTAACATCCTTAATAACCACATATCTGGATAAAGGTGAAAAGTGTGGCGGTGTTTTTCTAACTATTTGGAAAACCAGGAACAGGTTGTCAAAGTGGAAAACCACTTTAGCAAAAATGCTAGGTGTACATACGGAGTCCCGCAAGGTAGTACACTAGGTCCTACTCTGTTTTTACTGTATATAAATACGTTATGTGAGCTGAAAATACCTGGTGCTGACATTTTAGTGGTTGCTGATGATACAGTTATTTTGTTCCACAACAAGACCTGGAGAGAAGTTGAGAAGACAACGGAGGACGGCCTTTGTTGTGTAACAACCTGGGACCCGATTCTCAAGCCATAGAGATAATGTCGAATTCGACATATGTCTAAATTAAATGGCGGATGTCGAATATTTCTCAGTTTCCGTATTCTCAAAATGTCACGTTAGAGATATGTCTATGCCTAGCGTTCGACATGTCACGAGTGGTAGATAGCAATCGACATTTGAAAAGTCGAGTACGAGCTACAGTAATTGGTTATTTCTGTGTCTGTTTTACATAATTTGTTGGAACTTTTTTTACGATTTTAGTTTATGTATGTATTTTAATTGCTAACACATTTAATTAATATGAATAATCGATGATTATTATAACAACTGTTGTTAATGTATAGTAGAAGAAGCTCGGTTTTTAGTGGAATTACCATTACATATATGCATTTAAGAACTTTCGCTTATCTAAAGAATTAGTTAACATTGTAATATATTTAGTTAATCCAAGTCTTATTGACTTCTCCCAAACAATTTAATTCCTCTGCTATACATTTCCACTTTTGTTCGGATTTTATTAGTAAAAGTCCCCGAAAATTTGGCTTTACAAAGTTCTTCAACCTTTAACTGACAAAGCCACGAATTCTGTGCTGAAGTGGGGTATTGTTTTTTATAGTCCATTATAGATTTATTACTGCATCTCTAATAATTCTGTTTTCTAAAAATATTCAAAAATGTTACAAATACAAAACACGACGTTTTGAAACATTTCAACGTTTCGAAGGATGTGAAAAAGGTTCACATTGATACGCTTCGTAAAGCCGCGTTGACATGCTCAAAGTCTGCTTTGAGAAAGTAACTTTGATGACAGCTTGGACGCTACTTTTTTTTGTTTTTTTTGATCGTATAAATCAACAATACGTAACCATTCATTTTTATGGGTGTGGTTGCGTGCATGCAAACAAAAAAAACCATTCAAATCGTTTGCACTGCTCACGGACGTAAGCATTAAGATCAATTTTTGACCGAGCTTTCGATCTTTGAGTCTGTCAAATGTCAATTTGATCAATCAATGTTATTTGAAAAGAAAAAATTAAGGGCGACGTGTATTTTCCCTCCAGTATCTTTACAGAGCACTTCTGTATCTATTGTAGATATACCTAATGAAAAAAATAATTCGAAGAAATTAAATTCCGCGGGAAACTAACGTTAACTTTGTCATTGACAGTTCTAGAGACAGTGCATTCCTCTTTTCTGTCATACCGCTTACAAATGTGCATATTATGACTAATTTTGAACCGACTTTTTGCACGCAAAACGCGCACACGAGCGCTGATATCAAATTTCGGACCGCACCCTCATAGTCATTCGACCATCATTCGACATACATCTCTATTGCCAGCGAGAATACGATTTTTTCATATCATAGACATTTTTGAGAGATTATTAGTAGAGATGCAATGTAATAGAGATATGTCGAATTAGAGATATCTCTAAAAAACTGAGAATCGGCCCCCTGGCTAGAAGACAATTTACTCACTATTAATGCGCAAAAGACACAATATTTGTGTTTCAGTAAGACTGCAGCAAGCAATCCTGAGCCTATATTTACCATCCCCATTCACACATACCCCTGTAACCGAAGTGACCAACCGTCCTGTACTTGTCCGAGTCTCTCTCGTGTTACTATAATTAGATACCTTGGCGTTCTTGTGGATGATAGACTTCAATGGCAGCAACATATAGAAGCAATGTCAGCAAGAACTCGTAAACTTATTGGTGGCGCCTAAAGTAGACTCCACCACGTCGGCGATTCGCCGAATTAATATGCTGATTTTATAACCGAATGCAAGAATTACCTTTGAGATGGTCCGGTCTCCGTATGTAGCCGGTGGACTTCCTGAGCTAGCTCGAAGGAAGTCGCGGCTCCTGAAGGGCTGCTGTCAATCCACCGATGGAGACCACGGGTGGAACAAATAGGCCTATTAGGCCACCATCACTCACTTCACCGGCGGATAATAAAACTTTGGTACACTCTTATAAGCGGACGTTCGCAACCAACATTATTTGGTGCGCCGCGCAAAACTAGTTCAATTATATATTTCTCGAAAACGCGCCGCCCGGTAACCTATTTCAATGTCATATTGGTCTCGAACCCGAACCTCCCGATTGGAAGGCAAGTGCCGAGTTCACAGCGCCATCGACGCTCTTCAGAGGCAGCATGCCTACTACAAATCATAACGACTTTGCAGCATTTTACCTAAACCTTATATTGATTAGGAAGCAAAATGCATACCTTGCAATATGATTAAGCAAAATTTTATCTTAACCTTATATTGACTAGGAAGACTAGGAAGGATAATGCCTACCTTGCAATATGACTTTACAACATTTGATCTAAACCTTATACTGCCTAGGAAGCAAAATGCCTATATTGTATTTAACAGTATTTTAATTATTTGATCAGGATCTTTATACTAATGGGGAAATGGAAGCTTGATGCTAAACAAAGGTTTTTTGTTTGAAATGGTCTGATAGGGACCCCAAATCCTGACATGATAATGATATTGTCATTTATTTTTTCTATATACATATTTTCTTCTACTTCGTCATTCCCTCACTACTGAGGATCGCGACCACATGTAATGCTCCTTCAGAGCGCACGGTTTCGGGTGGAATGGACGGCTTGATAGATACTACCACCCACTGCTTTTTTGACGAGGTCTGACCATCGAGCTGGTGTTCTGCCCATGGCGCGGTTGCCTTCAATTCGACCCAATATTAAAAGCCTCTCAAGACTATGCTTAGGAAATCGCATAATATGTCTGATGAAGCTCCGGACCCGTTCTTGGCAGATGACACAATGCAGTGTTATTTTGCTGGGTGCTAATGCAAAAAAAAAATCCCCAAAAAAAGAGAATAGACTGAATCAGCTAGCGTTACAAAACATAGCCCATTGACAGTGCATCAGTGGATTACTTTAAAAACAGCCAGTGCAATACTTTTCTACGAAAAGTTTTGCATGATTGATGTGCACTAACCCGTACAGGAGGTGGTACTGGTAAGTCATTCCAAATTTTCGCGGCAGGGTATTTAAAACAACCCATTCCACTGTGTTTTGTAAATACAGGTCGAGCAAGCAAATAAATTGTCCAAAGGTTTGAACGAAGTGCAATTCGTTATTTGACTGTACATCTGCCGTTTCAAGAATCTGCCATTTCCAGAATCTGCCATTTACCGAAAAAAGGAGCGCTGGGCCTACTCTGCGGAGGAGTCGCCAAGTGCCATAATGCCCCCCAGACGTACAGGCCAGGGATGGAAACGTAATGTCTCCCGACCGGTTGTCGACCGGCCGGGCCATTTTAGTGGGCCCGGCAGACGTTGTCCTGCCCGATTACAGTGCCACCTACCAGGTCCAATTATACTTTAAACCTTTCCTGGACCTATTCTAACACACACACAAAATTTCGTAGGAATCTATCGAGCCGTTTCAGAGTTTTTGCGAGACTAACACACAGCGTTTCATTTTTATAGAAGAAGACTAGTAGGCCCGGCAGACGTTGTCCTGCCCGATTCCAGCACCACCTACCGAGTCCAACTATACTTTTAAACCTTCTCTGGACCTATGTAAATACGCACAGAAAATTTCGTAAGAATCTGTCGAGCCGTTTCAGAGTTTTTTGGGCCCGGCAGACGTTGTCCTGCCCGATTCCAGCACCACCTACCGAGTCCAACTATACTTTTAAACCTTCCCTGGACCTATGTAAATACGCACAGAAAATTTCGTAAGAATCTGTCGAGCCGTTTCAGAGTTTTTGCGAGACTAACACACAGCGTTTCAGTTTTATAAAGAAGAAAGAAGAAGAAGAATAGTGGGCCCAGAAGACGTTGTCCTGTCCGATTACAGCGCTACTTACCGGATCCAATTGTACGTATAAACCTTCCCTGGACCTATTCAAACATACACAGAAAATTTCGTAAGAATCTGTCGAGCCGTTTCTGAGTTTTTGCGAGACTAACACACAGCGTTTCATTTTTATATATAAAGAAGAAGAAGATAAGAAGAAGAAGACAAGCGGAGTCCGCAGACGTTGTCTTGCCCGATTCCAGCGCCACCTACCGGGTCCAACTTTACGTTTAAACCTTCCTTGGACCTATTCAAACACACACAGAAAATTTCGTAAGAATCTGCCGGACCGTTTTTGAGTTTTAGCGAGACCAGCACATAGCGTTACATTTTTATATATAAAGAAAGAATAAGAAGACTAGTGGGCTCAGCAGACGTTGTCCTGTCCGATTACAGCGCCACCTACCGAATCCAATTGTACGTATAAACCTTCCCTGGACCTATTCAAACATACATAGAAAATTTCGTAAGAATCAGTCAAGCCGTTTATGAGTTTAAGCGAGACTAACACAGCGTTTCAAAGAAGATATTTAAGTTTCGTTTTTCCCAGCAGTAACTTAGTGCTATAGTTGTTAATTTGTTTTGATGTTGAATGATGATGTTGAATGTATAGATTCTGTTACATTTTATAGTGAATGAGAAATCAATTGTTTCAGGGAGTTAATAAGTACAGTTTTGATCTCTTTGCTGATTATTTTTATTTCATATTTATACTAGATGATCTAAATAAACCATCTTCTTGCGTTTACTCTTGAAAATACAAGATTTTTATTTTAAAAATGTATTTTATTTAACTTATTCACATTACATGACACAAAAAATAACACCTCCAACGTGGTAACTCAATTTATTACAAGTATTATTTTTAGGTAAGTATATATTTTCATTGACAACCTGCTTCTTTTTTTCAACATACAAATTTAGGCTGATAATTTATTGACCTATAGTTTTTTTTGTCTATTTTCAGAAAGCTCGTCAAATCAATTGTAAATCCACAGTAAAAATATCAATAGTTTAGATTATTTAAATACTTTCAAGTTATAAACTCGCTTCCTGTAAAATTGCAGTTTTAAAGAGGCGATCTAAAAAACGGGTAGTATTTAAACGAGTGACTGTAAATGAAAATTTTAAGATACAAAAATAATTAATTTGGGTTATTGTATGACTAAGTGAGCGACTGACTGCGAATGACGATAAATGAACAGAACAGTAACTTAGGTATAAACATTCATTCGAGTTACTTCAAATACAAAATGAGAAACTTCATAATATTTGAGCGACCTAATATTTGTTTGAGTGACATTCAAACAAATATTATGTCCTGCATTTTTTTTCAGTATTTGGCAAATTATTTATTTATGTTGAGCGACATTTTATCTTAAATGAGGTGTTTCGAATAGAAAAACCACATTGAAAAATACCATAATGAGCAGAGCACTTTGGCTCTAATTTCTTTTAAATCATTGTAATTAATTTTTGAAAATTAATAACGAGAGGAGGATTGACCCCCTGTACCACTCTCCCCCCTCTCGGCGATGCATAGTTTTCGAGATATTAATTTTTAACACTTTCACAGACCTAATCTCAAAATGTATGGGAAAAGGTTGGGTTGTGTATAAGTTAATCATGTTTGTGCCGCACCTTGAACCTATTTAAGAATTAAAAGATGTTAAAATTGGAAGATTTTAATAATATGATTTCAGTGGTATATGTTTCCATAGAATAGTAGGTATGACGCATGGTCATGTTCTGAACCTTTTTTTTTTTGAGGCGGGGGAATCTCTTTACGATTCAACAAGGGGCTTCAAGCTGACAAAGCCGCACCAAGGATATGCCTTTGGACTCGGTTATAAACCACATACCTGGCTAAACCTCCCTCCAGAGCAACTTCTACCGCCGTAGAGACACACTCGGGATCGGCGTTAGCCATTCCCCGAGTGCGCCCCCTGGATAGTAGGCCTGACGCAAGCGCCAGGTCTTACATCTACGGGGGGGTCGACAAGTGCCATAATTCGACCCCCCAGACGGGCAGGCCAGGGGTAGAAAAGTGTCTCCCGACCGGTTGTCGGCCGGCCGGGCCATTTCATCCCCAGCTTGCTTAGGGGAGTTGGTGGCGCGCGTCCAGGAACGCGCGCCTCCTCCTACCCAACCGCCTGCACCGGAGCGGTGCGGCGAGAGGGTCAACCTCTCGCGCCCGCTCCGCTGCCTCCTTCTGCGAGATCACGTCCTCGCAGAAGGAGGCGACAGCCTCCCACGCCGTCGCGCTGGTCAGCATCTCGCGTGCGACGTTGGCCAGCGCGACGGGCGCACCCCTACCTAGGCCCAGCGCGAGGGCTAATGCAGCGTCTCCTCCCTCTGCGGCGTCTCCTCCCTCCGTGCGACATGGTGCAGATAATAGCCGAAGCAGCCGTGCCCGGTCATCATCTGCACCATCCGGTAGGTGAGGCTGCCCTGCCGGCGGCGGCGCCCAACCCACTCCTCTAACACTGGACGAACGGCCTCGATCGTCCAGTGGCCGGCAGCTGGGTGGGTGAGCGTCTGCGCCTCTGCGCCAGGAGCCTTGTGCGCGCCACCTCCTACGGGAGGGGGCGCTCCCCCCGACTCCTCGCTGCCACCCGATGTCGGTGCACGGCCGCAAGGACGGGTGCCTCGACATCCCACGGAGGCCAGCCCGCTAGAACGCAGGCCGCCCCGTGAGAGACCGTGCGATAGGCCCGCACGGCCCGGGTGGCAATGACCCTCTGCGGCCTACGCAGGAGGGCCACCGTTCGGGGGGCGAGACGCTCCGCCCAAATCGGGGCTCCGTACAGCGCCATCGACTTTATCACCGTCTGATAAAGTCGACGGCTCGCTGCGCCTGGTCCCCCCACGTTGGGGAGGACCCGTCCGAGGCGGCAGACAGCCTTGGGGCGAGGCGCTTAAAGTGCTCCCCGAAATCCCATCGGGGGTCCAGCACCAGACCGAGATACTTCATCGAGCTCTCGATCTGAACTTGCACACCCTCCACTCGGACACGGAGCCCGGCCTGGGGTCTGCGGCGACGCGGCGGCCTGAACGTAATGGCCCCGCAGAACCCAGTTGTACCCCAGGTTCCAGAGCCCAGCCCAGCACGGAACCCTGGGGTACTCCCGCCGCCATCGGCCACCTGTGGACGCGACCGTCCACCCCCTCATACACGATTTCCCTCCCGCGGAGGTAATCGGTGATGAGGGAGCGGAGGTAGAGGGGCACTCCGTGAAAACGCAGTGCCTCCTCTATGCATTCGTGGGGGAGACTGTTGAATGCGTTGCGGATGTCTAACGACACCGCAACGACAACCTCCCACGCCGACGTGGCCTCCTCAGTCCACCTTTTGTGGTGGGCCACGGCGTCCACGGTGGACCGGCCGGTGCAGAAACCGAACTGGCACTCAGCCAAGTCCGGTCCCGGGCCCTCCAGATGCTCGACGAGCCGGGAAGCGAGAATTTTCTCAAAAAACTTCCCGGCCTCGTCGAGCAGCACCACCGGCCTGTACCCCGACGGGGCATCGGCGGGGCGATTCGGCTTCCGCAGAAGGCAGATTCGCCCCACCATCCAGCACTGAGGGAAACGGCCCGAGGCGATACTCGTATTGAGCACCGCCCGGAACCGCTCCTCCAGGGGGCCCAGTGCCAGGCACAGGACCCTCGCTGGCACCCCGTCCGGTCCCGGCGCCTTCCCCTTCCCCTTGCGCCGGAACCGCTCCCTCACTGCGTCGAACTCGAGGTCCGACACGGGAGGGCCCGCTTCCTCCACTTCGAGGGAGGCGCTGGGGGCGACCTCGGGGGCTCGAAGGGTCCAGGGTCGGGGAAAAGCGACCCTAGAACCCTCTGTACAAGCCCCTCGTCCAACTGGTGTATCGGGGGAGCACCGTTTTGGTACTTCCCCCTCACCAGTCGGTACGGCCGTTTTGGCCCTCGAGATCTCCGTCTTGAGGGCCTTATTCGCCTCCTTGTACGCCCGACGCAGGGTTTCCTCTTCGTCGGGCGTCCTCCTGGTGGCGCGCCTTCTGCACCGCAAGTAGGCGCGCCTCGCCCTACAACTGGTGGCGCGCAGATCCGCGATGGTCTGCGACCACCACTATATCTTCCGCTTGCGGGCGGCAGGTTTCGCCCGCGGCGTCATGTTCTGAACCTAACCTAACCTACAATACCCCCTCTGCCCTTTTTTACACCAAAAGATGCCGTCTCTGTATTTCTAGTCGCTCACATAGTAATTTAGTCGCACGTTTAAAATTTTAATATTCAAAATCAATTGTTCTAAACACTTTTTGTAAGCTCATTCTGGATTTTATTATTAACTAGCTGTGCCAGCGAACTACGTTTCGCCGTATATTTTTTTACCCGTTTTTGCAACATTTGTCATTGATGCTCAGCTCCTATTAGTCGTAGCGTGATGTTATATAGCCTAAAGCCTTCTTTGATAAATGAACTATCCAACACAAAAAGAATTTTTCAATTTGAATCAGTAGTTCCTGAGATTAGCGCGTTCAAGCAAACAAACAAACACATAAACAAACTCTTCAGCTTTATAATATTAGTATAGTTATTAAAATAGTATCTCATCATCAGTCGCTACCTGTTTTTTTATTCGATCGGTTTATTATTCCCCCTAAAACATCTGAAAATATCCCGCGCTCTCTGCCGCAACTCCCAAGAAACAAAAAAGAAAATAAGTGACGAAATTGCCTACTGTAGGTTAGGTTAGGTTCAGAACATGACCATGCGTAGCGGAGCGAGCGAAGCGAGCGCAGCGTCATACTATTCTCTGGGAACCTATACCACTAAAATTATATAATTAATTCTTTGATCTTCCAATTTTTACATCTTCTAATTCTTAAATAGGTTCTAGATGCGGCGCAAACATGAGTTAATACACAACCCAACCTTTTCCCATACATTTTGAGGTTAGGTTTGTGAAAAATTTTAAAATTAATATCTTGAAAACTACGCATTGCCGAGAGGGGGGAGTGGTACAGGGGGGTAGCTCCCCTCCTCCCCTACCCCCCTCCACCCCCCACCCCCAAATCGTGGGTTGCTAATCTAAAGCCCTTCCATGTGCTCGTATTGTTCATTTGCAATTACTATATTAAGACAAGGCTGTATGAATTTAGATTCCTTTGCCTTCCCTAAAAAGGAAAAGTAAACAAAAAATTGTGACAGACAGATCATTTTATTGTTTGTTTTTGTTTATTGTCGACAACCGTGTACATAAATAAAATAAAATAGTGATTAATACTTAAAATCTGTGAATAACATCTAATCATGAATAATATGTGCCGCTTGTGTCTAACAGTTTCCCCTCAAAATACGCAAGAGCTTTCGGAAAATGCAGACTATTTTGTGAAAATGCTTAATTCACTACGTGTACAGGTTAATTTTGAAAATGCTCTAAGCAAAAGGAAGAAAGAAATGCTAATAACTATGATATTGATAGACTATTTTTCTTTCAGGTATCACTCATTGATGAAACGCTTCCAAAGAAAATATGTCAGTGTTGCATTGCAAAAATTAATGAAATATATAGATTTCACGTGAAAATTGTAAAAAATCAAGATTTGCTCTTACAGTATAAAAACCAGATTCATGAGGATATAAAAAAACAGATAGTCGATTGTACAGATGATAAAGAGCTACAGTTAATTAGCCATGGAAGAGATAAAGAGAATGATGATAGTAGTATCAAAGATCCAAATATTGAAGATGACATATTATGCTGCAATGATGCTGATATGAATGAGGAAGGTTTTGAATACCCATTCAATACTAATGTCAATGATGTCGACTGCATAACAAATACTGATACAACAACAAAGTCTCACAACACTCTCAATATTACAAAATATAAGTGCCTCACCTGTTTTCAAGTCTTCAACACCCAAATACTACTTCTTCAGCACTATAACATCACACACACAAGTAAATCGTGCCCAGAAAATCTAGACAATAGCTATAAAATTGTAAAGTCTTCAGAAAACAGTATAATGTACCAATGCAATATTTGTTTGAAAGAGTATACTAGCAAGAAGATAATTATTAGACATTTAATGCTGGGCCATACTGATGAAAGACCATTTGTGTGTAAACTGTGTGGTAAGTTGTAATATTCAACCTTTTTGATAGGTAATCAATTAATCCAAAATACCTAACAAGGTATGTATTCAGTTATGTAATAATATTTTTGAATTATGAAATAATTGTGTAATAATATCTTCAGTTTAATTTAACATTAAAAAGTACAATATACAATTAAAAAGTACATAGATTCAGTTAAGAAAATCATTTAACTATTTAAACTAAACCTAAGATTAATTCCAAAAAAATGTCTGATCATAATTAACTAGCTTATTTCCATTGCAAAGGCAGAACATACAAGACTGCATCGGAGATTATCAGACACAACAGAGCTCATGATGGCACCAGATTTTTCTGCAAAGAGCAGTGTGGGTTCAGCACTGTATACTTGGGTGCCTTAAGAGAACACGAGAGAAGACATAATAAGGGAGAGGCTAAGGTAATACTAATTAAATTTCAAAATTATCATCATTAAATCACACTGCAAGAAATAGAATAGGTATTCGAAAAATACTTACCTTGGTATAGTTGCAGCAAGACATTCTTGCTCCCGATTATTGATGTTGCTTAAAATACAGATGCCAGCCAAATCTGCCCAATCTAACCTTCAGTAGCCTTTTCATACTAGGGTGAATATACACTATTTGAATTCCAGTGGCCTGTGGACAAATTTAATGAAAAGAAGAAAAAAGTTTTTATATTAGTATAGTTGAATGTTCATGCAATACAGAATATTGTCTATTATTTGGTCTACACAATTAATTCACAATAATTGTTTTATATCAGACATTATTAGTAAAAGAATGTTATAAATGAACCTGTCCCAAGAATTCCTAACTAAGCTAGAGCGCCTCCTTAATAACTGCATACATTTTATTTTCGGTCTACGTAAATACGACCACATATCCACTTACCGTTCTCAACTTAAATGGTTACCTATCCGTGAGCACAGGAATATTTGGGTATTGTGTACTCTTTTCTCAATTCTTTTTGAACCCAATTCTCCGTCTTATTTGAAAGACAAATTCCAAATGCTCCATTCCACTCATAGTCGCTCCTTGCGTTCTGCAAATAACTTCATATTAAAATTCCCCCCACATCACTCTAACTTCTTGTCTAATTCATTCACTGTAACAGCAGTGCGGCTCTGGAACATGCTTTCGCAAGACATTCACAGTTCTTCTAACAAAGCCAGGTTTAAAAAATCTTTGCGTGAACAGTTCCTTAGTACTTTGGAAGGATGATTATCTTGGTAATATTAGTAGATTATTATGTATATACCTATATGTATGTAATGTGTGTATATATATATCTATAGATATATTTGTGTGCGTGTGTGTGTGTGAGAGAGAGTGTGTATGTGTGGTTATGTATCTTTATTTTTTATTTTGCCTGTATAACAACCTATTACAGTAAATAGTTATAAAGTTTTTTTTTTCGGTTAGTTTTTTTTATGTGTTTCTTGCACCGCCTCAAGATTTTCTACCCTACCTTCACGGTTGACTGGTAGAGAATGCCTTAAGGCATTAAGTCCGCCAATTGTACTGTTTTATTTTGTGCAATAAAGTATTAAATAAATAAATAAATAAATGTATACACCCCTGGCCAGGTCAATGCAAGATTTTTACACTTGTTTGGGCATATTGTTTTAAATATTCATGGGATTATGTTTCGTTAAGCATAATGGTACACTTAAACTAACATTAAAACATATTTTAACAAAAATTCTTATAAGAATAACTATTTTTATTTAAAAAATACCTACCTATTTTTTATTTAGCAGAAGTTTAATGTCACCCTCACCTGTCGTAATTTAAAGTCACAAAATTTGAAGAGACTACTAATTATGTTTTTGAACTTCAATATTATGAATAGTATACTATAGTAAAGTTATAAGCAAGCTAACGCTAACTAAAGCTAAGGCTTGAGCGTAACTTAAATAAACTTGCGTCAATCTTTCAGTACACCTCTGTAAAGCGTGTTTGTGCCAATCATTGCTGTAACTCCCCTGGTAAGTACATGTTTTCCTGTTTTATTCTTATGCAATTGTGAATCTGTACAATGTAATGTTTATCATGTCTAAATGTCATGTTGTACTTTAAATTTTGGAAAGACGAACGAATGAAGTTGCTTTTGTGAATTTTGTGTGATTTTGTCACTTCTCGGGCGTCACTCTTCTGGCATTTTATATGCCAGGGGAAATTCGTGCACTCCATGGGAGTGACGTAATTTTGATTCCTTCATGATTATTATTGAAATGCTTCATTTTATTTGTTCTATTTCCTTGCTCGTCGGCTCTAGTGTCATTTTTTTTTTTTTTTTTTTTTTTTTTTATGTAAGGCCCGGCAAATGACCTCCTCCCGCCTGATGTTAAGCGGTGAAAGAGGCCCAAATGAGTTGACAGATAGAGTAGGGACGACATCCACTATCCTACCTGCCCGCCCCTTGCCGGCCTAAAAGATGCTTTTTCACACCTCTTTTGAAGGAACCCATGTTGTAGGATGGAGGAAACACGTGCGCAGGTAGAGAATTCCAAGTATGGGATGAACGACAGAAGAAGGAATCTTGGAATTTCTTGGTACGGTGTGAAAAGGAGGACACAGTGTACGGATGACTCCGAAGGCCCTTACGCGTGTTTCTGTTAAGGAATGGAGAGGGAGGGATAAGGTTAAAGAGCTCCTCAGAGCATTCCCCATGGAACATTCGGTAAAAGACGCTAAGAGAGGCGATGTCACGACGAAGTTGTAGAGGCTCGAGGGTGTTAGTTGCCTCTACATCGCCAATTATTCGAATAGCGCGACGCTGCAATCTGTCCAGAGCATCGAGGAGGTACTGAGCGGAGCCGTACCAAAGGTGCGAGCAATATTCCACGCAAGACCTAACCTGAGTTTTATACAACAGGCATAGTTGGTCCGGCGCAAAATACCTACGCACCCTGTTTAGGACACCGAGTTTCCGTGAGGCAGCAGTTATAACGGATTCGATGTAGTCTCTGGGGTTCAGATCGCAGCGAATGTTCATTCCCAGCAAGGTGATGTTACTCTGTGTGTGAAGGGTTGTGCCCTGAAGAGAAGGAGGGGGGAGGAAAGGTGACCTTTTCGCCGAGAACGCGCACACCTGTGTTTTCTTAGCATTGAACTCGACAAGATTGTTGGAACCCCATTCGGAGATGAGGTCCAGCGTCCTGTTGAGCTCAATGATAAGATTCTGCCTCTCCCTATCAATATTGCCACGAGCAGCCCCTGAGCTTCCGTGATATCCCCCATGCACTGTACTGTCGTCTGCATAGCAATGTATACTTCCCAAGGAAAGCATGTCATTGATATGCAGAAGAAACAATGTTGGGGATAGAACGGAGCCTTGTGGAACACCAGCATTCACTGCCACGAACCGCGAAGCGCAGCCGTCAACGACAACGCGAATTCTACGCTCGTGGAGGAAGCTGGCAATCCACGTACAGAACTGAGCGGGCAATCCGTATGCCGGAAGCTTGGAAAGGAGAGCCTTGTGCCAGACTCTATCAAAAGCTTTGGCGATGTCGAGACTAATAGCCACAGACTCGCCGCGCTTATCGATAGATTCACCCCATTTGTGCAAAAGGAACGCTAGAAGGTCACCTGTTGACCGTTTAGGACGAAACCCATACTGACGGTCATTAAGCAACGAGTGACCTTCCAGGTAACGGATCAGCTGGGTGTTAAGGATCCTCTCCATGATTTTACACAAAATGGAAGTGACGGCTATAGGGCGATAGTTAGCCAGATCAGAACGATCTCCCTTTTTGGGAACCGGCTGGACATTGGCCTCTTTCCAAGATTTCGGCACACAACCAGCAGAGAACGACAGACGGTATAGACGCGTCAGGACCGGAGTCAACTCCGCTGCACACTTCTTAAGTACAATCGCAGGAATGCCGTCTGGTCCACTTGCTTTTCGAATATCAATCGACTGTAGCTCCGCCCGCACATCTCGCTGTCTGATGCGGATATCGGGCATAGTGCTGCCACAATGGGACAGTGTCGGAGGTTGTGCACCACAGTCATCGATACGGGAATGGGCCGCGAAGAGTTTTGCCAGGAGGTCGGCTTTCTCCTGCGGCTGATGAGCAAGTGAGCCATCGGCATGTCTCAGCGGTGGCAGCGAGGGTTGGCAGAAGTTTGATTGCACAGCTTTGGCCAGGCGCCAGAAAGAACGGCTACCCGTAGGGTGCGCTAGCAGTTCCTGACCCACTTGTGCAATGCGCTGAGCGTCCGCTCTAATGTAAGCCCTCTTACACAACTTGGTGGCATTATTATAGGCTGTTTTCAGTAGGTTAGTATTGGGATCCCTAGAAGCTCGACCTCTGATCCAAGCGCGGTAAGCTAGCTGTTTGTTTTCAACAGCAGAGGCACACTCGCGATTGAACCAGAGGTTACGTCTCCCTCTACTGACGAGATTGGAATGTGGAATATAATATTCCATTCCTAATCTGATCTCGTCAGCAACAGACGCAGCGCAGGAGTTCGGATCCATCCCACTGAAACAGCGCTGCCACCAAGGGACAGACGCGTAATAATCCCGCATACCGTCCCAATCTGCTGACGCATAGTGCCACAGACGGCGTGCTGCAACCACAGGCGACGGTCGCGACGCCTGAGGCACTGAGACGGATACCAGGCAGTGATCTGAAGATCCTAGTGGAGCTCGAATCACCACCTGATATCCGTCGGGGCGATTTGTCAGCAGAAGGTCCAACAAAGAGGGCGCTTGACCGATAATATCTGGTACCCTGGTGTGCTGGGTAACCAATTGTGTCAGGTCGTGCGTGAGAGAGAATGCGTGGGCAGTCCTACCCGCATGGTCAGTTTTAGAGGAACTTAACCACAACTCGTGGTGAGCATTGAAGTCCCCTAAAAACACCAGCTCGGCGGAAGGAAATTGCTCCTGCGCGTCATCTGCCACCCGACTTAGGTGTTCAAAAAGTCGAGTTGTCTCCAAGTCACCACGGTGGGAACGATAGACGCACACGTAGACACTGCAATGAGTGCCAAAATCGACGTGTACCACAAGGAGGGAAAAGGAAGGTTCCTCCAAACAGCGCAGGCGACGACAACAAACGTCCGCCCGGACGAACAAGCAAACACCTGCCTTTGCCTTGAAGGACTCCTCAAGAGCGTAGCCGGGGTAATTAAGGTAGCTTGTATCGGCCGGGCAGATAATTTGCGTCTCTGTCAAAAACAGCATTGCTGGACGGGCTGTCTCGAGATGGTGGTGGACAGCCAAGAGGTTAGAATGGAGCCCGCGGATGTTAGCGAGCCCCACCTCGAATAGTGGTGTTTTGGTGGGATAGTGCACCGCTGTACGACCAGTCCTAATATTGTGCGCTGACATGTTTGTTGGAGTGAGAGGTGTGAAATTGAGGTGTCGTTGCAGCGATTAGCATAGTTAACGTGTGTAGGCCTGTTTCGCCAGGGAACAGCCGACAGCTGATTTGCGCTGACTCTCCGCACGAAAGGGCCCCCGAACCCCCCCGGAAGTGGTCGCCGGGACCCACCGTCCGGTCACCAACCGGCACGACGGACCACCCCGAGATTATGCGTGGCATGGTGGGGCAGCCTCACGGACTGGTTAGGTCCGCTTGGGCCCCTGTACTGTACCACGGGCGGCCAGCGGAACAGCCGTTTCTTCGGGTCTTCCTGGGCGGAGGGTCAACGCAGTCAACCTGGCACTGGGTCGACGGAAGCCCACACAAACCACACGAATCGCAGCAACGACCCCTCAAGCTCTGGCTGTGCGATGACTGATCCCGAAACGCGGACACAAAATGCCCACTTGACGGGTTTTACGTCATGCGCACGGTGGTCGCTAGCCAGTCGGGTTTTTCAGGCCCTACCACCAGAAGTTGGTCACTCGATTAGCACCACCCGGGGATCACGTGTAGGGTCTCGAGGGTAAAACCTACGGACGTGAGCGACTCCAATCCCCCAACAACAAATACAAGGAAAAGCAAACAAAGAAGATAGACTACAAAAAACGTAAAATGTAAGCCAAAAATATGCCAAATTAAAGGATAAAGAAACTCAAAAATATTTTAAAGTAGACGTGGCAAATAAAGAGTATGAGGATCTTAACTGAAAGGAACCAAGGGGTTATGAGCAAAATTTGGAGAGGAAAACTTAATAAAAAACAGAAGAGATTGTTTAAAGCTTTAATGTACTATTATCCAAAATGTCGCCTTAGCTGCTAAAAAGCGACCAGAAAAAAAGTACGAAACAGATGTTAAAGTAAAAGTATAGAATTAAACTAATTAATCAAAAAGTACTTAAAAGAAACCAAAGTGCATTATAAACAAAGTTCGATGACCATCTCGATTGAGCATGGTTGCGATCCTATAATAACAAATACGGTGGTGTAAGCTGTCACTTGAAGAAACTATGAGTGATTGGTTAACAAGCTCCTTGCATTTCTCCAGCAGAAGCTGGACATGAGTCTGGAAGTCAGTGCCATGCAAATCTTTAAGTTCAGCTTCAGCGAGGAGGGCATACGGTTAGCAAAGCAGTTGCTGAAACAGTTTCTAATTGAAACAAACCAGATTGTGTTTCGCCGACGTGATGGGACATAGAAGAGCCTTCAGAACATAATCAACAAAGACAAAGAACCTCGTGAATGTGACCAGCCTATTGAAGGACATCATTATCCAAAAGCAGATGTGATGCGGAAGTTTGAGGTAACAGAATACGGTGAGTGAGTTGCACAAGGAGGTTGATAGTTTGCGCTTGTCACTGGCCGTTGTATCTGGGTCATCATGCGATCTTTACTAACATTGCCAGATATAAATAACTACCAGTGGGAGACAACTGTGCCGGTATCTATATCTAACTTATTTTTGCTGCCAAGCAGCGGTGTTTGCATTACTATTCCTAGATTGAAGGGTCAGAGAGGCAGTGAAGTAACTAGGTACTGTGAGTTGACATCTTATGTCACAAGTTAGCCACGTATATTTGGGTCCTTGTGGAGGTCATAGATTTGCAAATCTCACAGGAACCACAAATGTACTATAGGCGATTTAGCCACTACGAGTACCATCAGATAGGCAGCCTGCTTGTTTGCTAACTTAGTTGTATAAAATATGAAGGAAAACAGAGTATTCTAAGAGTTTCCATTTCCATGTATTTGAAGAAGTTACTGTTGATTGTTTAGAATATAAGAAAAAAATGTGCTAAAACAGATAGTTTCAAGAAGTTAATGCTATACAAATTTCATTTTGTTCTTTTAAACTTAAAAACGTAAGTTTTTATATACTTTTAAATTAGCTCAGTTTATTCCTTTTGATAGCTTTAAAATTTATAGGTTTATCATTATTTATAAACTATTCGTTTAGTTATTAGGAAAGTTCCTCAATTTTCTTACATTTTAGAAGTTTTCTTCTGCCATTCTTATGGCCATTTTCACCAACCTCTTCTTAGCTTAGGTGACTCTTAGGTAGCATGCTGTCACATTCTTTTCATTAAAGACAAAAAGTGACAGCATTCGTCTTAGGGGACTCCTAAGCTAAGTTATGGTTGGTGAAATCGACCATTAATGTCTTTGGATATTTAATCAATCATTGAAATCCTAATAATGTAATTCTTAAGATAATTACATCTGTTTAAATTTCAAATGAGCCCTATTAATAATTATGTTATAGCAAGAATTAGTGCTGTTTTGCTTACATTTTAAAACTTTTTAGACTGACTGTATTCTATTCAATAAAAATATGCTAAAAGGTATAATTCATGTATTTTATTTAATATTTATTCACTTTTCTATACTAATAATTATTAATAGCTTGTCACTTCCCTGTCTTAATTTGTCACTACTCTGCCAATAGTGAATGAAAATGAAAATATCCTCTGGCCTTTATCATTACAGTTACAAAAGTAACATCAAGTAGTTAAATTATAAATATTAAATGAAATAGATTATTTTTCCTTTGGGGGCACAAAAAAATCAAATACCATATACTTAGTCACAAACACTAACAGAAATGGGGAAACAAGTTTGTGCTATATAATACATTTTACCGGAAATAGGCTTGTAATTTAATAATAAATTATTATTATACTGTAATTTGTTTTGCTATTTTCTTTAAATAGTCCAAATATTATTTTAACCCTCAACCACTGACGTACGTATGTGGTACGTCGACAAAACGGTTTTCATTAAAAACTACAATTTGTGCGGGAACTTTTTAGTTTCCTAGTTGCCAGTGAGGAGTGCGGGGTGGAGGAGAACGAACGCGTGGCACGTGTTTAGATTAGACACGTAATTTTGACGACCTGACGTAGCGTCAGTGTTAGTGTGACATTTTTATTTTTTTGTTTTGTTTGTTTATCGATAAAATGAAATCGCGGACGCAGTAAAAGTCTAACTCTTATTCCGGGCCATCTACAAGTAGAAAAAGACATCGAAACATTATCGATAACTAAGCAATCATCCAATTTTTACTTTTAAAATCCGATGAATCGTCGGCGGATAAAACGACTGATTTTATCCAGTCTGACTGCGATTTTCTTTAGAGGAAGATTTTTTTTATACAACAGTAACAGTCGCCTATTTTATAGTACATGTAGTTCGCGTGAGGTTCGCAGCAAAACTCAGAACCCCACAAGAAACACAGTCTACGTTGCCAACTTGTGACATAAAATGTACAGTACACAGCACTAACTTTTCTGAAGACCAAGTCCCGATGTCACATTTTTCTACCCTAACTGATTTGGAAGAAAAGGGAAGTGACGTCCACGTGAGCAATTGTCAGATGGACCCGGTTGTTGTGAGTGATGTGTTGCAAAATCGCGGAACTTATTATTATGTCAAAAGGCGTGGCATGAAGTGTTCTGCAAAAGGACTTTCAAGAACCACTCGTACGAAATTCAGATGTTTGAGCTAATGAAGAATTGCTATATGGGTTTTAAGTTGAAACAACCCAAAACTCGCTACGGTTGTCATGCATGCGGTAAACCGGTTTGCTTGCAGTGCTCTAAACCAACCTATTGTAACTGCCGGTAAAAGTGCTTTAAGTTGATATTTTTGCGACTGTAATTTTATTTTTCAATTTAAACATTTCTTAGTACGTAAGTAAAAACAAAATGAAAGTTCCTATTTTTGTGTAATTTTTTTAAAGAAGTCTATGTTAGTTTTGTTACCTTTGAGGTTATTGATTCGCAAATATCTTTTATTACTATTTTCTGTGTTTTTATTACATCCCTACTTTCGATTTAATATGCTTAACTAAATTGAAAACAATAATCACAAAATTTACTGCACAAAAATACACTAGAGGTCTTTAAAAATACAGACGTATGTCATACGTATGGTACGTCAGTAGTAGTGTAACAAAATAATACGTCAGTAGTTAAGGGTTAAAAATATGATACATAATTAGAGTGTACTTGACTCCAAATTATGCATTGTATCCTTCATGAAACGAAACCACGAGGCGATTACAAGACTTTTTAAAACATTATACATATTCAGATTGAATGAAATCAGGTGGTATCAATTCGAGGTTTGGATAACCCTACAATATCTTAATTAATTATTCACAAATATAGGTATTGAATACATACAATTACAGATATTTTATATTATTACTCTAATAACTAACCTTTTCAATGTGAACCTATTGCTATAAAATAAATACAGTAATTGTTTTTACAATCAATATTTTGATAACTCCAGAAACTAGTAAGTTTTAAACTTCGAAAACATGTTTGAACTAAATAAATAAACAAGATATTATTAACAAAAGCTTAAAATAGCTTAAAAATAATGATACTTATTTAATATTTTTCATTATTACCCTTCATTAAATTCTAAAACATAGCATATGCAATGCAACAGCGAATATGTATATTCACATGACAGAGTTTCTCCTGAGTTTGACTCTAAAGCTTAACATGTTGTTGCCTGGACATGATCCCTTTGTTTGATCATTCCTTTGTAATTGGAATAAAACTTTTTAATGGCTGCAATTTTCCAGTACAAGTGCGAAAAATGCGGCAAAGGCTTTCACGTGAAGACATGGTACGACCAGCATCAGAACATCCACGCGGGCTTAAAGCCATTCGTCTGTGATATCTGCGGCGTTGCTTTCCACATGGATAGGTGAGTTCATCACTAGCAATGTTTTTAAAAATTGAAAATTCATAATTCTTTCTCGAATAGTTATCTCATTCACTAACATGGTCGATACAAGTCAGCAGATCGGGATGAGATGCGACATTTTTTTGCATCTTACCCTTGGCGGCAAGCGTGCTTTGTATCTGAGGACCCTACGATCTGCACTGACATAAGGTGATACGGCAAGCTATGGAGTACTTCATTCCTTATTCTGACGTAACCACCGAACGTTTCGCCCGTCCCTGGTATAATGCCGACTGCGCAAAGGCTGATGCCCTTAGGCCTCGTTTACGGAGACGCGGGGCGTCGCGCGTCGCGTGTGGCGTGGCGTCTCGCGGCGCGTCCGACGTCTTTTCTGTTTACGGTGGGGCGGCGCGTGAAGCAGCACTCATAATCGCACGCGTAAACACAAACATATGTCAATATACGATGTTGTTCATAGAGGCGCGAGACGGGAAGCGTGGCGGCGCCCGCCGCGAAGCCCGCCGCGTCACCCGCGGCGCGTGTAGCGAAGCACGCGGCGGGCATCGCTTCATCGAGAATTGTCGCTGCGTGCGCCGCCGCGATAAACGCCGCGTCGCCAGCCGCGGGCTCGACCGTAAAAAACGCGCCATTTCAAGCAAAGGCGTGTAAAATCGCTTCTCCGTAAACGCACTCATACAACAATGTTTGAATTCTGTGCGGGCCGCGCTGCGGGCCGCGCCGCGCAACGCCCCGCGTCTCCGTAAACGAGGCCTTAAACAGTCTTCATATCAGGAATGGGCTGCCGCGCGAAGTAGAAAACTTGCCGACCTCGGAGCCAAGAAGAAAGCTTTTAATAAAGCCGCCAAGTCCTGCAAAAAAGCACAGAAGGCTCGCCTCGACCACATTGGTCGTATTGGGGCCAGACTCTCGTCATACCCATCGGGAAATAGAGCCTTTTGGTCCTTTGCCAAATCGGTCGAGACGAACTTCTGCCGGCCATCAATACCGCCCCTTCAGAAGCCTGATGGATCACTGGCTCACACCGCTAAGGATAAGGCAAATCTATTTGCCTCTCTTTTTGCGGAAAACTCGCACCTAGACCCCACAAGCCAATCTCCACCCACATTACCCTCAAGCAGTTCCGCAATGCCGGAGATTCGCACCCACCAGAAGGAGGTTCTTCTATCGCTGAGGGGTCTGAATGTGAACAAAGCTAGTGGCCCAGATGGAATTCCTGCGGTAGTCCTTAAAACTTGTGCTCTCGCGTTGTCTCCTGTTCTCACACGCCTATACCGTCTCTCTCTGAGCACCGGTCTAGTTCCAAGATCTTGGAAGCTTGC
Organism: Schoenobius gigantellus; assembly: GCA_963935595.1. Lineage (NCBI taxonomy): Eukaryota > Metazoa > Arthropoda > Insecta > Lepidoptera > Crambidae > Schoenobius > Schoenobius gigantellus. The sequence continues at coordinate 51,349,682 of OZ012542.1, read as the reverse complement.
TAATGTGCAGCCAGTACCCAAAAAGGGAAGTCGTGCTGACATTACAGGCTAATAGCTATCAGCTCCATTCTATGTAAGAGTATGGAGCGTGTACTGAATGCTCGTCTTATTGGCTACCTAGAAGGTAACGACCTCCTCAGTGACCGACAGTACGGTTTTCGGCCAAGACGGTCAACCGGGGACCTTCTGGTGTATGCCACACACACATGTCTGGAGCGAAGCCATTGAGAGGTACGGTGAAGCTCTCGCGGTTTCACTGGACATCTCAAAGGCATTTGATAAGGTCTGGCACGACGGCTTGCTTAGCAAGCTTCCTTCATATGGACTACCCCCAAACCTTTGCTCATGGATATCCGATTTCCTGAGGAACAGATCGATTCGGGTAGTCATTGATGGCTGCTCGTCTGATCCCTTGGCTGTCGATTCCGGAGTCCCCCAGGGATCGGTCCTCTCTGCAACACTTAGGCAAGGTTAGGCGGTATTTCACGCCGGGGCAGCTTCTTATACTTTATCAAGCACAGGTCCGGTCGTGCATGGAATACTGCAGCCACCTTTGGGACGGCTCTGCTAAGTACCAGCTATCTGCCCTTGACTCGGTGGAACGCCGGGCGATGAGGTTGATCGGTGAAGACACTTTGAAAATTTCAAATTTCCGGAGTCTTGAATACGCGCAGTGGCCCGTTTATCGGTTTTTTACAGGTTACATTTCGGAGAGTGTTCCCAAGAGCTGTTTGATCTTATTCCACCATCTCCCTTTTACTACCGAGGCACCCGGAGAACGGCAAAGACCCACCCCTACGTAGTAGAAATTCCGCTGCTCCGCACGAAACGTTTCGCTTCCACTTTTTTAATGCGTACTGCAAAGGAATGGAATTCTTTGCCGTCCTCTGTATTCCCACCTCATTACAACCCGGGACTTTTCAGGACTAGAGTGAGTCGGCACCTAATGAGTAGGCACGCTCCACCTTAGTCCCCACCTTTGCTTAACATCAGGCAAGATGAGGACAAGTGTCTACCCATAATCTATAAAAAAATCCTTTATTAAAACATACTATTTGAAATTGTCCTAGATTTATTAATTAGGACAAATAACAATATTGAGGAACTATTAATTTATAAGTACTTTTCTAATATTATAAAACTGAAGTTTGTTTGTTTGTTTGGTTCAACGCACTTTTCTCAGGAACTACTGATTCGCATTGAAAAATTCTTTTTGTGTTGGATTGTCCATTTATCGAGTAAGGCTAGGCTATATAACATCACGATGTAGTTATTTTTCGATATCCACGCAAACGAAGTCGCGGGCACAGCTAGTTAATTAAGTATTTATTCAAATCAAATAATAATTTTTAAATTGATATTTTAAATTCGACGCGAAATAGCTTATCCACCAGTAGCCGCCATAATTATGACGTCAGTTGTCGTCTTTTTAAATTCCTTCTATTTCTAGTAGAATACTGTTATTACACTGAGAAAACTGGTAATCATGAATAACGTGAATTCAGTTTAAAGTATGGTGAATTCACCTAAAAGACGGAGTATAGTGATATCACAAAAATTACGATGATAATACGTTTTCTAATGATAACGGCATATAGTATGACGTGTCACTGGCTTTAGTAGGATGAGAATACATTATATGATTATGTTTCCTACTATCTATGCTTCCTTTCACCATATCTCCTATGATGTCTTATTATATTTCCTACAATGTTTAATGACTCTCTTATCTGCAGTGACGTCCTATTATTATTCGTACTACTTATAGATGACTTCCTCACATCTCCTGTGATGTTCTTTTATTATTCCCAATATTTCTAGATGACTTTCTCATATCTCCTGTGTTGGCCTTTTATTAATCCTAATATTTATAGATGACTTCCTCATATATCCAGTGACGTCCTACTATTATTCCTACTACTTATAGATGACTTCCTCATATTCATCCTTGCTTTATCCATTCATCATTCCTTTTGCTTTACGTGCTATTTATCATTACATCCTCTTACTTCAGGCAGGGATTTTAGGTATATAAGGCTAGACAATGACGATGTAATAGAGCGTAGATCGAAAGTCACTAGGTTTAGTTAAGCAACTTTCGATTTATATGGTAATTGTTTATTTTTATATTCCTAATCCCAACCCGAGATAAGAGGATGTAATGATAAATTAAATAGAGTCGCACGTTGCTTGGTCCATCGTCACACTCACACATACGCACAAACTTGCAATTAAACTCTTTGTTGCACTGTACAATTGTTTATACAAGATTAACTAAATTAAAAACTAGAGTACCATCACATAAACCTTAAATAGACAATCCCGCCGGCAGCCGCAGTCTGTGGACTGCGGCTGCCAATGCCGGCTGCGACTCTGCGAGACTTACGAGGCGAGAGCCAATAGGTATGCCGAACTAATGAATGACTGACTGAATGAAAAAGCGAATGAGAATATTCTACGGTATGCTGGTCATCATGTTTTTGTAGAAAGCACACAAAATGATATGATTCCTCCTATAATAGTAATATAATAGAATTCACTCAAAAATAGTATGGTTTTATATTAAAATTTGATGCTTACTCTGAAAACTAGAAGATTCTGTAATCGTATTTTAGTATGTTTCACATAAAATAATATGACTGTAATTTAAATGAATGTTCCGTAACCTACAAATTTCACATCATTTGATCACACTACATTTATGGGACTTCATCGTATTTTCAGAGATAATTCTTCATAATAAACTATGAAATCTTTATAAATACGGTGACACGTCACTGTTTCTTATGATTATCTGATTTATGACTATCACATTTTATAGGACAGTGTACTATTTTCTACTATATAATGTTATTATTTGAAAAAAGAAACTATTATTATATGTGATCAATTTTTAAGATGACGAATACCATAATACTTCGTTAATTACCTAAATAATTCGATGCCATCTACACATTTCAACGATAGCGTAGTATTAACCTATTATTTCTTTATTTTAGGAGACCGCACCTATTTTATACTTACGTCATGTTTTTTTAAGATTACTCCAAAATGACATTTTTCTCAGTGTAAACAGTAATAATAATAACACTTTTATGGCCGATTTCACCAATCATAGCTTAGGAAGACCCTTAGACGTATGCTGTCACTTTTTGTCTCTAATGAAAAGAATGTGATAGCATGCCACCTAAGAGTACCCTAAGATAAGAAGAGGTTGGTGAAAATGGCCATTAGAAGACTCTTAATATAGTGTGGGTCTATGTAAGTGGAGCTTATGTTCTCTATGATAGCTATAGTCAGTCAGGATTCAGCAATAAACCTTAATATGACGAAATCCGCACAACCAAAGCCACAGACGACTTCATACTATTAAGGGGCCACAGTACCTACTACTAGCGCCGCCATTCGTTTTTTATTACTTAATTATGATAAATTAAAGACGTTTCTACAAAAAATAGATCAGTCAACTACTCAATACAGATATTTCTTATTTATTTATTTGAGCAATAATAATTAGGATTATGATTATTCCTATACATTTCAATGCCTGAATAGCTCAAAAAAATCTGAAATAACAATCGGTCAATAAGTCCGTAGGATGACCCACAGATGGCATCTGTTTGAGCAAACGAGGAGCAAACCTCGAGCAAACCAATGTTATGGGTACGTGGTATCAACCTTCAAAAGTGACGTTTCAAAATTTCATGACATGACATTCTGACGCTTTGTTTACAAGCTGCAGTACTCGAAGTGACGCTACTTTTGTTATTTTTAAAATCATGGAAAAATCCGAATTTCGTGTATTGATAAAACATTGCATCTTGATGGGAAAAAACACCGTTCAAATAAGAGCATGGCATGGCATGGAAAAGTGTTATTCGGAATCTGCTCCGTCGAGACAAATGGCTGAGAAGTGGTTTACCGAGTTTAAACGTGGTCGTAGCTCGACTGAGGACTTGCAACGCAGTGGAAAGCCAAATGAAGCAGTTACTCCAAAAAACATTTAAAAAGTCCACAAAATCGTTTTGGCCGACCGTAAAGTGAAGTTGCAAGAGTTAGCAGATACTAAAGATATCGAAAGGCAGTGTGCACACAATTTTGCATGAACATTTGTCGATGCGGAAGCTCTTTTCGAAGTGGGTGCCGCGTTTGCTCACGGTGGACCAAAAACAACAACGTGTCGACGATTCGGAAGCCTGTTTGGAGTTGTTTCGGCGCAATAAGAAAGATTTTTTGCGTCGGTATGTGACAATGGATGAAACATGGATCCACCATTTCACACCGGAGTCAAATCGGCAATCATCTGAGTGGACAGCAGCGGGAGAACCGCGACCAAAGCGACCAAAAACGCAAACATCGGCGGGCAAGGTAATGGCTTCAGTTTTTTGGGATTCGCATGGTATATTGTTCATCGACAATCTTGAGAAGGGAAAGAGGATCAATATCGACTATATACCATTGCTCGAGCGTTTGAAGCGAGAAATTGCTGCGAAACGGCCACACATGCAGAGGAAAAAAATACTGTTTCATCAAGACAATGCTCCGTGTCACAAGTCGATCAAAACAATAGCAAAATTGCATGAATTGGGCTTCGAATTGCTTCCGCACCCACCGTATTCTCTAGCCCCCAGCGACTACTGGCTCTTTGCAGACCTGAAAAAAATGCTCGCTGGCAAAAGATATGGCTCAAATGAAGAGGTAATTTCCGCAACTGAGGCGTATTTTGAGTCGAAAGACAATTCGTTCTACAAAACTGGTATCGAAAAGCTAGAGAGGCGTTGGACGGATTGTACCACTCTTGAAGGAAATTATGTCGATGAATAAAGCGAAATTTGGCCGAAAAAACTGTGTTTTATTAGTTATCCTACGGACTTATTGACCGATGTAATATCTGTATTGAGTAGTTGACTGATCTATTTTTTGTAGAAACGTCTTAATTTATCATAATTAATAAAGAACGAATGGCGGCGCTAGTAGTAGGTAGGTACTGTGCCCTCTTAATATGGTTAAGGTTTTATTTCATTGGTAACAGGTATCTGACTGCTCATCGCAGCTCAGTCCACCCGCAGTCTTCAGAGCTAAAGCGGTATGTGTGCGTGCAGTGTTTCCTGCCATGCGACTCGAGGAAGGCTCTGACGCAGCATTTGAAGGTAAATGGATTAGAAAGGGTCATTTCGTAATGTGTCGCTAACCACGCGCGTCTATGTATCCCGTCGTGGAGTCAAAAGATAAGGGCTGCGTTGTACATCGGCATGGAATTCTCCATCAGAGTCGAAATGAATAGTAGCGTCTGTCTTGAACGCTACGCGTATTTTGTTCTTAAGGAGCATTGAGGTGCCTCAAAAATTGATCATATATTGGTTCGTATTTATTTACAGTTACTACATTATCCACTAACCAAATGCAATATAATAAAATATTACTGTAAATTGAGGCCCACATTAAGAAAGTTTTTTTAAGCCTGGCTCAGTTCTAGGTTTTTTTCTCTAGGAGATGGAACGAGACAACAATATATTTATAATAACTATATTGTTTAGACAGACTTATATGAAAAACTGGTCTTGAGTAAACATTACGTATGTTGGCGAATGGCGGCATCACCTTATTTTTGTTTAGCCTTACCTCTGCTTGCTATTCAGGAACACGGAATGAGCACCAGCTTCCTGTGTGACTTATGCGGGAAAACCCTATCCAATAGCCAGCAGTTGAAATTCCACAAACGCGTGCATCTTGGAGTGAAACCATTTTCATGCAGGTAATGAGTTTCGTTATTTACTAAATTAGTCGTACGACCTACCTAATGCCAAGTGGTTGCTATAGCCTATTAAAGCGTATGAACCAGTGACTTGCGCGTTGCTGAGGGGGCGTTCAAGTATTACGTAATGCAATTTGGGGTGAGGGGGGGGGGGGGGGGGATCTTGTAAAACGTTACGATGCGTTACAGGAGCAGGATGGGGGTTCGAACTACGCGTTACGTAATATTGTATTTATTTTTTATTTTAAAAAAATAGGGAATTAAAATCTCTCTAGTTGACAACCTTTTTCGTTTATGTGTTACAGGAAATCCCTGGATTGTATTGATTGAACGTCATTTTTATTTAGTTCCTCCAAGCTGGCAACACTTTTCGTAACATACTTGTGATTTTTAAGTAAAAATAGTCACTCGGATGTGTTACGTAATGTTTAGGGAGGGGAGGCGGTGTATGAAAAAATGTTACGGCGCGTGACATGGAGGACGGAGAGTAAAAAATCTTTAAAAATTGCGTTACGTTATACTTGAACGTCACCCCACCCCCATCCCCGCGGCATTAGAATATGGTGGTGCCCAAGGTAGACACCACCACGTCGGCGATTCACCGACTTGATGCTTTGATTGCTGAATCCAAAAACCGATACAGATAATGTTTACCTTGTCTCCGTTCCGTCTGCGTATGTAGCCGGTGGACTTCCTGAGCTAGCTCGAAGGAAGTCGCGGCTCCTGAAGTTCTGCAGTGGATCCACCGGTGGAGACCGGAGCACTACAAATGCCTATTAGGCCACCACGGCTCACACACGCGACGATAATACTTTTGCACAACACCAAGCGGGCTTTCGCACCCCGATATTAGGTGCGCCGCGCAAAACACAATTTGTTATTTGACTTAAATTACATTTTATTCAGGCCCGCACATAACCTCTAATAATGTCATGACATTTCGACTCGACTCAACTGACATGTCACATGCGGCCGGCCGCCAAAAAGGCTCTCACTGCACAGACCACAATGCAGTGTTGCCACTCGCTCTTCCTCGAGCGTGAACATCCCCCCGCTCCGGACAGTCCCGGACTGTCCGCCAAATCAGTCTAAGGGGAGGCGAGAAAGAGTAGCGACCGCGCGCTTCAAAACAGAATCCCCAACTAGGACCTCCGCAAACCTGGGCACACCATCAGACCCTAGAGTAAGTTGGACAATGCGTCCGCGACGCCAACGTAAGGGTGGCAGGTTTGGGTCCTTCACTAACACGAGGTCTCCAACCCTCGGTGGGTTTGTCTTATCTGACCACTTAACGCGCTGTTGCAAAATGTGTAAATATTCAAGGTGCCAGCGGCGCCAGAAGCTCTGGGTAAGCTGCTGGAGCAACTCAAACCGCGAAAGGCGTCCGGGATTGATATCTCTATAAGGATACTCGGGCAGGGCGTTAAGTGGTCTGCCTATCAAGAAATGGCCCGGCGTGAGGGCCTGCAAATCGTTCGCGTCGGTAGACAACGGACATAACGGACGCGAGTTGAGAACCGCCTCAATCTTATGAAACACCTTCGCGAGTTCCTCAAACGTGAGAATAGTCTCCCCAATAACGCGGCGAAGGTGAGTCTTGGCGGCCTTTACAACAGATTCAAAAATCCCTCCCCAGTGAGGGCAAGACGGCGGGGAGTATCGCCATGTTACCCCCCTACGGGAGAGTGTGGATCCGATCTCAATATTATTTTTATCTAAAAATTCACAAACTTCTCTTATATGTCTATCAGTGCCCTTGAAGTTCGTCCCACAATCGGACCGAATTAGAGAAGGCAGTCCCCGGCGGGAGACAAATCTGCCTAACGCTGCTAAGAAAGCGTCCATGGTGAGTGCACTCACCACCTCCAAATGAACGGCTTTAGTGGCCAAACAAACAAACACACACAAGTAAGCCTTTTCAGTCTTAGCATTACGGAGTCGCGACGTTTTTATAGTGAATGGTCCCGCAAAATCAGTTCCAACTCCTAAGAAGGTCATCGATTCATTCACACGATCAGCAGGCAAATCACCCATTTGGGGCTGCATCGTCTCGGGGCGTAAACGATAGCAGGGCAGACATCGAAAGATAACAGATCGGATTATTCTTCGCGCTGACAAAATCCAAAACTCCCGTTGGAGTAGCGCGGTCAATGCATTACATCCGGCATGAGCATTCTTCACATGGCGATCAATGATCAACAATCGCACCAATGGTCCGTCCTTGGGGAGCAACAGGGGGTGACGTGATCTATAAGGCAAGTTAGCGTGCCTTAATCGGCCTCCTACACGCAACAATCCCTTATCATCCAGAAAGGCAGTCAAACGCACCAAGGGTCCCTTCAATTTGGACGTCCCGGTACGGAAAATCTTAAGTTCCGGTTCAAACGCTCTAGACTGGGTCATACGCACCCAATGCAAAAGAGCATCTTGGCGCTCCTGCGGAGAGAGGACCGGACACAAATCTTTGTCCTGAGGCCGTCGACAATTTCGTATAAATCTTTTTATCCAAGCGGTCACGCCGAGCAACTTGTCCAGAGAACTGTAGCGGTCTAATAAAAATTCCCGCTCTGGAGCCGCCATAGTCTCGACAGCGTGAAAACGCAAGCCCGGATTTGGTACCTTCACCACAGCTGGTGTGGAAGGCCAAGACGGTTGTAACAACCATTCGGGACCCCACCACAGAGTGTGGTCAATAAGCTGAGGGGCTTCGCTGCCACGTGATGCACAGTCAGCAGGGTTTATTTCACCTGGCACGTGGCGCCAAATCAACGTGGCCTTCGAGGCCTGTATTTGGGATACCCGATTGGCCACAAATACTTCCAGGGAGTGGACGGAGTTCTTAATCCAACACAGGACAACCTGACTGTCGGACCAAGCAAAGAGCGACTCAAAGTCCACACTACGTCCCAGGGTGTCAACAACGTGGTTCATCAACCGAACCAGAAGAGAAGCTCCAGACAATTCTAACTTCGGAATCGTTAATCGAGTCCGAAGTGGAGCAACCTTACTCTTAGCAATTAGCAAGTGGAGCTTAACAGCTCCTCTATCATCGACCGTCCGGATATATACGACGGCTGCGTATCCACTCTCAGACGCGTCACAAAAGCCATGAAGGCTGGCCGTATACCGTCCCTTAGGCAGTATATGTCTAGGGATACTAACACGGTTAATGTCAGGGAGAGACGACATGAAGGACTCCCAATCTCGCAGCAAACGGCCCGAGAGGGGCTCATCCCACGACACTTCGGCTGACCAAAGTTCCTGTAGGAAGCACTTCATCCAAAACACTACGGGACTAATCCAGCCATTTGGGTCAAAGGTACGAGCTACTGTAGACAAAACCAACCGTTTCGTCCAGACCTTGGGGCTTGGCAGCTCCAATCGATAGGTGAACGTGTCCTGGACAGGTCTGTATTGCACTCCCAAAACAGACAGTAAATCTGGAGTGTTAGCATTCTCAAAAATATGAGGCTCCTGCTGGTGGTCGTCTGGCAAGTCACACAAAAGCTGAGGAGAGTTGGACATCCACTTCCTCAGTTCATAACCACCAGCCCCGAGAAGAGCAATTAGTTCATCTCGCAAAATCAAGGCTTCCTCGACACTAGAGGAGCCCGTACAAATATCATCCACAAATGCATCCTCCTTGAGAACCAAGGATGCGCGAGGGTATCGTAACCGCTCACGTTCAGCGAGTTCCACAAGTGAGCGAATTGCCACAAAGGGGCTCGAACGCAAACCGTATGTATTGGTGTTCAGCTCGTAGACCAGCATGGGATCCCTGGGATCCTCCCTCCATAATATGAGCTGATATCGTCTATCGTCCGGGTGAATCACAGTCTGCCGAAACATCATCCGGATATCGGTCACAAAGACGACGGCATGGCGACGGAAGTTGGTCAGTACATCACCCACCTCGTGGTGCAACTTCGGTCCAGCATGCAGACATTGATTCAGCGAAACTCCGGTAGACGTGGGAGCTGACCCATCAAAAACAACGCGTATCTTCCCGGTGGAAGGTTTCAAAACCGCGTGGTGAGGAAGAAAATTATGTTCCTCGTTTCGCCAGTCCAGTCGCGAGACCGACATGTGCCCCAGTTGCTCATATTCTCGCATGAAGTCGACATACTTCTGTTTGAGGTCGGAGTTCCTACTCATACGACGCTCCATGGACAGCAGCCGCTTCTCGGCCAACGGCCGGGAGCTGCCAAGTGAGGGGCAAACTGACAAAAAGGGCAAACGAGTGATCAGCCGTCCCGAGTGAAGGCGACCTGTATTGTTCTGGTAGAACAACTCACACTCCTCGTCCAAGGGGTTCACTCGCTTCACGGTAGGTGGCTCTTCCACCTCCCAAAACCGTTGAAGGACATCCGATAAGGTGGAGCTAACAGTTATGTAACTGTCCACCGATGGAGATGGTGGGTTATGCCTAACTGGTCCCATCACTACAAACCCAAGCGATGTAGATAAGGCTACCAGCCCACCCGTCTGCAACTCTCTCCTCTTCCCACAATACACGCGGCCTAGAACATCGGCACCGAGCAATAAGTGAATCGGACCGGTTGGGTGAAAGGAAGGGTCAGCCAAGGTCAATCCTGATGTCGCATCAACGACAGCGCGCGAAACGTGCTGTTGCGGAAGCTGACCAACAACCTTCTCATAAACAATCGCGGTAGCGCCAATTTTGGGCGCTGAAGAGAAGTGGGGGGAGAAGGAGAACAAAACCTGACCGATCGGATCCGGGATCCGCAGGTCTCCGATTCCCCGTACCGATTCAAGGTATGGAGATGTGTTCAAACTCAACTGTCGGACCAGCCAGCTGGAGGCAATGCAACCCTGAGCTCCCGTATCCAAAAGGGCGCGAACTAAAACAAAGGTGCCCCTCGGGCCCCACACCTGTACGGAGGCTGTTGGTAACAGCACCTGCTCCTGTGGGGGGGTTGCAGCCGACAGTTGGTTTAGTGAAAATCCTCCCGCATTCCCCGCAACGGGGGGGAAGGGGGGTCCGAAGAAAAATGCGTGCGCGGCGGAGGAATAGGGCGCTCAAGGCGCTCGAGCGGGTCCCAATCCGGCACGTACTGGCCCCGATCAAAGCGGCATCGGGGGGCCGGGCGGTGCCCATGATGGGCGAAAGTTGGGGGAGCCCGCGATAAACGAGGTCTCTCCATCAGAGGGGGAGAGAAGCGTATCGGCTCCCGGCGTGGCTCCCTAATTACCGCGGCCCAATCCCGCGGTGGCGCCTCATAAGCGGCGCGTCGATCCCCCCCGCCCGTAGGGGGGGTGGGGCGCCCAATCCTCTCACTGGAGGGGGGGCGCCTGTCCAATCTCCGCGGAGGGGTGGCACGCCCCTCCGATCTCGGAGATGTGGGTGACCTACGAGGGCCCCCGCCCGTGTGCGAGTCCCTCTCTCTCACCACCTCACGAGTGTCTTTATTATTAAAGCACAAGAGGGGGTGATGGGCCCCTCCACAACAGTGGCAATCTCGTGGGTGGGGGCAAGCCGATGCCATATGAGCCCCCAGGCAGCGGTAGCACCAATTCCGCTGCTTGGCCATATTCCTACGCCCCTCGGTGCGTAGGCCAACAAATTTGGGACAGGCCGGCAAACGATGGCCATCGCGCTTGCAACACTTGCAAGGCATCGGCCTCTCCCCGTGTGGAGAGTTCTGCCGCACTGCAGTATATTGCTTGTATGGGCGATGCTCTCTCCGTGGCGCTCCCCGGGTCGCCTCATAGCGGCCTGTACTCGGTCCCGGTATAGGAGCCAGATCCAAGTGGTCGGTCATCCGACACTCATCCTCCAAAAATCTGAGGAGATCTGAAAAGGGGGGGAGGTACGAGGCACTATTGCCCCTGTATCTTTGTTCAAAGCGCCCCTTCATCTCCATGGGAAGCTTATTGAGGATGAGGTGGAGCAATATGAAGGTCCACTGGTCCACCGGTAGGTCAAGTCGTTTAAGCGCATTAATAGCGCTTAGCAGCGGGTTCAAAATCTCCTTCCTTAATGAGGAGACCCGCGATACTCGTGGCAGTCCTAAAATGGCAGCCACATGTGTGTCCGCTAGCAAGCGAACATTCTGATACCGGGCGGTCAACAACGCCCTTGCAATCTCATAACTGTCATCGTTGACAGGTAGATGCTGGACAAGCACACCAGCCTCTCCACGTAAGGCAGAGAGCAAATAGGCCAATTTCTGGCTAGGGAACAGATCGTCCCTCGAGTTAACCAGGCTATCAAAGAGGTTAATGAACCCCATCCAAGAAGCCAGGTTCCCATCAAAGGTTGGGATGTCTAAAGTGGGCAGTCTGCCCAGCAAGCCGGCCGGGGTAGGCTTGACCTCCCCGGGCGTGCACGACTCACCCCTCCGGACGGATAGGATTGCCTGAGCCTTGTTTATAATCACATCCGCCTGTTCAAAACACTGATCATAATCGGCATTAAATTGGTCGACTGCCCGCAACTCAGCGGCACCCTCGGCTGGGTGGTCGAGCAGATATTGTTGATGAGCAACGAAAAGCTGCTCCAATTCCTTCAAGCGAGCCGGTACTCCCTCATGCCGAATTAACAAGGCCTGTTCTCGGTCTGGTCGGTCTACCAAAGCGACGGCACTAGCAAACCATCTCAAAATCTTTTGTGCACCCGCGCGGGCACCACTAAGCGGGCTGACTGGCGGGACCATTTTGCACCAAAATTAATAAACACTATAATAATACACGGACAAACAGACCGACAACCGCAGACAATAAAACAGATCGGGAGGAACTTCAAAGGCAGAACAAAATATATAAACAAACCAAAATCAAGTGTAAATGCTAGAACTTAACTAGAACAACAAAGGCATTTAACAACAGAATTTTTCAAACAAATTAAATTCAAGCATTAAGTCAATAACTTAACAAACATAATATTCAAAGGCAAACAAAACAAAATCAAATGTAAATGCTAAAACTTAACACAGCAAAATAGTGTATTACAACAACAGCAAATTCATTTAGCAGCAAAATTTTTTCAACAAATTAAATTCAAGTATAAGTTTACAACTTAACAAACAAAATATTCAAGGGCAAAACAAAGATATGAAAAAACAAACCAAAATCAAATATGGGTAAATGCTAGAACTTAACTAGAACAACAAAGGCATTTAACCCCAATTTTTCATATACAATGACAATGACAACTAGTTAAGGAGATCGGTCCACAAATGAGATTGTAGTCGGTTTAAAATCAGCAATCAAATCAATTAATATGTATTGCCCGTTTGGACAACCAACAAGATTACAATATTAATTGTACAATACTAACCAACCACTCAAATCTAAAAACCACGCTCTGCTACCAAGAGATGGTGGTGCCCAAGGTAGACACCACCACGTCGGCGATTCACCGACTTGATGCTTTGATTGCTGAATCCAAAAACCGATACAGATAATGTTTACCTTGTCTCCGTTCCGTCTGCGTATGTAGCCGGTGGACTTCCTGAGCTAGCTCGAAGGAAGTCGCGGCTCCTAAAGTTCTGCGGTGGATCCACCGGTGGAGACCGGAGCACTACAAATGCCTATTAGGCCACCACGGCTCACACACGCGACGATAATACTTTTGCACAACACCAAGCGGGCTTTCGCACCCCGATATTAGGTGCGCCGCGCAAAACACAATTTGTTATTTGACTTAAATTACATTTTATTCCGGCCCGCACATAACCTCTAACAATGTCATGACATTTCGACTCGACTCAACTGACATGTCACATGCGGCCGGCCGCCAAAAAGGCTCTCACTGCACAGACCACAATGCAGTGTTGCCACTCGCTCTTCCTCGAGCGTGAACAGAATAAGTACATACACTTTCCCCGTAGAGCTCTGACGACCTCACACACGCCGAAAGCGTAGCGTGACGTTGTTTGGTTATAATCTTCCGTGTGAAAGTGGTACTTCCCCTGATGGGTTCCTCATTAATCCCTCCCTCTCCCAATTTCCGAAGAGGTGTAGAGTCAACTTTTTTTTTACTTGTATTTGCATACATCTTAAAAATGGTTGGGGTGTATGTACGTACTGTACATACTCGTACAAGGATTAAATAATTAGTAAATTAGATTTTTGGTTGAAGATTTTTTATGTTTTGTTTGACGTCAATAAGTGCCTGTAAAGGTCTATAAGTATTGAATAAAGATTTTTGAGTTTGAGTATTACTGTAATAATCTCCATTTAAGGCGCATAGTGCTCTCAATGACCTTGCGTCGATCGTCCCGCACTGATTACATAGGAGTGAGTAAGTGAGTGAGAGTGAGGGGTATATTTAAGCAAACCTTTACGCGTAAAATGAATTATTTCAATAAAAAAATATTAAAGGCGAATAAGAAAAATCTGAAAAGATCATCCCCTAGAATATTGTTCACTTTATTTATTGAAATCGAAAGTATATGATTTAATTTAATATTTACGAAGCGATTAGGTTTAAAGTTTTAAAATCGAGGCATGTTTGGCTCACATTTTAACCAAGTTTTAATTAATTTATCAAAAAATTCAAAAGACCATCCTCTAAAGAATGCGATGAATAATAATATATCTTTTATATTTATGAAGAGAACCGGTTTTTTCTGCAGTGATTTTTACTATGCGCCTTAACTTATGCGCCGCCTTCTGCAGGGTAATACAGATCGCGGCACATAAGTAAAACAAAAAATGTCCGAAAAAGAAACGCTGGTGCCATCGTATGAATGTGTTTTTGTATGACAGTGAATGTCGCGAACGCTTACGATTGCACCTGCACAGATGACAGCCATTGTTAGGGTTCCGTAGTCAACATAAGGAACCATCGCCATGTCCGTGTGTCCAAAGCTAACACGTCTACAAAGCAGTAAAATGAAAATTTAAAAAAAATGTATAGGGTAGGACCTGTGTTACATATAAAGTAGGAATTATTTTTTCTCTTCTATCTTATGCTGTGGGGTGTCATTGGATAGGCTTTTCAACAGTATTGTGTGTATTATAAACACTTTATTTCGATTTAGCTATCCGTTTGAAATACCATAACTTATAGTTTTAAAGTGCCAATTTTTGTTAGAGTCAAGCTAAGTAGGGTGTACAAATTAAGGAGTTATAGTCAAGCAACTTATGAATTTATTTGGTAAATGAAAAAGTTCGTACATATTTCATTGAAAATTACATAAAGTTGTTAGTTAAATTAATAAAGAAAAACAATATTTTATTCATTTTTCAATTTATTTAGCATTATAAAGAAAATGCAAAGCTCTATATAAAAGTTGTTAGTTAAGTTAAACAGCTTGTGTGATTGCAGTAAAATACACACACACGCGCGCACACACATGAACACACACACAGAGAGAGAGAGAGCGAGAGAGAGACCACTACCACACACTAACACATTATACTCACAATCATAACTGTCTTCATTTTCACAACATACACTGGAAGAATGGAAGCGGCGACACACTGTCTCCTCGCGGACAACGGGTTATCAGAATAATAACTTGCTTATCACCGCCGGGTTTTCCCCGAAAATAACCAAATGTTAAATAAATTCACGAGTTGATGGTAAAGAGCGCCAGAAAAACAAAAAATCCCGTACCCGAACTAATGAAAAAAGTGTCTCCATACGATTTCTCTGGCATATTATTATGTGTACAGAAAATCACCCGCATCCCGTATGCGGGCTTCTTCTACGAATGCATATGAGCCATTTGCTATACCGGGTGTAACTGAACACCCCAATAACATTTAAGGGGCATATATGTTAGATACTAAATGGACCTTCGGTGCTTATCTGAAACCTGCAACCTCAATACTTTCAGAGTTATTTGATTTTAAACTGAAAGCAAAATCTTTCAAGTGTCAACCATAATCAGCTCTTAACACAAAAGAAATTCAAACACAAAATGACACGTGACAGGCGCGAGCGTAGTACCTATTCCTTCTACGCTTACGTAGGGCTGTCGGCACTTAATACCAAAAAATAATTTATTTAGTTTGTATGACGTGAGCGTAGTATTCCTCGTACGCTTACGTAGGTTTGTCGGCACTTAATACCAAAAAATAATTTATTTAGTTTGTATGGGAAAAAGTGGGTTTGTTAGCTCTAATAGTTTTCGTACAGAATCTCTACTTCTGATGGATACATACCCTTAGATGTTATTGGGGTATTCAGTTACACCCATATATACTTACCTACATTTCTCTCTAAATTTCAGCACATGCAATAAGTCGTTTACCAAGAAGTTTAATCTTCAATTACATGAGCGGACCCATACAGGGCTGAAACAGCATGCTTGCCTGCTGTGTGGGAAGCACTACAGCCAGAGAAGTACACTGCTAAGGCATCATATGAGGTAACTATGTACCAAAATCATAGTATGATTAGCAATTTGCTAAAATTCAATTGTTGATAAAAAAAAGGATTAAGCTCCTACAACCACAATTTTATTCTTACTATCGACATAGATATAAGTTTATAACTTAGTGAATTTGATGAATTTATTTGAATGATAAGGTTTAAAGTAGTACTGTGGAACAACACCTTTCTGCATAATAACATATGTAAATTATATAACCTTTTATTAAATCATCTTTCCATAAATAATTTATGGATTACGTTATTTAAAGTAACTGAATAGTTGAATTTTAAAATATAGCTATCAGTGTTTTTAAAAAGTAACCTTTCTTTTCCGGGGGGAAATGCGTGACCACACCGTACCCGCCGTTGGCTAGACAGTGAGCGTGTGCGGGGCTCTCCCGGCAGAGTGCCGGGCACGCCCACTAAACCGTCTCCCGCCTCCCTGCCCTTAGGGCGCGTGTGGTAGGGTCAATGCGACGCCACTGTTCTTTTAAAAGTTACCTACTAATTTCGAAGATTTTTTCTAAATGGCAATGTCAGAAAGGGACAAACGGCCTCTGTTCAGGCTACCCCTCTCGACTCGTTTTTACCTCTATCGTGTTGGTGGCCTAAATTGAGTCGTAAGCATATGGGATATACTTAGTGTATTTTTGCATACTTCATTTAATGGAGCTCAATCCTGTTTGATTGATATGGTTTCAATATTGTTTCAACTTTGCTTTAAGCGACCATGGTAATTAGTAATGCTGGGGACCTATACCGGGTGTAACTGAACACCCCAATAACATTTAAGGGGCATATAAGTAAGATACTAAATGGACCTTCGGTGCTTGTCTGAGACCTGCAACCCCATTTGATTTGAAAATGAAACCAAAAACTTCCAAGTGACAACCATAATTAGCTCTTAACACAATAGATATTTAAACACAAAATGACACGTGACAGACGTGAACGCAGTATTCCTCGTACGCTTATGTAGGGCTGTCGGCACTTAATACCAAAAATATATTTATTTAGTTTGTATGACGTGAGCGTAGTATCACATGAGTAGAGAAACGGAACAGAGACAAAGCTTCATAGAACCACGCCGTTCGCAAGCCACTACTACAAGCATACGGCGCATGTGTGCGTGTCAACTAGCCGCTGCGTCGCGTACGCGCCGCCACTGGATAAAACCGGTTTACGCTCACTCCACTCGGCTAGTTGACAAACGGAGGGCCTGTACAACGCACGTTTTCCTATTTGTTTTGTGCTCTTGCATATTTCTTACGAAATTGTTTACGTGAAATAAACCGTAAATAGCCATAAAAGTGTAAATAATTAGTTCTGGACTTGTAAAATGGTTGTTAACTGTACTTACCGTTTGTATGAATTATAAGTTTCATTTGCCAGAAAAAAATGGTTTACTATATGTTTTTGGGCTATTTGTATAAAAAGTGTCTCGAAAATCACAAATGTGACAAAATAAAATTAAGTATATGATCTGAGCAACCTATTAACATGGGCAAAAATTCTTTATTTAGTCATTACAAAGATTTTAATGAAGGTAGTCGGGATTTTTAATAATACCTCCTGACAATTTTGTCGCATATGTAGAATCGCTTGAAAAAAAATTCGCCATTATTTTGATCTCGACATAAATATTGGCAATGATATTTTGAAACGGGTACAGCCCCCGTAGCACTTCCACCAAAACACGATATGATAAAGCGATTTATCGCGGTGAACAATCGAAATACGACGAAACCCTAGTGTGGCTGACCCCATCCGGGCCACAAAAAAAAATTGTGATAAATAGATTGTTTGAGTAGGTCGCTAATTATAGCGACCTACTCAAACAATCTATTTAGACAGTCTGGAGTTTGTCAGAGTTTGTCGGCAAGTTTCAGAGTTTGTCGCCTGCGCGTTTCAGAGATCTGTGTGGCCCGGCTGGGGATACGTTACCCCAGCCGGGCCACACAGATCTCGAAAACGAAACGACCTAGTGAAAATCTGTTTGCTGATATGGATAGGCGGCCGTTTGTCGAAGTTTGTCGGACAAGTTTGAGTTTTCATCGGGCTCGCGTTTAAGGGGGCTGTGTGGCCCGGCTGGGGTAACGTTACCCCAGCCGGGCCACACAGATCTCCAAAACCAAACCACATAGCGAAAATCTGTTTGCTGATATGTGCGGCAGTTTGTCAGAGTTTGTCGGACAAGTTTCAGAGTTTGTCGATCCACCATTTTAGAGCTCACTTGCAGCAAAGTTGCTGCAACTGAGCTAGCTGGATCTCGAAAACAAAGCGACGTAGAGAAAAACTGTTTGCTGGAATAGTGAAGCGGTAGTTTGTCGAAAAAATTCCACAGTTTGAGACGGGCGCATTTCCGAGATATGTGTGGCCAGGCTGGAGAAACGTTACCCCAGCCGGGCCACCTGGATCTCGAAAACGAAACGACCTAGCAAAAATCTGCTTACTGACAAAGATAGGTGGTAGTTTGTCGATACATATTCTTCAAAGATTCAGAGTCTGTCGACGCCTCAATCCAAAGAACGAAAGAATTCTTTATTTGGGTAAATAGTCTAGGAGCCTGGAGTCCCAAATGTGCAAGGTTTCGTTATTTTTTATGTTTTTTGTACTTACTTACAATAAGAAGTTAATGTAAAATAGTTAATTGAATTCAGTGATGAAACAGTAACCGTTAATATTTAAATTTATGTAAATCCTCGATGAGTGATTGATATTGTTTAAATGTATTATTTAAGCAACATTTGGCATCTGGTCTCCTTGTCTATCTACGAGGGCGGGTCAAAAAGTTCGCGGAATGAGGGGCATGGGGGGGGGGGGGGAAAGGTGACTTTTTGCTACCTGCACTAGTTGTGACACTCATTAAGAGTATAAATACTAAGTTTCAAAAAAAATTGGTCATAATTACCTGAGCTACACATCAATCAACAAGTCAATCCGGAAGAAAATTTGCAACATGGAGAAAATTGAGTTTCGCGCAGTCATCAAGTTCCTTACCAAACAAGGAAAACCTCCCCAGACTATTTTGGAAGAGATGTCTTCTGTTTACGGGGACTCTTGCCCTGGTAAAACCATGGTTTACAAGTGGCACAACCTGTTTAAGCAAGGCAGGGATTCGATTGAAGATGAACCGAGGCCAGGGCGGCCTGTCGAGGCAACCACGGCAGAAAACGTCGAAAAACTTGAAAAAATCATATTGGAAGATGCCCGTTTAAAGAAGAAACAGCTTGCAGAAATGATTGGAGTATCAGCTACAACCATTTTGAACATCCTACACGACCATCTTGGCATGTCAAAGGTGTGTGCAAGATGGGTGCCGAGAATGCTCACGCCACACCAGGAGCAGCGGCGAGTTGAGTGTTGTCGCGAGTTTTTAGCGCTCTGTGGTGAAGAAAAGGATGAAGTTTTGAACCGAATTGTGACTGGAGATGAAACTTGGGTTCATCATTATGAGCCTGAGTCCAAACAAGACTCCACGCAGTGGCACAAAAAGGGCACACCACCTCCGAAGAAATTCAAAGTGTCTCCGTCGGCTGGAAAACTCATGGCTACTGTTTTCTGGGATTCAGAGGGAATCCTCCTTATTGATTATAAAGAAAAGGTGTCTCTATCACTGGAGAGTACTACGCTGCACTATTAGAACGTCTGCGAGATGCTGTGAGAGAAAAAAGACGGGAAAAATTGACTAAGGTGTGCTCCTTTTGCACGACAATGCACCCGTGCACAAGGCGCAAGTTGCGATGGCTGCTGTTCAAAGAGTGGGCTCCGAAATCTTGGAACATCCTCCTTTAGCCCAGATTTAGCCCCAAGTGATTATTATTTGTTCCCAAAAATGAAAAAAGAGCTTCGAGGAAAGAAATTTTCCAGCGATGAAGAAGTGAAGAGCGCAATTTCGGCCTATTTTGACGACAAAGAGAAATCATTTTTTTCGAAGGTATTAATAAATTAATTGATAGGTCTAATAAATGTATTAGAGTTAAGGGGGAATACATTGAGAAGGAAAAATAATTTTGTGTTTTATTTCTTACTTTTTACCCTCCATTCCGCGAACTTTTTGACCCACCCTCGTATATGAAGTAATGTACAGTCGCGTACAACTTTCTTTAAAAAAGTAAGTTTTATGAGGTTTTGTTTGTTATACACGGTGTTTCATAATAACCAATAAATAATCAATGCGTTATTTAAAACTAATTATTAAAATGTGTTTACACGTAATGTCATTCAACCCAAAATTTTCATGTTATCATAGTATTGATTTACATGAAAATTTTGGTTTGAATGACATTACGGGTAAACACAATTTAATAATTAGTTTTAGATAACGCATTGATTATTTATTGGTTATTATGAAACATCGTGTATATGCTGAAAAGAATAATTTTTGTATAAAACATCCATAAAGCTTATTACGAATTCATTGCTTTCATGTTCAAAGTTGTTGTCCTTTCGTGCCCCTCACGGTGAAACTTTACAACGCTTTGGAAAGCCTGGCTCGATTTTGATTAAATAAAATACTATACTAAAAAACTATTAGTATAGTATTTGCACGAGTACGCGAATGAAATACAGTAACTTTTATAATAATACAGGGTGTCCCAGAAGGCGGCGTCAAGCCGAAAGCAAGTGATAGACTAACTCATATATGTTATCAGAAAAATATAAAAAAAAATCTAAGTCACCTACTTAAAAAGAAATCTAGCATTAAAAAAAATTGATAAAATTTACATCCTGTGACGGTTTTTTCACTGTTGTTGCTACAATTCTTGACTTTTCTAAACATTTTCTTTTGTTTTGTAATCCTGAATAACGTTTCTGTATACTCTAATCTAAAATTTAAAGCCAGCTGGTCCAAATTAGAAGAATATGCCATTTTTATCTAAATTAAATATTCAAAATGATTTTTTCGTATAGCTTTAACAGGCTGTACTGAAAAAAAATTTACTATGCGAGTTTGGCAAGTAACTGCAAAAGTTGGCGCATTCAATAAGGATTCCAAAATGGTATGATACTTGCTAGATAATTTCTACGATTGCAGACAATATCATCAATATCCAAAAACAGGCAGTTTTGAACAAATTTTTCTTACGTACTTAAAATTTATTCTAATGTACCCATGGTTTGCTTTAAGGCCGTAACTTTAACATTCTAGTTTGAGTGAGACCTGGAGAGTCATTTTACGAAGTGTGAGAGAGACAGATAGTGAGACAGAACTCAAACTTCGACAAACTGCCGCCTATCCATATCAGCAAACAGATTTTCACTAGGTCGTTTCGTTTTCGAGATCTGTGTGGCCCGGCTGGGGTAACGTGTCCCCAGCCGGGCCACACAGATCTCTGAAACGCGCAGGCGACAAACTCTGAAACTTGCCGACAAACTCAGACATTATAGCGACCTACTCAAACAATCTATTTTTCACACTTTTTTGTGGCCCGGCTGGGGTCAGCCACACGAAATCCTATTGTATTTTGACAGTTCACCGCGATAAACCGCTTTATCATATCGTGTTGTGGTGGACGTGCTAGGGGGGCAGGATTGTAAATTTAATATGCCATGTGATTGCTTCCCAATTGATTACTTGAAAATACTTTTTATCAGATTCCGAATTTACCATTCTATCAAAAGGCACAACAAATTATTAAAAACCAAAAATTATAAAAAAAATATTCAGAATAAGTCATTTGTAAATTTATTATTGATTAATATATTAAAAAGTATATTACTTAATACCTTAATATATTAACTTAATGCCTGATCTTATGTATATACCTAACACACATAAATGTTTATTTTATTTTATTCTCGTTTGCCAACCCCACAAGAATAGGTAAGAATTTTGCACGCTTCTTAGAAGCTTTGTCTCTGTTCCGTTTCTCTACTCATGTAGTATTCCTCGTACGCTTAGGTAGGGCTGTCGGCACTTAATACCAAAAATAATTTATTTAGTTTGTATGGGAAAAAAGTAGGTTTGTTAGCCCTAATGTTTTTCCTACAGAATCTCTACTACTAACTGATGGATACATACCCTTAAATGTTATTGGGGTGTTCACTTACATCCTGTATAAGTAATACTTTGTGGTGCGATTTTGTAACTCGTCGATTAATGGATGATCGTAATCGAACCCGATGATTCGATAATCAGAAATGGAATTCTGTAACTTCTTGATTTCGATTAGATCGTTATCGTAATCTATGAACGAATGATAAAGGATAAGATAATATAAGTTTCTTTTGTAAGCTTTTCTGTCTGTATTGTATTGTACTGTTTGCCTCTTCTATTATGGCAATTACCGGTTGCCGATGAGTTTAGAAATCGCACCTCTATTCTAAGCCAGTAATGATAAGCTTCACAACGGAACGGGTATATCTGGATTCATTAATCACAAAGAGGTAAAAGGGCAAAGTCCATTTATGGCTACCAGTGAACACAATGCTACAAAGAAAATTTTTTTTACAAAAAATAAAAACCGACTTCAAAAACACTGAAAATATAAAAATAATACTCGTATAAGAATAGGTACAGACAACATCACACTTCTATATTGAAGTCGGCGCCAAACGATGATCTCCTAGAAAGTGCTAAAATGACAATGCCAGATTCTGCCCCACCCTGCAAAACGAAATCTACGAAAAAATCTATATGATTTTTTTTCTTGTACTGATTTAATTATTACTTTTTAAAAGTTGCGGATATTGAATAAATATTAAAATAATGTGCACCTACTATTTCCGTTGCGATATGAACGAAGAAATGACGCATGCGTTTTGTTGTACGACGTAGGTACAAACAGAATAAAACATCAATTGAGTTTTCGAAAAATGCCGTTCTCTTTTAACATTGTGGATCTAATACGCATATCGGTTATAATTTATTAATGTTTAAAAATAAGTTTTTGCATGCGTTTTTGCGAAGTGGACTAAACGGTATAATTTAACTATGTGAAACTAAACGCCAATTCTAGATTGATATTATTTGACATTTACTTTTTCTTATGACTCTGTGGTGTGGTGAACTGAGGCCCAATTCTGCTAATAAGTTACAGCTGAATCTAAACTAAACCGTTGCGATCGACCAATCAGAACGCCACATTATCACGTCATCAAACAGTTGCATTTGGTTGCATTGCAATATACGCGCTACGATTGGTCGATCGCAACGGTTTAGTTTCGATTCGGCAGTAACTTATTGGCAGAATTAGGCCTCTGGTGACAAAGTGAACGAAATGAAGACGGATCGAGTGTTTTGGAAAATATAATAACGACTTTTGCTTTCGCCTTCTATTGGACTTTGTGGATTTGTTTTTAGGTGTACCAATTTTTTGTTTGTGATTTGGAATCATGTTGGGATGCATAAATTGCTATTTGCGTGTGTTGCGATAGAATACAATTATTTACATTATGAAGAGGAACAGTTTATAAGTTTGTTTGTATTGAATAAACTCGGAAACTACCGATTCATAAAATTATTTTACCGTTAGGAATGAAGCATCATACATTATATCTCTGATATCCCACAAGACCGGAACCTATGTGGGGGAACAGGTAATCTATTGTAATAGATTAATATTTTATCGACAATATTGATTGCTTCGACTTACCAATAAATAGTGGGCTATAAGAATAATATACTTATTACTTTAATTATCTAGAAACGGATGAATATGTACCTAGGAACTACTTATTTATAAGAATTATAAATGCGCCTGACTATTAATGTATGGCAATTACAATTTTCTGCACAAATGCTCCTCGAGAAACGCAAGATAATTATACTCATTTTTAGAAAAAAAAAAACCGCAACATTTAGAGAATTTATAACTTTTATATTTTAATTACCAATATTACAACTATCAAATGTCGTTTATCGCATTCGTGTAAATTAATTTTATCGGGTGGGGCAAACCTCTATAGAACTTCTGTCATTGTCCTTTGTCACTGACTTCAATATAGAAGTGTGATGTTGTCTGTACCTATTCTTATATTATTTTTAAGTTTTCAGTGTTTTTGAAGTCGGTTTTTATTTTTTGTAAAAAAAAATCTAACTTTTTATTGAATGAAATCTTTTTAGTGAAGCAAACCCTCATTTAATACCAGCTCACCTTCGGGGAGCTGGTATTTACTTTACTTTTATTTTGTCATAAACGTTTGTCATTAACGCTACTTTTTTGCAGACATCATGGTGACATGGAGAAATTAAAATGCTTGAAGTGTATCAAAAGTTTTTCATCCGGATCACAGTTTTTTGCACATCAGAAGCAGTGTAGTTCATAATTTTATTTGAATTCTACCTCTCTTTGATAAGACTGACAATCAAAATAATAAATATTGTTGATGTTTTATTTACCTTTCACGTAATGTTGCCGAACTATCGATATTAAAACTATCGATAGTTTACATCGAAAGTCATGTACCCTCTTAATGATCTATTGTAAGTATACCCTATCGATAGTATCGATACAATCGATGAGTGCAATACTATTGTAGTTAATAACAAACTATTGATAGTATCGATACTGTTGATTTTATCTGCAACAATACTAGAAATTTGTGAAATGATTGTCTTTTTTTTCCTACTATATTCTACTGAATATAGTAGGAAAAAAAGGAGTTGATACTTTTTTAAAATTAAATATTAGGTAATGTTTAGTTTCAATGAACTTCCAACAATGAACCTTTTATAAGAAATCGCTGTATTTGGCTTTCATGAATGTTGAAATTACTTAATATCTGTAATATTTCGACAGAAATTGAGAAAAATATACCATGAAATGTTTATTACAAAGTATCAAAATCACCATGTTGAACTAAACTACATGGGGACATTGTATCAGTGTTGCTACTTGAAAAAAATGTCAGGTTCATGTTTCGTGTGTCAGACTATCGTTAATATCGATAGGTACTAGCGATTGTTTTAGACTAGGTATCGATAGTCTGTCAATTTGCAATAGTATTAAGTATGTTTTAACAGTATTGTAGTTGAGGACTATTAGAGGCCGATATATATTGATTATTAAATCCATGGTCTTACCTGATATACATTTGTGTGAGTGTACAAACACAAGAAATTGTTGCTGTTGTGTTGCTTCACATTTGTTTAATGCCACACTACGTCCGTATTTTTTTTTTGGACACAGAGGGTGCGGTTCATAATCAGATATCAGTGCAAGCGTTTGCATGCATGCAAACAACCCGTTCAAATCGTTAGCACTGCTCACGGACGTAAGCACTCAGATCAATTTTGAACTGAGCTTTCGATCTGTGAGTCTGTCAAGTTAATGTAATTTAAAAAGAAAAATTGGAGGAAGACGTATTGTGCCTCCAGTATCTTTACAGAGCACTTTTCTATTAATTGTAGATAATCTAATGAAAAAATAAATTCGAACAAACTAACATAAAAATAAAACTGATGTTGACTTTGACATTGACAGTTCTGGAGACAGTGCACTACCTATTTTCTGGGGCGCGTTCCAAGCCTACAACTTTTTACTCTAAGGCCGTTCCATACCTTTCGGCATGACGTTTGGCTGTCACAATTACCCCGTTCTGAGCCTCCCAGAGCCGCAACTTTTTGGCGATCAATTTCGATGGTTAAAAAACACTCTGGCGTTTAAAACGTCACTTTAGTGGATAGATAGGTTAGTTAAGTTAAAGTTATGTCATCATCATCATGTGAAATCTTAAAAAAAGCACACTAGTTTACTTTAATTTTTAATTTACTTTAGTTAATATTAATAAAAACCTTATTTATCTAAAAGCTTAATTTATTAAGTATTTATTATTGTGTGTGACTTGTATGACTTGCGAAATGGAAGACTTCCAATTAGTTTTAAGTAGTGACGGAACTCCTCATTATGATTTAGATGGTGATGTTTTGATCCAAAGGGTTGCTGGTAAACAAAAAAGCAATTTTATATTTTCTAATTATTCCTAATTTTACTTTTAACATTACGTGAAAAATATATTTACAATTTAGGAATACAATTGTATGTAATGTCAAAATTTGAGGTTATAAAAACAACTTGAGTCGTTCCACACCTTAGAGCAAGACAAAAAACAACTCGCGAGTGTTTGGAGTGTAGGCTCGGAACGCGCCCCTGTTAGCACTGAGGCGCGTTCTCAGAGCCTCTGGGTGTAGTTGTCCGGTTGTTTCTTAACTCGCTCAGAGGCGTTGAACGGACTGCCGTAACCAAATCTTTTATCTCCCTCTTTCACATGATTTTTTTATTTCTCTCTTTCTAGTATATGACATTATAGAATATGGCCGCCAATATCATCCAATCACTGGAACGTCCGTGGGGACTATAGTCCCCAAAATCTCGATCTTCTCGATCGACCTGGGTACTATGGTACCCAGTTCCCTTTGCGTAAAACCGCGCGGTGTGATAAAAAAATCGCGAAAAATAAAATATTTTCTCTATGGCTTTATTCCTTTGTCAATAGTCTCTTTCATAAGTTGACAGGTCATGTCCAATTTATTTTTAGTCTTAGATTGAAATAAATTTGTCATAGTCTGCGGTTTAACTTACTTGGCCGTATCCATACGTTTCTTACTCCATGACCGATGAGATTTATTGCGTACTTACTTAGTCTGTATTAGTATTTTCGTAGAGTGTTCTATATCAAAATAAACTAGAAGAATTGGGCTACATTATTATGTATGGTTTATGATAGTTTATAGTGTTATATTGCCACACTAAACGCTTTTTTCAAAAAGTGAGTATTTTTGAAATTTTAAGCACTTTAGTTACTATTCTCGTCATTATTCATTCAATTATGAATCCTTATCTAATTAACTATTATAAGTTCATTCCTTATTAAATTAGCTTTCCATACGTATTTTTTATTTAATTTTAGACACAATAATTTATTTTTTGCATTTTTTTTAAATTTGAGGTCGCGCGTGCGCATCTCGCGTATATAATTACGTAATTAATCGTTTTTATTATTTTTTTCTTTTTTCATTAAAAATATTACCCAAAACCATTATATATCAAAATAATCTTCAAGAATAGGGCTATAATAATATATATGGTTATTTAAAGTTTTATAAAATAGTTTTTGTGCAAAAAATTTAAAAAAAAAAATCGGGTCTTCCGCGACCTTCCGAACATTTTCGCGCTTCATTAATTTAATTATTAATCCTTATCTAATTAACTGTTATAAGTTCCTTCTATATTAAATTACCTTTCCATACGTATTTTTTGTTCTCTTGTAGACAGTATATGTCACTCTCCGCAATTTTTTGAACACTCCGTACGCGCCGGGGTGAGTCATTCCGCAATGGCGGCACCTTTGATATTTGAGATATACTACTTTTTGCTTTTGAAACCCACCACGCTTCGCGTGGCGAGCGTTCGAGTGGGTAAGAGTATTTCAGTAATAAACGGCAGAGCGTTTTACAACCATCAAATTCGATGGTTGTTCGGTTGTAACTCGCGCCGACACTCTAAGGTCTTGAACGGGCCGGTTGTTTCACCCGATTGTCACGCTCGAAGGCATTGAACGGGTTAGAGCGAAAAGTTGTACTTCGCGCGAAGGCTCTGAACGCGCCTCTCTTAGCATCAATCGGTGACGTCATCAATTACGTCATACCGCATACAAAATGCGCACATGAGCAATTTTGGACCGATTGTTTGCGTGCAAATAGCTCACACGAGCGCTAAGTGTACGCTTTGACGTTTCTAAACTTTTTATTTTCAAAAAGGTTAACGTATGATTAACGTGAGGAACTTGTTCACATATTAAGTAGTTTGTGACGTGGGGGTTAACGACATTTCAAAGAGCATTTATTAGTACCGTAAAATGGGGTGAATAGAAAATGCGGGGTGAATAGAAAAAAAACAAGGAAAGTTTTTTCAAGAACAATTACTCGTTGATGGATATAGGAAAACTACTAAATTATTATATTTTTAATATGGTAACATTTTTTTTATATGGTAGCAACGCCGATTTGAAATAAAGTATGTCAAAAGTGATTTTAGTAACGTTTTTCAAAGCACCAGTTGAGCTGTGTGATTTTGAGGTCTACAAACTTTGGGTTTTTAACGAAAACTACGTTTCTTACGGTGTTGAAAACACTTTTAATCGATCTGTGGTTCCTGTGGGATAAATTTTGTGCAAAAGTAAGTACCATTTTTATAATAGTTTTTTATTATAAACGTAAATAATGAATTGTGCCAATTTTGGTTTGTATTTGAGGTTAATAGACACGGGGAAGAGGCGAATAGACACGTAGTATGGGGTCAATAGATACGGCATACGGGGCTAATAGAAACGGGAAGGGGTAAATAGAAACGAGAAAGGGGTCACTGGAAAAAATCCATTTAGGGTTGCCACGCATGTTTAGTTCTAGTATATTTAAATTTAACTTCCATACATTCACATCCCGAATCTAATTCGAAGCGATATATAAAAAATCTCACGTCACAGGGTTTGTCCGAAATAAGCTCCAAAACAACTTAATAGATTTTCGTGTTTGGCTAATTGTCCAATTTAAAAGATAGGATTACCTTTTACCTCGATTATTGATTTTAATATTTATTATTGCGTTAAACTTTATTATGACAAAACGAGGATCGCGGGCACAGCTAGTTTATCTATATTAAAAATAACTTCGTTGGTACCGAAATCTCTAACAAAAGTGCTTAAGCTACGTATCACGGAATCAGATCAATGTTTGTGATGTTGTCTAACATTTCACTATATTTAACAAGCTTTTATTTAACTTGTTAATTTGAAGTTTATGTTATAAATCATTCATGTATGTACCTGTTTGTTCAAACAATCTGGTTTTGTTCCAGGTACATCATCAACATGACAAGAATCTATAAAGAAAATTTGCCAACCCTACACAATTTTTCTATTCACCTCGTATACCGTATTTAATCACCCCGGGTTCGAGGCGAATAGAAAATGCGTATATTTTTGAAGTTTTTGCTAAAATAAGAAGGGAAACATAGTTAAGTTTGCTTTTGACAGACTAAATAGACCTAGACTCATATAGTTATTATTATTCCCTAGCCGTTAGTAAATAAAAACATAGTTTAAATCTTGTCTAAAGTTCAGAATTGTGTCTATTCACCCCATTTTACGGTATATAAATGCCAAAAAAACAGCAGGCCAAATAAGGAAAAAAGTCGGTCGAGTGAGTCTTGTCATCATAGGATGACACTGGTCTCATCGGAGATTTTCGTTGTCATCATATGAGTACGCTTTTGATTATTGTCAATGGAGTTGATAGACTGAGAGGTCACGGGATTTTTCATAACGATCATGGATACGGTTAGATTTATTTTTATAGTTTGTAGAGTAGTCCCCTAATGTGAATGATGTCGGTCTGCCTGCTTTCAGTGGTTGCAACTTCGAGTATAGAGCTTACAAGAGGCTTCATTGTTGCGAAAAAAGTATGGTATCTCTACAGGTGAAACGAGTTGGTCTGCCTGCTCTCAGTGGTTGTATTTCAGAGCTATCATTGTGTACGCAATATTGTGGAGAAAGCCTAAAAATATCGAAAAACATGACAATCGGCGGATTTTTCAAGGACACTTCTTAGAGACATTTATCTGTAGCAAATTAAGATCGAATTAAATTATGTGTACTGTACTTATTAGCTCTAAAATAGGCTAGATCGTAATAGTACTTTGGGATGTTCATATGCGTTCCAAAAAAAAAAGTATTTATTTTCGACATTATTGTAAAAATGCAAGTAACGGTTGAGTTGTATTTAAAAGCACCAAAAACGAGCCCAACAAGCGCACCTTCGCACAACGATTGTTCCACGCTCACAGACAGGGGCTGGGCGCGGGGGGAGGAGGGTGCGCGGTGTGTGTCAAGTCGAGACACGACAGCACTGCCGTGTCAGGCCAATATCATGCAACTCACGAGGTCGTTATTTGAGAAAATGGAGCGTAAAGATTATAAGCAATTTTTCATCATATATCATAAAATTAATACGTATTTTGTTAACAAGTATTTCAAAAATATTAGTACGAATAAGTTTTAATTAACTGTGTTGATTTTTTTTGCGTATCTTAAGTAATATTATATTCAAATTAAAGATTTACGCGTTACCACTTTTGAAACAATTTTCTATACTAACGTGGTTACGCGACGTCTTGCAACTTAACTTGCATGTAACATTAAATAAATGTAACATCTCTTGTAACTATAGGATATAATTAGTTATGATTGAGTATGCGTATTTTAATTATATTAGCGTAATTATTTGGAAATATTAAAATTTAACCATGGATAGTAGAAAAGAAAAACAGTAGGTGATTAATTATTATTATGTATTTGTATTTCCATATCAAATAAAAGCAACATGATTTTTGCTTACCTAAATATATAAAAAATAAAATCACACGTTTTTTTTAATCAATCAATAAAATAAAACAAAATAAAGTATTTTTATATTGAAACTAAAAAAAAACGAATAATCACTGTAGTTCAACAACAATAACATTTATACATAAGTACTACAACTGAAATAGAGAATAAAGAAGTTTATAATAATAAATAAAAAAACCAGTAGTCCCATATTTTGTTTGAAGATAATCTTTGTTATAAAAATCAACTAACTTACATTATATAAACTAAAACCAAAAAGCCTCCTGCCCTTAGGAAAATAATTTGCTAACTATAATCAACTTATACCTATTTTTATGTATACAACAGAGGCGCGTTCAGCGCCTCTGGGTGTAGTTGTCCGGTTGTTTTTTAACTCGCCCAAAGGCGTTGAACGGATTGCAGCAACCAAATCTTTTATCTCCCTCTTTCACATGATGTTTTATTTCTCTCTCTTTCTAGTAGATGACATTATAGAATATTTATTTATTTATTTATTTATTTATTTATTTATTTATTATTTGGAAAGCTAACAAGATTTAACAATAAATAACACATATATTACCATTATAGAAGGTTAATTATAAGCCTTCACATGTAGATAAACATGTTTAAAAACTCACAACTGTGATTACTTACAGCAAAAACAAAAAAGAAAAATGATTAATTTATAATCAAGTATACTTCTTGATGAATGATGATGAGATGATGAACGAAGAATGAATGAAGCAAAATACAAATTTATGAAAAATGTGCTCTTGTGATAGTCTGCTTGATGGATGCTATGCTTGTAGTAAACAAATCAAAGTCGTGCTCAGTGCTAAACCTATTAAATAGTTTACAACCACGTATGATAAACGTATTAGATCTATAATTTGTTCTCGTTTGCGAAATGTGAAGCAATGGACGCTGTCTGATCGCCAAGTTGTTGGTTCGTAGACCAATCAATTTCAACAGGTCAGGGCAATCTATTAATCCATTAGCAATCTTGGACACATAACATACATCACTAATATTACGACGTAATTCTAATGGCAAGAAATGATACCTTCTACAGCGATGTTCATAGCTAATGGAATACTTTTTTGCTTTGAAATCTAGAAAACGCAGGAACCTTTTCTGTATGTTTTCTAACCGCGTAATATACAGTTTGTATTGGGGATTCCAGACTTCACTCGCATATTCTAGGTGACTGCGCACAAAGGCACAATATAATATTTTAATGGCTTTTATTGACCTTAAATCAATTGACATTCTCATTATGAATCCCAAAGCCTTAGATGCTTTAGTTGCAATCTGATCAATATGTACGTCAAAGAGTAACTTGCTGTCATGTGTGACGCCTAAATCTTTAACATTATCTATCCTTGACAAACTATGACCTAACAACTGGTAATTATGAGTCAGAATATCAGGCTTACGACTATATGACATATATAAACACTTCGATACATTAAGTTCAAGCTTATTCAGTTTACAGTAGATCTCGAATCTATCCAAGTCGGCTTGTAAATCTCGACTGTCTGCCGAGTTGCGTATTTCTTTGAGTATCTTCATGTCATCAGCAAATAATAGAATCCGTGTGTGCAGAAAACATTTATCTATATCCATTATAAACAAGAGAAATAGCAATGGACCCAAAATAGAACCTTGGGGGACCCCTGATGGTATACGGGTCCATCCCGACGTATAACCCTGTAGTACCACGGCCTGACTCCGATTGCCAATATATGAGGAAAACCAGCGGTATAAATCACCGTGTATCCCGGCTGCATCAAGTTTTCTGAGTAAAACAGAGTGATCCACACGGTCAAAACATTTTTGATAGTCAGTGTAAACTACGTCTACCTGACCACCACACTCCATACCTGCAGTGATAATTTCATTGGCGATTATTAAGTTAGATACGGTTGACCGCTTTTCAAGAAATCCATGTTGAACAATATTGAAAGAGGGACTCAGCCGCCAATATCATCCAATCACGTAAGAGTATTTCAGTCATAAACGTCAGAGCGTTTTACAACTATCAAATTCGATGGTTGTTCGGTTGTAACTCGCGCCGACACTCAAAGGTCTTGAACGGGCCGGTTGTTTCACCCGGTTGTCACGCTCGAAGGCATTGAACGGGGTTAGAGCGAAAAGTTGTACTTCGCGCGAAGGCCCTTTAATAATCTTTAATACTGTCAAGATCAAAAACTTCCGCATTGACTTGTAGGGTATTGAACAAACCCTACTTGGTTTTGGCATTGAGTGACATTTATCTACATACCTACATTCTACAACTACAACTTTTAAGGTCTGAATATTTTTTTTTTGAAAACGTGAAGAACGTGAAAGTGATTTTAGAAAATGAAGTCACACATAGCTGTGAAACGCGCAAAGCGACAAACGCTGAAACTTTCCGACAAACTCTAGAATGTCTAGAGTTTGTCAGAGTTTGTCGGCATACTCAAACAATCTATTTTTCAGTTTTTTTTATGACCCAGCGCTGGGATTAGCCACACGCTACATCGAATGACCAAACGGCTATAAAACATGGTTACGCACATCTCCTGCAATACTAAGATTTCCCGTAGTATTACTATTCTCTTTGACTAAGATACAGGAGTTTGTAATTGCTTTAAGCATGCCACGTTGATCGCGTTCATATCGCGTTCATCTACAACATGGTAAGTTGGAATAGTTTGGCATATTTGACGATGTATTTATGCAAGTTGCATGAATGTGGCAAGGCTTATATTTTTAAAACGGCTTGTCGTAATGAAAAGTTCTTTTGAACATAGATAAATATGATTAAATAAATGTGAATGGCACTTGTTAGGCGTATCTCGTGCAAGTTAAGTTACAGGACTTTCGCGTGACACGGCAGAGCAGCGGTCAATGAGCATTTGAAAAATCTGAAATACAACCACTGAGAGCAGGCAGACCAACTCGTTTCACCTGGAGATACCATACTTCGAATAGGTACTAAAACTGACCATTTCTGTTATAGTTTTTTTTTTCGCAACAATGCAGTGACTTGCGCGCATCATAACTCTGAAATGCAACCACTAAGAGCCGCCAGACCAACTTGTCTCATCTGCGGAGACGCCATACTTTGAATATTTACTAGAGTCTGACACACGAAACATGAGCTTGGAAAAATGCGGCAACTTCAAAAATTCTAGCTCTGGTAATACGCCGGGCGCGTGGGTAGTGGAGTCGCAGTGTGGACCTTACCCAGCGCGCCCATAAGGGCAGGGAGAACACCGGGGGGTTTTAGTAGGTAGTCCTGGCACCCTGCCGGGAGAGCCCCACACACGCTCGCTGTCTAGCCAACGGCGGGTACGGTGCGGGTACGCATTTCCCCCCGAGAAAAAAAAAAAAAAAAAAAAAAGCTCTGGTAATACTGTATATAGAAGGTAAAATACATTTTGATACTTGAAATATTCTAATATTTTTTTATTTATGTAGTAATTTAGAATGTTTTTGTGAAAGGATTGTCTTTTTTTCCTTGGATATAGTAGGAAAAAAAGGAGTTTATACTTTTTTAAAATTAAATATTAGGTAATGTTTAGTTTCAATGAACTTCCAACAATTAACCTTTTATAAGAAATCGCTGTATTTGGATTTCATGAATGTTAAAATTACTTAATATCTGTAACATTTCGACAGAAATTAAGAAAAAAATATTATGAAATTGTTTATTACAAAGTATCAAAATCATCATGTTGAACTAAACTACATGGGGACCTCAGCCCCCCTAGCACGTCCACCAAAACACGATATGATAAAGCGGTTTATCGCGGTGAACTGTCAAAATACAATAGGGTTTCGTCGTATTTTGACCGTTCACCGCGATAAATCGCTTTATTATATCGTGTTTTGGTGGACGTGCTACGGGGGCAGAACAATGACTACAGCTTTAGTTATTCTTTTGAGATGGGGATTGTATCAGTGTTGCTACTTGAAAAAATGTCAGGTTCATGTTTCGTGTGTCAGACTCTGAAACCCGCTACAGACTCACGCGAGAAGTCTCGCCGAGAACTTGGCACTTCAGTCAGGGTTTCTTCCGCCATGGGCGGGTGCGGGCTTCGGGCATTTGTCGCGCATTGCCCGGGCATCTTCTCGGCGAGCGGTAGCTCGCCGGTGTTGGGCACGTCACTGTAGTGACGGGCCCCTCTTCGCCACCCCCCTGTGCTACCACTCCGGGATCGAGGCACGGCCCTCCGCGGTCAAGCACACCGAGTTAGAGGGGCTTGTCCCAAGCCCAGCGAGCGCCAGCGAGCAGGCCGCGGCTTACTCTGCGCCCGGAGGAGCGGTGGGGGGAGGAGGGGGCCATTGGTCTAGGTAGGTGGTGGTTGTCATGTCCGGTGGTGGTGTCGCTTAGGCGAGTCACGCGCGCGAGCGGTGGGGTCCCGCGGCAGACTACGAGCCATAAGCGACACGAGGTCTGGTCAGGTGGTGGCGTCGTCAGCGAAGTCGCTGACGAAGCGGAGTCTTGGCCGGGGTGGGTCGCCTCGTCGTGGGGATGCAGCTGGTGATGGTGGTGGTGACGTTGGTAGGTCGTGGTCTCTCTCCGCCCTGGGCGACAGCAAGTCGCGGGGCAGCGCTCGTCCGGAAGAGTCTGGAGGCCTGGGAACATAGGGAGCAATGTTGTGGAGGTGGAGGTGGGGCCCGTTGTCGGCGCTGTCGAACATTCGACGCGCCAGACGGGCGACGAACTCCTCCACCGTCGGCATCCGAACGTCCCGGGCGATGACGTCATTCCTGACGTAGCGGCCCGCGTTCGTCACGACACGGAGAGAGACGTTCTGGACCACCTGCAGTCTGGAACGCTGGGTCGGGGAGCACAACGCATACCATGCTGGGGCGGCGTAGGTGAGCCGCGTACGAACGTAGCTCTTGTAGACCATCAGTTTCGTACGCAGTGGTAGTCGGGATGCCAGCACCGGGCGCAGGATGCCACGGGCCATCTTGGCCTGGTTGACGACGTGGTCAACCTGGGGCACCATGCGCAGTTGGCGGTCGATGCGGCATCCGAGGTACGCAACTGTGGTCTGCCAAGCTACGTCCCGTCCGCGGAGTGTCAGCGACGGTGGCATGCGGCGCTGCGACCCGACCAGGATGGCGGCCGTCTTACCCACGTTGACGGCCATCCTCCAGTTGTCCAGCCATGTTGGCAGGCGGTCCAGAAGTTGCTGCATCCGGGCGGAGGCGAATTTCACCTTCCGCGACGAGGCGAAGAAGGCGCTGTCGTCGGCAAATAGGGCCAACACCACGTCCCGCTGCCCCTCCTGGAGCTGGTCTTGGAGGGTGGGGATGTCGTCGGTGTAGGCGGCGTACAGGCACGGCGAGAGGCAGCTGCCCTGGGGCAC
Organism: Schoenobius gigantellus; assembly: GCA_963935595.1. NCBI lineage: Eukaryota > Metazoa > Arthropoda > Insecta > Lepidoptera > Crambidae > Schoenobius > Schoenobius gigantellus. The sequence continues at coordinate 51,313,876 of OZ012542.1, read as the reverse complement.
TCCTGCGAGGATGGGGCGTGGCTGGGAGGTGGCGTCCTCGACCGAGACCACGAAGCTCCGACCCTGGAGAAACGACGCCAGCAGTCTCACGTGGGCGGGCGGCATGCTGGTGGCGGCCAGCTTGTAGAGGAGACCGGGATGCCACACACGGTCGAAGGCCTTCTCGATATCCAAGAAGACCCCCACGGTGTGGTTGTCCCGGTTCGTGGCGGCCGCGAGGTGGTGGAGCACGCGCGCCAGCTGGAGCGTGGTGGAATGGCCGCTGCGGAATCCGAATTGCTCGTCCCGGAGTGGGATGAACGGGCGGATCCTCCGCAGCAGCAGTCGCTCAAACAGCTTGGCCACGTGAGACAGCAGCGTAATGGGTCGGTAGCTGGACGGGAGGCGCCTGTCCTTACCCGGCTTGGGGAGGACGATGATACGCCCCATCTTCCAGGCCACGGGAAAGTGGCCGGTGCGCAGGATGCCGTTGAAGAGCCTGGCGAGGGTCGCCAGGCCCCTGCGGGGCAGCTGCCTGAGGGCCGCGGAGGAAACGTTGTCGGGCCCGGGCGCTTTCCGCCTGTTGAGGCGGAGCACCGCCTTGCGCAGCTCTGCGGGGGAGATGAAATCGTCACCCCGCAGCTGCGGCGCTGGGGCCGACAGAAATTCCTCGACGCGGCTCAGCACGTGCCTGTGGTGCTCGACGACTGCGCAGTCGGTGGACGCTGGGTGTGGGGTGAATACCTCCTGCAGGTGATCAGCCAGAATGTTGGCCCGGTCAGCGGCGGCGTAGCATCGCCTGCCCGCGCTGTCCAGCAGCGGGCAGACAGGGGCGGTGGACTTCGTCAGCTGTCTGTTGAGCCGGAAGAGGTCAGCGGTGCTATCGGCCACCTGGTCCAGGTGACTCCCCCAGGTGGCACCGCGCCATACCTTCACGGCCTCAGACAGCTGGGTGGTGAGGCGATTGAGCTCCGTCTTGACCCGCGGGCACCGGGTGCGGGCCCACAGCTGGCGCAGCTCGCGCTTCCTGCGCATCCGCGCGCGCAGGTGGGCAGGCAGTTCCTCCCTGCGTGACTTCGCAGGGGGGCGGGTGGAGGCTGCCTCCTCGGCAGCGCGGATGCGGGTGCAGATGTCGTCGGCGGCCACGTCCACATCCTCCGGGGAGGAGAGGGGGCCGCCGAGCGCGAGATCGCTGAGCGCCGAGCTGAAGGCGCCCCAGTTGGTGCGGGGGCGCGGAGATCTCGCCTGGACGAAGTCGGCCGCCATGCTGGTGGTGATGAGGATGGGGAGGTGCTGCGTGTCCATGTCGTACAGCACCTCCACGGAGACCGGGCAGGGGATGTTCCTTGTCAGGACGATGTCCAGGACGTCTGGCTGATACCTGGCGGTGGTAGGAAACTTGGCACTTGCACGAGAACCGAGAAGGTATCCACACTCAGCGATCTTCTCATTTACATTCTCGGTCGTGATCCGGAATTGACGACAGTGCTACTGCCTTGGTATTTGTGTGCGTTAGCACATTATAATCTCGTTAACATGAAAATTAAAAATAATATTAAGAAAAAAAAGGCCCAGACGATGGTGGTTATTGATAAAGTACTTATTTATAGAAAACGTTTTGCATCCCACAAAATGGGCTCTGTGTGAAAATATTTTTTAAGCTTTAACTCTGTTTCATTTTCTTTCCACATTTTTTAATCGTATGTCTAAAATTACTGAACTAAAAAAAAAAAAAAACTAACGAAATATCTCAGAACAATTAAAAACTTTGTGAATTTTAATTATTTTCTAAATGATATTTATCTCAAATTATTTTGTTAAGCACTGATAGCACAGATGAGAGACTATGTTTAATGAAAGAGTAGACAATAACTGTGAAGTTATCTAAATGATACTGATATGCATCAGACACCACAAAGTATTTTTTTATAGAAGATCTACGCCACGGTCGCAGTCGCACTGCGAATAAACGAGAATGTGATAGTGTTCTCTTTTCTCGCCCGAGAAACCCTTTGAAGCGGGCAAAAAAACCGTCACCGATCGGAGAACAGGCGAGCCCGAGAACGAGAAGCCGAGAAACCCATCACATTCACGCTTCTCGGGTGTTCTCGGGGGTTCTCGGCGTGAGTCTGGAGGCGCCTTAAAACTGACCATTTCTCTGATCGTTTTTTTTTTCGCAACAATGAAGCCTCTTGTAAGCTCTATAACTCGAAGTTGCAACCACTGAAAGCAGGCAGACCGACATCATTCACATTAGGGGACTACTCTACAAATTATAAAAATAAATATTATCATATCCATGATCGTTATGAAAAATCCCGTGACCTCTTGAGTCTCTCTAATCTGTGGAGTTGAGTTCCGTGCGTGCACAGATTAGAGAGAATATGTCCAATAAAATTCTGGCATGTCCTATTTTCTTGTTATATTTATTTTCTTTGAATTATTAAAAATTGGTTTATTACTATAATGCAGAAAAGGGAGGGGCCAGTACCTTCTGGGCAGGGAAAATGCTGCTTTTGTTGTTTGACTGATAATGAAGAAAGAATATTACACAATTATACAATACGAAATGAGTGTTTAAAAACTGTGATGCAGGTGGTTACTCCTTAATCATGACTAAGGAAACTTCTCATAATTGTGAATAGATTTTATTAATATCTGGAAGTATAATGTGCCATTAGTTGAACCTCATTTATAGTGTTTATTTTAAAAGTTCTCTAATCAAATGCGCTTATTGTAGATCGATGGCATGCCCCTATGCTATATTTGCTATAAAATGGCTCAGCATGCAGAAGCATTTATTCAAAAAGTGAAGAGTAGTCAGAGTTTATTGCAGAATTTTAATGTAAGTCACTTCAATTCTTGGGACATATCAGGTATTTTTAGTATGTTGTGTACATAGATTCTGACAATTTTATATCATTGTCCTAAAAAAAAATAGCAAATGAAAAGCACAATTTGATATAGTACCTACAGAAATTGAGAAATCCTATCGTAAACCTATCCCATGTTTTTTGTACTTGAGTAAATGCCGTAATACAAAACCAGGTGAATGGTTTGCAAAAAGTTTGTCACATATTAATACCTATTAAAATTTTTACTGATTTCTAGGTAATAGACTTAGGTGACAGTGCTACAAAGGATCGAACATGGCCTGAAATGAATCTGAAGCAGTATCAACTTTATTCATTTAATTTAGATGGTAGCCAAAGTGAATGTGAAGAAAAATATAGTGTTGTATCAAACAAAAAAACATTTGAAATCAAGATTGAACTTAAAGAGGAAATTCGAGATACATCTGATAATAATGATGCAGACTGTGTTAATGACCAAGGTAAATGTTTGATATTATTAGAAGTGCAATGCTTAGGGACTGCTTAGGGAAATTTAAAATCAGAATCTGAATTTGAATCATCTCTGCATGCCCAGATATTTTTGTGATTCACTTTAATTACCCAGTTATCTAAATTACTAGTCTGGTTTGTGGTTCATTTGCTTAAATTAGTTGTGGAAACCCTCTGTTCCCAGTAGTTACATTCTAAGGGGCCGTACGAAAACCCGTGAGGTTTTCACTTGGTAAAAAATAAAAGGATATTTCACGAGAAGAGAATAAGAGAAGTTTAACTGGTTTTCCAAAGCTAGCAAGTGATTTTCGCAATTAACAAGTTCTGTCAGTTAAAAACGAAAAGAAGAGTTTTTGTGTTTTACAACACGAACTAGCTTTATTTTACAACTACACATAGCTTTACCTATCATTTGTAAACTTTAACTTTGACTAAAAAATAAAATAAGTTAAAATAAAATAAATAAATAAAAACAATATAAGCTAGCCACAAATCACAGAACAATGAACTGTTAATGTCAGATAAAATTTAACTCTGGATTGGGCTGAATTTGGGCCATGAGATATTCACTCCTGTCAGGCAAAAATCTCTGCGTTTACTTTCACAAAAGCTTTCAGAAATACGAGCGGAGTAATTGCTCGGTTACCCTCGGTTTCACTCGGGTGATTCTCGAATGCTATCGGGTGAAATTCACTCTTCCCCGAGTAAGAATTTCTCATTTTCAAACGTACCCTAAGTTACATTGATGTAACTAGATGGACTGTTTTAGTCCTAGGAGTTATATTATTTGAGATATTATATTTAATGTAACTAATGGGAGTATTTATTCAAAGTATTTACATTGTTTAATTATACAATAAAAAAATACCCTTTACTTTTTTATTGTTTATTTACATTTATGGACTTTCATGACCGAGAATACGTAAAATTATATCAAGAAATTGATTAACAGTTATTTTGTCTGACAACAACTGCAACTGCATATTATGCGTCTTCATAAAATAATATTTTTTCTCTCTATCACATTTCTTTATTTTTGGTTGTGAACTTACATTGCCTTTTACAAATTTATTTTTCCGGGAAGAGGACAGTAACTAAATATCATCGTAGACCTGTAACAATTTCTTCTGTTCTTGTTAACCAAAGCATTCAATTTAGAATTACCCACTGTAACTAGTTGTTTGTTCGATGTTGTTCACCAATATTACCAATTTTTCATTGAGTCAAAAATTTTTGAAATAGTTTTTAAATTGCTCTAGTTATGTTTGATCGTCTTCGAGAAGCATTTCTTTTTTATAAAATCCCAACCTATATCAATGTTATGCTCTGATAGATATGTAAGATTACTGCACGGTAATACTCCCTTTGAGCTTCGCTTTCGCTTATTATATAAAAACCAGCAGTTTGCTTTACATCTTTAATGCTTCTCAAATAGGATCAAACACAACGGGAGCAATCAAAAAACTATTTTGATATTATTTTTGACTAAAGAAAAAACTGGTCAAGATGTGGTATAATTTTGGTGAACAACATCATGGCTGAAGGGTGGAATTATAAAAAAAAAATTAAAAAATTGAATCGGTTCACAATTGGCGGACTAATCGCGTAACATACACAGAAAAAACATAATAATATGCATTGAATTGCAAACCTCCTCTTTTTTTAAAATCAATTATAAAAAAGAGGGAAATGAGATAGGAAGAAGATTTTTAATGAGGACGCCTACATAGTTCAGTTCAGTTCATTTTTTGGGATAAGTGGCTTCTGTCAGGTTTGACAATTCGCCAATGTCGAGTAGCGAAAACACGGTTTTTACAATGGTAAGATTTTGTGGTTTAAATAGTACTTAGCCGGTTGGGCTACCTGTGGACAAGCAAAAGCAGACATTATTTCGTTAGTTGCAACTTTATTTATAATTTAATTTGATATTTCTCTCTATATTTAAAAAGGATATTGAGGAATGGAGTGTTTATTTGTGTTAAAAGGAAACTCATGTTTGTAGGATGGGGAATAAATTCAGGGAGCAGGTCATACATGAGGTTTGGTGTCTAGGGCAGTTAAAGAATATATGATCTACGGTGCCTTCCTCTAAACCACATTCGCATATAGAGTGGTCTCGAATATGGATTTTAGCCAAAAAGACTGGGGAGCAGACATGTCCGAGATTATTGTTGAAGTGGTTAATTTGTTTGCAGATCTGTATTTAAAAAACCATGGTTTTGTAGGGATATCCACCTGAATGCCACCATAGAATTTTCCTTTTAAAACACGGGAGAGGTTCCATAGTTATTGTCAGATGAAATAATTGTTAATATTTTTTTTTATATTTTAGCATAGGTAGAGTCTCAGTCATAAAAGTTCTCAAAATAAATATAAATAAAACAACAAAAAAGAAAAGTGTATTTTTATATTTTTCTGTGATATAAACGATGTAAATACTTGGAATAAAAAACTCCCATTAGTTACAATAAATATAATCCCCTAAATAATGTAGGCTTTCACCCATCAAGGGGTCCCAATATAAAAACGTCTGATATATTTAATTTTCATAATTGTAAAATGGGGAATTAATAAAGCTTTAGTAATATTATTATAAATAATGTAACTACTAGAACTAAAACAATCTAGTTATCAACGTAACTAAGAATGTAACTATTGGGAACAGAGGGTCCAAACATGTTGCACCCATGAAATTCAGATTTCAAATTGATATTGACTAGAAAAGAAGATTGGCAAGAAGCCATACAATGTTGGTACCGTAATCAGACGAAGTGTATGGTGATAAAAATACCACGTATTTCTTTATCTTTAGTAACGTAACAAAAAAGGTAATCACATCATATTTCTACAACTGGTAAATAAAAAGATATTCGCATTTGAAAATTATTATGGTATGAACATGAGTACAGAGATAACAAAACGTTATTAATAGTTAACAAAACGTTTCAAATGTCAGAACATGAGATTGAATTTGACATTGACATTACGAGTTACAGTTATTGTTATTATGGATTGAGGAAGGATTTTTTTTTAACGAACGACTTTTAGCGCGCTGCCATCGATATCATCGCCATTCGGAACGCATCCCCACGACACGACTGACACTGACTGTGAATGTGACGTTGGCATTCACAGTTGACAGTGGTAACAGTCGGTCATGTGACATATCGATAGGTTTATCGATTAAAATTAGATTTCCTTAGACATCTTATTTAACTAAAACCTAAATACCAAACCAAGAAAAGTAATATTCTTATGTTCTAATATTCTTATTTTCTAGTATTTTTGGTCCTGTAACTGTCATTAATCGATCAATTATATGAAAATGAGTGGATTAATTAATAATCGATATTTCTGCAACGAATTGAATAGTTGCTCTTGTTTTGTTTACCTTCGCGTTTTAATATTGCATGTCAGTTAGATGCGTTTTGTTATCAATATTCACTGAAATAATGAAATCAATTTTTCTTTCTTTACAAAAGTTATAGAAATTCATTAATTAAAGAAAAATAGGTAAACTAGTATCGTTAACATAATATCCAAAATTCAGTATCCTACATTTCATATTTTAATGGGTACCAGGCCTGCCAATCTTCTTTTTTTGTAGGTTAGGTATTTCGTAGGTTAGGTATTAGGTATTTCATTGGTTAAATTTGGTACTGCTATTAAAACAATTTTTGGGGAAGTTATTATTAAACTTATTGTACCTATTGTAATGAAAAAAAATACATAGCATAACTACAGAATAATAAATATGTAGCAACTTATGAATTACCTAATGCATAATTGACTGAACTCGGAATCAATAGTTTTCCTATGTATTCCCAGGATCGGGAACCCAGGACAGAAACCCTCATACAAGATAGAAAGAAATTACCAATATACACTCTGAAAATTCTTTATTTTAATTAATAATTGTTCAATGGTAATGTAATACATATAATGAGTATAATTTCTGTTTAGAAATAGCAGATGTTAAGGATGAAGATGATTATCCACTGAAGGACTTGTTAAAATCTGTAGTCAAGGTTGAAAGTTCAGACTGGAAAAAGAAGAAAACACAGAAAAGAACTAAGAAAAAGCTCAAATGCACTAAAAAGCAAGTCAGGAACAGAAGAGGTAGATCTAACTAGTACGTCTCTAGTCAACGGTAGAAACCTTTATTTAACATTATCTTTTAAAGTCACTGTCACTTATATAAGCAACAAAAAATTATTTTATCATTTATTAAAATATAATAATGACCGCATTATCAAACTTTTACATATATGTGTATTTGTAAGGTTTCCGCCCTTGCATAATTTTAAAATGTCTAAAAATAGTACTAATAATTTTGAAATGTATACCGGGTGTAAGTGACCTGTCCCATTTCTTTTAAAAGTGAGTTGACCAATGTTATTATTTGTTTACCGATATTTATTTTTCCCGGAAAAGTTTTTAAAGCGAAAAAAAAGGAGTTTTCATTTTTAATTTTTATTCATGTTACACAATGTATGGCGATGACCCAAACAGCTGATTCCATGCGCAGTATGATGGAAATGTCATAAGATTTAATTGCGAAGTTTATTTTTTGTGTAATTATTGTTTTTTTTACAGAATATGATTTGTAAACGTTTACTTAGTTATATTACACCAGAATATTTAGAAAAAAATAATAAAAAATTCGTAAAATTTATGAATATTCCGGGAGGAAATTTCAGTGATTTCCTATTAAGAATGTTAAAAAACGGGACACCGTCACTTACACCCGGTATAATGTACAGACACAGACCTATACAGTTTTTGAAGTTTTGATACTATTAGCTATTTAAGTAGTCATGAAATTAAAAAAATTCAGAATGCCTAGGCTTGTGATACCTTTTTGGAATCTAGAATAGCTAAGCAAGTTTTTGAGATGATGGGCACGATGAGTGTCTTACATTTTTTTACATTGTAGCTGATCAAACATGAAAGAAAATTAATTTCATTTTTATATTTTCATTGTGTATATTTTTTTTTAAACACTACGCTATTTTGTTAAATTTAAGTCTTTGTTTTTGATAGCTGAAGTATCGCTTGTGAAACAAACGAAAAAAGAAATCGAAAATCACTCTTTTTGTAGAAGTGGCACTATAAAAACTAATAGCACTTGGAAATTTTTGAAAAATACAAAAACACTAAATATTTCTGAAACCGTGATATTTCCACTAAGGTCAAAATTTGTGGTAAGGAAGGCCTCGATGTACCTAGTCCATTTATAGTTACAGGTTTATCCATTGTTTTAGGACATTCTGTATAACAGGTGTAAAAAGGCCGAATGCGAAGCCAAAACCCATAAATTCGAGAACCAACCGTCGATATCATTTTAGTCTTCTAGACCATACCTGGGAAATTAATAGTTACCGAGATATTTCAGTTTAAAGGACAATTATTTTTTCGGGTTTTTTATACCAAACAGTTTGGAACATTATTTGTTAATTTTCCTGCAAAGAAACATAAAGAAAAAAACAGGATTTATTAACGAATAAAAGTTTTTTATCTACAATTAGTAATGTATTTACAATGGATGGTGTCTTTTGTCGCCACCGCCCGCTGACCCACTCAAAGACGAAATTTCTTTCCCATCATAAATTTTTTTATATAAGTAAGTTAATTTTAATGGTCTGAATGCATAGACGCGGGCTTCGTTATGAGTCTTTTTACATCCTGTATATAAAATATTGTGTCATGGTGTTTATCCAGGATAAACTCTTAAAACTAAAAATTTGGATTAAAATAGTAATTTGGTCCAACTTTAAAGTTAGGATAGTTTTTATCTCGATTATTGACCTCAATATTTTTTATTGTATTAAACTTTGCGTAAGCGAGACATAGACTAGAGACCCCAGAGCCAAGCTTACTCGACACTATACTGATGATATCCCGGACGTCAGCCTGTACGAGATTAGTATGGCTCTCAAACAACTAAAAAACAACAAGGCGGCGGGTGATGATGGAATTACTACAGAGCTTCTGAGAGCGGGCGGTAAGCCGATACTTAAAGTCCTCCAGAGGCTCTTTAATTCCGTTATTCTCGAGGGCAGAACGCCTAAAACATGGAGTGAGAGTGAGGTCATCCTGTTCTTCAAAAAGGGTGATAAAACACTTGAAGAACTATAGGCCGATCTCACTCTTGAGTCATGTTTATAAGTTGTTTTCGAGAGTCATTACGAATCGTCTCGCTCGCAGGTTCGACGACTTCCAACCTCCCGAACAATCCGGTTTCCGAAAAGGCTATAGTACCATAGACCACATCCATACGATGCGGCAGGTTATACAGAAGACCGAGGAGTATAATCTGCCACTTTGCTTGGCGTTTGTGGACTATGAGAAAGCCTTCGATTCGATCGAGACATGGGCGGTGCTGCAGTCTCTCCAAAGGTGCCAAGTGGACTATAGGTACATAGAGGTGCTAAGGTACCTATACGGAAATGCCACTATGTCGGTCCGACTCCAGAACCAGAGCTCTAATCCCATCCAATTGCAGCGAGGTGTAAGACAGGGAGACGTTATCTCCAAAACTCTTTACCGCTGCATTGGAGGATATTTTCAAGCTTCTGAATTGGAAAGGACACGGCATTAACATTAATGGCGAGTACCTAACACACCTCCGTTTTGCCGATGATATAGTTCTAATGGCTGAGACCTTGGAAGACCTGAACACCATGCTCGGAGATCTCAGTAGTGCTTCCCAAAGAGTGGGTCTTAAGGCGTGGGCCAGATAGAAAAGGCGCGGGCGCGGCGCACCTGTGGCGCGCCATCGGCGCACCGCTTCTATCTGTTTTGTGCCCGTCCGTTTTCATACAATTAGTATGAAAGATCATTCGACAAGCTTCCAGATGGCGCGCTACGGTTGCAACGACGGGCGCGCCGGCCGTCGCACTGCTGGCGCGCAGCCGCGTACGTACGTACCTCAGTCTATAGTGAGTGATGCGGGGGACCAGACGTTTCTTGCAAAAAAAAAATGCGTCAATTACGTGACGATGTTGATTTTAACATTAAATTTTGCGAAATAATTAAAGAACACCCACCACTATATGATTATAATCGTTCTGAATACTGTAATCGTTACGTACAAGACAAAATATGGCACCAACGTACTGGCGCACCGTAGCATACAAGCGCTGTTCGCGCCCACGGGCGCGCCTGCAGCGCGCTGAAGGCGCGCTGCGAGTGCGCCACCGGGTGCGACTGATGCGCGCCGCGCCGCCTCTGTCTGGCTTGCGCCTAAAATGAACATGGATAAGACAAAAATCATGTCGAATGCCCATGTTGTACCCACTCCAGTTAATATTGGGAACACTACACTTGAAGTTGTTGACAGCTATGTATACCTGGGACAGATAGTCCAGTTAGGTAAGTCCAACTTCGAGAAAGAGATCTCTCGTCGAATCCAGCTTGGATGGGCAGCTTTCGGGAAGCTACGAGAAGTCTTCGCGTCCAAATTACCTCAGTGTCTCAAGACGAAAGTCTTTGACCAGTGTGTGTTGCCAGTGATGACCTACGGAAGTGAAACGTGGCCATTCACTATGGGTCTCGTCCGAAGGCTCAAGGTCGCTCAGCGGGCAATGGAGAGAGCAATGCTTGGGGTCTCCCTGCGTGATCGGATCCGAAATGAGGAGATCCGCAGGAGAACTAAAGCAACCGACATTGCTCGAAGGATTGCTCAGCTGAAGTGGTAGTGGGCGGGACACATAGCGAGAAGAACCGATGGCCGCTGGGGCCGAACGGTTCTCGAATGGCGACCACGATCCGGACGACGCTCAGTGGGTAGGCCCCCGACCAGGTGGACCGACGATCTGGTAAAGGTCGCGGGAAGACGCTGGATGCGGGCAGCACAGGACCGATCGTTGTGGAGATCCATGGGGGAGGCCTATGCCCAGCAGTGGGCGTCGTGCGGCTGAGATGATGATGATGATGATGATGAAGCGAGACACGGTTCGCAGACACAGCTAGTTCTTGATAAATTTTAACATTTACATTGCTGTTTATACGAGAAAAAGAAAATATAAGAAAAATTGAGTCTTGAAACTGTTTCTAATAAATCTGTCATTGGACTATAACATAGTATTATCAATGACAGGTATTCCTTTTGATTACAGAAAACAACTCGAAGATAAAGTACATATCAATCTCAATGGAACAATGTATGCTGGAACGGGCTAAGATGGCGGAGGATAGTAAATATTTGGATTGCCTCTTTAAATGTACGGATTGCATCAAAGGATTCAATTTTAAATCTAGCTTTGATAAGCATATGGAGAAACACAATGAGGTAAGTAAGTATATAGATATAGAAATCAGAATTTTGTAACTAAATCTATTTTTTTTGTAATTTGTACCTACTCTCAGTTCATAGATTATAATCAGATATTTAAGTTGTGTTATGGAATGTAGAATATTTTTAATTGAGAATATTGAAAAAAAAATTGTGCTCTGCCCTCATTTATTTTAAAGCCTAGTAAGGTGATAAACGTGAGGATATTAACATTTTAAATTGCACACCATCATGGTTCGCTCGAAATATGGAAGTTCTTAAAGCTTCCATCAATGTTAAGAGGATTGTGAAGTAATCGTGCGCGGCGCGAGTAGGTATTTTCTAAAATGCTATCTGTTTCACACCGCTCGGCCTCCCGTCTGGCGTTTACACCACAAATACAACACGCGCAAATTCTCACGCACACAACGACAGCAGCGCGCGACTCCTCGGCGCGAGAACTCGAGATCATTATTTTACCGTTTGTAATGTTTTGCGTTGCTTAGGTATTCCTGACTGCCTTTCCGCTCGCAACTTTGCCTTCGTTATTTTCGTTTTTCGTGAGGGAATTTTGTTTTCCCGTATGAAAAATTATTTTATAACCTTACATTACTCAGTGATAAGTAGCATTCTATTAGTCAAAATTTTTTTTAAATCAGCCTAGTAGTTTTTAAAAATAAATAATATAATAAATAAAAAGAGCTTTATTTCTAAAAATCATTTTAACAATAATTACGCCGAGACTTCCCAGTGAGCTAGTTTTTGAGTTTATTCATTACAAACAAAAATACAAATCTTCTTTCTTTATAATATTTTAGTAGATAACTTTCGTAATTTATTTCAGTATTCCTTTGAAATTTATAGTGTAGGCACTTACTTGGTATCCCTACTAAGTCCTACTTTATAGGACTGAGCTGTTATTTGTTATGAAAGTACCTATCTATCGTACATTTACCTGTCTAAAGAAAATGACTTTTTGTAAGATGAGTGTTAAGCCGGCTTTTGACTATAGGATGTAATATATATTACATGTTCAGCTATATATTACATCCCGGGTTTGCTGTTCTCACTATCAGATATATTTTTTAGAATAGTTCAGCTTCTATGATCCTCACATCATAACGTCTTTTATTGAAACGGTTGACCTCTCGTTATTAAATGGATAATATGGAAATTGTTTTGCTAGATACTTTCGATAGTTCATCAGACGAAGATGATGCAGTATTCGATTTACATGTCTCATTATTTAGAAAAAATACAATAAACGTCGATTCTGGATATCGAATCTTAATAGACTAAAGGCCTTACTAATAACCATTGTATAAACCTTGTATAGTTAAGTAGTGTTTTGTCTCTTTTGTTCGAATTTGAAATGTCATTCGAGTGAACGTGAGAAAACACTGTTTAACTAAATTAGGCGTATACAATGGTTATTAGTAAGGCCTTAAGAAAAGATTATAGTGAATTTCTTATTACGTTTCTCCATGCAGCATCCTTAATTTCATTCATTTTATACTCTTCAAGATTAGTCGTAAACAAGGATATTTCCTAACACTTTCTATAAAATGTTCCATTATAGGGATAAATACGTAAATAGGTAAATACGTGGTAAATACGTAAAGAAAAGATTGCGAACCAAAATACCCAAAAATCATAACACGCGGACAGCTATGTAAGTACGTGCGCATGACCGTCACGATTCGAAATGAAGGCGAGGCAGGGGCAGAGGTGCGGTGTGCGGGAACGTGAGGTAAAATATATCGCCTTCAAATATAGCTCGGTCGGGCGAAAAAATATTTACAGTTTGGGGTGTAATATATATTATAGCACAGTGAGAACGGTCTCGTAAAAAAGTATGGCAAGCGATAAAATATTATATCTCAAAATGTAATATATATTACATTATATCCCATAGTCAAAAGCCGGCTTTATACTGAATTAAACTGATTTTCATTTGAGATGTGAATCAATAATGGTTCCTTTTATGAAAAAAATAAACACTAAACATAAAATGACATTTACAATTGTTTAAACAAGAACAGACCTCTTGTTAACTTAAAAATAAATAACAAAAAATCTATTATTTTAGATAGATAAATTAATACTTTTACATACAAACTAAATAGGAGCAGGGATTTAAAAAATATAAAGTAATAATTATGCATCAAATAAAAAATACCTCTCATTTTTATACACTAATCTTGGGTAGTTATACTAATAGCCTTAGAATTCTAATTTTTACCACCTCCGTGGTCTAATGGTTGAGGCCACCGGATGTTGATCGGGAGGTCCGTCCGGCGGGGTTCGATTAGTCGGGTTCGTCCGGACTACAAAAACACTGAAAAGTTAGAAATAATATAAGAATAGGTACAGACAACATCACACATCATTATTGAAGACGGTGCCAAATTTTAAGACTTTCTAGGTGATCATCGTTTGACACCGACTTCAATATAGAAATGTAATGTTGTCTGTACTTATTCTAACTTACACTATTTTTAATTTTTCAGTGTTTTTAAAGTCAGTTTTTATTTTTTGTAAAATATTTTTTTGTTTAACTTTTTAGTGAAAGAAACCCTAATTAAATTAGGGTATCCCTCGATTTTCATAGGATCCCATCATCAGAACCTGACTTTGGTGACCTAGGGACCACCCTAGGAGTATACTCTACCGAATACAAAAAGAATTTTGAAAATCGGTCCACAATTGGCGGAGTAATCGCGTAACATACACACAAAACGCTTGACACGGTTAGCGCAGAGGTCGAGCGATCGCCTACTGCGCAACAGGTCGCGGGTTCGATTCCCGCACGGGACAGATGTTTTGTATGGCCTACAGAATTTTTTCCGGTCTGGGCGTATGTGCATGTGATATTCTGTTTGTAACTGCACCCACGACACAGGAGAAAATCCTAGTGTGGGGCGACGTTTTTATAAAAATAAAAAACACGTTGGACGCACCTAAAAATTTAAGGATTTCCCTCCATTTTTATGGGATCCCATCATCAGATCCTAACTTTGGTAACCGTGAGACCACCATTGGAGTATAATCTTGAGAATACAAAACGAATTTTGAAAATCGGTCTGCAATTGGCGGCGTAATCGCGTAACATACACAAAAAAAAACATACGCATCGAATTAAGAAACTCCTTTTGTGAAGTCGGTTAAAAAATACCTATTAGTATATGTAATCAGCTGCTTTAAATTTTATAAGTAGTTAAAATGAAAAAAAAAATTCAAAACCGTACGAAGGGTGCCTTCTTTCCATATATGCCTACCCTGCCTACCCTACATACTCGTATATTATTTAGGTACTTTGTCGTTTGTATTTTTTATACAATCGTAGATTCCATAACGCGAGTAAAACCTTAGAGCCCAGCTTTAGAGGAATAAAATTCAAATAAAATAATATAAAAAAAAACGCTACTTGCATAGTCACGTTTTTAGCTACTCCAACTTCATACATTGCATAACAAATACCTATCACAAGAAACAAAATACGAATTTATTTTGAGTTGGTTTCTTTATGGCACATATTTATTATAACAAACAACTACTTACATACTTACATTTTTTTTCCTTTTGGGAATTTACATTAAAGTTAACAGGCTACAGGCTGCTAACCCTTAAATAAGGAAATTTGTATTGAAATAAAACCTTTAAAATAAAACACTAAAATAAATAAACGTATTCAAAAAGATATTTACTTTTTCATGTATAAGGTATTTGTGAAGATTAATAGTTCCGACTTGAGTAATAACTTTCACTATTGATCGATATATCGATATTACTTTCTCCTCCCTAGGCGACAATAACTACGATAACATTATGTCACATCACTATCACTACATTGTACCCCTGCCCCCGACCCGTATCGTGCGATAGAGAGAGTTGCAAGAAATGGTCGAAATTGCCTACAATTCCTGTTTGAAATATTGTTTCGGGCGATAACTGTTTTACCCCCCTAAACCTTTATGAAATTAGACGCTTTTGATCTCATTAGATTCAGTATACCTTAATCTATGTTTGTACGTTTTGCTTTTATTGTAATTCAGTATAATTTAGTCAAAAAAAGACAAAAATGCTCAAGGTAGTTTTTAAGTCGAAAATATAGATATTTAGATGCTAATAACTTATATTCTAAGCAATATTTCTTCAAAATCAAAACGTACAAACCTAGTTTTTCATTATATCTACAAGATTTCCAAAAATTATGAAAATTGGACTATGTTTAGAGGGAGAAAAGCGTTATCGCTTTTTGTATGAAAATTTACAGCTTCACAATCCTCTTAAGAGAAAGAATATCTAGGGTAAAAAGACCGGTACCGAATCCGAAACCCACGTATTGCTCCTATCATCACTATAGTTCTTGTCTTCCAGACCATGGTTGTGAAACTAATAGTTGAAAAAGATTTTTATACAAAACTGTTCGAAATGTATTTTGATAGTTTTCGTCCAAAGAAACATCTACGAAAAAAATTTGTATTTCTTAACAAAAATTATGATTGAAATGGAATCTCTTGCGCGGGAAACTCGTCTTGCTTTACACGTACTCACACTTGACTCACTAACACCGACGCGATATCCGGACGCGCAAGCCAGGCGCGGGCACGCGTTACATTGCGTAGTATTTATTGTCGTTGTTTTTTTAAGCCTAAAATTAATTTCGTTTCACATCATTGATTTTTTAGATAGATAGATAGAACTTTTATTTGATACATTAGGATACAACAGGTCTTATACACTAAATTCAAATTATAAGTAGGTAATGTACCAAAAAGGTCTACACTCAGCGTACGCCGTGACACTCGTAACAAAGAGTGCCACGACACTGATATTCTGTGTAAACCTTTTACCGATGTAACATCAATAGAAAAGCGCTGGAATGGTAAACATAAGCATTCAACATAAGTAAAGACATAAAACAAAAATAATTCACCACACAATATACACATAACTACACAATATTTATATACAAACTGACATGACAACTTACAAACTAAACGCTTGCAACATGGCTACTGCAATTGCGACATGGGGCACATTCCTCTGAAAATCCTACTTAACATTATAAATGTGAAAGTTTGGATGTTTGGATGTTTGTTACTAAATCACGCAAAAACGGCTGAACGGATTTGGATGAAATTTGACATGCATGTAGCCTTTGACATGGAAAAGAACATAGGCCACCTTTTATCCCGATTCCTTAAGAGGGGGTATAAAGCTAAATTGCTAATCGTAGATTTGATATTTACACTTGAAATTGAATAACGAACTACCCCATTTTTTAAAAATAGATATTTAACTATATTTGTAAGTGAACGGATTGAGTGAAAACATAAAATCATCATATTTTATCGATAGAAAAAAATCGCGAAGTTACGTCTAATTTTCAAGCAAAATCGATTGTTTTTCAATGAGATGCATATAACTGCGTCAATATTTTAATATATAATATAAAACTATATTACCCAGGAACCGTACTAGCGATTTTCAAAAATAATGTATATTTTACGAGTAATTAAAATAAAACTAATTCGGCGCTTACAGCGTTCTTATTCCGCGCAGAACGCTATCGTCTGTCGCACCTGACCAGAGGTAACAGGCATGTTTTGTTTCAACAATCAGTCTTGATCGCTCCGTTGAGACGAGTAAACTGTGTTTCCGTGCTCCCCCACCCGAGAAAATACATCGATAAAATCATGGCAAATAAAAGAAATAAAAGAAAATTGTCTTAAATAGTACTTAAGAAGTCAAAAACTCAGTGTATGGCTTATTGTAGAAGGTACCTATTTTATATTATTTTTATTTATTATTATACACAACAACATTAACTAACAACATTACATTACAATAAGAAAAACGGAAACGAAAGGTACCTATTACTTTACTTTTATTGTTTGCCTCATATGTTTTTGTAAGTATGTAGTTTCACCTTACAATATTGACTCTTGCCGTCGACTTTAGTGGTCATAATTATCATAACATCATCATCACAGCTCATATACGTCCCCACCGAGGGGCTCGAGCCTACCCTATGTACCTATGTTAGGGTGATTAGGCCTTAGTCAACCACGCTGCGGATTAGTCGACTTCACATACACATTGCGGATTAGTCGACTTCACATACACCTTTGAATTTCTTCGCAGATATATCTAGGTTGCCTCACGATGTTTTCCTTCACCGTAGGAGCGTCAGACAAATGTACATATGAATTTCGACACGAAAAAAAGCAGTGGTACATGGCGGTCTCGAACCCAGACCTCCCGATTGGAAGGCAAGTGCCGAGTCCACAGCGCCACCGACGCTCATTGCTCATATCATAACATAATACGAGTACAAAGTACAAGCGGTACAACGTCGGCGCGGGTAGTGTATGCAAAACAAATCGATGCTTTTGACTACTCGCGTGTTGGACGCTGGTGACAGTATCTGAAGTTATACTTTTTATAGTACTTACATTTTGACACGAAATTATCGTATCCATACATATCCATACTTCACATATTTAGTGACGACTGTCTAGCGCTGTGGTCAGAACGCAGTCTAAGGCGCCAAAGGTCCCGGATTCGATTCCGGTCGATGCAGATTTTTTGTGATGAACATGAATATTATGTATATCCTCAAATCATATATGTTTATTTATATTTATTTTTGCTTTATTTATATTTATTTATTTATGTGTACCCATACCACAAATTCTTTATGATACTTTATTTATTGGGTTATATAATTGGAGAGAAAAGTAAAAGAATTTTGTTTATTTATTTGGTATTTCTTAATTATTCATAGTAATTTTGTATTTTAGAGTTGCTGCAGAATGTACGTAATAACGCACAAGCATGCGATCCAGTTAAATCTGTAAGCAGAAATCTCTCATCAACTTTGTAAGTTTATTGTTCAATAATTTGACATTAATGTTGTGTACATTTTTAGTAAAGACTTACATTTACTTAATTAACTGTCAAATTTTATTTTGAGGTTTTAACTACTAATCAAAACTGGATCAAATTTGCGGTTAAAATTTGAGGCAATTCGTTACTTTAATCGTTCAAATTATTGTATTTTTTTGTTAGACGTAAATAACACTGTGATATAAAAATAAGTGAATAGGGCGAAATTTTTTTTGTTTTTTTTTTCAGATCATATTCAACTTTTAACAATATTCCGACTACTAAAGTCCATAAAAGATAAGTGAGTATCAATTTCTCTCCTATTTTTCCCATATTGGTTTCGACTATGATTTGAAATACAGTTTAATATTATTGAGGCGATCCAAGTACTGCGTAAACCTTCTTTTTTTTTTAACCCAGTTAAAAAAGATTTTATATCTACCGCAGTGGGAATGGGACCCAGCTGCGGTTATGTGGGACTCACCCCGCTAATCAAGGCATACCCACTAAAAATACTGGGGGGCTCCGTCAAATCGCATTCTCGATACACAAAGGGTACTTCTCGCAATCGCTTTGTGTGTCGAGAGCGATGCTGCCCGACTAAATCGAGCTCCTCTCAAGAGTAGGGAGTGTCTGTGGAGCGCCTTCAGACACCCCCTCAGCATGGGGGGTTATTAGTAAGAGTGACGGGAACCCCACTCCGTCACCGCGACCCCTCTGGCAGCTGGTGGAGGGCGTAAGTTCGCCTCCTCCTACCCGGCCGCCGCCTGCGAGACGGGTCAGCATTAGGATCGTCCTCGCGAATCCGTTCTGCGGCCTCCTTCTGTGCAAGGACTTCCTCGCAGAAGGAGGCAAACGCCCTCCAACATATCTCACTGCTGGCTATGTTCTCGACGACGGCCGGCAGAGACAGGTCACCCCCGATATCGGTGACGAGGGCGGCCCGCTGAACAGCCCATGCCGGGCAATGTTCTAGCGTGTGCTGCGCGTCGTCCTCGTCCGCACTCGTGGCACCGCGGGGTGCTCTCCCTTCGAGCAATATTATGCAGATACTTACCGAAGCACCCGTGCCCCGACAAGATCTGCGTGAGTCGGAAGGTCAGCACCCCGTGATGCCTCTCCGTCCAGCGTCTAAGGACAGGCCGGATTGCCTCGACGGTTCTGTGACCGGAGACCGGCTCTGCTAGGTGCCCACGCCATCGCCGGCGAACTCGACATTGCGCAGACTTACGCCAGCGCTCTACAATGTCAGGCGGCACTCGTCTCAAGCCTTCTGCCTGACGGAAGGCCGCACTCTGTTGGTACACCTCGTATAAAACTGAGGCGTCCAGCTCCCATGGTGGGGTGCCCGCCATCACGCACGCTGCTTCGTGGGAAACGGTGCGATACCCTCGAATAACCCTGACGGCCATGACCCGCTGTGGACGTCTTAGCAGAGCCTTGTTTGTAGCCGACAGGGCATTGACCCATATAGGGGCACCATAAAGGGCCATTGACCGCACCATTCCCGTAAATAGGCGGCGGCATGTATCACCCGGCCCGCCGAGATTGGGCAAAAGGCGCCCAAGGGAGGCAGTTGCCCTCAGAAGTTTGGGGCCCAGCTGGCGAAAGTGAGGTGAAAACTTCCACCTCTAATCCAGCACGAGGCCCAGATACTTAAGTGTTGAACCTACAAGTACCCGACACCCATCCAATTCAAGAGCTGCATCCGCAGGCGGTCCTCGCCTTGGACCATGAAAAAGGATAGCCTCGGTTTTACCGAGAGCCACCTGAAGCCCAAGCCTTTGGATGCGGCGGACCACTTGCATGTTCCCAACATTTGCCAAGCGGACGGCCTCGGAGAATGTAACTGCCTGCGTGGTGACCAACGTATCGTCGGCGTAACAGGTTACGTTTACGCCAGGCAACAAAACCCCTCTGAGGGCCCAGTCATAACCGATGTTGCACAGTAGTGGGCCCAGAACCGACCCATGTGGAACGTCACAAACCATTCGCCTTACGAGGAGGCCACCGTCACTCATCTGACAGACAACGGCCCGATCTTGCAGATAGTCTGCGATAAGCCGTCTTAGGTACAGGGGCACTCCGTGGTATCGAAGCGCCTCGGTGATGCACTCAAACGGCAGGGTGTTGAATGCATTGGCGATGTCAAGTGACACCGCCAGCAAAACCTCACCGTGGGTGGTTGCATTATCGGAGAGGGACTTAACGCGTAAGATTGCGTCAATTGTCGATCGGCCCTCCCGGAACCCGTATTGTGTATCCGCAAGATCCGGACCATTCGTCGATAAGTGGCTTGCGATCCGGCCAGCGACAATGCGCTCCAACAGCTTACCGATTTCATCCAAAAGGACAATGGGCCGGTACGCGGAGGGCGAGTCCGCCGGGCGACCAGCCTTTTGGAGGAGCACCAATCTGCCCTGTTTCCAAATTCGGGGGAAACGACCTGCGGAGAGGCACGCGTCAAAAAGCCTGCGAAGGCTCTAACTCCACCAAAGAGAGGGCCAGGACTGTGCCATGGACCTCGTCTGGACCCGGGGCAGTCCGTTTGCCTCGCAATTTACGGAGCGCAGCGTCGAACTCTGTGTTGGAGATCTCTAGGGGCGGAGGCTGCGGATCATACGTCAACTCGCCATTTTCCGGAGTCATTGGTGGAGGCACGTGTTCAGATCTATCCGGAAATAGGGCTTCAACAACGTTCCGAAGTAGCTGTGGAGAAAGAGTTTCAGCAACCGGTGGGCCCTGCCCACGCAACTTGTTGCGCGCTGCACGATATGGACGACCCCACGTATCGTTGTTGAGGCTATCAAGTAGCTCTTGGCACGCTTGTGTTTTGGCTCTGAAAATAGTCGACCTCATAGACCTGCGTGCCTCTGCATACTGGTCATGCAACAGAGCCTCCAGTTCGGAGTTTCTATTACCTAATCTAGTCCAATGACGGTAACGAGCCAGCTCTCGGCGTTTGCTATAGCATGCAGCGCGGAGGCCGGCAATCTCCTCCGACCACCAATAAACGGCCTTTCTATCAAGTGGGCGACGGCGGATTCGAGGCATTGCCGCATCGGATATCCTGTGCAGGGACCGCTGGAATGAGACGGCCTCCTCATCTATGTTCGCCGGTCCAACAGTGGAGCGGGTAGCCCAGTTTGGTCAGTGACCACTTGGCAAACGGGCTGACCACAGGCGGTGTAGAGGAATTTATAGCGCGTGGCAGAACCAAGTCGAACCTGATGTAAACATGGCCGACAAGGTCTCAGCGTCCGTGACCCGCCAGTCTCGGACGCATATAGCTAAAGCAGGGGTGGTGAACGTTAAGTCCACCACTCACCCACCCTGTCGACGTACGCACGTATAAGCTGAACCTCGATTGGAACACACTAGCCCGTATCTCTCCGCCCAGGCCTCAACTGCAGAGCCACGACGATCAGTGATGCGGGAACCCCAAGCAGCAGACTTGGAGTTGAAGTCCCCCATCACAATAACCGAGAGAGACGCAGGAATCCGCCGGAAGGCCGCTCCGAGCTCACCGAGGAAAAGTTCAAACTCGGGGAATGATCTATGCACTCCTGAATGCCCGTCACGGAGGACTTGAGGACCTTCTGATCTGTACCCTTGAGATGGATGGATTTAGTGGCGAGCTCGAGAATATTGGCCAACGCATCCTGCACCGACTTATAGAGTCTGTTGGCTCCTGTCTCTCCCTGCTCTTCAACAAAGAGCAGGTCCGACGCATCAGATCGAAGTTGATGCCGGGTTAGCTCATCTGCAGACTCATTTTCCGCCTGCTGCCTTAGGGACTCCTGGAGCAGAGCGTTAGCTTTTTTTGCTTTCGCTAAGCCTACGTATTTTCCGGTAGTGGGCGGGCGCCCTCGGCCTCGTTTAGCAGCCGTCTTTTTTGGGACTGTATCTTCTGAGCTCGAGACAGCACATCCGTCCGATTTTCCGTACCGTGTACGGGTAGCATTCGGCGCCGTATATCCCCCACAACTATTGAGCTTAGCTCCTCCTCCTTCATCAACTGTCCCACTCGCCTCGTATACATTATTTCCGCCAACCGGCCCGGATACCGGCGACGGCCCGCTCTCAACGGGTTCATATTCAGTTACTGACGCATCAATGGTGGAACTCGAGTGGCACGGCACCAGACACTCCCGGCTGCCCGCAGCCGCCTTGCGCGGTCCTACGGGGGGAACTGACACCCCCTGGTGTGTTTGTTTTTCAACACCGAATTCCATAATTGCTTTTTAAGGGGAATCTCCCTGAGGAGGCCGTTCGGGATTGGACTCCCTCCAGCCATTCATCCTATCGGCACGGACCATACCTTAGGATTTGGGGTAATTTTTTAATGTGGTTTTCTTCCACTTGGCCCAACGCTCAATGCGTCGGACCCCCGGCCCACTCAATGTGGGTAACGGGTTTGCCCGACGGCAGACATCATTATATCTACCGCCGCGCAAGAGAGCCGAAGCTCATGGAGCATCAATAGTGACACATCCACAAAACGTCATGGCGAAACTTCGCCCCTTCACTGCCATTTAATGTGGATCAGACTGACCACATCACATCCTCAGGCAAGAGTCTTACCACTTTTTGAAAAGAAGAGGAGACTTCACCTTGTACCGCATGACGCGTTGGACCACGCAAGCGGTCCGCCGAGTTGCACTCGGCCATCCCACGCCCCCCTATGGGAGCAAATTAATCAAGTATAGTCTCTCGAGATATAATAGACCGACTTTGACGGGTAACCTGTGCAAAGCAAAATGTTGCTTACTTAGTAATATGGTCTCACTCCCTAAGGTGATGGCTGAAAATCTGTGTTTTGTCCTTTTAGGGCAAAAATCCCCACTGAGCCTCGACCCTTTTAGGCACTGCAGCACACATGTACATTCTACTCAATTTTATTATTGGTTTGGTCTCTTTACGATTGTTGATATAATATTATATGTGCTATTTTCAAAGTATTTTCAAAGTTAGATATAGATAGATAGAACTTTTATTTGATACATTAGGATACAACAGGTCTTATACACTAAATTCAAATTATAAGTAGGTAATGTACCAAAAAGGTCTACACTCAGCGTACGCCGTGACACTCGTAACAAAGAGTGCCACGACACTGATATTCTGTGTAAACCTTTTACCGATGTAACATCAATAGAAAAGCGCTGGAATGGTAAACATAAGCATTCAACATAAGTAAAGACATAAAACAAAAATAATTCACCACACAATATACACATAACTACACAATATTTATATACAAACTGACATGACAACTTACAAACTAAACGCTTGCAACATGGCTACTGCAATTGCGACATGGGGCACATTCCTCTGAAAAACCTACTTAACATTATAAATGTGAAAGTGTGGATGTTTGGATGTTGTTACTAAATCACGCAAAAACGGCTGAACGGATTTGTATGAAATTTGAAATTTGTATACAAGATATATTCTCAGAATCAAGAGTCAAAATTCAAAAGACATGTTTTTAATGTTTTACAAAGTAGACAAGCTGAACGAAAAATTATTACCATCATTTCAATATATACATACACTGCTATTTTTTTTATAAAATTAAAGGGATGCTTTACGACATGGTATTAGAATGATTTAAATATGAAAAAAAATAACACTTAATTTTATATACATTTTCTAAAAAATCCAAAAATGCTGCACTAGTTCAGAGCAGAATTTTTTGAAATTTTTGTATTTTTTAAAATTTTTGATTTCATGTTTTATTTTTTTTTTACATAATAATGGATGTATCCTGAAGTGTCGTCCTGAAGCGTCCCTAAAATTTTCCAGGGTGATAAAAAAATAACTGTGTATATTTTTTATATAGATTTTAGTATGTATCTTCTTATATGAATGTAAAAGCAGTTTTGTTTACAATTACTTCTATTTTTATATACAACTAGAATCTGCACAAATTTGTTTCGTACATATCGAGTAACACATTATAACAATCCGTGGATAACGGTATGGGCTTCACAATAAATAAGATTATTGTTACTAGTTTCTAGTATCTATTAGTTATACTCTAATTTAAGACTGACTGTGATAGCTGTTTGTTATTCCTTATAAATAAAATAAAAAATAAAGTATTTTTGTGTTTGAAGTATGTTCATACCTATATAGATTATCCGATGAGTGCTTAGCAGGTAACTGTAAATAAAGCAATTATTATCTTAAGTAACGTACATATACAAAAAAAAAATTATATTACTTACCTTTTCGTTTTACTCATCACCAGCGAAAAGTATTTTATATTCACATTGCAAAGTACAGATACATAGTCCGACTCGCACTTAGCCAATTTAATCTGCTTGTGTAGGGTATACTGTGCGCGATCGCACAAAATATTATGAAGAGGGAGCGACTTTCGGCGACGTTGTCGCTGCGATGGTCGAGAGCGGAACGTATGAGGCGCGCGGGTGAAATCTGATATTTTTCTAGCTTTATGCCCGCTCTTAAGTACATAGTTCCCGAGGGAAAATTTAAATTGTTAATTTTTCGTTATATTGCTTTATTTAATGGTCTGAATGCGTAGACGCGGGCTTCGGTATACGTCTTTTTACACCATGTATACACGGTGTTTCAAAATAACCAATAAATAATCAATTCTTTATCAAAAACTCATTATTAAAATGTGTTTACACGTAATGTCATTTAACTCAAAATTTTCATGTAAATCATAGTATCATCATAGTATGATTTACATGAAAATTTTGGGTTGAATGACATTACACCCAAATGACATTAAACACATTTTAATTATGACTTTTTGATAAAGAATTGATTATTTATTGGTTATTTTGAAACTCCGTGTATAAAAACGAAATACCACTGAATGACATCACGAAATCTCAGAAAGTATAACACACCTACAAATTTGAAATTTAGCAGATAGGTTCAGGTTGTAGAGTAGACATCTGCTAAGAACGGATTTTACGAAACTCCACCCCTAAGGGGGTAAAACGGGGGCTGGAAGTTTGTATGAAAGTCCTATGTTTTTGAAGTAAGTAAGAGACTTGAAATTTAAAATGCTCTATAGGTGGTGTGGAGGTGTACTAATAATGTATCTTTAGAAATCAATCTCTTTTAGGGTGCAAAATGGGGGTTGAAAGTTTCTATGGAAAATATTTAAAATCTGTTCCAATTTCTATGAAATTTATTATAAATAAATTAAATATAAATAACAGTCTTCTATAATTTTTCCTACGGGAAAATATACAATTCCCACGGGAAAAGAAAGTCGTGTTAGTTACACTATTTATAACTCAAGAACGGCTGAACCGATTTGGCTGAAATTGGTGGGGAGGTAGCTTAGAACCAAGAGACGGACATAGGATAGCTTTTATCGCAGAAATCACCCCCTAAGGGGGAGAAAGGGGGGGGGGTGGAATTTTGTATGGGGATTGTACGCGGACGAAGTCAAGGGCAAAAGCTAGTATCATATATCAATGTTTCAGAACTGACAACTATTGTGCATCTCATTTTTAGATTGCAACTGTATGAGTTTTTACACTACGTAGTTGCTAATAAATCCGTTTGTTGTGAACCAATTTTAATGCATAGACATAGGCTGCATACAAACAGGGTCGTCAGGTCACTCCAAACCACAGTCACTGATGACAAAGCAGCATAGCAGCATACCAAATTATACAATTGAACTATTAAATTGAGTGTTTACGTGAATAGTAAAATCGTGCTTGCGCCTACATGTCAGAGGCCTCCTCACAGTTGATGCAGTTTGTTGACACATTTCCTTTTTTTTATAAAACTTTTTGAAGTAACAGAGGGTCTATTACCGATCTCATGGTTTTGCAAATGATATCATGATATCATATGATATCATAGTGCAAGATGAAAAATACGATTTCCGGTCAGATTTTTGATCATTTGTTCATTATTTAATGATGACATCACTGAAATTATGCCATAGTGATGATATCATTGGAGATCGGTAATACGAAATGCAGCATTTCATGACTTCTTTTTCTCAAATTTATACCATGTCATATGATGAAAGATCCATAATTGGCCTGCAGGTCTATGCTAATGAATAACTCGTAATCTACAAATAGACAAAGCCAAAATTACCCAAACCGATGCTCAAATTCAGTTCAGCAGATTTATTTATCGTCAATGTCCTAGAGTTCTTCTCAATTTAAACTTCACGAACTCGTGTCTAGCAGAAATTGGGGCAGTCAGTCCCGAAGGTCGTGAGTTTCGGAAATACGGATACCTTACTTGGAATTCTGCGAGTTTTTCATTGATTTACTACCAAACGTAGATAGAGCACTTCATACAAAAACGCGCTTGAAATCTGTCACCTAATCGACTATACATTTGTACGCTGTTAAATAGGTAGTTGAATATGCACACCCGAATTAAAATTACCATAAAGAAAGTACCGTATTTATCGAATTCAACCTTATTCTTTATTATTACGGCAACTATTTGAAGTACAACTGTGTGCAGTTACATCATTTCATACCTAACCACATTAAATTTGACGTTTTAGTAATTGCTACAAGAAAATATCAACTTTATACTCTCAAACATAATGCTCAAAATTGCTTATCGCGTTGTCGCTCCAACGCATGGAAAAGAACTGCACGAGGCCCGATTGGGCAGTTCTTCACCGGCCCACTTTTCGAACGTTCATGCGTTATCTACGTTTGGTAGTAAATCAATGGAGTTTTTGTTTAATATCGGAATTCCGGAACTTGCCTCGGAAACAGGAGTTCATTCTGATAAAAAAATAGTTTCTTTTTTTTACTTTTACTATAGAAAAATAAGAAAATAGACATACGAATTATCATATTTATTAGAAAATAATGAATTACAATGAAGTATTTTGACTCTATATTGTGTTAAGTGAGATCATCAAATGACAAGTAATTAATCAAGTGACAAAAAATAATCAATTACGAGATTAATCATTTCAGAACTGAAATTTCGGTAAAATAGTCCCGAGATTCCGGAATTTCGGAATGTAAGCCTTAGCATAAATGCGGCATGCGTACATGAAATGTTTTTTTCCAGATATGGCACACACAGCTTGTTTTATTTCAATTCAGCTCCGACGTCATTATTTATTAAAATATATAATATTGTTTCAGAAAAATGGTGATTATGAATGCGATATATGCAAGCAGTGGATGTCGTCTGAAGAGAAATTGCTAAGTCATAAAAGGTGTCATCAAATGTAAGTAACTATGCAATAACTCCAATCTTAAAAGCTATGCTGGGATTACTCATTTCAGTAGTACCTATTTCGAAAAGCTGTGTTACTTTTCCGCCATTCTGATTTTAATAAAAGTGATTTCCAGTCGGTACAGATGTTCCGAATGCGGCATTACCAGGGTCAGCAGGCTGACAATCCGTGACCACTACAAGGCGGCGCACTGTCCGGAATTCTCTCAATATAACTGTCCACACTGTCCCAAGGTTTTTTTGTAAGTACTAGTTGTTTCTCACAGGTTTGGGTGATGGGACGTTACCGCAGCAATTAGTGTTGCCCAAATGCAAGAACAAGACGAGACTTAGCCAGTCTTGGTCTTGGTCTTGCGCCAATACACCTGGTCTTGGTCTTGGTCTTGGTCTTGCGCTCCCAGTCTTGGTCTTGGTCTTGGTCTTGCAGCAAGAGTCTTGCAAGTCTTGCAATTACCTATTAGTCTATTACTATTTATTAAAGTTTACTTTAAATCTTAGAAAAACGTATTAGAATTGGAACATTGTGAGCTTGAATTAACATAGCCATAGTAAAGATCAAGCAGATTAATAAATAACTGAAGATTTGATAAGAAATTCGAAAAATCAACTGACCTATATGTCGTTTTCCATGGAAGTAACTGTTTCTTAATAAACATTTATGATTTATAAGCTTACATTTGCTAAAACATGTAAAAAAACAAATTAATTACAATAACTTGACTGTATTTTAAAGAACAATACTTATCTGTCTACAAAGAGATTGAACCCTCAACTTATAAGAAATTTAATAAAAGAGTTTTACGATTTATCATTTATTTGAATAAAAAATAAAATACAACACAAATCAACAGCTTTATCATTAGGTTATGATACTTTATATCAATTCTTTTGACCAAGAATTAATACAAAGTAACCATCTGGCTGACTCATCACTTAACCTATTTCTATGTTTTCTAATTACTAATGATGCTTTTGAAAATAACCTCTCAGCAGGTACTGAAGTTGCAGGTATTGAGAGAAAATCACGGGCCATTTTCGATAAAATTGGATACTCTGTCTCATGCGTCCTCCACCAATCTAAAATGTCTTCCGAGCTGGCAGTTCTTGGTTTTCTCAGGTACTCCTCCAACTCGTCTATTACTAAGCCTTGAAGACAAGATCCAGATGACGTCGAGGGACATTCATAGAGTTTATCAAAGTCTATTACGTCTTCATCTTCATCACATACTTTATTTTCTTTTTCTGGTAATTCCAGAGATTTGTTCAGTGAGTGTAGACTTTTATATTCTTCATAAAGTTCATTGAACTTGCGCAGACTTTCTGTTTTAAGTTGCTTCCCCCACATTGTCAGGTCAAAAGTCTGAGCCTTATGCCTTGGGTCTAAAATTAAAGAAGTACAATAAATCCAGTTGCTCTTCTTGTAATGTTTAAGCATTTTGTCTCGAGCTGCTTGGAAAGCTAGAATGAGCCTTTCATCCACTTCAGATCGATTAGGTTTCTCATCTAACTGTTTTACCATGGATTCAATTTTATCTAGCAAGAGATTGAATGATACAATGACTAGCGGTAATGTAACATATTTGTCTCCACCAAGTTTTGTACTTAAAAGTTTAAAGTTTATTAGAAATTTATGTAATTTTTCGAGTACCTGCCATTCATTAGCTGTGATTTGAAAATCATTTAATTCGGTGACAGAACTGCACAATATGTCAATGCCCGCTCTCACTTTTAAACCAAATCCAATCATATCATGTGTGGAATTCCATCTCGTTGGACAGTCAAGAATGGCATTTAGATTTGATGGCACGCCAGCTGCTTCACAAGCAGACTGAAACTTCTTCTTCACTATCTCACTTCTTTTTATTTTACTGGAAATACTGCGTAACTTTGTTACAGATGTACGCGAGTCAGCAATATTTGGTGCAGATTCTTCATCTTCCTCATCCTCAGTTTCGTCTGCATAGTCTTCGTACTGCTGATCTTGCGCGTTAGTGTCAGACTCACAGTGTAATGCTAAGGTCTTTAATAAATCTTGTACACCAAGGTTTAAAATGTGAGCAAAGCACCGGAAATGTTGATTGTCTGAATCAAAGTGTGGCGGCAGCTGTTTGCCCAGTTCATACATAAATTTGGTATTTGCAGTTGCGTTGTCGACCGTGATACCTTGTAATTTATCAATTATGCCATATTCCAATAAACATTCATGGAAAATCGTTGCAATATCTTCCCCAGTATGTCGACCGCGTGATGGTATAAAATCAAGAACTACAGATTGATACTTCCATGCGTTGTCTATATAATGAATAGTAACCCCGTAGTAACTCCTACCAGCAATTGACGTCCACCCATCAATGGTAAAAGACATTTTAGATGATAATTGTTGAAGTCGTTCCTTGAGATTCAATTGGAGCTCTTCAAATCGCTCTTTGACTTTCCTTCTAAGTGTAGACCTTTTAGGAAACACCATATTAGGGCAAATACGTCGAAAATATACTTGTGTAGCTTCGTCATCGAAAAATGAGAAGGGAAGATATTTTTTCACCACCCAATCAACTGTAGCTGTCGTGATGTTGTCACTGCTGTTTTCCGACTGAAGCAAAACAATAAATCTTGTGTTATTATTTAAAACATACTAGGTTTGAGCGTATAAGAGGAGGAGGTTTGTTGTTGTTAAATCGAGAAAATCGTTAAATTGATATTTGTTATATTAAGGTTGCACTGTACTGTAATTTACCAAAATAAAGTACTTAGTTGTTACTGGCCGATTAAATGAAAATATGGGTGTTTATAAAAAATATTTAAGACGATAATTACATACTTAATATGTCGCACCCCTAGATGAAAACACCACTAACTCAAAAATACTTACGTAAGTTAATGGCGTTTTTGAAAGTATCGCATGAATAGCTACGCGGAGTTAAAATTCTTTTAACTGTTAAAAAAATATTCTTACCTGTCCACTTCTTCCAGCGGTTACTAAAAAGCTTGTGATATCTCCACTTAATTTTGGTTTAACAGGAAGAAATATTTCTGATTCCTTTTTGTGGAAAGATATTAGATGTTTCCTTAAGCCTGAAGTGTTTCTGTTCTTCATTTTTATTTCAATCTTTTTATGTTGGCACAATTTACAGAAGGCAGTTTGGGATGCATGAATTATTTCGAAAAACTCCTCAAATTTGCTTTTGGGTCTTTTAGATCTGTGACTCAAACTCTCGTTACTCGGACTAGAATAATTTGAATCTTCGTCACTCATATTAAATTGTACACGTGATACGTTTTTAGAAAACAACGAGAATTAGTAAAAACAATTATTAAGTTAGACTCGAAGCACAGCTCAATTGGAAATGACTGGAATTAAAATAATTCCTTTATTTATAGTACGCAAATAGTGTCAAATGTTATGATTTCGGCGTGGCGGCAACGATTGTTTTAGATTTCAAAAGAAGCCGCCGGCGCGTGTATCATAACCATGTACTTCCGAAAAGCGGCAAATTTCTTTGAGAAGTAAGTACAAAACCTTTGATGCCGCATTATCAAAGTGCCGATGGTTAAAACATAACTATGCATGCACTCAGTTTGATTTTAATAGATATTTTTTTATTCGCTATGTTTATGGTATTAGTCGTAATGCGCATAGGTCCAGTTTTTCATATTCTTTGATACAGTTTTTTGCGTCTCATAGAATTCCTAAGCGTACCTACCTATACACCGAACTGTTACACCTAACTACTCAGTGAAATAGCGCTAAGTCCTAGCTGCAAGACGCAAGAGTCTTGCAGGCTATGTCTTGTTCTTGCTCAAGTCTTGCACGGTCAGTCTTGGTCTTGGTCTTGCTAAAAATACGCGGTCTTGTTCTTGGTCTTGGTCTTGCAAAAACGCAAGAACAAGACCAAGACTGCAAGACCAAGACTGAATTTGGGCAACACTAGCAGCAATGCTCTTGCGCAGGAGACTAACCCAATACAGATCAAATACAAGCGTTCAAATAAAGTATTACTTGTGTAACGATTTCATGTCTAATAGAGACTCTTGCTCTTGATAACTCTATATAATGAGTTAATAAAATACTGCAAAAGAAATTTATAAATTATGAAAATTCATTTTCGCGGATTATTTACGAAAATATTTTCTTTTTATTGTTTCCTTGCCATATCTTGCAACGGAGGCCGCCAAAAATCTGCCCAGTCGATGTAACGAGGTACACTACAGGGCAAAAATGTATGAACTATTGGTGACCTCATTTAACTCTCCATGGTGCGCGCCGCGCGAATGCCGCCATAAAGTATAAGTTACACAAATTCTTTATTATACTAACTATGTTTAAAAAAACCTGTTGACATGTCCGGGTTCTGGGCTCTAAAATCCGGGGTTTTCAAGCGTCTTGTCCTGGTTGCCAAATTTTTGAGATGGCAACCCTAGACACGAGAATTGAGTGGCAAGTTTTGCCATGGGATAATCGCATTCGATTATTCGCCGCTCGCTCGCGTGCAAGAAACTCTCTTTTCTAAACTGATTTCAGATTTTGCGAAATTTCTTTAACACGTTGCATACTATAACTTTGACAGCATGGAAGATGCTCAGGGGATGAAGTGCAAGGCCCGCAAGGGCCTCGCCAATATTAGTAACTCCCACAGTGTTTTTCTTCCCACATTAAAATTTTTCTCTGCGAGGGCACATCGATTTAGTTTTGGATCTGTGCAATCATGGGCTAGACATAATTTTTGCTTTAAAACTTGTCAATATGAGTAATGCATTTTGTGCAGCGGCGACTAAAATGCTGCAGTTAGAAAATTTATAGTGCTAGTTCAGAAGTCTGCGAATATGCTAAGAGCGAAAATAAATTTAATGATTTCACATAATTATTTAGGCAAACTTACAATGATTTACATAATATAAGTAATTTAATTTATCCAGGCAAACTTACAACAATTTTTTAAAATTAATTATATATAACTTAATTATCTTACCTCTCTTACCATTTTATCTTGTGTTTGACCTTTGCGACCACTGCACTTTGACCCCATTGGATCGTTTTTGATACTGCGGTACCCCATCCTTCACTGCTACCATCGCCGTTGAACCAATTTAAACCTGCTATACTCAACGAGTTAGAAATCATTTTTTTTTCAGGTTATTATAACTATGTAAGCGACACATTGTATTTTTAAGTTGATCGATCGTTTGATTGTGAATTATATTTTAAAAGGATCAAAAATTCATTTGCAGCCGCCAGTCGTCGCTGAGAAAACACATATGCTATTTGCATACGAAGAAGGAGCGCATATCGTGCTCCTACTGTGACAAGACGTATGCTAACAGTCAGGGTCTGAAGACGCATATTATGGTGTAAGTATGTAGTCGATTTTTCCTTTATTTTCAGTGCTCGAGTGGCAGCCGCGTATCCGGAGACACAGCGTTGGTAGGCCGGGTCGTTACACGTGGTTTCACTACTTTGCCCCGCTGCACGGAGGGACACGCTCCATACAAGGGCGGTCATAAATAGTTAAAGTCCTGTTACTATCAATACATTGTATTATTTTAGTGACTTATAGTTGTAAAAGTGTTTTAGGAACATTAAAATGAAAGAAGTACATGTATTTACGGAATAAAAAACGTTTACTTCAGTAAAAAACAAATATAAACAATAACATACTTTTACCTAAATTTATCATGAACAAACACTTAAAAATTGGAATGTAAAACATATATTTTAAATAAAATAAGAGTCAAAACATTGATAACATTATTTAATTATAATAAAATAATAGAAATAAATAAATTAAAATTAATTAAATACAAAAAAAACAAAACAACTAACAAAATACAAATAAATTATTCTTATTCTAACAATATTAAACATGTAACAATTCTATTACACTTTGTGACAGAGTATTTTTCTTTTTAGGGGGAAGTTTCCGAAGACTTGTAATATAAGGATCTGAATGTAATAATAGTCGTTGTATTAAATCTTGATTGGTAACTTCACGTGACATTTTTCGAGTGTGACTTCGTCTATAAATTTTGATATACTTATTTGTCGCTTCAGCAGCTTCTTCGGAAAGTTCTCCTATAGATAACAATGCATAACTTATAATATCTGATCCATGTACGAGCACCTTGTGGACAGAAGCAGGAAGACTATACCACGGATATTCCTCGACCAGGCTGTATGCTGTTTGTAATGCATAGTCTTTAAACTTGCATTCATTAATTTTATGTCCAGAAGATAACGTTTGTAATATTACACAACAACGATCTATGAGATCCTTATTCAAACCTGTAATTTCAGCAGATACAGCTGATTCCAAAAAAAACTTCCTGGCCGTGTTTCCGTCGTTAGACGTCCCGCTTCCACCACTACGCGGCTTGTCAACTATTAAACCTAATCGTTCCCTAAACTGGGACTGTACATATTGTTTTTTATTTGATAACAATTGTTTATCACTATCTAGCCTAACTTGCCATTTTTTTATGTCTAATCTATATGAAAGATGAATAAAATATTCGAAGAAACGTATCCAAGAATGTAGTGGTGATAATCCAAATTGGTATCTACTCTCTATTACAGGTTTTTGTAAACATTCGTCTATTTTATTCATCTCTTTAGGGGTAGCATTACATATATAACATCTACTTGTAGATGTTTCACTTAAAGCACTACAAATTTTACCATCTACCATTGAAAGCTGCAACTTATGAGAAACGACCAATTCACGATTGTCGATCTGAATAAAAGTAGGTTGCAAACTTTCAATTTTATCCTTAAAATAAGCTTCCTCTTGCAAAGACACTGCTGTGCTTTCTTTCAAAAATTGAAATCGAATAGGACGGCAGTACCTAGTGGAAGAGGGTCGAGGATTTTTCCATAAAATTTTACAATTATCTTCAGCTAATTTTACAATAATTTGAAGGGGTACATAAGATGTTACAAACAAACTACTATCTTCTAAAGTTGAATCTGAAAAAAATTGTTTGTATTCACTATGTCCAGTGCTGCCATCGAATCCCCATTTCCCAAGTAAAGAGATATTAGACAAACAATGATCAGGAATCTGATCTAAGACCTCTTTTTGAGATTCAAGGATTCGAGAAGCTGTGTGATCAAAAAGACTTTGTAATTCAACTTCAGCTGAAGACTCGGAAACAGTTATATTAGAAGGGTAACATCTCTGTTTCGCTTTAGTAATTTGTTGGTAACATGGTAATACATTAGGAGAAATCTTACTATTAACAAAGTTTTTAATTAATAAATACTGATGTTTTGTCAACTGAGCATCAGTCACAAGTGACAAGACATCATCAGTGCTAACTCTAGATATACACGAATCGAATGAACAGTCTGAAACATCAAGCAATGCACTCACAGTAGAATCATCAGACTTTGACAAATCAGCTACTCTCCGACGTTTAGTCCTTTTACTACATTGCGTGAAAGGTTTTCGAGGACGACCACGTGAATGACACGGCGACGTTTCAGACGGAGTACATTGCTTATTGTTTTTCACAAGTTGATTTTTTTCAATAACATTAAACCAATCGGAATTCTTATATAAAAGCTTGGTTTTATCCCTATTACATTTTTTCCAGAATCGAGCAATAGCTTTACATAAATTATTAACAATTTTCTCTAAATAATGAATATCAATGTTCTCAGCATCGTTCAGAGTAGTCAACAAATTTTGTAGGACTTGACGACACTTTTCCGAGTCATTATCGGTATTGACAGTTAGCCATATTTCAAGAATATGCATTCTTGAAAACGAGCATATATATAAATTACCTAAAACAAAAAAAAAACGGTTAAAATTCAGTCACAAAACCTACACAAAGCACTAAGACTAAATAAACTAATTTCGTAGCAAATGCTACGAGATAATCTGGCAACCGTAGCACCCTTGTCATCGCCAAAAGGGCAGATAAGGGCAGCCAAGTTTTAATTTTCCTAAGATAAGAAAGTCTAAAGATTATGGTGCAATATACCTCCATAGTCGGAGCGAGTGGGAACATATTTAAAAGTTTATTCAAACTTTGAATATTAAAATATAATACTCCAAGAAAAGTCGCCTCGTAGCAATGACATACTAAAGAAAATATATACTAAGATACAATTAAAATAAAAATATTAATTATTACATACCCTGTTCTTGGATATCCATTTCAGAAAAAACTCACACAGCACTCACAGGTCCCGCAATGACAACAAATGACGTCACGCTTTTTAATGACTCACTGATAACAGTATTTACGATTGGCGATGCGCTCTCTTTGAATGCACAATAGATAATGAAGGCGCACTCTAATTACTGACCTATTTATAGTTTCAGAAGGTACCGCAACTATCCAATGTAACGACAAGGAATAAAATGTAAAACAAGAAAGCAGGTTTTTAAGATTTATGACCTATGGATGTCCCACAGTGCGCTGGTGGTGTATAAAGGCCTTACTAATAACCATTGTATACGCCTGATTTAGTTAAACAGTGTTTTGTCACGTTCACTCGAATGACATTTCAAATTCGAACAAAAGAGACAAAACACTACTTAACTATACAAAGCTTATACAATTGTTATTAGTAAGGCCTTAAGTCTATAACTTTTTTTAACATTTTAAGTGTATGTAAGCATACCGATTGTATTTTTTAACTTTCAATGACTGCAACAAAATCAAAATTGTAAATAACGATCTAAAACGGGAGATAAAAAATTGTGACGTTTCGAGTTTCTTGCCTGTTCTTCTGGAGTAGATTCAACTTTTTTTTCATTCCTACTTGTATTTGCAGACATCTTGAGTAAATTCAGGATGTATGCATGCACATACAAGGTTAAATATGTTTCCATTAAATTAGAATGTTTTGCTTTGTTTTGATGTCAATAAGTGCCAGTCAACGGCCTATGTTGAATAAAGATTTTTGAATTTTTATATAGTTGGTGTGATATGGTAGGTACTTAAATGTCCACCTACTTCTGAGGTCGACCTTACATGTTGAATATCGTTGTTTTCAGTCGCCACCAAAAGGACGAGGAGTCGAAGGGTCTGAACAAGCGCCACGTGTGTCCCGAGTGCGGCATGGGCTTCGCAGCGCCATCTCTACTGAAGAACCACAGCATCAAGCACTCACTCACCAGGGACTACTACTGTGTGGAGTGCGACAAGTCAGTACATTCGTGGTCTTTTTAACTGACTTTCAAGGAGGTTATCAATTTGACCTGTATGTATTTAGTATAGGCACACAATGTGATAATATAACTTTAATAATAATAATAACTCCTCCCGGTCCTTCGATTTGTCGAAGGACCGGGAGGAGTTATTATTACGAAGAAATAAAAAAAATAATTTCGCAATAATAATAAAATAATTTATTTTCTCTGCACCATACATAATCAGACTTATGAACTATGAATTACTTAGGGGCAGATTATAAGTAGGTGAGAGACTGGAGTCTGAAGTAGGCAGAAATCCGCCTGTATCTCAGAGCACTCGGTAGTAAAATAGACTTTCATAGCTTGCACTATAACACAATTTCTCTATTTATCAATCGTATCTTTAATGAGACGAAGAAAATAGAAACTAAACGATTGGCAGAGAAAAATGAAAAAAGAAAAGAAGTAAACATTACAACAAGAAAACAATCTAACATTTGTGGGTATTATATGTTGTCACGTAGCGGAAGGCTACGGGCAAAGAAGGAGAGAAAAAGGGAGGTGCTGAAAATAAAAAACAGTAACAAAGTTAAAACCAGAATATTTCAAGAAAGGGAAAGACAAGGATTAGGAGGATACGACTAGAACTTAAAACTGACTATACTAAGTATATACAAAATAAATAAAATAATAACGAGCCTGACCAGGGACAGTGGAGAGGGACCGGTGAGTAGCCGCAGGTAGGAAGTATGCAGGCGGCCGGCAGCCCCGGCAGCAGCGGCAGGCGCACGCAGACAGACAGCGGGCAGCTCCGGTAACAGTGGCGGCATAGGAAGACAGGCAGGGCAGGCAGGGCTGGCTCCCGGAGGCGTCAAGTAGTTGTAGGTGGCAGGCACACAGGCAGCGCCGTCATACAGTTGTCGCAGACACGGCTGGATCCCGGTGGCGACACGCAGTCGTTGATGGCAGGTAGGCGGACACGCAGACACTGTTACCGGAGCTGCCAGCTGTCTGTCTGCGTGCGCCTGCCTACCTACTTCCTACCTGCGGCTACTCACCGGTCCCTCTCCACTGTCCCTGGGCAGGCTTGTTATTATTTTATTAATTTTGTATATACTTAGTATAGTTAGTTTTAAGTTCTGGTCGTGCGCTCCTAACCCTTGTCGTCCCTTTCTTTAAATATACTGGTTTTAACTTTGTTACTGTTTTTTTTATTTTCAGCATCTCCCTTTTCCTCTCCTTTTTGCCCGTAGCCTTCCGCTACGTGACAATGTATATAGAAGTATTATTTATTTCTCATTTTATTTGCGTGAAGTGTGTGAGTGCGTGTGCGTGCGTGTGCGTGCGCGCGTGTGTGTGTAATGCAACAATGTAGGTTTTGAGAAAAGGAAATTTGGTAGAGCACGCACCGACGATCGCCAGTCGTTCCGCGTCACTCTCAACGTTAACCGACGACGCCTAGCTAGCCCTATATTATAATTGTAACCGTATACTAATTGCAAGAATGCTTCAGGGTTTGAGTCCCGCCCAAGAAGAATTTTTTTCTTGTATTTGATTTATTTTCATCTATTCGTGGCTTTAATTTCAACTTAATTGTGGGTGGTTTTGTTTTGGTGGTTAGTTGTTTACGATTTTCATTTCAACCTTCTGATAGTCAAGTATTAGAACATAAAATACCCAAACTTAACAGTAGTTTTGTCATAACTGCACAATTTTCAGCTTGTAAACATATGAGCCTAATTTCATAGTATGTGTTTGTATGTTACTGTATATGACTATGCAAAAAATATTTTTAGTTATAAGCCTACATTTAACTTAAAAGAAATATTAACATTAGTAACTACTGTATATTTACACAGTCAGTAGGTATGAAACTAAAAAGAACTCTGGAATACCAAGCACCAACCTCAGAAAAGAAGTTGGCAATTTTTTAAAAGATAACTATTGCGTTATTATTTTAATAAATTTCCGTTTTGAAGTAGGTTAATATGTTTGTGGGCGTATTAGGAGCTTTTTTTTGTTTTCGCGTTCTGTTTTTTTGTATTACGTTCTTATATCATTAAGCAATTTACGTAGTAATGAAAGGAGTATACAGACAAACAACTGTCTGAAATAAAGAGGGTGTTATGTAAGCCAAGGGCCTTACATTAAGAAGGATTACAAAGTCAGGATAAAGAACACCTTATAATACAGCTTATAGATTTTGTGTACCGAATTTCATTCGAATCCGTTCAACCGTTGATCGAGTAATAAACACACTCGTTCACACTACGACTGTAATTATTTCACTCTGTTTATTTCAATAAGCACACGGACAATTTGTTCACAGGAGTTTTAAGTCTGAAGCAGTGCTGAAGAACCATTTGAAGACCGCCGCGCCTCACGTGAATTACTCGGAGTTGCCGTGAGTGAATATGATAAAAAGCAGATATGGTCCTTCGAGCCGGATTTGATCTCGACCGAACTTGACATAAGAAAATTGAATATAAAATGATTTAAGTATTTGAAATTGTTGAAAGACAGTGATTTTTGATGATATAGATTGAGACGAGCAGACTTTTAGAAACAGTTTTTTCGAGTTTCTCTTTGCAGAGTCCCGAACCAAATTAGTCCATTTTTTTTTAATTTAACCGACCTAGTTGTTGAGTTCACTGAGGTCCGATTAAGAGGACCAGATTTCATCATAGCGACAAAAGTTTTGTTTTGCTTTGTTTGAAAATCGTCCATCGCCTGTGCGGCGACGCGGACGATTGTAGAATACATTTATCGTGGTTTCCTTTCTTCTCGAGAATATACAAGTTTATTTTTTAGTTATGACAAAATGTTGTGTGCTTGTTCAGACAAGTAAACTGAACAACTTTCACTATGGGACCAACTTCGAAATCGCAAAAAAAATCAGCTGTTCCATACAAATGTTCAACATTCACTGAACCTAAATGTATGGAACAGCTGATTTTTTTTGCGATTTCGAAGTTGGTCCCATAGTGAAAGTTGTTCAGTTTGCTTGTCTGAACAAGCACACAACATTTTTGTCATAATTAAAAAATAGGGGTGTATAAGGACATGAGTGCACTTTTTCTATTTCAGACTAACCTGTTCGCAGTGCGACAAGAGGTTTGCTATCAGGCGAGATCTTGAGAGACACATGAACAGAGTGCACTTGAACATTCGACCATATCAATGCGACAAATGCGATAAGGTAACAAATACTGCAGTAAAATTGTAGCGTATCTATACTAATATTATAAAGAGGAAATATTTGATTGTTTTTTTTGTATTGAATAGGCTTCGAAACTACTGAACCGATTTTGATGAAAGTTGGTATAGGGATAGTTCGAGACTAGGGGAAGGACATAGGGTTATTTTCCTACGGGGAAAAAAATCCCACGGGAAAACAAAAATAACGCGGGCGAAGTAGCGAGCGGAAAGCTAGTTCAATATAAAACCGCAGCTAAAGATTTAAATAATTAGGACAGAGGTGATCGATTAACCACTTCACAGCGTTACACAAATTTACGATCCCAATGACAATTTGGCAAAAGCCACACGCTCATTTTTCCGCAGTCGTTCCGCAGAATAAATGTATGGAGATGACATTAGTTGCGGAAAAATAGCGTGAGGTTGTCACAGGCTCATGTCATTTCCATACATTTTTTTGCGTAACGACTGCGGATAAAAATGGGTGTGGCTTTTATCCAAAGGGGCAGCACATCTATACTTACTTACTAAGGGTTTGTTTGTTTGAACGCGCTAATCTCAGGAACTACTGGTTCGAATTGAAAAATTCTTTTTGTGTTGGATAGTCCATTTATCGAGGAAAGTTTTAGGCTATATAACATCACGATATTGTTATTTTCGGATATCTACACGAACGAAGTCGCGGGCACAGCTAGTACTTGTTAGCTGCGCATTGGTGTAAGGGGTTCTATAATAACACCTCATATGGCCCAAGTCAACTTTACCTGCACGAGCTGCAGCCTAAAGCTTGGTCCTCCCAGCCTGAACTAGGGTAGCGTTGTTAAAGAATAGAGATGGCCCGAATCCCTCCTCTTGCGGGAGACTAATGCCCAGCACTAGGCTCACATTTTAATGGGATCATGCGACCTCACTCACGCGCGAGAACATAACATGCTGTTTGCCTGTAGTGTGAGTTGTGGGTTGGGCTGTTCATTACACCGATAAAACAATGCTGTAGTTACTGGTAGATATTGAAAAGTGCCTATCATTTCCGTACCATAATGTTGGCGATCCCAAATCAACGTGAGCCCACATTCCCAGGCGTACGTGAACGGATGGTCACTGAGCGAGCACAAGAGACTGATCCACGAAGGCTACAAGAGACCGCTTAGATTTCCTTGCACGTTGTGCGACAAAGTGTTTGACGTAAGTTGTGACACAAATAACTTATATTATAGATCTTAATGAATATTTTACAATTGAGTTTATTTAATTGAATAGTCGAGCGTGATTTTCGGTTTTGAGGAATTATTAGTGCACAAGTGCGTGCGGAAACACATGTGCACTATCTTTATCCTTACTCGTACAGTCAATGAGATGTCGACACAACAGGGATGATGACTGAATTCTAATTTTCACGTCTCGTCATAAAATATTAAAATTCCGTAGAAAAAGATGCAATCATGTGAAATTAGAATTAAAATCGGGTTAGAAATACATTAAACAGAGAGATCCGACATCAATCGTGACGTCATTGTTGAGTACGGCCATATAAACTCCAATTGCCGTTTTGCTAGAAAGAGATGGAGAAAAATCTTTAATACCTTATATCTTAGCTGTTTTCATAGTTATTCGAAAACCGTATTTTTCTTTCTGTTTAAATTATGAATGAGCTTCTATTAAAGCAATATATATTTTTAATTCATCAAGCCTATTGAGTTTATTTAATTAAATAGTCGAGCCTGATTTTCGGTTTTGAGGAATCATTAGTGTAAATTATTAGTGCACAAGTGCATGCGAAAACACATGTGCACTATTTATTCTTACTAGTACAGTCAATGAGATGTTTAATCGACACAACTGCCACGCGCATGTTTTAGTGCGATGAGGCGCAGAAGCCATTGTTTGAAGTGCTTTCCTAAACACTGAGGAGGGTGTTATACTTTAGGTCCCTTAGCCACAGTGAATTTGCTTAACTTTAGTTATCGAAATCCTCATAACATGTGAAGTATCTACCAAATAACCTATTTCATCTTACCTCGTGATATTTTCATTTCTCAGCGTAAGCAAATCCTCAAAGGCCACATTCGGACCCACACCGGGGAGAAACCGTATCAATGCAGCGAGTGTCCTGCGGCCTTTAGCCAAGCCAGCATCTTGGGAACACACATCAAGTTGATACACCTCAAACTGACCAGAGACGGCAGACCTAAAGCTATGGCTATGAAGTGAACTACAAGTGTTGATAAAATGACGTGCAAGTGACTATTAAACGAAGTATAATGCAAATGTAGATAATAAGCTAATAAGAAAAGTCAGATTAAATCAAAGATGAAAAAAGAACTCTTTTCAATAAATTTATTTGTCACTGTGGCGAATAGTACAAAAGTAAAGGGTCAACCAAAAAAGTTTCATTTAGTAGTCATAAACTACATAAAGTTTTGAGATAAAAACGAAATATTAGAAATTGTTTTGCAGTAGTCTTCTTTTTTAAATTATTT
Source organism: Schoenobius gigantellus (assembly GCA_963935595.1). Classification (NCBI taxonomy): domain Eukaryota; kingdom Metazoa; phylum Arthropoda; class Insecta; order Lepidoptera; family Crambidae; genus Schoenobius; species Schoenobius gigantellus. The sequence goes on along the minus strand of OZ012542.1, from coordinate 51,271,341 downwards.
CCAAAAAACTATCAGTCCTATGTTAAAATTGCACCTTCTTGGTAATATTTGTTTGCAATCAAGAATGCATTAACGAGTCTTAACTACAATGAATAATGAAATTTCCTATTCTATTTATTTGAGCAGTGTTTCTCTTGTTTAATTTAAATAATATAGTTTCCAAGTACTTATTTCTATCTCAACTTTGTATATAATTATATTATGTAAATTTCTTTTTCTTGTTTAGTCTATTGAATCTGTAATAGTCTATGAAAGTAGCAATAGCGAAAGAATTATTGTGTAATTCATTACACTGTTTTGTTATATTATGTTATGTAGTGATAATGCATTTTGTATGAAATTCACGAGTACTATTATCTGTATCTGTACTCTGGTGCTGGCAACATAAGATAGTTTGGCAACATAAATTATTGTATGTTCATTCTACGTACTCACAGACTAGTATAAAATACTTCTGTAAATTGGAAAAAAAAAGATATATTTTATTTGGTTCATAAAGAGAGTTTTAAGTTCGAATCACGCAAGTGACTGGTCACTAGTATGTTGCATCCATGGACTTTGCATTGCCACAATATGGCTTTAGGCTTATGTTCATGTGGTATCAAAAACAAGTCGATTATGAAATAATACAATTATTAAAGTTCCATCAGGCCAGTCTCTCGTATTAAACCAAATCGATGTACCTTGTGGGAACAAATACGATAGAGAATTTTATGTTTGACTTTACAAATTAATATTTAAAAATGAAATTATTGAAATATTTTAAATTCAAATCATTAAAAATCTACTTTTAACAATGTCTAATGTAAAGGTTATCAATGTTAATTTTGAATAAACTTATAAGTATGTTGTAAAAGTCAACACAAATAGGGTAATATCATTGGACACTTAAAGAAATGAAGTCATATAAATGAGAGTTCTATTACAGCATTTCTCCGTAAATTGTAATGGAGCTATGATCTGTGGAAATCATATTTTATGGAATGTGATTAAAAATAACATTGAATCAATTTGGGACTTTTATTGATTCACTCCCTTATCATATTTCGACTCATACCCCACTGCTAGGCATGTCTCGCATCAGGCAAGATCCGTACAAAACATCACGCTAGCCTAGACTGGTGTAGTTTCCATCGTAGTAACTAGGTGACCCCTCCCGAAGCGCTAGTACCAGCTCGTTGCGTCAGTATTATAACCCACCGCTGGGCCTGTCTCCAGGGAGTGCATTCGGAGAATGGCTAGTCCGATCCCGAGCGTGCCACCACTGGGGGCGGAGAAGTTACTGGAGGGTGGTTTAGCCGGGTATGGGGTTTTTACCCGAGGAGTCCAGCGGCATATCCAAGGGGCGGCCTTGTCAGCTTTTTAGTCCCTTGTAGAATCGTAGAGATGATCCCTAAAAAAAGACTGGTGTAGTTTCATTTGGGGTGCAATTTTTCAGTAAACTTAAGTAAGAAGTCTACATCTATGGAAAGAAAAGAAGCATTGTAGACTATTGGGCTTGTTTTTGCTGATCCCTATTAATTTTAAGGTCATTTTGGTACAATCTGCTTTTAGATTTAAAAAAAAATGACTGACCATTTTAGTCAAATTAAAGTGGCAATATTGTTTTTTTTTTGGTATGAAAATAGCAATGCGCCACCAACAAACCTACATCTGCCATAGATTCTAAATTGGCTATTTGTTTTGAAAACTTAAGAGAATTCTAATTATTTTAAAGTACCTACTTACCTACCTTATATAGCGTCTGTCCTTAATAAATGTATGGAAACAGGTATATTCCCGAATGCTCTCAAAAGGGCCATAGTATACCTTATTTTTAAGGCAGGTGACAGAGGCTGTGTCAATAACTATAGACCGATTGCAATCTTGTCTTCTATATCTAAGATATTTGAACGTATAATATCCTCGAGATTAAACAAATATCTGGTAAAGCATCAACTGATTGCCAATTCACAATTTGGTTTCAGATCAGGTCTTTCAACAGAGGATGCGGTTATGGAACTAACAGAACATGTAGTTAAAAAGCTAGATAACAAAAAGAAATGTCTTACTATCTTCGTCGATCTAGCCAAAGCTTTTGACACAGTCTCTGTCCCAAACCTCTTGTGCAAACTCGAATCCATGGGCATACGGGGTGCCCAATTGGCTCTCTTTGCAGACTATTTGAGAAACCGGGTACAGTCTGTTAAAATTGAGGATCACATCAGTTCCGAACTTCCTATAACATACGGTGTCCCACAAGGAAGTATTTTGGGTCCCACGCTCTTTCTCTGTTATATAAATGAGCTTTGTAATCTACATATTCCAAACTGTAAGCTTGTGGCCTATGAGGATGACACAGCTCTCACATTTCATGCCGACACATGGGAAGAACTTCTTGTCGTCGCTCAATCGGGATTTAATATGGTATGTCACTGGTTAGCTTCAAACTCATTAACTCTAAATTCCGACAAAACTAAGTATATTGTATACTCAATTCATAATCGAAATATACCTACTCTATCCCTGTTTGCACATAGATGTTCTTTTCCTCCACGGATTGACTGTGAATGTCCACCTATCGGTGAGACCAGAGATACAAAATATCTCGGGGTCCTGATAGATAAGCACTTAAGCTTTGACCAACATATTCACCTTGTCTCAGTAAGAATTAGAAAAGTTACTTATGTATTTAAACAGTTGCGTCATATTGCGGATAGATCATTGTTAATAAATATTTATCTTGCACTTGTACATTCAATTATACTCGGCTTCGTCCTCGGGATTAGCAAATAATACTTGTAGTAACGCCTAGTGATACGCCAGTCACGCACTTTATTTGAGGGTATAAATAAAATTTAAAATGAGTCTCACGTCAACAAGGTGGGCGACCTATCCGCTCGCTTCATTCGCTTTTTAGTGCTCGCCACGATCACACTCTCGCGTCTTAAAAGTTTTTACTTTAAGTGAGGTAGTGCTTATTTATAATGCCTAAGCGGAAAAGTGAGGAGGATTGTCAAATCTGTTGTGTAAGTTTAAAAAACTCGAAGTGTTACGAAGATGCCGTACGCGGAGTCTCAAGGTTAGTCATTGTGTGAATAAGTGCATTTATTAGTGACTATGGCCGAAAATGTCATTTTCTATTTGCTGCCCGTACAATGCTCGTTTGATAACGGGCAGAAGTATGATAAGTCAGCCATCTTGTTATATTCTCATAAGTACTAGAGAAACTTAATTAGTTAATGACGAATTATACCTATAATGGTAAATTTGTCACGTTTTTATTTTTTACTGGTTTCCTCTGAAATGAAGTTTTATAATCCAATGAAATAGTTTTACGAAAACTGTTAAATAAGATTTATTTCATACCTACCTAGTGGGCTTATTTTGTATGAATTTTTATGACACTATATCTCTAAGAAGAAAGTTTACTAAATAATAGTTATTGCTACAGTGATTATTCACTAAACTGGGCTTGCGTACCTCTCTTTGGGGTTGCACTACCCAATAATAATTTTGCGAACAGTATTTTAGGATTGTTCCTTAACTGATTAGCAGTAATAATAATTATCCAATCGTAACATGCACCTACTTTTTATGATTATATACTAAAGAACAAATACAGTACCTATATACATAGTGGTAATGGTTACCTATCCTGGTTTGCGAACTTCTCTTTGGAGCTGTACTACCTTATGGTAATGGTAACCTCTCCGGGTTTGCGTACTTCTCTTTGGAGCTGTACCACCCTATAAATTAGTCTCGCGAACAGTACTTTGGTCTGTTTCATGACTAATGGAGATATCGGTGTATTCATAGTGGCAATGGTTACATATCCGGGTTTGCGTACTTCTCTTTGGAGCTGTACCACCCTATAAATTGGTCTCGCGAACAGTACTTTGGTCTGTTTCATGACTAATGGAGATATCGGTGTATTCATAGTGGCAATGGTTACATATCCGGGTTTGCGTACTTCTCTTTGGAGCTGTACTACCCTATAAATTAGTCTCGCGAACAGTACTTTGGTCTGTTTCATGACTAATGGAGATATCGGTGGTTTTCAGAGCAAGAACGTAATAACAACGTTTTAAACCTGCAGGCCTATTACGATCTCACGGTTTTCAAATAATATCATATGATATCATAGTGCAAAGCGAAAATTATGATTTTCGGTCAGATTTTTGATCATTCGTTCGTTATATGATATTGACATCATCGCAATTATGCCATAGTAATGATATCATTGGAGATCGGTAATACGAAATGAAGCATTTCATGATCTATTATGCCATGTCATACGATGAAAGATTTATAATTGGCCTACTGCTCGATGGGATTATTGGTTCTGAGCCACGTTCGGAGATGCAGGTTGACCTCGACCCAGAACCCGCCGAAGTGGCTACGCCCGCCGTTTATATCTTCTGTGCCGTCATGACGGTCACCCCCGTGGTGGTCGCCACCACCGCCACCACCGCCGCCGCCGGCGCGCCTGAGCAAGTGACGGATACCGACGAGCCTGGGTCAGCTAATGCGATGCTAAACACCACAATACTTGAAATATTGGGCGAGGATCCAACTATTTCAAATACTTTTGGAGCCAACATTCACAAAGACTTTGCAGTTAAGTTGGAACACACATTAATGTGAAATACCTTTCGCCGACTAACTGCAAACTAATTAATGCTCCCGTAGGTACTGAATGCCGAAATTAAGGTGGCTATCTCCGATATAAACGCTAAACGTTATAAAAATATCGAAATTAGGCAAAAACAAGTTTCTACGGCTATTTCATGCTTGAACCAAGCTATTAATTCGCTGACCTCGAAAAATAACAGTGACCCAGAATTAATAAAAATGTTGATGGACACAGAACGTATTCTCTGTGACTTACAATACCGGATTCAGTCATACGACGGAATTTTATTCTGTCTTCCCTTAAAAAGGACATGAAAGACCAGCTTCAAAATACTTAACCATTTTTCATTCATTCATTAGGCGAAAACCTGTCAGAAATTATTAAGACTGCAAAGGCGATAAATAAATAGGGTGCAGAGTAAAAAAAAAAAAAAAAAAAACTAATAAATTTATAAAAGCAGATCATTTAAAAATTGAAAATTTACGCTCAGTGCTAAAATTTAAAACAAAAAATTGTTTCATGACAAAAATAGATTTAAAAGATGCCTTTTGACCCTAATTCAAGAAAATATTTAAGATTTCAAATTGAACAAGAACTATTTGGCTTGAGTACTGCACCATCAAGGCAATAAAACCAATTGTCCGATTACTCCGTTCTGCGGACCTAAAATCAACTAATTATTTAGATAATTATTGGCCAAATATACAAACCAAAAAATTAATTACCTCTCTTTGATTTTAATTAACGAGGCCAAAAGTTTAATGATACCTAGTAATATATGTACATTTTTAAGGTTTCGTTCTAATCTAGACTAAAAATTTCCAGATCACAAATCAGAAATTAAAAAAAAAAAAAAATGGTTAACTCTTAAAAGATGTTGAATACGTCAATTCGCACAAATAGTCGAATTACTAGTCTCAGTTTGCCCGGCTGTAGAATACACTAGCCTTATACTAAAATATTCGAGCGCATTAAGTAATTAAACTTAAAATCATCATTAATGATAATTATGATAAATTTATAAATATCCCTAGGAATGACGCAATACAAATACCGTTTTGTAAAATCAAACATGATACACATGATCTGGAAATTTTCTCAGACGCCTCAAATACGGGTCTGTACGTGGCAAAGAGAAGGTTAGCGGGTTGTGGAGCATTCAGGAGAGAACACAATACATTAACTACCTAGAAATTCTAGCTGCTTTTCTAAGATTAAAAGTGTTCGCCAAAAATGTAAGTACCTAGTTGTCAAATTTCTCCGCATCGACAACACTACAGTAATCTCTTACATCAATACAATGGGGGGTATTCAGTTCCCCCACTTCACTGACATCACTCGTCAACTATGGCAGTGGTGTGAATGTCGCAATTTGTATGTTATGGCTTATTACATTAGCTTATCAGATAATATAACGGCAGTTGCCGAATCAAGGCGGGTACATCCTGACATAGAATCGACGACACGTTTAGCGCAAAGGTCGAGTGATCACCTACTGCGCAACGGGTCGCGGGTTCGATTCCCGTACGGGACAAATGTTTTATGGCCTACAGAAATTTGTTCCGGTTTGGGCGTATGTGCATGTGATATTCTATGTTTGTAACTGCACCCACGACACAGGAGAAAATCCTAGTGTAGGGCGACGTATTTAAAAAAAAAAAAAAAAAAAATTGGAGTTAGCGGACTGGGCATATCAGGAAATTGTCTCATCGTATGGGGCACCTCAAGTAGACTTATTCGCTAGTCAAATAAATACTAAATGCACTGATTATGTCTCCTGGCATAGGGACCCAGATGCATTTCCTGGGCCGATTTTAATTTTTATGCTTTCACCCCGTTCTCTGTCATTGTATAGCGGGGAACTTATGCGGACGGCGTGGAGTGTACCGCCGATATTAGCATCTATATTCCAAAGTTCTTTTAAACAATATAATGTTTATTTACGGCGCTGGTTCAATTACTGTAACGACAATAATTGTGACTTGTATAATCCTTCAATTCCACAAATAATTTATTTCAACAAACTATTATGAAGAGGGAGCTCAATATGGCACGCTTAACTCCTATAGATCCACGCTCGCCCTGCTTAGGGGAAAATAATTTACGAGAAGATGACAGAGTAAGAAGATATTTTAAAGGAATATTTCGGTTACGCCCTCCCTTGCCCAAATATGTGGGATACTTCAATAGTTATTAATTATGTCAGCCAATTTTGCGCCAATGAAACATTGTCTTTTGAAAAACTTTCGAAAAAACTCATCACTCTCATTGCGCTGTTGACAGCACACAAAGTACAAACATTGTCCTAGATTAATATTAAAAGTATTCAAATCTTCTCTTCATAAGTGCTAAAAAGCCTTATAATGCTGTCGGTTCCCAAACCTTAAGTCAGTGAATAAAGAACACACTGCGCGATAGCGTTTTTGATCTAAACATATTTACCGCGCACAGCACGCCGCTACATCCGCAGCTCATCACCTAGGTGTCGGCCTAGATCAAATAAGACGAACCGCTGGATGGAGCGGCTCTTCAAGAACATTCTATCGATTCTATAATAGAACCATAAGTAATGTCAATACTAATGGAAATAATTATTTTGCCAGAACAATTGTTAATAATACGAGTAATTCAAATGATGATTGATGTTTATTCTTATTAACATAAATTAATGAAAATTCAGGAATAAACAAAATATTTCACACTATTATCTCTAAAAGTCTACAAGTATTATTTGCTAATCCCGAGGACGAAGCCGAGTATAATTAATGATTAAACGAACTTACCTGTACGTGAAGTTCAATCATAATTATACGAAGGCTTCGTCCGAAGGGATTAGCAACCCTCCCTCCCAACTACAAGTCCCCATTTTTGTGTGAAATATTCCGGATGCGGCTACTCTAAACTAAATGAAGCGAGCGGATAGGTCGCCCACCTTGTTGACGTGAGACTCATTTGAAATTTTATTTATACCCTCAAATAAAGTGCGTGACTGGCGTATCACTAGGCGTTACTACAAGTATTATTTGCTAATCCCTTCGGACGAAGCCTTCGTATAATTATGATTGAACTTCACGTACAGGTAAGTTCGTTTAATCATTAATTATATCTTACTGTATCACATCATGGGGTGGTGCAACTAAATCAAGGCTTCTTGAGCTTGAAAGAGCACAAAGAATGATACTGAAAGTCATGTTTCTTAGGCCCAGGTTATATCCAACACATAAATTATACAATGATTGCAAATTGTTAACTGTTAGACAGACGTACATTCTCTTGACCATACTTCGTCAGCACAGGTATATACCTTATGATAAATATGTTGAATCAACTTTAGCCAGAAGACAATGCACCGTTTGCATAGTTAAGACAGTAAGAACCTCATTTGGTCAACGATTTTTTAAATTTCAGGGAGGGAGATTGTATAACACTGCCAATAAAACTCTTAATATTGTTAATAATTGTAAAAAAGAAATAAAAAATAAACTTACAGCTTGGTTGATTAACCTGAATTATGAAGAAACTGAAAAGTTATTGCATATAGTGATATAGAGGCCGTCTTATGTACCTAACCTAGTTTATGTGTATATATTTATTTTGTATAAATAAGTCGAGCTTTATATATGTGTGTGTGTATGTGTGTGTGTACGTATATGCATATTTAAATCTATGTGTGAGGCATGCACCAATCGCGCACACAACATATTCACTGAATGTCGTTGCTGCACATTTGGTATTCCAATGCATACGATATTATTCTATAATTTTATTTTATCCCAGTCATTGTTTATCTTAATTACTGATTAATTTCTTTGCCTCATCTCACAATAATGTAAATTATACATGATGATTTACCAGTAGCGTAACAAAAAATGGTTTTGTAATTCACGCCGGGGGACCTGGAGACCTAAGTCACAGGCGAAAGCCTAGTTTAGGATCCAGTCTTTTTTTTTTTTGGGAGGGGGGAAAATGCATTTACGCATTCCTCGTGGTCGAGCTAAACCACGAGGATATGTGGGACTCCCAAGACCGTAGGTACCCGGCCCGGGCCTACCCACTAAAAACCCCCCAGCAGCTCCTCCGTCCGTCACAAGACATGGGAAGGGGACAACAGCCAGGCCTTATTCCCGCTGACCCCTGCCTGTGACATGTCCGTTGCCGGACTCTCCACCTGGCTCAGCTACTTTGTGGAGAGGCACAGAATTGCGCCGCTCTACACCCCGGTTGGTTTTTTATTGTGGTTGTCTTCCACGCGGTCCGACGCTCAGTGTGCCGAACCCCCGCCCCGGCCCGCTCAGTGCGGGTAACGGGTTGCCCGACGGCAGACCCCACTGGATCCACCGCCGCGCGGTGAGCCGAAGCTCAGGGAAAATCCCCAGAAGGTGCAAAGCACCATGGCGATAAAAATCGCCTCACCTCTGCCACCAACAAAGGTAGACACCGAAATCGGCTTCCAGCGAAAGCCACACCTCTTCTTAAGACAAGAAGAGGGGACTTCGCCCTTCGCCGCATAAAGCGGGTGGCCACACGGAGTGGCCCGCCAGGTTGAACCCGGCCATCCCACGCCTCCCCTCCATGGGGGTCCTCTCGTCAGACTATTAGCCCGCGGCAGAGAATCTACCGGGTTGCCCAGGGTGCACCACAAGGAGGTTGTCAGGATCCAGTCTCTCATAACTTGTTACAATTAAGCGTTACACGATTGTTTGTGAAATTATAAAAATATTGTTGTGAGAGAGAAAATAAACGATATTATTATTATTATTATTATTATTACCTACCTTTTTAATGATCCTCAATATTATAGTACCTACATAAACTTATTTCTTTCTATTTTATTATTTGTTGTCCGATAGACAGTATACCTACTTTAAAAGTTTGCAACAAACAAAGGACAGCACAAAATACGTTATACAAGATTATATTATAAAAAAATAGTAATTTTTATTTGCCAGCCCAGAACATGGTTAAATATAAATTGTTATCAAAGACATAGGTATATGTGGTTCCTCATATTTTAACTATTACATTAGTATGCAAATTTTAAAATTAATGTCAGAATACACATTAAATTATTCAGTTTTCCATTGGTCTATATTAATATAAGATAAAAGGTAACAATAAAATTAAAAGTTAAGCGTAAATATTCTATATTAATAATAATAAATGTTAATTATTAATACATTAACTACAGTTTAACATAAATATAATTCCGACTGAACTACAAAACATCTATGAATTTATGTCACATCCATAAGTCGGTAAGAACATGGCATTAACAACAACAACAATGGCGATTTCATTTCACATTTGCGATTTACGTGTCATCTTGACGAAGATGTTGCAAGACTCAGAATATTATGTTACAGTCAGAGTGATTTAATAGCTATTATGCATAATAGCTGGTTATTATAATAATAATTAAATGATTAATTAATCACTTTAAAATTCGGATTTTATTCATAATGGCAGGTTATAGTTAGTTATAGTAATAAATACGGTTCGATTTGCATCCCCTCCCGCTTCTTGATTTTAAAAATAAGATCAAACCTCAAAAAATAAAAAAGTTTGATATACAAAGTGTAGGACGTCCACAGACTAGATTTGAGCGATGATCTGTGCAAAGTGGCTATCAAGGACCGGATGAGAGTAGCCGCTCATCATACTCATATTTGCACTTGAGGCCTACCTATGTCAGCAGTAGACATAAATATAGACTGATGATGATGAGGATGATACATTTTTACCATCTCACAGGAAGATCATTTACCTGTGTTCGCGGTTAAATTCTGGGGGCCGGGACTTAACAAATTGTCTTTGTACTTTGTATTGCTTTCTGGGAAGTAATTTTTTTACCACGTAAAAATTCTATTAGGGAAAATGGTAGTCTGGTGCGCAGGATGACCGATGATTCGTAACTGTAGGTTAGAAATCATCTGTCGTGATAGTTTCTCAAGCAGTGTGAGGTCTTGCGCTGCCATGGAGATCGGTCGCCGAGTCAGGGCTGTCTCGCTGTGCGTTTTGCCATCCTTGTTGAATTTAAGAAAGCTGTAGTGAATGACACTATGAAGTGAACTCCAACAGATAACATCACTTTTCTATGGGTATGATCACTTTTCTATTATATATATATATGTTGCGGTGTTCGACCTGCGGGGCTACCGTCTAACTCATAGCGATCACTCGCTATCGCTTTCGTGACATTAGAACAATAGTTCAAAACTTCAAATGTCACCTTTGACATTAAAGTTATTGTTCTCTAATGTCACGATAACGATACCAAGTGATTGCTATGAGTTAGGCGGTAGATACGGCCGCTGGAGTCAGCCATTGCGTTGTTTTTCATTTAGTTTAACATTGTAAGGTAAGTTTCCACGAGTGTCTCTCTGGAGTGCAGCGAAATCTCCTATGATGTTGAACTTTTTTTTTTTCGATTGTCCCCTGTGTAAACGATAACCATTTTTGTTCAAGTTATGTGACCCCTTTGTGTTGCGCAATCGGGTAAAAATAGAATAACCAGTGAGTAATAGTAGATTGTACAACAAGGGCATAAAATGAGTCATTATATATATTATATAGAGCATGTAATCTGGGCCAGTGACAAAATTTATAATCATCTTTGTAACCTATTCAACCTATCTCTTAGATATGGTTACTTACCTGAGGCTATGATGCACACAGTTATAGTACCTATTGTTAAAAATAAAACGGGAAACCTAAGTTCGGCGTTAAATTATCGACCCATATCGTTAGGTACAATACTTGGCAAAATTCTAGAACGTTTTCTTCACCCGAGCTGCTTAACAACATCAAAATTGACGTCGCGCAGTTTGGTTTCCGTCCCAGTCTCTCGACAGATGCTGCTATATTTACTTTGAAAGGTACCGTCAGCTACTATACGACGAGTAATACTAACGTGTATTTTAGAACGTGCTTTTTAGATCTCAGCTGCGCATCTGACTTGGTAAATTATAAAATCCTTTGGGCCAAGCTTTTAACTTCTCAAGTTCCTCTCCGAGTGGTCAATCTGCTGAGATTCTGGTATGAGAACCAAACAAACTGTGTAAAATGGGGCGACGCAACTTCTAGCAAGTATAGGCTAGAGTGTGGAGTTCGTCAAGGGGGGCTACCTCTCCGGACCTCTTTAACCTGTACTTGAATGGCCTGTATTGAGGAGCTTGGAAGCACCAAAATTGGCTGTCATGTAGGGAATGTTTGCGTAAACAATCTTAGCTATGCGGACGATATTGTAACGGGATAAAATAAAAAGTAGACGTTGCAGAATCACACTTGATTTAATTTCGATTTACAATAGGGCAGAGTTCCGTTTTAGAAACAGTAAAACAGAGAAGTGATCTAAATATGAGATGGCGCGGCATTTTATAGTTTCTCCGATAGTAAGGCGCTAGCTTGGCTTGGCTCTGATTGGCTGGCTTGGGCTGGCTGGCACATGGCTGCACGTGCTTGGCTCTGATTGGCTGGCTTGGGCTGGCTGTCACATGGCAACACGTGCTTGGCTCTGATTGGCTGGCTTCGGCTGGCTTGCGATTGGCTGAGGCGGTGTGGCGCGTAACAGTCGGCCGTCCTGAAACAATCATTGCTCCCGCAATGGAAAAACACGTGGTTAGCTTTCAAGTAGGTCAATGAGATCTTCGGTTTCAAGCTGGTCATCAAAGCTACTGGCACTGTATGATATTATAGGGTACTGTGATTTTGTGATAAGGCCTCAAGAGTCCGATGCAACCAGGCTAGTAAAGGCCTTGTAGCCTCGGAACCCCTTGATACTGAGGATTCTGTATATGTCATTACCCACACCTTAGTAATGATATATGGGCCAGAGTAAATATCATCAAGCTTAGTGCTCACTCTTGTTACACTACTTGTGGGTGCTTGCCGCCAAAGAACTAAATCTCCCTTTCTGTAAATTCGACTAGTTTTCCTTTTTTTTATCGACGTTACGCTTCATCTTATGGCTTTCTAATTTTAATCGCGCACTAGATCTATTATTACGTCTGATTTCAACCAATTCATTACTACTTTCATAACATCAAATCATAGGGCTATACGACTATGTTGTACTTTCATTTACAGTATTAACACCCCAAATAATGTCTGGTAAGCTATTGGCCCAATTATTAGAAGTCTGGCTAGGATCAATCGCACGTAACGCATTCAGTAAGATCCGGTTCCACTTAACCATTGGCTCGTGGACATGCAACAGATGTCAAAATGTACTTAAATTGCTTGTCAGTTGATTTTTTTTTAATAAATGCTGTTAAAAGCTTTGCCATGATCACTGACAAGTTTATGAGGGTAACCAATAAACTAAATATTTTTTAAAGTATTCTTATTGTTTTTTACTGAATTGACCGTAGGTGGGCTCAGCAATAACAAATTTAGAGAAATTATCCTACTTCCTACTAATATTATAAACGTGAAAGTGTGGATGTTTGGATATTTGGATGTTTGTTACTCAATCACTCAAAAACGGCTGAACGGATTTGGATGAAATTTGGCATGCATGTAGCCTTTGACATGGAAAAGAACGTGACATAGGCTACCTTTGATCCCGATTCCTTAAGTAGTTCCCGAGGGAAAATTAAAAATTGTTCAAAATTGAAGTAGGTTTAGAGTGTATTATCCCTACTATAATACACTCTAAACCTACACATAGATTCTACTACGGCAAGCGTTTCAAGCTCGTAACTATGGTATATACTTTCTTCTTTACTCGTTGCCCTACTGAAATACATGACAGGCCTAAGGGAATTATCAGTGTATTTTTGTAAAAAAAATACCTGCGATAATCTCAGTTGGTAATACAGGGTCATATAAAGCCAGTATTGGCCTTGTACACAAACACAGTTTTAATTGTTGAAAACTATCGACTTGTTCAGTGCCCCATTTCCATAACTGCGTTTTTCTTTGTTAAATCTGTTAAAGGGCGAGCAATTAAATTGCGAAGCTTTTAATAAATTTACGGAAATAGCTACATAGCCCTATAAATTGACGTATTTCATGAACACTACTAGGGGTAGGAAACTGCGACACTGCCAACAATTTTGATTCACCTGGTTGAATGCCATTCGAAGATATCTCATGTCCTAAGTATGTAATTTTGTTTTATAAGAATGAACACTTACTCACATTTCACTTTAAATTTTCCGATCTTCATTTATGAAGAACTTTTTGTAAAATATCTAAACCTGACTGAACATCAAAAGAGGGTAGCAACAAATTGTCTAAGAATGCTAACATTTCATATTTATCGGGAAAGTCATTGTGGGTTTTTGAACTACCGCCTTTTGTGATTGGAATTTCGTATTTTAATCTACAACCTTATTAATTATTCGTATAACAACAGACGGTGCGTTATCTAAGCCAAACGGAACACGCGTATATTCAAATACCAATGTGGCGTTATAAAGGCTGTTTTGTGGTTATCTGCAGGGTTGATTTTGACCTGATGGTAACTTTGTGCCAAATTAAGACTCGTAAAGAAATTCTTAACGGCTAATTTGGAAACCTAATCATCGATATTAGGCAAGGGTCAACACAAAGTCTACTATCGCCGTTCTTTTTTTTTACGAATTACGGGAGAAGCAAAACATAATTCAGATTCTTGAACTATACCTGCGTCGAGCAATTCAGACACTTTGGATCTAACTACTGACTGTGCGACAAGCTGTAAGGTTGACGGTATATAGGCTGCTTACTTGTTAACTTTATTTGTATGTTTAATAAATCTGTACATCCTAAGTCTTGTGTTTTACTCGCAAAATAATCAGGGAAATTGATTAGTAAAGCAATCAAATAATCATAATCGGTTTTTATTCAATAGATCTGAACTGATTTCCTCTATGTTTGATGCCCCGATTGTGCTAATATTGGCTTGGCTAGTGTGCAATAGATTATTTTGGCTACAAAGGTAGTGCAATAAAATAATGTGGGCTAACCTGAACCTCCGAAGGCGGTGTAGTAGTGCAGCTGGTGGCTCTGCTCTGGTGGTAGACCGCGAATGATGCATGAGACAACTGCGCTGTCTGACAACTTACACCGAAAACACATGGCGACTTTGTCCTGATAATATTTGGTCATCGAATCCATATTTGCGATGTCTGGGAAATGCACGTATCAACATTTGCTTCCAGTCTTCCCAAGAGTAATCGTATTCATCCAGCCGGTTGTAGCATCTTCTTGCTTGACCTCCTTAATCTATCTTGCAGATGAAACGACTTCATGTTTTCGCACCATCCATATGAATTTCGCCAAGTTGACCAATTTTTTTTTGAGCCTTGCTGTCGCAGTAGTATACTCTTCGCTATCCGGGTCGAACTCGGGGATTAGCAAGGCTGCACGGGGTTCTTTTCTTGTAGTGACGGAGGGTATTTCGTAATTTAAAGAACTCAAGGCCTTTTGTACCTCTGATTTCAAAAGCTTGCGTAGGATTTTTCAAGCTGAAGGCGAGGCTGGTGGCGAAACTTTGTCTTTGTTTTCACTAGTTGTCTCGGATGAATCTTCACGCGGAGATTTGCCCAATTCGTGCAGACGGACCAGGCGGCATACACTCAACGCATTAACTACGTTTTAGGTTTTTTTTTATATTTATCCCACTTCTGATATGTAACGGGATAAAATAAAAAGTAGACGTTGCAGAATCACACTGATTTAATTTCGATTTACAATAGGGCAGAGTTCCGTTTTAGAAACAGTAAAACAGAGAAGTGATCTAAATATGAGATGGCGCGGCGTTTTATAGTTTCTCCGATAGTAAGGCGCTAGCTTGGCTTGGCTCTGATTGGCTGGCTTGGGCTGGCTGGCACATGGCTGCACGTGCTTGGCTCTGATTGGCTGGCTTGGGCTGGCTGTCACATGGCAACACGTGCTTGGCTCTGATTGGCTGGCTTCGGCTGGCTTGCGATTGGCTGAGGCGGTGTGGCGCGTAACAATATGGAGCTTCTCAGCCCCTCCATCAAGGGATTAAGGAAGCTGCTTTCGGTCTGTGAGCATTATGCTAATGCTCATGGGCTGAAATACAATGTTTCAAAAACCGAAATGATGGTTTTCACGGCGGGTCAGCGTCCGGACAGGATACCTGAAGTATATTTAAATGGTACGGTGGTTGGCGTTGTTAAGCAGTTCAAGTATCTAGGACATGTTGACGGAACGGCTGCATGACGAATTGACGATATGGACATTGAGCGCGAGGGAAGAGCCCTCGCGGTCAGAGGCAACATGCTCGCTCGTCGATTTTAAAAATGCAGCAACGATGTGAAGACCACACTCTTCATAGCGTACTGCCTCGGTATGTACACCTCCCAGCTGTGGATATCGTTCACGCAGAAAGCTATGAGCAGAATAAGAGTCCAGTACAATGATGCGTTTCGGGCTATTATGCAGTTTCCGCGGTGCTGCAGCGCATCTGGCATGTTTGCTGAAGCGGGGGTCCCCGATTTTTTCGCCGTAACCAGAGCTCGTATTGCCGCTTTTTGGCAACGACTGCGTCGTTCCGACAACAGACTTCTCGTGGCTGTTTCTGACGATGTTAGGAGTCCAGTGTATAGGCGCTGGATCTCTGTACACATGGACGAGAACAAAAAATGACTCGGACTTTATTTGTGACCTTAATTGTGAATATTTTATTTTAACTTTTTACTTTTTTTTACTTTGTTTTATTTACATTTTTGATATGTACGTACATGTACTTCGGTTGACACCCCTATACAGTGTTCTATCAATTATTATTATTTTTCTCCGCATGTAAATATGGGTCGTAAATGCCTGAAATAAATACATTTATTATTATTATTATTATAGCCCGAAACAATTTATGGATAGTATGTTGAGGGGTACAATGACTTGTTTATGCCAGTGTTTTACACTCTGCTTTTCACTTCGATTGCGAGGAAATTAAACAATTACTTCAAAATATAAACAAAAATTTAATTAAAATTTAAAGTAAAATTTTTACAGTTCATAATATTAAAAGAAATCGTCTTTCCTGGCATCATATTTACTGTGTTTATTTGTGACGATGTAAATTCAGACGTTGCCGATGTTACGGTATTTTCACTAATCGGCTGTTCGCGTTTTAATAATAACCGGTTACTATTTTTATCTAGTTTCATGACTTTTGAGATAGAAAACACAAGACAAATAAATTAAAGCAAATAAATAAATTATCGCAAGTTATTCTGTGAAGTTTTATTGAGCGTTGTTGGCTGTTGGGCCTAAGAATCTTTGTCTAAAAGAAAATTTTACTTTATGCTCTAGAAAATAAAAAACCATTTTATGCAGCGTATAAACGACATAAAGACGAACTTTGCGAGCACGAGAAGTGAAAACAAATATTTTGTCCCGAATTTTTGTTGCACACAACAGGGAAGCTTTCGTTCTACATCTGACTCGATCGTAAGTTACGGTAAAGCCCGAGAACTTCACCTGGATTCTATTTTATTGTCCGTTATTCGGTATGACAGTTATAGTAGCCAAGTGGGTTTCAAGTGGGTTTGAAATCGAGCAGCAAATCTTCTGCTCCCATTGGCAACTGATCTGAATTAGGTGGCCACAACATTAAAGATGCCACAACATAAAGTCACTTCATTTACGTGACTACATGTAAGATGAAATTAAACAAAACATCATAATTTGTGTTCTATATTTTTAAACGGTTTTTTTGCACGATATCAATTTCTTTAAAAAAGTCTTGGTTGCTTATATTTATACATGTTGCGAAAAATCTTTTATAAGCGTCGATTAAGAAGCCACGCTCTAAATATAGGGAGAGTGCAATCCCGACATGATCCTGGCTCGCAGGGGCAGACACCGTAACTTCCTACCGGTCCATAATCGCTTCCCGTGTAGGTGTGAACTGCCACTCGCCTGCCGCGCCGCGCACGTGACGCGCTCTGGAAATACGTCGCGAGATATTTCCTCTTGAGTGGTAAATTTATGATACACAGTCCATGCTGAAAGGGCGGACACTGTTGTGGCCAATGAGTGAATTAAGATAATAAAGCAACGAAGAAATTAAAAGATTTTCATCAAACCTGTATATCGTAAATGCTTGCAATCCACTAGCTTGCAACGGGCAACAATTGTCGCCAAAACGCGTGATTGAACTTTGCAACGAGGCAACGATCGTTGCCAATTTCTGTTAAATATTGTATATTTTATTTTACAGTGCACATAATCTTTTTCAAAACGATCGGTTTGGAGATTCTTGGGGAGGCTTAAGTTATGTATAACAGTGGGCATCTCATGGGTGAGATGATGAGTCTTTTTTCAAACGTTTTTAAGGTATCGACTAATAAGGTAAGTAGGTATCTTACATCTGGATTCAAGTTTGTCATATGATAAAATGAATTTATGTGTTACAATACCTGGGTATTTTTCCGAACATAATCCTTCAGTCTTACTTCTTACATTAATCTTTGTAAGGCGGCCAAAAAATACTTATGTATGTATTAAACATAAAACAACTAGCTCAACAAGAAATAAATGTTATCTTTGAAAGGGCACCAATGGGTATATTTCACAAATTAAATGTCCAATCATATTATATATGCAACGGTTTTTTATTTGCATTATATTTACAAAAAAAAATTGTGAAGCGATTTTTTTGTTCTCACGGGAAATAAATGGAAACTGAGGCCGGAACAACATTTAAACATTCTACTAAATTCAGGCACCTTCAATAAAGATAATATTATAAATAATAAAAACATATCTCACGATGCATCCGGTAATTCGTGCGCGTGCGAGCGCCGGATCTCGGCGTATCCACCCTCCCGGATGTCGCGCGCTCCCGTGGGATACCCGGTCTAGCCTTCCAGCTCGGCTTGCTCAAGGCTTTGCACATATCCCACTTTATATAACGTACTAATTAAAAATAGCCAAACGCAATATACCTACTAATGAGCGTCAGTAGCGTTGTGGACTCGGCACTTGCCTTCCAATAGGGAGGTCTCAGGTTCGAGATAGCCATGCACCAATATTTATTTTTTTTACACTGAGAAACATAAAACATGTAATGTTTTACAACTTGTTGTATGATATCTCAAATCTCAAAACTTGATGTGTATGGAGATGAGTATCAATGAAAAATGTTACAAAAACGGGAAAAAAATTAGGGCGAAACGTAGTTCGCGGGCACAGCTAATAAGTATACTCGATTCTTCCGAACTCTTCCGAAACGGCTTGACTGATCTTTATGTTTTTTGTGTATTATTCGGTAGGTCTGAGAATAGGTTGTAAACTATTTTTTAAGCACTATGTGATAAGGGTGTATTTTAAATTATTATTGCGAAACGTAGTTCGCGGGCACAGCTAGTCTAATATATAAAATTCTCGTGTCACAGTGTTATAAGGGTGATAAGGGTGGCTAAAGGTGGCTCTATTTTTATACCCCTAGGCGATAAGGCCAGATTTTTTGGATATTTTTTTATTTTTTTTACACTCTATATTTTACACCCTTCTACCGAGAACTCCCATTATATCAGAAATATTAATATTTTACTGACGGAACGTAGTTCACGAGCACAGGATAGTCTTCTTATACAATTTAGCTTCTTGTTACTTACTACCTAAATATTTTCACGAACACATTACATATTCTTACTATTCCATTGGAATTTTCCTTTGCAGCTAACGCACGACCCACCTCTGTTGGACACGAGGACATTAATTTCGCAGGGTATGAGCATTAAAAACAAATTCCGCGAAATACTCGCTGAATTGCTAGATTTAAGGGTCAAGTCTTTTAAGGGTTAGAAGCGCTACAGTGCACGATTTCCGGCGCAGTTACTAAAAACATCTATTTCAAGATATGAAATGCTTTATCTATTCAGTTCAGCTGACGTGACCTCCTATAAATATTTAAGAACTTTCAAAAATGCAGTTTATTGCACACCGCTTAGAGTTGAAAGTCCGAGGCAAGTGCCTACATTTCTTATTGAAATATTGTTTCGGGCGATAACTGTGTTAGGGAACTTGCAAATGGCAACTTTTAGTTCTCACCGGCCGGCGCCGCGGGTGGCGCTGGCAGTCAGAAACTTAGTCTGCTGCTTGAGATATATTCTCTCTAATCTGTGATTTCGTGATTCGAACGTTTGACGGTTAGGGCATTGAGTTTTGAAAACCAGTGAACTGCTGTGAGTGCTGTGACCATTTGTTTACGTTTAAGTTTCTTCACTTACGGAATCGTATTAAATAATTATTAATTATGGTTAGGCAGAGAGAGGAGCCGGGGTGGTGAAGGTGAATGTTAATGCATTATAAAGTAGCTACTTAAACCTGCACCTGGGTCATAAGCCCCAGGCACCGCTCTTGGCTCTCTTCTCTGCAACGCGATAGACCGAGCACCCGCGTGGAATGCTAAGTTATCGTCTCTCCTTGGGATTAACCTAACAATCAGAAGTGACAAGTGAGTTAATCAACGCCCATCGGTAAGTCAGCAATTGCAAATAATAATGATAAAGTAAAACACTATTATTAGTGTATTTAATCATAATGACATAGCAGAACAATTCCCATACGCCATTTGAATCACATATTGTTTACCTGCCTGTGTACATAGTACATACATAACTTTCGGGACTGATTATACTGACAACTTTTATTACCTACTAGGTATTTATTATTACCTGCCTATTCATTACCTATCTACCCTCATATCACCAACTTTTATGATAAGAACATTTTGTTGTTTGATCATGATCGAACCAGTGGAAATGACAGCTATACCCATGTATGAATTTCTATTCCACTCTTTTAATAATAGGTTTAGGTTACAGTTTGTTTTTGTAGGAACGCATACATATATTTATAATGTACATTGGGCATATGGGCATTGGGCAGCCCATTGCTAGGCATTATGGCTATAAAATATATTATTGATATAATTTGATATTTTAAAAAAATGCAAAGGTGTATTCTATACTAAGAAAATTAAAATATAGGCTTTCTGAGAAATACTCATATGATCTTAATGATTTTTATAATTACAGTTCAAAATAATTTATTATATCCACCCTATTTAAATATAAGAATCAGTAATATCAACTCAACTTTATGTAAACAACTTTATGTAAACTAAGCGTAGTTATAGTGATAGTAATTTAAATTGATATCTTAAACGGAATAATTCGCCGCCTCCATGGTCTAGTGGTTGAGACCACCGGGTGTTGATCGGGAGGTCTGGGGTTCGATTCCTCATAGGGGCAGAATTTTTTGTGCTCAGTTTGGTTGGTGGTAGGGCTTCTTCTGAGCCCGCCTGGCTAGCTACCACCGTCTCACCAAGTTTGCCGCCATAATGGCGATGTTAATAGTATTGCTGTGTTTCGATAACTAGAGGTAAGATAGCCAGTCCCTCAATTGCTGAGGAGTTCAGGTGAAGTTTGCTTCCTCCTTCGGTATTTTCATCACCTACCTTCAGGTGAGATGAAGGCCAAGAGGTTCCATGTTGAATGCAAGAAAAAGTGGTCTTTTCCGTACTACGCAATATCTTATAGAAAACCATTGGGTGAAAAAACTTTGTGATGGTAGTGACTGACTACAGAAACATACAGATAACCATAAACATGCATAATGAATAGATAATTTTTTAATGCAAGTCTATATTAATAAAATATAATTTATTTCCTATACTTACCTAGTTAATAAATACATACAAATTAAAAGAAGAAGTTAATACATACTACTACAAATTTTCATACAAAAATAACGCATGTTTTGTATGAATTCCACGTATGGTTTATTTTTGGCTCTCTTATGATTACAATATACATGCACTCACACCCATAATCTCCAAAGGGTTGTATGGGGCCTTGGAGTCAGGGTGTTTCCTCGGTTACTTTCAGCAATTATTTTCTTTTACGGTTTACTTATAAAATTTATGCATGATTAGATCTGTAAAATTTAAATAATGTTGTGATATAGATGTTTATATCTACTGTTATGTGAAATTCATGCAAGCCGTGAACTTACTATGTGTGGATCCCCAACAAAGTTTTTAACCCACTGATGAGAAAAGTATGAAAACTAGATCAAAAGTATCAAGGTCCATTTCAATTTACAACAATCTTGAATAATTACAGATACGAGATTACTAGTATACCAGGTTTCAGAAAACGTACTTATAAAAGCATATATTCAGCTGAGTGATCAGCTCAAACAGTGGATTACATTTAATGAAATTAATGTTGATAGTGAAAGTGATGAAGCCACGGAAAGTAGCAGTGATGAGATTTAGATTAAGACTAATGACAACTGCCCAAAATAACAATTGATTAATTACTTAGCTGATTTGTGTATTGACCCAACCAATTTTGACTTATATTTATAGACAATGACATTCCAAAGAATCCTCCACCAAATTCCTTACCATTACTTGTATTACAGGATAAGTTATATAGAAATGGAAATATATAATTAAATGATCAAACGAACTTACCTGAAGTGAAGTTCGATCTTAATTATCCTGTCTTCGCCGAAGAGATTTATTCCTTAACCATGTAGTAGCCCTGCTACGCGCTAACCCTATCGCACAAGTTTTAAAGTCAGAGAAAGAAAACCACTATATCTTCCTCTGTCTAATCACACCTGACAAGCCTCCGCAGTACCGACCTCATTCTTTTTAGAGAAATAGAGCAACATTGATATATAGGGGGATAAGATTCAGGGAGGGAGGGACCTTAAATCTCTTCGGCGAAGACAGGATAATTAAGATCGAACTTCACTTCAGGTAAGTTCGTTTGATCATTTAATTATCCTGTCTTCGCCTCCGAGATTTATTCCTTAACCATGTAGATGTTCAGAGAGTATAAAATCAATGTTGCGACAATAAAAAATAAACAACATTACAGTAAAACATCAAAACATAATTGTTAGGTACGTATTTTTTTTTTTGCGCCTCTAGCAAAAATTTCAAAACAACAAAATATTGTGAACAAAAAACTAATCAACCGACAGTATTGTTTTAAGTACTTAATAATAATTATAATTGTGACAAAGATTCAATAAAATTGGTTTCAGAACTAATATACCGGTCTGTTATAAAAATCAGCAAATACAGCTGATCTTTCCGAACATCCTGCGGTCTTTCTAATTACATCGACGTTGAGGTCAGCCCCCTAACCATGATCACCCGAAACAATATTAAAACCGCGCTGAGAGCGGGATGGCGCTATACGCATCAAGAGCGGTGTCTCTGTTTCAATATTGTTTTAACCTTGCTATAAGCGATCATGGTAAGGCCCCAGCACGAGACGCCGCCTGATGTTGATGCGTGTCTCGCTCGCTCCGAATATTAAGATGTCAATGCCACTATCGCACATGATCTGCTTTATCCAGCGCCCAATGGGTTGAGATGAAGCAGGTCTACGTGGTTTCTTATGTGTGAGGATCAGGTTTGTTCTGAATCTGAGCGAATTGAAGATGATACAGCAATATATCTTAACTTAATACCACTGATGCTGGACAAATACCGGGATATTAAAGGGATAAAAAAAAAGTTAGTTTAAAACCGGTTGAGCTTTGCCAATTGCTTATGTTTTAATTAAATTTGCAAGTGTTATAATTACTCGATCTTCATATGCTTTATTAATATTTCGTATTTTTGTTAGAGAAATTGTATGCGTCCTTGGTCCAGCTAATAACATGACTGACTTCTTACTCATTTTTTCAAGATTAATTGTATAATTCTCAAATCGTTTAATAGTCTAATACTATAATACCAGGGGGCTACTGCCTAACTAATAACGATCACTTGCTATCGTGATATTAGAACAATAGTTCTACCTAAACTTCAAAATTTCAAAACACATTAACAGAAATTCCAACAAAAATGTAGTATTTACATTTTAAAAAATCTGTTGTATTCTTTTTACAAAATTCTCACCATATCTTTAGTACTTTATACTAGAATTATATTATGACCCGGTGTTATGTGATATCGAAGATAACAACATCTAAGGCTGTTTCTGGCACGTCATGAAAGCTTTCCCGGAAAATACACACGCTGGCAGGGAAAGGTGACGGCGCAGATGGTGTACCATCCTGAAAGGAAGTAAGTAGATCTTTCTTGGAGGAAATATCACAATCTCTGTCACACCCAGGGATATGAAAAGGGGATACCATGGTTAAGAGGGCTATAGTTGAACAACGATAATTCCGGTGGCTTAATCAGTAACTATTTTGTTTATAGTTTTAAAAATTAGTGCAAACGGTGTTAAAGCGTAAAAATAAAATTGCGACTAATCTACTGTTTAAACGCGTCAATATCATAGGCAAAGGGATCCCTTTTCCATGAAATATACGCGGAACATTTGCAATAAGTCAATAGATGGTTCACCAAAAAAATGTTTGCAAGACGAGATGCAAATAAGTCAATAGATGGTTCACCAAAAAAATGTTTTATTTTCAAAAGTTGTCTGATACCCAACTGCCACTCTGTGTCGAAGTTTATTTTTCTCGATTCACTATTAGCTTCTATATTTAACGAGTAACGAATATAAGACGCGAAAATAAATATACCTACTTTTCTCACACCAGTCCCAAATCATTTTAGTAACTTGACTTAAGTGTTGGTATTACACTCTCCCCATTCTATTTATATAGAATATGGCAGTGGTGTTATCGACACTTAAAAGACTACCACAATTAGCGACATTTTTAGCAAATGAAATTAGCCCACAATATACAGCGAGTAGTTCCAGTCAGTTTATATGATTGGTTCGCTCGATGTTGGTCCAGAAACCACCAGTCTTTTCGTTGGCACAAGCTGCACCCTAGCCTGCTGTCGAAACGTCCGTAAAAATTCCGAAATTGTACCTATGACTTTTTATTCAATTGACTGCCAATGGAATATTGATCTGCCACCAATGGAGATCATCATATTATTATAAAATATCTGTAATTGTAATAAAAACGTCGTAATTGTTAGTATTTCTAAGAAGAGCACTTTTAGTGATTTTGTGTGTATATACTACCCATATACTACAGCCGACACGCTGCCGTAGAAAACGTTCAAAGAACCTTATTCGAATTCTGTTAGATTTAAATATATTTTTTATGTGTATAATAAATTTTTGTGGCTTGAATCTGGTAATTGTATGTTATTTTATTAGAGTTTAAAATAAAACCTAAAAATTTACAAAGCTTTTCTGGTATTAGACTAGTTTTTTTTTTTTTTAAATTAATAACTAACCCTAATCGTGTCAGACATTAAATAGTTCTTTTTGTGTTCTCTAGGTACTCTCCAGCAGAGTTTGCTAAACACAACATATCATAGATATCTCACTGATAGCAGACCATAAGATCTTAAATGAGTAAGAGCTGGCTGTAACATTTTGTGAAATATATCGCGCGGAACATAGGCTAAACGGGAGTGCTAGAAACTCGTACAAAATATCATGAAAATAAAAGCGTAAACATGTTTTCTTTTTTTTTTTTTTTTTTTTTTTTTTCCTTTTTTTTTGATTTGTGAATCGGCAGCAAATATTAAGCTTCCTAAATATCAATATTAATCACATATCAGTCTTCGATCATAAATCGAGTAGCCGTTCTGATATCTTCCATTTTGAAATGAGATACCTACTTCGACTTCGAATTCAGATTTTTAGATTTAATATATATAGAGCACACGCTTTTAGGAATAACGAAGATATCATAAACGAATTGTTTTGCTGTCGGGTTACATCTCCTAATAGCTTTTATTTCTAATAAATGATTTAATTCGAGAGAAATTGCTATTCACTAACTTTTTGAAAAAGAACGCCGCGCACGGCTGTATGGTATTTGTTAAGGTTCCTCAATAAATGAAATCCTGGACACATTGTCTAATATAAACCTATCGCTAGTGATAGTTCACCACTCATTGACTAAATTAATATTTTAAGCGGCCGGCATGTACTTGCGGCTGCGCGCTCAGGTAGCGCGATTGTTCGATGACCGTTGTGATGCGACGCGACTGGCTGGTGCCTCGGCGGTGCCAGCGGCAGCGGCGGCGGCGGCGGGGCTGGCAGGCGACAAGCTGGCAGCGGTGCGAACGCGGCTGCTCGCCGTCGATTCGCTTGGTAGTATGACGTCTTTGACTGTCCCGGCCCACCGGCTCGATGAGGGTAGGATTGGCCGCTGCTTTGCTGTCGCGTTCGGGACGATGAGCCTTTCAAGTTTAAATGACTCTTAGATGAAATTGGTGTCTGCATCGTTCAACGTAACTACATCTGGAATATTAAGATTTTTCTTTAAAAGACACGATTGTGCCCTTCCCAGTGCTGAAAGTGCTTTACCGAGTTCATTCTGTTGTCTACCAACATAGCACTTACTTCCGAATTAGAGTTCGGCCCTTCGCCATAGGTACTATAGTATACATTGTTTTTTTTTTTTTTTTTAAATGCTCGTCTTTGGTCACTTTTGGAAACCGTTTTGCAATAGGACTTGAAACCTGGCCGCTACATCGGTTTGTAAGTCATCAGTTATCACCATATTGGTTTGTATGTGAAAGATACTAATAAATATTTAATGAGAATTTAGGCAACACAAAAAATATTTTTAAATAATTCCGATGAATGCAACGGAAATTTTTAAAACAGCGGGGAAAAAAGGACAGCCCCTATATTTTCCATTAAGTACACTCGTTGAATGCAACGAGAACATAATAACAATATGATCCGAAGAATACAACGGACATAAAAGTGATTTCCGATGAATGCAACGGAAATTTTTAGGCAGCGGGGAAAAAAGGATACCCACATTTTCCATTACCAGTATTACTGCACGTGGTCGCGCCGCGCGCGTACTCGGCGGCCCAGGCGAGCGGTGTCCACCCGCTTACTCGTTCAATACAACGAGAACATAATAAAATATTATCCGAAGAATACAACGGACATAAAAATGATTCCTCGTTCAATACAACGAGAACATAATAAAATATTATCCGAAGAATACAACGGACATAAAAATGATTCCCGATGAATGCAACGGGAATGTAAAAAAGTATTCTTCTGGTTGCACATCATTTTCGCCATCATCTGAGTACAAAATGTGCCTCCGGCTTGCCCCTACGTTTTTCCGAATTCAGTTTTTCTTCGTATCTCTTCATCTTCCTTAGCCATCTATCTTCTTCGGGTTCACTGTTTTCGTTTAGGCATACTTAACAAATAAGCAAATAACCGTAAATTTATACCTTTTTTTTTTTTTTTACGTAGGTTACCTACACTCATGCACAAATTATATTACTGTTACACTCGTGCGAGCGCCGCGCGCGCACGGACAAGAATGAGGTCGGTACTGAGCTGCGTTCAGAGCTGCGTTCAGAACCTACGCTCGAGTGCACTCCGAGTGCACCCTGACAGCAACCGACCCGTTCAGAGCCTCGGGGTAAAAAACGCTCTGACAGGCGGTTAGTACACTCTGTGCCCGTTCAGAAGCTTCGAGTGATGCAACCAAACAACCGACTCAAGCGTAGGGTGAAAAACACTCTGACAGATTTTATGTCAAAGTCGATGTCAAAAATAAGCTAATTATTTATTATTTTATTAAATAACACTACTTTGAACTCTTTTAAGCCTAATACAAGGGAAATATAGTGATTTCTATGTGTTGTAATTATTTTTAAGCAGAAAAATGGATATTGACTGTTAATTTCATAGTAAGGATGAGTAATATTTTGCCCTTTGCTTGATCTTGATCAGCAAGATACAAACTAAAAAAAAAGATTGCAACCGACCCGTTCTGAACCTCGGAGCGAGTGTGAAAAACACTCTCGGTTGCATTACTCTGACCCTCGGAACGCAACTCTGAACCTACGCTCGAGTGCACTCCGAGTGCACTCTGACAGCAACCAACCCGTTCAGAGCCTCGGGGTAAAAAACGCTCTGACAGGCGGTTAGTACACTCTGTGCCCGTTCAGAAGCTTCCAGTGATGCAACCAAACAACCAACTCGAGCGTAGGGTGAAAAACACTCTGACAGATTTTATGTCAATGTCGATGTCAAAAATACGCTAATTATTTATTTTTTAATTAAATAATACTACTTTGAACTCTTTTAAGCCTAATACTAGGGAAATATAGTGATTTCTATGTGTTGTAATTATTTTTAAGCAGAAAAATGGATATTGACTGTTAATTTCATAGTAAGGATTAGTAATATTTTGCCCTTTGCTTGATCTTGATCGGCAAGATACAAACTAAAAAAAAAGATAGCAACCGACCCGTTCTGAACCTCGGAGCGAGTGTGAAAAACACTCTCGGTTGCATTACTCTGACCCTCGGAACGCAACTCTGCGGAGGCTTGTCAGGTGTGATTAGACAGAGGAAGATATAGTGGTTTTCTTTCTCTGACTTTAAAACTTGTGCGATAGGGTTAGCGCGTAGCAGGGCTACTACATGGTTAAGGAATAAATCTCGGAGGCGAAGACAGGATAATAGGAGATTGATAAAACATAAATAATTTGAAATAAGAACTACGCCTCTCCTTAATTATTATTAAGGAAAGGATCACCATAAGTACCTTGTACATGTATGCGATATTAAAGAATAATTAATAGAGGCAAAAGGTATAGCGAAGTGCAAGCGGTGCTCACATAGTCGTGAAAGGGATGCCGAAGCACAAGCGCTTCTCACCTCAATATATCTAAATATGGAAAATATTGTTTGTGTGATCAAAGTAAATGCAGGTGATATACCTAATTATGTATATGTGAAAAGGTATACCGAACCGAAGTGCAAGCGATGCTCACATAATTGTGAAAGGGATGTCGAAACACAAGCGGTTCTCACCTTAATATATCTAGATATAGCAGATATTGTTTTGTTTGATCAATGCAAATACAGGTGATATAATCATGTATATGTGAAGGATGCCGAAGAGCAAACGGTGCTCAAGCGGTGCTCACAATACATGTGAACTAATTGTGTGGTCAATGTAAATGCAGGTAATGTAATCATGTATATGTGAATGATGCCGAAGAGCAAATGGTGCTCAAGCGGTGCTCACAATACATGTGAACTAACTGTGGTCAATGTAAATGCAAGTAATGTCATCATGTATATGTGAAGGATGCCGAAGAGCAAACGGTGCTCATATTTTATGTGAAAGGTAGGCCGGAGCTCAAGCGGTACTTACAATACATGTGAACTAAACTGTCTTATAATATCCAAATACTCGTAAATAATATAAACTATACAATATATAATTATGTTAAATAATAATAACATATATTCAAACTTTGTATTTTAATAATATTGTCTTTTTGTGTGCAGATAAGTCTGTACAAGTATTCACTCAAAGTTATATTCATTTATCTACGAACTCGGTCGATGTGTGAACTCTGCGAGTTGGATGACAAAATTTAAGGAAGCACTTGAGGAGCGACATCAGCTGCAGCACTCAATCACATCACATCACATAATAGATACAATACATATGATGACGCTTGTAAAAGCAAATTGAGACACAGCAGGAGTATGTATGATAGGAACATTGAACACATCAATAATAGCGTAAATAATTTACACCATTCATTCTCAGCTACTTATGAAAACTATCACGCTGCACAAAATGATATTAAAATGCACATCCAGTCTATTGCTATAGGCACACTCTGTTAGCATAACGAGGACCACTATCAATCTTTGCTTGACAAACAATTTTTGGCCTCAAGTGGGAATGATTCAATAGCAGAATGTAGTGTCAGAAAACAGTAACAATGCACCCATCATACATCCTCCGCCCATATTAAAAACAATGTCTGTCAACCACTAGTCAATGACCAATAAAGTTTTAATGTTCAGAGAGGTCACTGTCGAGGCAAAAAAAAAAAAAGTTAATTTTTTGTGATGATATTGACAAAGGTAAGAGCCAGCTATTGAATAATAAATTGGGATTAAATAAATTATTTTATGCCTGGCTCACATTTCCATGATATTGCATGTAGAGTGTTTTCCCTTCCGTATCATAAATCATTTAACACAAAATAAAAATATTATTAGGTATAAACTTAATTTGATATTAGATTTAATGACAAATTATTCGGAAAAAATCCATGCTATTGATTTTAATAAACTGACATGTGTCCGAGACAAAGCTTATTTGAAAGAAGATAGATTATATTTATCAATGTTTTTTAAAAAAAAAAACCATGGCTATAAAATATAGCTTAGCCAAGAACTTGGCTATTAAATCTCACGTTGACAATGCTTTTATTGAGCAACATGATGTCTTGAAACAAGTTCCAAGTAATCTAAATTTGATAATCAGACAATAGAGGTAATCTCTGGCCTGGTATTGACCAAAAATAAGCATCGATATTTAGGGATTGTCCATCAAAATATATTTAAAGATTTTCTGGTAAAGACTTACTTTAAAAAGATTTACTTTGTATTACAGAGCATAAAAAAACATGAATTGTTGATTAGTTTATATAATAGGATAATAGTTAGTTTTGTTAATGATAGTTTAGATAAGATTGTGAGTTCGTTCACTAAAAAAATCTGCAATCGGAGATGGATCCCATATAAGTTTTGCAAAATGACATCCAATTAAATAATAATAGCAAAGCACATAATGCATTTATTTGCAAATATTTAATTGCAAAGCACATAATGCATTTAGGTATTTTGAGTTCAAATGGTTACTTAGGTACATGGATATGTGACGCCCTTGCAAGGGCATAGCAATTTGTTGAGGATGGCATACATTATTTAATTATTGTACTTTTTAATGATAAGTACCTAATCCTAATTTTAATTTATTTTATAATTATGATAAAAAAAAAGTATTATATAATTTCATGAAAATATACAATAATTGGAAATTTCATTTTATTATAGTGTCATTCCATTAAAATATAATTTCATTAAAATATAGAACAATACATCACATTTAATATGAATTCTTGTTTAACATAAATTATAAAATTCAAAATAAATTTATCCTTAAAAAAGTCGTCTAAGTTGTAATAACATTTGTCACAGAGGTACTTCTTTAAAAGTGCATTAAATTGTTTTGTTTCTTGTATTTCTCAGTAATGGTATGTGGTTATAAATCTTAATGGTCATTGCGTAGGGATTGTCGCACCAATTTTTAAGTTATAATGATCTAATTTAATTTTATTATCGTCACGTCACGGTGTTCTCTTTTTCTTTTAATCTTGACAGGGGAGAATAAGGAAAAGACATAGTTGTAATCTCTGCTGAACGAACTATTGAGTTACCTCGTGTGTACTTGATCATTCCAATATAATTTGTGTGTAGGTACAGACCCCCCCCCTCTGGAAATTATTCAGAGTTGGAGTCCGCTTTGGAAGATGCCTTAAGAATAATATGCAAAAAAAAATGAAAAATCTTGTTTGTGGGGATTTTAATATAAATATTTTAAAAAATCACAAATATCTAGATCCTTTTTTAAAATTTAATTGTTATAATTTTACTTGATATTTCCCTTCTGCTTTTACTTATTGATTTTTTCGTCAATTAATAGGTCTATGAAGTACTATCTAGTAGATTCATTTACTTATTCAAATCATTTAACATGAATTATGTAATTCAAAAACCAACCCGAATTACAGAAGCATCTGATACTTGCTTAGACAGCATCTTCTGTAATTGTAATGTATAAGTTAAGTAGAAATTGTATTAACTCTGATCATAGCGGACGACTAGCCTTGAATGAGCACCATCATACGAGTATTTGTTCTATACGTGAGATTATTTGTAGACCTATAAAAAAAAAATAAACGCGGCATAAAGGAATTCACAAGAAATGTTATAAGTTAAACTACAAATTTGGCATTCAGGAAGATGAACGCCAATAATCTGTATAATAAGTTATTTCATGTAGTTAAAGATGAATGCAATGATTTATCAAAAAAAAGTAATCAAAGTCGAAAATGAAAAAAATGTGTGATTGGGCTCCGCCAGGTATAATAAAAGTCGTAGAAAACTATTTGAATTATACTCATTGCAGACTTTTATTTTTATTTAATTTCACCTGTCCCGGTGTCTGTATTAAAATCTTACAAGTTGGATTTGACCCGTTTCCCGGTTTCCGATTGTGCTGAAGTTTTGCACGCGTATTTGTATAACGCGTGACAGTGCAATATTATGATGACATAGGAATAACGCAATAAAACGACACAACCGCATCGAGTTTGGGCTCGTTTGATTCTTATTGATGAGTACTAAAAGCATGTTTTAAAAAAAAGTTTTTTTTAAATAATAATTATTAAAAGTAACCACCAATGAGCCCTTCTTCGTGAATTTTGTCAGAAATTATAAGTGTGCATGTCCACAAAAGCTATTTACATAAGTAAAATACCTATGTATACATAAGTAAGTAAAATCAGTTTATGTAAAACTAAAATAAAAACCACCTGGAACGTCATTATAACCGAGAGACGGGTAGACCCAAAAGCACTGTGAATTCTTTCTCATTAGTAATCAATAACAATAAACGATTAAATCAGACAATGCAGTTACCAACGCGTTTCAGGACTTTCTCATATATAAGTACTCATAGAAACTACAAGTAGTCTGAACTCGTGTCCCAATGAGGCTGTAGCTCTTTTGGGACAAAGTGTAGAAGGGGTGAACCAATATTTTCATTTTTGTCACGCTGATGCTTACACTGCTATGAAAATATTTTTTAGAAAAAAAAAACTGAAGACCTTAGGGGTATTTCGACCAATATAATTGAATCTGCACTAAAAGAACTTGAAGAAGAAGATCTTTCGATGAAGATGCCTTCCCCGATCTCGTGAAGAATGGCAAGTTAATACCCCTATTTGGGTGAAATGAAAATGATTCTTTAAATTATCGATCGATTTCGATTCTACCAGCTCTTAGGAAAAATAAAAAAAATGTAATCAGTGAATTGATCATTTCTCAAGTAACACACATTTTACATATGAACCAATTTGGCATTGCCGAAGGTCGTTGCACTACAGATGCTGGAGTTGCAGCTCTTGAAAACATTTTTGCTGCTTGGTAGTGTAAACAAGATGTATTAATTGGTATATTTTGTGACCTATCAAAGGGTTTTGACTACGTTGGTCCAACCAAACTTTTATATAAACTCAAGCATTATGGAGTTTCTGAAGAAGCAATTAGATTTATTGAGTCTTATTTATTCAAAAATAGTAGATACTATTGTGTAAATGAATAATCAAAATTGGTGAATGCATCGATTTCACTATATTTTGTACTAGAATCTAGATTGCAGTGGGATCCACATATTGAGTCCTTGGCAAACAGACTTGATGATGAAACGGCAAGATTGATTTACTTTGGTTGTTTTCACAGTGTCATGTCGTGGAATACCACTATGGGGATCGTCTGCTAGTATAGAGGGTATTTTTATACTTCAAAAAGAGCGGTTCGCGCTATTTATAATTTACGAGCAGGGACAGTGAATTTATGAAAATTTGATTTATGTTTATAAAATATTATAATACATTTGATACCAATTTCCAAAAAAATCCCATTTATGTATAAGGGATAAAGGTAAACTTACCGTTCCAACAATTAAAAAAAAAACTATTATAATGGTTACTTATTATGAACTCAACGATTATTTGAGTGATGCTAATGCCTTGTGTTAATATGTAGATATTATTCGTTATAATGTATGTAACTATTTATTTGCCTATACAAATGTTGCTGTGTATGGTATCGACATGGTGTTTTGTATATGCCTGTACATTCCTGCTAGAGCTAATAGGTTTCTTGCGCCCATTTTTTTCTTGTCAGCTAGGGGATGTCCAGAATGGGTGGTTTCGGATAAATATTGGCAGAGAAACAGTCGACTCTGGTTCATTGGACAGAGGGATTTGTCATGCTATTTTGATAATTATATTCCGCTGATTCGACGATATAAAATAATATTTTAGGATATCAAATAATTTTAATCATGGAGTACCTACCAATGACAATTCTGTAATAATTCATTATTGGCAGTCTTATAATTATGTACCTATGCTCAGTAATGACTAGTATTATCTACCGTATAATAATGTCCAAGAAAGGACAAACTATTTTGTCGTAATCATCTAAAACTAGCTTTACTTTACGCGGCTTCGCCCGCATTGTTTTTGTTTTCCCGTGACAGTTTTGTATTTTCCCGTAGGAAACATGGTTTTGTGGCCTATGTTAATCAGGGTCAATCAATGTAGTATTCTAATGGTGAAAGACATTTGAAATCGGTCCAGTAGTTTTTGAGTTTGTTCACTACATGCATACATACAAATCTTTCCTCTTTATAATAATAGTGTAGATTAGGATAGGAGAGTTAATCATGCTTAGTTAGATTATTAATATCGATTTTTTCTTTAAGTCTAGATTGGGGAATTATTTTGTAGGAGAAAATTAAATAGCCTCTGAGATTTTTCACCTTTTAATTTATTGTCTCATTTTAATTAGATTAGAACGACAGTTACAATTATGTATGTGATAAAAAGATATCGTGTGGACACGTCTAACGTTCGAATGGCCGAGACGGGTCGGAATGGGGTCATTCCGAAATCAGGAAGGCCGTCTGTTAGGGAACTTGCAAATGGCAACTTTTAGTTCTCACCGGCCGGCGCCGCGGGTGGCGCTGGCAGTCAGAAACTTAGTCTGCTGCTTGAGATATATTCTCTCTAATCTGTGATTTCGTGATTCGAACGTTTGACGGTTAGGGCATTGAGTTTTGAAAACCAGTGAACTGCTGTGAGTGCTGTGACCATTTGTTTACGTTTAAGTTTCTTCACTTACGGAATCGTATTAAATAATTATTAATTATGGTTAGGCAGAGAGAGGAGCCGGGGTGGTGAAGGTGAATGTTAATGCATTATAAAGTAGCTACTTAAACCTGCACCTGGGTCATAAGCCCCAGGCACCGCTCTTGGCTCTCTTCTCTGCAACGCGATAGACCGAGCACCCGCGTGGAATGCTAAGTTATCGTCTCTCCTTGGGATTAACCTAACAACTGTTTTACCCCCCTTGTACGGGATGTACACTTATAGAAAAGGATGGTAGATTGAAAGTCACGCGTAAGGTTAACAAATAGTAAGTTATTTATTGCTACAATTACACTAATACTTTTAACTAGGTAAGTTTATAAAATATACACTAAATTAACTATGGTAAGGAAATGGTAAAACGATGGTTAAAATGGTATGGTAAAATATGGTATGGTATTATGCACGATTGGTTTGGTGATCGGCCAAATACTGACTTAAATAACAATAAGTAGGTACGTCACGTGTATCAAGCACGCGGCGCCGGCGCAGCGACCGAATTCGCTGACGCAACCTTTACCTAATTGCTAAGTATTTATAATGTACGGTTAAGGACCGTACATGCTCCCGAGCGAGAAAAAATGATGAGGCTGATAAAACTGATCTATATTATTATGTGGTAATGGTTAGAAATTTTAATGGGTGCAAGAGTTAGGGATGGGGTGATTTACAAGGTGATTCAACAATGGTATTAAAATTAGCTAGATCTATGGAAATGAGCACGAAAATTGGGCACTGGCGGCAGTGACCTTCCGACCCGCGCATAGCGTGAATCTTGTTTTTTATCACCACTAGGTCCCTTGGACCTAATTTCACTAACACTGGGCCTTTCAGGAATTATTTCACTTACACTAGGCCCTTGAACACTACTTGTCGACCCCCTCCGTAGAGGTAAGCCCTGGCACCAGGCAACCCTCCAGGGGGCACAATCGGGGAATGGCCAACGCCGATCCCGATTGTGTCCCCACGGAGGTCTAAGTATTTTTTAAAAAAAAAAAAAAAAAGGCCCTTGAACACTAACATTATTGCACTGACCACTATTAGGAAATCGCTCTTTAACACTGACACACTGAACACTTGCACTATACGTAGCGTCGATGTCGCCGCGCGAGGAGGCGCGCGCGCGCCGCGCACGCCTGGAGGCGCGCAGGCGGCGCCACGCCCACGCCAGCCCGCACGCCGCAGCAGCTGCCACTAGGATGTATATCACTACGTAGTGGTGTACGTCGTGGTATGAAATTATATCTGCTACACCTTCTTGAGATTTCATCTCATTAATTTTATTTCCGAGAACTCTCAGATCTTTCTGTAGACCTCTGGTTTCAAAATCTATTGTACTATTCGGCACAATGGGCATGGACACATTAATAATATTGTTGATCGGTGGAATGGTATATGTCATAATATTAGGATGGACGTCGATGGCGTTTGTAGACCTCTGGTTTCAAAATCTATTGTACTATTCGGCACAATGGGCATGGACACATTAATAATATTGTTGATCGGTGGAATGGTATATGTCATAATATTAGGATGGACGTCGATGGCGTTCGTTAACTGCTTATGTGATTCTATGGTAAATGAATCACCCTTGACAGTGCAGTCTTCTTCGAGAATAATCACACCGACATTACTAAGTAGCTCACTCGCAATCATATCGCCGCAAATAATTCTTACAGTACATTGACTGCAACAGGTGTATAAGTATGAGTTGATCTTCTGTAATTGTGTCCATAAATGATTGCAAGGCGCAACTTCAGTTTTACAGTAATTACTGGTCACATCTTTTTCACATAGGCTTTGATCTGACTTAAATTGATATAAAGGTGAGGTCAATGGGCATAAATGTACTTCTGTGTTGAACATAGTACAACCTTGCAGGCTGGTTGCAGACATAGGCAAATATAAATCTTTTTGTAAATTGATAGCTACATGGCTGGCAATAGGCAAAAGGGTGACCATGTGATCGTCGCTCTTTTTAGGAATTGGTATAATTTTGTATATATCATACAAGTCTCTACTAACCAGCGGGATCTTTATCTCAAATAATAAATATTCTTTGGTAATTCTTGCTCTGACCTTCAATAAATGGTAAATCTTAGGTAACTGTTGTTGTATGTTATCTACTGGTAAGGATAACTCTTTCGATATGTGTCCAGCGATGAGATGTAATTCTTGAATGAGTTGTTCTGGTTTTATTAAATGGATGTTAAAATTCCCATAGTAAATATTGGTAATAGTATCAAGTAACGTATCTTGAATATATCTTAAATTATTCAAGATATTTTGGGCAATAATCGCTGACAATGAAAACTCATTCATATTGACTGCGAAATTTATTTCTGTTTGCAATCCATTTGCGGCTTTTTCCAAACTAATTAAATGTTGGTTAAATGTTTTATATTGCTGGTCCATTGCATTTTTGGCTCTCTTCAATAAATTATACTCAGCTTCTATCACCGAGGTTTGGTTTCGCCACAGATTTTCAAGGTGTTTTTCATTCATGCGGATTAGGTTTATATCCTTGGTATATTTTTGAGCAAAATCTTCGTCCAAGATTCCAAATAAACTATGAGCAATAGAGCCAATGCCATTAATAAGTCCTCGGCGATGACGGCTGTGAGGTGTCTGCTGTCCAAGCAACATTTCATTGTAGTAATTGTATTCTTTATACACTTGACCCAATTGTAATAAAATGATGTCGCATTGTGTTTTTGTTTTGAAACCTGAACACATAATTCTAAGGTGATCTATGTATTTGTTAACGCAATTCTGTACCTTGCCAGTATGGATTTAGGTCGTAGTATACGATAAGATTCCACTCATCGCGAATTAAATACATAGTAGATATCTTGTCTAGATAGAACATACTTTGGTTATTACTCAAGGGTTGAATGTGGTATGTAGCGGTGACTGGTGTAAATATAAACGTAAACAATAACACAAATAACAATGTAAAATAACTCATGAATGAATTGGTTTTAATTTTCGTCTTCGAGCTTCTTCGTTGCTGATGTGGTGTCATCTGGTCCTGGTTGTTACTGACTGGTAAAATTGAGAGCTTTGTGATGGGTCGCTTCATAGTACCATTTTTGGTTTTAAGGGTAACTACTCTTACGTAACCATCATTGCCAGTGTGAAGCTCGACCACTCTACCTAGGGCCCACTTGCCCGCTGGCAAAATGCTGTCATGAATTATAACAACGTCATTGACTTTAATATTTTCTTTTGGTTCACGCCACCTTGATCGAACTGAGAGCTGGGTGAGATATTCTTTTTGCCAGCGTTTCCAGATATCGCTGAAGATTTTTTGTGTTAATTGCCATCTGGTTCTCTCGTCTCTTTCGGTTTCATATATGGTTAAAGTAGGTCCGCCTGACAAAAAATGAGATGGGGTAAGGTAATTCAAATCTTCGGGGTCTTCAGTCATAGGGCAGAGGGGTCGGGTGTTTAAGCATGCCTCTATTTGTGTGAGGATGGTGGTAAATTCCTCGAAATTGAGTCTTTGCTCACCAACAACTCTTTTTAAGTGGTACTTGAGACTCTTGACGGCCGCTTCCCATAGACCTCCGGCTGTCGGCCACGATGGTGCGTTGAAGTGCCAGTTGATACCCATCTCTGAAACTTCTGTCATGAACTCTTCATTAAAGGTCGATTTCAATTTCTCGAACTCCTGGTTTAATACTCTGCTCGCACCAACGAAATTGGTTCCGTTATCCGAAGAAATGTTGCCTGGGGTGCCTCTTCTAGCAATCATCCTTCGCAATGCAGCAAGAAAAGAGGAAGTGCTCAGGTCAGATACAAGTTCTAAGTGTACGGCCTTGGTTGCCATACCATACAAATAAAAACTGCCACGTACCCTTTGGTGGTTTTATTTCCACGACCCTTATTTGCCTTTATTAAAACACTACCGGTAAAGTCGACACCAATATTGTGGAATGGTCTTGATGGATTACTTCTAGCTGCTGGTAAATCTCCCATTAATTGTTGGTTTTTATCGGGACTATTTTTTCTGCATATCACACATAAACGAATCTGCTTTTTTGTGGCTCGAGTCCCACCAATAATCCAATATTTTTGTCGTAACAGAGATAATGTCAACCTAGCTCCCCCGTGAAGACATTGAGTATGGGCCTGGTTTATTAATAATTCGGTTAATCTGTGGTGATGTGGTATTATAATTGGATGTTTCATGGCTTCAGGAATGTACGCATTTTCAAGGCGGCCCCCGACTCTGAGCAGTCCGTTTTCATCGAGAAAGGGATGTAATTGGTGTAAGTGACTATCTCTGTGGTAAGTATTATTATTTTTCAACCTTAATATACACTCCTTGAACTCTTTTTCTTGAACATGTTTAATAATTTTATTTCTAGCATAATTTAATTCGTCTACTCTTAGATATGGTTTTTTGTTGTGATTGCGCAATCGCATTACCCATGCAAGAATACGAACGGCTCGAGTGAATGTACTGTGTTTGGTAAGTAAATCATGTATAATATTACAATTAGATTGCGATCTAGTTATTAAATTAATGTTATTATTTACATGGCATTGTTTTATTTCTAGGTCCGTGGTATATAACTGGTTCGATTCCTGATTAGTATTGGTGTTATATGAGGATAGCCAGTTTGGTCCCTGCCACCATAAGGGATGATGGTTCAATTGTGTGGCAGTGAGGCCGCGACTGGCACAATCTGCAGGATTTTCCTCAGATTTTACATAACGCCAACAGGTTGGTGGCATAAAATCTGTAATATCTCGTACTCTGTTCGCAACAAATGGTTTCCAGCGGCTTGTTTCACCATGGATCCACCCAAGGACAACCTTAGAGTCAGTCCACCCATACAGTCTGGTTTCATAATCTGGTAAGTTTTGTTTAACCTTTTTCATTAGTTTAATTAATAAATGAGCGCCGCAAAGTTCTAATTTTGGTAATGTGATATGTCTACTCGATGGTACTAATCTAGCCTTACCTACGACTAATACTACCGATGTGGTTTTGCCTTTATTTATCTTACAGTAGATAACTGATGCGTATGCTTTTGCAGAAGCATCGCAGAACCCGTGCAACTCTATAATGGTATCCTTTTGAATGCCGAGCCATCTTGGTATTTGTAACTGGTTTATTTTGTGCAAATCTGACCTTATTTTTTCCCAATCTTTACGGATATGATTTGGTAATTCATCATCCCAGTTCATATTATATTGCCAAACAGATTGAAACAAGATTTTTAATTTTGTGGTAAATGGTGATAACCAGCCCAAAGGATCAAAAATTTTGGAAATGTCCGATAAAAGACTTCTTTTTGTGTTATTGGCAGAAGTGGACTCGATCTCATGTTTAAATGAGAAATAATCTTCAGCTGGATTCCAACGAAGGCCCAGGGTTTTGGTATGCTCTTGCTGCTTAAAGACAAAGTGCTCCTGGTTTTCTTCATGGTCAGGTATCAATTCTTGTGCGTTCGACTTCCATTTGCGTAAATTGAAGCCTCCAGATTTTAATAGTTTTAAAAGATCCGACTGTAACGCTTTCCCTTCTGGTATGTCGTGAGAGCCATGTAATAGATCGTCCATAAAAAATGACTCAGCAATGACCTTGGGAGCTTCGGATGTCGGATAGTTCGAAAGTTCGTCGGCCGCCAATTGTCTTAGCGTCATCATTGCTAAGAAGGGCGCCGCACGCGTACCGTAGGTGACCGTGGTAAGCTGGTATTCCTGAAGTGCCCCTATGCCGTCCAGTGCGTCCCGCCAGATGATCTTCTGGTATTTTTGATCGCTCTCCTGAACTATAATCTGCCGAAACATTTTCTCGATGTCAGCGGTAAAAGCATATTTATATTGACGCCATTTCAAGATTAAGGACTGTAGGTCCTGTTGTAAGTTAGGGCCTATTCCCATAAGGTCGTTTAAACTGTAGCCTGTTGATGTTTTGGCGGACGCGTTAAAGACGACTCTAAGTGCAGTGGTTGTTGATTCAGAACGCAGTACACAATGATGTGGTAAATAACATTGCAGTGTCTCGTTACGAGCAGTGGGCGCCGGAATCATGTGACCTAGATCGCGATATTCATTAATAAATAAAGCGTAATCTTTTGCAATTTGTTTATTTTTTGAAAATTTTCTTTCTAATTGCCGAAACTGTGCAATGGCCATTGGTTTTGACTTGCCGAGATTATTTTCAAAATTGGATTTGAAGGGGAGTTTCACATGATATCTTCCCTCAGAATCCCTGATGGTAGTCTCGTGGTAATATTTAATGCAATGGTCATCTGACTCATTCATGCTGGTTGGTTGGGTAATATCTTCGACCTCCCAAAATTTCTGCAACTCGTCGATCTGGTTAATAACTACGTTACATTGAAATGTCTGGTGAGTGTTACCACACAAGATCCACCCTAATAGTGTCTCCTGTGCCACTGGTGATGACGAGCCAATTTTGATGATGCCATTCATTATAATTGAGGAATAGACGTCAGCCCCCAATAAAATGTCGATTTCCCTACTACGATAGAATTCGGGGTCGGCAAGGGAAATGTTGTCTAAGTACTGCCATGATGGTTTTTCAAAGGACTGGTTTGGTAATTTATTTATTAAATTTTTCATAATATAGGCATCGGTTTTCATACTAAAATCGTTATGTAGTGAAGATATTTGGATTTTAATGACTCCTTTACAATTGCTCTCTTTGGTCCCCACTCCAAAAATCATCCCTTTACAACGTTTGCGCGGTATCCCTAGCTGCTGCGCGGCATTTTCTGTTATTAACGATGTTTGGGAACCCTGGTCAATTAGCGCCCTCATGGTGAAGAGTGACCCGTCTGCTGCTTGAACATCGATCATTGCAGTGGCTAACAAAGTTTCTCCCATCATTTCGTTCGACACGTGACATGATTTTTGGTTATTTGTACGAGTAGGTAGCGATGTACTTGACATTGAATTATCCCCCGACCTTGCGAACATGTCATGAATAAGAGTATTATGTTTCCGATTGCAGAAGCGACACGTTTTGCTAGACAAGCAGTCTTTTCCGTGGTGATCAATTAAGCAATTGTTGCATAAATTAAATTTAGTAATAGTTTTTTGTTTTATTTCTGGCTTCGCTTCACGGAATGTCTTGCAATAAAACACCGCATGTTTTTCGTTGCAATGTGGGCATCTAGGATTTTCTATGTGAAATGTTTTAAATGATGTTGATGGTTTAGCTATAGGTTTTTTTAAACTGGTGGTTAAATTGATGGGGTTGGTAATTCTTTTTAAAATGAGTA
Organism: Schoenobius gigantellus; assembly: GCA_963935595.1. Taxonomy (NCBI): domain Eukaryota; kingdom Metazoa; phylum Arthropoda; class Insecta; order Lepidoptera; family Crambidae; genus Schoenobius; species Schoenobius gigantellus. The sequence goes on along the minus strand of OZ012542.1, from coordinate 51,229,689 downwards.
TCGTCTTGGTTGGTGGATTTGTATTGCTCATTTTTACGGCGAAACGATTCTAGGGACGTAAATTTTGTTTCCAAGAAGGAAAGAAATTCTGGAATGGTTGGTAGATCCCTTGGGTTTTTTAATGTTTGAATATATTCGTTATGCGACTCAACATCGAGTTTCTGCGACAAGAGATGAACAATAAGCGGGTCCCAAGTGGAAATATTGACCCCTAATTTTTCAATGGCGTGTAAACACTCATTGGTAGTATCATGCAACCTCTTAATCATGGTAGAACTTTGAGACTGCATATTTGGTACGCTCAAAAGATTGTTTATATGGGACGTGAAAATCAATTTTTTATTATTATACCTATGGTTTAAAATATCCCAAGAAATTTGGTAGTTATCCGAGCTGATATTTAAGTGCTGGATAAGTTTTTCAGCTTCACCCCTTAATTTACTTTTAAGGAATTGAAGCTTTTGCGCATTAGATAACGACGGATTTCTATGTATAGCCTCCTGAAAAAGGTCTTTAAACGAAGCCCACTGCTGGTAGTTGCCATTAAAAACTGGTATGTCCATTTGGGGTGTGGACTTCTCTCGATGCGAAACTGACCACATTTTCGTATTGATTGCCTTTTTCGTGCTGGTATACGCTTGCTCGTACTTCACGTACTCAGCCTCATATGTTGGGTAGTCACCATTCAGCTCACTGTCAATTTCCCAGTGCAGCGAATCTATTATTATCCACCTAAATTGCAGCATAGCTAACGCGTCATCGAACTCCCATTTATCAATAAGCCTATCAACGTCAATATTTGCAATGGTACGTGAGAAAGCCTTAAAATTGCTGGTTTGCTTTCTCATCATGTCATCTAACTTAGTGCTGGTGCCTGCCGACGTCTTTGGTGGAGCGACCGGTGGAGTAATTGTGAATGGCTGGTTTGTTGGTAATGGGGTCGCTGGTTTAAGTAAAGGGGTACTTGGTCTGCTGCCTTCTTGTTGGTAACTAAGAAGCATTTGCCTAGCCTGGTTATAGAAATCTTTGGTACGATCATATTCACCGCCTGTAAAATAAGCATTATTTTGATCTCCGCTACTACACAATTGCAGGTGATTGTTATAAAATTCTTGCCAGTATGAATCTAGCATGTCCAACCTCCTCTTAATGCAGTCTGGTGTTTTGCGCTCACGACTATCTTTCTTAAAATTTTGAACAAGTTTGTCCATGCCCGCCATGATCTGGTTTTGAGTCTCCAACAAACCTTCCATGGTTACTGGAAACGATTAGTCAATTAAAAAGGAAAGATCTTACTTGATATCAACGTCTACGCTGAGAGTGGCTGAGATGAACTCCTGGTTAGCCTTGAACACTCAGGCTGATGTTGTCCTGGACTGGTTTTGCGCAGGACTGGTATCCTCGGAAACTGCTGCTGAAGTGAGGAACCTTTTGCAAGGCTCAAATCCACAACAAAGGTTTGTACTGGACTGCTATTCCACGTGACTGGTTCAGTTCAGGAACTTATCGCCAAAAACAGATCTTCTCACTAACTCTCACTGGTACTTCACAGAGTCACTATTTAACACTCGCGACGAGTTCCTTCTTAGCTCGAAGGACCACTAAAATGTACGGGATGTACACTTATAGAAAAGGATGGTAGATTGAAAGTCACGCGTAAGGTTAACAAATAGTAAGTTATTTATTGCTACAATTACACTAATACTTTTAACTAGGTAAGTTTATAAAATATACACTAAATTAACTATGGTAAGGAAATGGTAAAACGATGGTTAAAATGGTATGGTAAAATATGGTATGGTATTATGCACGATTGGTTTGGTGATCGGCCAAATACTGACTTAAATAACAATAAGTAGGTACGTCACGTGTATCAAGCACGCGGCGCCGGCGCAGCGACCGAATTCGCTGACGCAACCTTTACCTAATTGCTAAGTATTTATAATGTACGGTTAAGGACCGTACACCCCTAAACCTTTACGAAATTAGACAGTGTCTCATTAGATTCAGTATACCTTAATCTATGTTTGTACGTTTTGCTTTTTTTGTAATTCAGAATAATTTAGTCAAAAAAGATAAAAATGCTCAAGGTAGTTTTTAAGTCTAAAATATGGATATTTAGATACTAATAATTTATATTCTGAGCAATATCACTTCAAAATCAAAACGTACAAACCTAGAACTTCATTATATCTACAACATTTCTAAAAATTATGAAAATTGGACTATGTAAAGAGGGAGAAAAGCGTTATCGCTTTTTGTATGAAAATTTACAGCTTCACAATCCTCTTAAAGTATTATGTTGGAAACGAAAAAGCATGAAAGCTATGTAAAGTATAATTTACATTAATTTCTAAGATGACGTTGGTACCAAGAATCAGACTGTAAACCTTGATGGTAAGTGGTTACAGTCACCTATAGTGCACTGTACAGACGGCTTCAGAAGTAGATGGACATTTAGTACCATGTCACACAACTATTGCTTTTATAGTTGTTCATAATTGGTGTGACATGATACTAAATGTTAACCTACTAGCGTAATAGTTGGTGTGACATGGTACTAAAAGGTTTATTTACTTTTGAGGCCGACTGTACATACACGGTAATTTTTCAAGCAGGTGCCAAATTATGTGTGCTTATTCAGATAAGCAAACTGGACGTAAAATTAAGTTTCATTTTTTTCACAGACCAAACTATTTGTGTGGGGGATTTCAAAATTAATGTTACAATTACGAATTTTCAATGACGCCATTACTTTTATATGATTATGCTAACATGGGTAGGTTTCGGCTTGATATGTAGTATATACTAAAAACGTTGTATACAAGCTAAGTTGCCAACTTCGGAGATAAGATGTCAATTCACTGTACCCAGTAATTTCGCTGCCTGTTTTAGCATTAAAGCCGGAACACAGCACTAATGCTTTGCTATGGAAGTACGAGTCTCGCTCTGGTAAATCTGCGGATCTCAATAGAAGGGCACCTACAACCAACCTGCAAAACAACAACAAAAAAACATTTCAGCTTTCCAGTTGTTTATATTTTAACTGACATCAAGAAGGAGGAGGTTCTCAATATTCGAATGTACGAGTATGTTTTTTAAATAGTTCCTTAAGAGTGGTAGGTATTTTAGTAGTTCTATATCGTGTTAAAAGTTGGATTTATGGCGTAAGACATGTAATTATCATTAATGCTTTATTGCTGCGAGTGACACAAATTTCCTAAGCCAATTAGGACGGATTCCACTAAACTGGCAACAAAGTGATTAGTTCCGTTTCGGTCGCAAGCACCCAATCTTGCTCGCAATTATTTATAACTAGCTTTTCGCTCGCGGCTTAGCCTGCGTTATTATTGTTTTCCCGTGTTAATTTATATTATCCCATAGGAAAAATAATTTTGTAGCCTATTTAAGCCCGGATAATAAATTTCAAAGAAATTGGAGCAGATTTTAAATATTTGCCATAAAAACTTTCAACCCCTATTGTGCACCCTAAGGGGGTGAATTCCAATAAACCATGAAACACGTGTTCAACGAAATATTTTTACGAGCATGAATCTCAAGTTTTATCAAAATCGTTGCTTATTTAAAGATTTTTCCAGACAAACTTGCAACCCCTATTTCATCCCTTTAGGGTTAAAATTTTTTAAAATCCCTTCTTGGTGTTCGTCCGCATTTTGAATTAAAACAACTGTCCAAATGTCACGTTTCTACTATTAGCGGTTACGGCTGTGCGTGCGTCTATAGATGGGAACATCTCCTTTTATATATTATATAGATGTTTGATTGTTGGCTTTCGTACAGCAAAGAATACATGTATTTGTTAATAAATCACATATTGTTTTTTCTTTATTTTAACACAGCAAACATACACAGCCGCACACGGGACTCGTGCAAAGACATGATGACATAATTGCAACAAGAACATGAAAATCTGCTATTTAACTACAAAAATTCCGGGTCACTTGCAAAATCTTCGATATCTCCTAAGCTATGAAACTTATGGGTACTAAATAAGTTATATGTGAAATAGTAATTATAATAAAAAAACACTTAATGCTCAAGAAAGAAAACGGTTCATATATTTTGTCTTTCAAATCTATTCCTTATACTCGTATGTATCTACGAGAAATCGAAGTAATTCCAAGTGACCCGGAATTTTTGCTCGTCAGTGTATTACAAGTATTAATCTATAGAAATAAAAATAGATTGCTAAATATGTTACTAAGCGAAAAATTCGAGAACGTGTGAACTGGTTCGGGTATTCTTTTCCAAGTATTTATTGCGTTCCGGAAAATGTTATAATGAATAATAGGAAATAATTCCCGGAAAATAAAAAATACATTTCATTTTTTCAGCGGACTATTCCTAAGTATACGCCAATTTATTCAATCACATATTGAAGTTCAAAGCGGAAATCTGAAATTATCAAAGGTTTTGGTGAGTGACTGACAGAGGTATCAACGTAGACCCCAAAATAGTGGACCTAGAGCCAGTGCCGTAACTATACCACAGATAATATAATACGACTATACCATCTGAGGCCCGTGACAAATTCTTTGGATGGGGGCCCCATCCCAGTCTTTTTGTTTTGAATGTGTTGAAATCTTAATGATTAGTGTGAATTTCTGTATGGTCTTAAGTTGTGCCTCACTTTTATTGATTTTTAGTAGACGTTCATAAAAAAATATTTTTTTAGTACTTAGATAGGTACATTAAAAAAAATAGATTATTTCTGAGCTCGCGGCCTCTTGGGCCGGGACTGTCTCGGGCAAGGGGCCCGTGGCATTTTGCCAGCCTTGCCGCCCCTTTTTTTTTTCGCGGGGAAATGCGCAACCGCACCGTACCCACCGTTGGCTAGACGGCGAGCGTGTGTGGTGCAGAGTGCCAGGCCTACCCACTAAAATCCCTCGGTGTTCTTCCTGCCCTAATGGGCGCGCTAGGTAAGGTCCACATTGCGACTCCACTACCCACGCCGCCCTATAGTTACGCCACTGCCTATAGGCAGCGGCGTAACTATAGGGCGGCGTGGGTAGTGGAATAACTAACGGAGGCTGCGGTACAGGGGTTGATTGGCTTATAGATATATGTAGGCACCCACTAAGCAAGGCTTTTTCAAAATTTCAGCAGGACAAAGAAATCCCCATGCAAAATATAAGGAAACTACAGTATTAAGCTATATTAAATTGCGGACACATGTAGTCAAAAATAAGAAGTTTGAGCAGAACGCCAGTGGGCTTAGCTAGTTTATTATCTAATATATAAAATTCTCGTGTCACAGTTTTTGTTACCAAACTCCTCCGAAACGGCTTGACCGATCTTTATGAAATTTTTTGTGTATATTCAGTAGGTCTGAGAATAGGTCTTAAGCTATTTTTTATTATGGCGAAACGTAAGTTTACGACCTATTCTCAGACCTACTGAATATACACAAAAAATTTCATAAAGATCGGTCATGCCGTTTCGGAGGAGTTCGGTAACAAACACTGTGACACGAGAATTTTATATATTAGATAATCGGTTTCAAAAACACAAAAAAGTCATAAGGGCGTCATTTGAGCGTGCGTCGGTGGCGCTGTGGACCCGGCATTTCCTTCCAATCGGGAGGTCCGGGGCTTGAGACCGCCATGTACCAACTACCAATGTGTTTTTCGTTTTTCGAATTTCATATGTAAGTACATTTGTCTGATGCGGATAGCTAATTAATAGATAGCTTATTAATAATACTACGGACTAATAGATAGCTAATTATATAAGGTATAACATATACTACTTTTTATCAAGATCTTAAAACTATTACTATTCCACGCGGACGACTTCGTCTCGTATAAGTGAAAGTCCCGTCAAAATCGGTCCAGCCGTTCCGGAGAACAAGGAACAAACAGACTAACAGACAGACAGACAATTTTTTTTAAATTGTGTTTTCTTATTGGTACCCGATATACATTCATACTCATTTAGTAAAAACTTGTTATTTTGACATTACAAACAGACACTTCAATTTTATTTATTTGTATAGATGACTATTTGGTGTTTTTAAAAAACGGTTTTATATTTAGTAAAAAATTATTCCAATCTTTTTAGTAAATTTAATTCAAAGCGTATTAGAATTTGATCCAAGGCAAACACCAGAATAACTTAAAATAAACCGTCTTTCGCTCTAAACATTATTGACAAAAATATTCCCAAACTACAACCTACCAGAAACCTTCCATCATCAGCTCAGTAACATGATATGATGACTACCAGATGCAAATAACTGAATAACTTCAGAAAAACATGAAACACGTTGGACGTGCCTATGAAATTTATAAGGGATTTCATCGATTTTACTGGGATCCCATCATCAGATCAAAGTTGGTGACAATGGAACCAACTCAGGAGTATACTCTTTCAATTACAAAAATAATTCTGTAAATCGACTCACAAATGGCGGAGTAATCGGTGAACATACATAAAAAAAGACATGGGAAGATGGAACCTGCCCCTTTTAAAAGTCGGCTAAAATGTATTTGTTTTGAGGTCAACTGAAATAAAATGTACTTACTCAAATATTTTTTGAATAGGTACCTTTTGAACATGTAACTGTCTCAAGTCCGTAAATGGTAAATATCCTAATTCTAAACAACTAAGTTATTGGTCCGGACTCTTGTCTCATCTTGCCCTTAAGGCCGGGATGCATCAGAAGTGGGTCACTCGATCGATATCACGAACTTGAATCTTGGAGTACCTACTTAGGTATGTGTTGTATCATTATGTGTGTACTTGTATACTTCCTACTACAGAATCTATAGAATGAACAAAGAATAAGGTTGTAGTTTATAATTATTATAGAAATAGAAATCTGCGACAATTGGAATTTATTAATTTAACAAATTTTATCAAAATCGACTAAGTATTTTCGGAAATTATCCCGGACAAACATCGTGACACGAGATTTGTATATATACCCTAGCTGTGCCCGCGACTCCGTTCGCGTGGATGTCGGAAAATAGCAACATGTCATACATTTTTTTCTCGTTTTTGCTACATTTTCATTGATGCTCACTTTCTACTATCTGTCGTAGCGTGATGTTAACTAGCCTATAGCCTTCCTCGATAAATGGACTATCCAACACAAACATATTTTTTTAAAATGGAATCAGTAGTTAATGTGATTAGCGCATTTAACCAAACAAACAAACAATCAAGCAAACTCTTCAGTTTTATAATATTTATAGTAATAACTCTAAGTATGGATATAGATAAAAGTATTATTTATGTGTGCTTGCGTTACTAGATTATTTCCATTGCAAAGGCAGAACATACAAGACTGCATCGGAGATTATCAGACACAACAGAGCTCATGATGGCACCAGATTTTTCTGCAAAGAGCAGTGTGGGTTCAGCACTGTATACTTGGGTGCCTTAAGAGAACACGAGAGAAGACATAATAAGGGAGAGGCTAAGGTAATACTAATTAAATTTCAAAATTATCATCATTAAATCACACTGCAAGAAATAGAATAGGTATTCGAAAAATACTTACCTTGGTATAGTTGCAGCAAGACATTCTTGCTCCCGATTATTGATGTTGCTTAAAATACAGATGCCAGCCAAATCTGCCCAATCTAACCTTCAGTAGCCTTTTCATACTAGGGTGAATATACACTATTTGAATTCCAGTGGCCTGTGGACAAATTTAATGAAAAGAAGAAAAAAGTTTTTATATTAGTATAGTTGAATGTTCATGCAATACAGAATATTGTCTATTATTTGGTCTACACAATTAATTCACAATAATTGTTTTATATCAGACATTATTAGTAAAAGAATGTTATAAATGATCCTGTCCCAAGAATTCCTAACTAAGCTAGAGCGCCTCCTTAATAACTGCATACGTTTTATTTTCGGTCTACGTAAATACGACCACATATCCACTTACCGTTCTCAACTTAAATGGTTACCTATCCGTGAGCACAGGAATATTCGGGTATTGTGTACTCTTTTCTCAATTCTTTTTGAACCCAATTCTCCGTCTTATTTGAAAGACAAATTCCAAATGCTCCATTCCACTCATAGTCGCTCCTTGCGTTCTGCAAATAACTTCATATTAAAATTCCCCCCACATCACTCTAACTTCTTGTCTAATTCATTCACTGTAACAGCAGTGCGGCTCTGGAACATGCTTTCGCAAGACATTCACAGTTCTTCTAACAAAGCCAGTTGGAGTACCTACTTAGGTATGTGTTGTATCATTATGTGTGTACTTGTATACTTCCTACTACAGAATCTATAGAATGAACAAAGAATAAGGTTGTAGTTTATAATTATTATAGAAATAGAAATCTGCGACAATTGGAATTTATTAATTTAACAAATTTTATCAAAATCGACTAAGTATTTTCGGAAATTATCCCGGACAAACATCGTGACACGAGATTTGTATATATACCCTAGCTGTGCCCGCGACTCCGTTCGCGTGGATGTCGGAAAATAGCAACATGTCATACATTTTTTTCTCGTTTTTGCTACATTTTCATTGATGCTCACTTTCTACTATCTGTCGTAGCGTGATGTTAACTAGCCTATAGCCTTCCTCGATAAATGGACTATCCAACACAAACATATTTTTTTAAAATGGAATCAGTAGTTAATGTGATTAGCGCATTTAACCAAACAAACAAACAATCAAGCAAACTCTTCAGTTTTATAATATTTATAGTAATAACTCTAAGTATGGATATAGATAAAAGTATTATTTATGTGTGCTTGCGTTACTAGATTATTTCCATTGCAAAGGCAGAACATACAAGACTGCATCGGAGATTATCAGACACAACAGAGCTCATGATGGCACCAGATTTTTCTGCAAAGAGCAGTGTGGGTTCAGCACTGTATACTTGGGTGCCTTAAGAGAACACGAGAGAAGACATAATAAGGGAGAGGCTAAGGTAATACTAATTAAATTTCAAAATTATCATCATTAAATCACACTGCAAGAAATAGAATAGGTATTCGAAAAATACTTACCTTGGTATAGTTGCAGCAAGACATTCTTGCTCCCGATTATTGATGTTGCTTAAAATACAGATGCCAGCCAAATCTGCCCAATCTAACCTTCAGTAGCCTTTTCATACTAGGGTGAATATACACTATTTGAATTCCAGTGGCCTGTGGACAAATTTAATGAAAAGAAGAAAAAAGTTTTTATATTAGTATAGTTGAATGTTCATGCAATACAGAATATTGTCTATTATTTGGTCTACACAATTAATTCACAATAATTGTTTTATATCAGACATTATTAGTAAAAGAATGTTATAAATGATCCTGTCCCAAGAATTCCTAACTAAGCTAGAGCGCCTCCTTAATAACTGCATACGTTTTATTTTCGGTCTACGTAAATACGACCACATATCCACTTACCGTTCTCAACTTAAATGGTTACCTATCCGTGAGCACAGGAATATTCGGGTATTGTGTACTCTTTTCTCAATTCTTTTTGAACCCAATTCTCCGTCTTATTTGAAAGACAAATTCCAAATGCTCCATTCCACTCATAGTCGCTCCTTGCGTTCTGCAAATAACTTCATATTAAAATTCCCCCCACATCACTCTAACTTCTTGTCTAATTCATTCACTGTAACAGCAGTGCGGCTCTGGAACATGCTTTCGCAAGACATTCACAGTTCTTCTAACAAAGCCAGGTTTAAAAAATCTTTGCGTGAACAGTTCCTTAGTTCTTTGGAAGGATGATTATCTCGGTAATATTAGTAGATTATTATATATGTATATACCTATATGTATGTAATGTGTGTATATATATATCTATAGATATATTTGTGTGCGTGTGTGTGTGTGAGAGAGAGTGTGTATGTGTGATTATGTATCTTTATTTTTTATTTTGCCTGTATTAATAATTATTACCTATTACAGTAAATAGTTATAAAGTTTTTTTTTTCGGTTAGTTTTTTTTATGTGTTTCTTGCACCGCCTCAAGATCTTCTACCCTACCTTTACGGTTGACTGGTAGAGAATGCCTTAAGGCATTAAGTCCGCCAATTGTACTGTTTTATTTTGTGCAATAAAGTAATAAATAAATAAATGTATACACCCCTGGCCAGGTCAATGCAAGATTTTTACACTTGTTTGGGCATATTGTTTTAAATATTCATGGGATTATGTTTTGTTAAGCATAATTGTACACTTAAACTAACATTAAAACATATTTTAACAAAAATCCTTATAAGAATAACTATTTTTATTTAAAAAATACCTACCTATTTTTTATTTAGCAGAAGTTTAATGTCACCCTCACCTGTCGTAATTTAAAGTCACAAAATTTGAAGAGAATCTACTAATTATGTTTTTGAACTTCAATATTATGAATAGTATACTATAGTAAAGTTATAAGCAAGCTAACGCTAACTAAAGCTAAGGCTTGAGTGTAACTTAAATAAACTTGCGTCAATCTTTCAGTACACCTCTGTAAAGCGTGTTTGTGCCAATCATTGCTGTAACTCCCCTGGTAAGTACATGTTTTCCTGTTTTATTCTTATGCAATTGTGAATCTGTACAATGTAATGTTTATCATGTCTAAATGTCATGTTGTACTTTAAATTTTGGAAAGACGAACGAATGAAGTTGGTTTTGTGAATTTTGTGTGATTTTGTCACTTCTCGGGCGTCACTCTTCTGGCATTTTATATGCCAGGGGAAATTCGTGCACTCCAGGGGAGTGACGTAATTTTGATTCCTTCATGATTATTATTGAAATGCTTCATTTTATTTGTTCTATTTCCTTGCTTGTCGGCTCTAGTGTTATAACAAATACAAGGAAAAGCAAACAAAGAAGATAGACTACAAAAAAACGTAAAATGTAAGTCAAAAATATGCCAAATTAAAGGATAAAGAAACGCAAAAATATTTTAAAGTAGACGTGGCAAATAAAGAGTATGAGGATCTTGACTGAAAGGAACCAAGGGGTTATGAGCAAAATTTGGAGAGGAAAACTTAATAAAAAACAGAAGAGATTGTTTAAAGCTTTAATGTACTATTATCCAAAATGTCACCTTAGCTGCTAAAAAGCGACCAGAAAAAAAAGTACGAAACAGATGTTAAAGTAAAAATATAGAATTAAACTAATTAATCAAAAAGTACTTAAAAGAAACCAAAGTGCATTATAAACAAAGTTCGAAGACCATCTCGATTGAGCATGGTTGCGATCCTATAATAACAAATACGGTGGTGTAAGCTGTCACTTGAAGAAACTATGAGTGATTGGTTAACAAGCTCCTTGCATTTCTCCAGCAGAAGCTGGACATGAGTCTGGAAGTCAGTGCCATGCAAATCTTTAAGTTCAGCTTCTGCGAGGAGGGCATACGGTTAGCAAAGCAGTTGCTGAAACAGTTTCTAATTGAAACAAACCAGATTGTGTTTCGCCGACGTGATGGGACATAGAAGAGCCTTCAGGACATAATCAACAAAGACAAAGAACCTCGTGAATGTGACCAGCCTATTGAAGGACATCATTATCCAAAAGCAGATGTGATGCGGAAGTTTGAGGTAACAGAATACGGTGAGTGAGTTGCGCAAGGAGGTTGATAGTTTGCGCTTGTCACTGGCCGTTGTATCTGGGTCATCATGCGATCTTTACTAACATTGCCAGATATAAATAACTACCAGTGGGAGACAACTGTGCCGGTATCTATATCTAACTTATTTTTGCTGCCAAGCAGCGGTGCTTGCATTACTATTCCTAGTTTGAAGGGTCAGAGAGGCAGTGAAGTAACTAGGTACTGTGAGTTGACATCTTATGTCACAAGTTAGCCACGTATATTTGGGTCCTTGTGGAGGTCATAGATTTGCAAATCTCACAGGAACCACAAATGTACTATAGGCGATTTAGCCACTACGAGTACCATCAGATAGGCAGCCTGCTTGTTTGCTAACTTAGTTGTATAAAATATGAAAGAAAACAGAGTATTCTAAGAGTTTCCATTTCCATGTATTTGAAGAAGTTACTGTTGATTGTTTAGAATATAAGAAAAAAATGTGCTAAAACAGATAGTTTCAAGAAGTTAATGCTATACAAATTTCATTTTGTTCTTTTAAACTTAAAAACGTAAGTTTTTATATACTTTTAAATTAGCTCAGTTTATTCCTTTTGATAGCTTTAAAATTTATAGGTTTATCATTATTTATAAACTATTCGTTTAGTTATTAGGAAATTTCCTCAATTTTCTTACATTTTAGAAGTTTTCTTCTGCCATTCTTATGGCCATTTTCACCAACCTCTTCTTAGCTTAGGTGACTCTTAGGTAGCATGTCACATTCTTTTCATTAAAGACAAAAAGTGACAGCATTCGTCTTAGGGGACTCCTTTTTTTTTTTTTTTACAAGAGAGAAAATACAGTCTTTAAGGTATTCGACAAGGGAATTGAGCTGACTAGGCCACCCCTTGGATATGCAGGACTCGGGTAGAAGACCCACTACCGGCTAAAAACTCTCTAGATACTTATACCTCCGTGGGGACACAATCGGGATCGGCGTTGGCCATTCCCCGATTGTGCCCCCTGGAGGGTTGCCTGGTGCCAGGGCTTACCTCTACGGAGGGGGTCGACAAGTATCTTGAGAAATTCGACCCCCCCAGACAGCCAAGCTAGGGGTGAAAAGTATCTCTCGGCCGGTGGTCATCCGGCCGAGCCATTTCAACCGCCAGCTTGCTAGGGGAGCTGGCGCGCGTTGAGGAACGCACGCCTCCTCCTCCCCAACCGCCTGCGCCGGAGCGGTGCGGCGAGAGGGTCATTCTCTCGCGCCCGCTCCGCAGCCTCCTTCTGCGAGATAACGTCCTCGCAGAAGGAGGCGACAGCCTCCCACGCCGCCGCGCTGGTCAGCATCTCCCGACTCCTAAGCTAAGTTATGGTTGGTGAAATCGACCATTAATGTCTTTGGATATTTAATCAATCATTGAAATCCTAATAATGTAATTCTTAACATAATTACATCTGTTTAAATTTCAAATGAGCCCTATAAATAATAATGTTATAGCAAGAATTAGTGCTGTTTTGCTTACATTTTAAAACTTTTTAGACTGACTGTATTCTATTCATTAAAAATATGCTAAAAGGTATAATTCATGTATTTTATTTAATATTTATTCACTTTTCTATACTAATAATTATTAATAGCTTGTCACTTCCCTGCCTTAATTTGTAAATATCCTCTGGCCTTTATCATTACAGTTACAAAAGTAACGTCAAGTAGTTAAATTATAAATATTAAATGAAATAGATTATTTCTCCTTTGGGGACACAAAAAAATCAAATACCATATACTTAGTCACTAACACTAACAGAAATGGGGAAACAAGTTTGTGCTATATAATACATTTTACCGGAAATAGGCTTGTAATTTAATAATAAATTATTATTATACTGTAATTTGTTTTGCTATTTTCTTTAAATAGTCCAAATATTATTTTAACCCTCAACCACTGACGTACGTATGTGGTACGTCGACAAAACGGTTTTCATTAAAAACTACAATTTGTGCGGGAACTTTTTAGTTTCCTAGTTGCCAGTGAGGAGTGCGGGGTGGAGGAGAACGAACGCGTGGCACGTGTTTAGATTAGACACGTAATTTTGACGACCTGACGTAGCGTCAGTGTTAGTGTGACATTTTTATTTTTTTGTTTTGTTTGTTTATCGATAAAATGAAATCGCGGACGCAGTAAAAGTCTAACTCTTATTCCGGGCCATCTACAAGTAGAAAAAGACATCGAAACATTATCGATAACTAAGCAATCATCCAATTTTTACTTTTAAAATCCGATGAATCGTCGGCGGATAAAACGACTGATTTTATCCAGTCTGACTGCGATTTTCTTTAGAGGAAGATTTTTTTTATACAACAGTAACAGTCGCCTATTTTATAGTACATGTAGTTCGCGTGAGGTTCGCAACAAAACTCAGAACCCCACAAGAAACACAGTCTACGTTGCCAACTTGTGACATAAAATGTACAGTACACAGCACTAACTTTTCTGAAGACCAAGTCCCGATGTCACATTTTTCTACCCTAACTGATTTGGAAGAAAAGGGAAGTGACGTCCACGTGAGCAATTGTCAGATGGACCCGGTTGTTGTGAGTGATGTGTTGCAAAATCGCGGAACTTATTATTATGTCAAAAGGCGTGGCATGAAGTGTTCTGCAAAAGGACTTTAAAGAACCACTCGTACGAAATTCAGATGTTTGAGCTAATGAAGAATTGCTATATGGGTTTTAAGTTGAAACAACCCAAAACTCGCTACGGTTGTCATGCATGCGGTAAACCGGTTTGCTTGCAGTGCTCTAAACCAACCTATTGTAACTGCCGGTAAAAGTGCTTTAAGTTGATATTTTTGCGACTGTAATTTTATTTTTCAATTTAAACATTTCTTAGTACGTAAGTAAAAACAAAATGAAAGTTCCTATTTTTGTGTAATTTTTTTAAAGAAGTCTATGTTAGTTTTGTTACCTTTGAGGTTATTGATTCGCAAATATCTTTTATTACTATTTTCTGTTTTTATTACATCCCTACTTTCGATTTAATATGCTTAACTAAATTGAAAACAATAATCACAAAATTTACTGCACAAAAATACACTAGAGGTCTTTAAAAATACAGATGTATGTCATACGTATGGTACGTCAGTAGTAGTGTAACAAAATAATACGTCAGTAGTTAAGGGTTAAAAATATGATACATAATTAGAGTGTACTTGACTCCAAATTATGCATTGTATCCTTCATGAAACGAAACCACGAGGCGATTACAAGACTTTTTAAAACATTATACATATTCAGATTGAATGAAATCAGGTGGTATCAATTCGAGGTTTGGATAACCCTACAATATCTTAATTAATTATTCACAAATATAGGTATTGAATACATACAATTACAGATATTTTATATTATTACTCTAATAACTAACCTTTTCAATGTGAACCTATTGCTATAAAATAAATACAGTAATTGTTTTTACAATCAATATTTTGATAACTCCAGAAACTAGTAAGTTTAAAACTTCGAAAACATGTTTGAACTAAATAAATAAACAAGATATTATTAACAAAAGCTTAAAATAGCTTAAAAATAATGATACTTATTTAATATTTTTCATTATTACCCTTCATTAAATTCTAAAACATAGCACATGCAATGCAACAGCGAATATGTATATTCACATGACAGAGTTTCTCCTGAGTTTGACTCTAAAGCTTAACATGTTGTTGCCTGGACATGATCCCTTTGTTTGATCATTCCTTTGTAATTGGAATAAAACTTTTTAATGGCTGCAATTTTCCAGTACAAGTGCGAAAAATGCGACAAAGGCTTTCACGTGAAGACATGGTACGACCAGCATCAGAACATCCACGCGGGCTTAAAGCCATTCGTCTGTGATATCTGCGGCGTTGCTTTCCACATGGATAGGTGAGTTCATCACTAGCAATGTTTTTAAAAATTGAAAATTCATAATTCTTTCTCGAATAGTTATCTCATTCACTAACATGGTCGATACAAGTCAGCAGATCGGGATGAGATGCGACATTTTTTTGCATCTTACCCTTGGCGGCAAGCGTGCTTTGTATCTGAGGACCCTACGATCTGCACTGACATAAGGTGATACGGCAAGCTATGGAGTACTTCATTCCTTATTCTGACGTAACCACCGAACGTTTCGCCCGTCCCTGGTATAATGCCGACTGCGCAAAGGCTGATGCCCTTAGGCCTCGTTTACGGAGACGCGGGGCGTCGCGCGTCGCGTGTGGCGTGGCGTCTCGCGGCGCGTCCGACGTTTTTTCTGTTTACGGTGGGGCGGCGCGTGAAGCAGCACTCATAATCGCACGCGCACGCACGCATAATATACGATGTTGTTCATAGAGGCGCGAGACGGGAAGCGTGGCGGCGCCCGCCGCGAAGCCCGCCGCGTCACCCGCGGCTCGTGTAGCGAAGCACGCGGCGAGCATCGCTTCATCGAGAATTGTCGCTGCGTGCGCCGCCGCGATAAACGCCGCATCGCCAGCCGCGGGCTCGGCCGTAAAAAACGCGCCATTTCAAGCAAAGGCGTGTAAAATCGCTTCTCCGTAAACGCACTCATACAACGCCATGTTTGAATTCTGTGTGGGCCGCGCTGCGGGCCGCGCCGCGCAACGCCCCGCGTCTCCGTAAACCAGGCCTTAAATAGTCTTCATATCAGGAATGGGCTGCCGCGCGAAGTAGAAAACTTGCCGACCTCGGAGCCAAGAAGAAAGCTTTTAATAAAGCCGCCAAGTCCTGCAAAAAAGCACAGAAGGCTCGCCTCGACCACATTGGTCGTATTGGGGCCAGACTCTCATCATACCCATCGGGGAATAGAGCCTTTTGGTCCCTTGCCAAATCGGTCGAGACGAACTTCTACCGGCCATCAATACCGCCCCTTCAGAAGCCTGATGGATCACTGGCTCACACCGCTAAGGATAAGGCAAATCTATTTGCCTCTCTTTTTGCGGAAAACTCGCACCTAGACCCCACAAGCCAACCTCCACCCACATTACCCTCAAGCAGTTCCGCAATGCCGGAGATTCGCATCCACCAGAAGGAGGTTCTTCTATCGCTGAGGGGTCTGAATGTGAACAAAACTAGTGGCCCAGATGGAATTCCTGCGGTAGTCCTTAAAACTTGTGCTCCCGAGTTGTCTCCTGTTCTCACACGCCTATACCGTCTCTCTCTGAGCACCGGTCTAGTTCCAAGATCTTGGAAGCTTGCTAATGTGCAGCCAGTACCCAAAAAGGGAAGTCGTGCTGACCTATCACATTACAGGCTAATAGCTATCAGCTCCATCCTATGTAAGAGTATGGAGCGTGTACTGAATGCTCGTCTTATTGGCTACCTAGAAGGTAACGACCTCCTCAGTGACCGACAGTACGGTTTTCGGCCAAGACGGTCAACCGGGGACCTTCTGGTGTATGCCACACACCTCTCTGGAGCGAAGCCATTGAGAGGTACGGTGAAGCTCTCGCGGTTTCACTGGACATCTGAAAGGCATTTGATAAGGTCTGGCACGACGGCTTGCTTAGCAAGCTTCCTTCATATGGACTACCCCCAAACCTTTGCTCATGGATATCCGATTTCCTGAGGAACAGATCGATTCGGGTAGTCATTGATGGCTGCTCGTCTGATCCCTTGGCTGTCGATTCCGGAGTCCCCCAGGGATCGGTCCTCTCTGCAACACTTTTTCTGCTACACATCAACGTCTGTTGAGACCCGGTATCTTTGGGTACGCAGACGATAGCACAGTTGCAGAGAGATATACGTCCGATGCTAAGACTGGGAAGACCGAAATTGAGCTGCTCAGAGCGAACATGGTGGAACGCGTGAACTCGACCCTGTAAAAAGTTTCGGATTGGGGGGAAGTTAACAGAGTCGAGTTAAATGCCTCCAAGACCCAAGCGTGTCTTTTTAGCTCCAAGCGGAACCCGTTCAACTTGGTTCCCACATTCCGAAGTGTACCCTTGCCTTTAGCGGACCATTTAAGCCTACTGGGCATCGACCTCTCACCGAACCTCAACTTTGGGCGTTCTATTGAGGCGAAGGCGGCTACTGCAGCTAAAAAGCTTGGCATACTCTCGAAGGTTAGGCGGTATTTCACGCCGGGGCAGCTTCTTACACTTTATCAAGCACAGGTCCGGTCGTGCATGGAATACTGCAGCCACCTTTGGGACGGCTCTGCTAAGTACCAGCTATCTGCCCTTGACTCGGTGGAACGCCGGGCGATGAGGTTGATCGGTGAAGACACTCTGAAAATTTCAAATTTCCGGAGTCTTGAACACGCGCAGTGGCCCGTTTATCGGTTTTTTACAGGTTACATTTCGGAGAGTGTTCCCAAGAGCTGTTTGATCTTATTCCACCATCTCCCTTTTACTACCGAGGCACCCGGAGAACGGCAAAGACCCACCCCTACGTAGTAGAAATTCCGCTGCTCCGCACGAAACGTTTCGCTTCCACTTTTTTAATGCGTACTGCAAAGGAATGGAATTCTTTGCCGTCCTCTGTATTCCCACCTCATTACAACCCGGGACTTTTCAGGACTAGAGTGAGTCGGCACCTAATGAGTAGGCACGCTCCACCTTAGTCCCCACCTTTGCTTAACATCAGGCAAGATGAGGACAAGTGTCTACCCATAATCTATAAAAAAATCCTTTATTAAAACATACTATTTGAAATTGTCCTAGATTTATTAATTAGGACAAATAACAATATTGAGGAACTATTAATTTATAAGTACTTTTCTAATATTATAAAACTGAAGTTTGTTTGTTTGTTTGGTTCAATGCACTTTTCTCAGGAACTACTGATTCGCATTGAAAAATTCTTTTTGTGTTGGATTGTCCATTTATCGAGTAAGGCTAGGCTATATAACATCACGATGTAGTTATTTTTCGACATCCACGCAAACGAAGTCGCGGGCACAGCTAGTTAATTAAAAATTTATTCAAATCAAATAATAATTTTTAAATTGATATTTTAAATTCGACGCGAAATAGCTCATCCACCAGTAGCCGCCATAATTATGACGTCAGTTGTCGTCGTTTAAAATTCCTTCTATTTCTAGTAGAATACTGTTATTACACTGAGAAAACTGGTAATCATGAATAACGTGAATTCAGTTTAAAGTATGGTGAATTCACCTAAAAGACGGAGTATAGTGATATCACAAAAATTACGATGACGACGTTTTCTAATAATATAGTAATCTAAATATAGTATGACGTGTCACTGGCTTTAGTAGGATGAGAATACATTATATGATTATGTTTCCTACTATCTATGCTTCCTTTCACCATATCTCCTATGATGTCTTATTATATTTCCTACAATTTTTAATGACTCTCTTATCTGCAGTGACGTCCTATTATTATTCGTACTACTTATAGATGACTTCCTCACATCTCCTGTGATGTTCTTTTATTATTCCCAATATTTCTAGATGACTTTCTCATATCTCCTGTGTTGGCCTTTTATTAATCCTAATATTTATAGATGACTTCCTCATATATCCAGTGACGTCCTACTATTATTCCTACTACTTATAGATGACTTCCTCATATTCATCCTTGCTTTATCCATTCATCATTCCTTTAGCTTTACGTGCTATTTATCATTACATCCTTATCATTACATCTTACTTCGGGCAGGGATTTTAGGTATATAAGGCTAGACAATGACGATGTAATAGAGCGTAGATCGAAAGTCACTAGGTCTAGTTAAGCAACTTTCGATTTATATGGTAATTGTTTATTTTTATATTCCTAATCCCAACCCGAGATAAGAGGATGTAATGATAAATTAAATAGAGTCGCACGTTGCTTGGTCCATCGTCACACTCACACATACGCACAAACTTGCAATTAAACTCTTTGTTGCACTGTACAATTGTTTATACAAGTTTATACAAGATTAACTAAATTAAAAACTAGAGTACCATCACATAAACCTTAAATAGACAATCCCGCCGGCAGGCGCAGTCTGTGGACTGCGGCTGCCAATGCCGGCTGCGACTCTGCGAGACTTACGAGGCGAGAGCCAATAGGTATGCCGAACTAATGAATGACTGACTGAATGAAAAAGCGAATGAGAATATTCTACGGTATGCTGGTCATCATGTTTTTGTAGAAAGCACACAAAATGATATGATTCCTCCTATAATAGTAATATAATAGAATTCACTCAAAAATAGTATGGTTTTATATTAAAATTTGATGCTTACTCTGAAAACTAGAAGATTCTGTAATCGTATTTTAGTATGTTTCACATAAAATAATATGACTGTAATTTAAATGAATGTTCCGTAACCTACAAATTTCACATCATTTTTGATCACACTACATTTATGGGACTTCATCGTATTTTCAGAGATAATTCTTCATAATAAACTATGAAATCTTTATAAATACGGTGACACGTCACTGTTTCTTATGATTATCTGATTTATGACTATCACATAAATGTATAGGACAGTGTACTATTTTCTACTATATAATGTTATTATTTGAAAAAAGAAACTATTATTATATGTGATCAATTTTTAAGATGACGAGTACCATAATACTTCGTTATTTACCTAAATAATTCGATGCCATCTACACATTTCAACGATAGCGTAGTATTAACCTATTATTTCTTTATTTTAGGAGATCGCACCTATTTGATACTTACGTCATGTTTTTTTAAGATTACTCCAAAATGACATTTTTCTCAGTGTAAACAGTAATAATAATAACACTTTTATGGCCGATTTCACCAATCATAGCTTAGGAAGCCCCTTAGACGTATGCTGTCACTTTTTGTATCTAATGAAAAGAATGCCACCTAAGAGTACCCTAAGATAAGAAGAGGTTGGTGAAAATGGCCATTAGAAGACTCTTAATATAGTGTGGGTCTATGTAAGTGGAGCTTATGTTCTCTATGATAGCTATAGTCAGTCAGGATTCAGCAATAAACCTTAATATGACGAAATCCGCACAACCAAAGCCACAGACGACTTCATACTATTAAGGGGCCACAGTACCTACTACTAGCGCCGCCATTCGTTTTTTATTACTTAATTATGATAAATTACGTTTCTACAAAAAATAGATCAGTCAACTACTCAATACAGATATTTCTTATTTATTTATTTGAGCAATAATAATTAGGATTATGATTACTCCTATACATTTCAATGCCTGAATAGCTCAAAAAAATCTGAAATAACAATCGGTCAATAAGTCCGTAGGATGACCCACAGATGGCATCTGTTTGAGCAAACGAGGAGCAAACCCTTGAGCAAACCAATGTTATGGGCACGTGGTATCAACCTTCAAAAGTGACGTTTCAAAATTTCATGACATGACATTCTGACGCTTTGTTTACAAGCTGCAGTACTCGAAGTGACGCTACTTTTGTTATTTTTAAAATCATGGAAAAATCCGAATTTCGTATATTGATAAAACATTGCATCTTGATGGGAAAAAACACCGTTCAAATAAGAGCATGGCATGGCATGGAAAAGTGTTATTCGGAATCTGCTCCGTCGAGACAAATGGCTGAGAAGTGGTTTACCGAGTTTAAAACGTCGTCGTAGCTCGACTGAGGACTTGCAACGCAGTGGAAAGC
Source organism: Schoenobius gigantellus (assembly GCA_963935595.1). Lineage (NCBI taxonomy): Eukaryota > Metazoa > Arthropoda > Insecta > Lepidoptera > Crambidae > Schoenobius > Schoenobius gigantellus. The sequence goes on along the minus strand of OZ012542.1, from coordinate 51,208,531 downwards.
CAAATGAAGCAGTTACGCCAGAAAACATTTAAAAAGTCCACAAAATCGTTTTAGCCGACCGTAAAGTGAAGTTGCAAGAGTTAGCAGACACTAAAGATATCGAAAGGCAGTTTTGCATGAACATTTGTCGATGCGGAAGCTCTTTTCGAAGTGGGTGCCGCGTTTGCTCACAGTAGTGGACCAAAAACAACAACATGTCGACGATTCGGAAGCCTGATTGGAGTTGTTTCGGCGCAATAAGAAAGATTTTTTGCGTCGGTATGTGACAATGGATGAAACATGGATCCACCATTTCACACCGGAGTCAAATCGGCAATCATCTGAGTGGACAGCAGCGGGAGAACCGCGACCAAAGCGACCAAAAACGCAAACATCGGCGGGCAAGGTAATGGCTTCAGTTTTTTGGGATTCGCATGGTATATTGTTCATCGACAATCTTGAGAAGGGAAAGAGGATCAATATCGACTATATACCATTGCTCGAGCGTTTGAAGCGAGAAATTGCTGCGAAACGGCCACACATGCAGAGGAAAAAAATACTGTTTCATCAAGACAATGCTCCGTGTCACAAGTCGATCAAAACAATGGCAAAATTGCATGAATTGGGCTTCGAATTGCTTCCGCACCCACCGTATTCTCTAGCCCCTAGCGACTACTGGCTCTTTGCAGACCTGAAAAAAATGCTCGCTGGCAAAAGATATGGCTCAAATGAAGAGGTAATTTCCGCAACTGAGGCGTATTTTGAGTCGAAAGACAATTCGTTCTACAAAACTGGTATCGAAAAGCTAGAGAGGCGTTGGACGGATTGTACCACTCTTGAAGGAAATTATGTCGATGAATAAAGCGAAATTTGGCCGAAAAAACTGTGTTTTATTAGTTATCCTACGGACTTATTGACCGATGTAATATCTGTATTGAGTAGTTGACTGATCTATTTTTTGTAGAAACGTCTTAATTTATCATAATTAATAAAGAACGAATAGCGGCGCTAGTAGTAGGTAGGTACTGTGCCCTCTTAATATGGTTAAGGTTTTATTTCATTGGTAACAGGTATCTGACTGCTCATCGCAGCTCAGTCCACCCGCAGTCTTCAGAGCTAAAGCGGTATGTGTGCGTGCAGTGTTCCCTGCCATGCGACTCGAGGAAGGCTCTGACGCAGCATTTGAAGGTAAATGGATTAGAAAGGGTCATTTCGTAATGTGTCGCTAACCACGCGCGTCTATGTATCCCGTCGTGGAGTCAAAAGATAAGGGCTGCGTTGTACATCGGCATGGAATTCTACATCAGACTCGAAATGAATAGTAGCGTCTGTCTTGAACGCTACGCGTATTTTGTTCTTAAGGAGCATTGAGGTGCCTCAAAAATTGATAATATATTGATTCGTATTTATTTACAGTTACTACATTATCCACTAACCAAATGCAATATAATAAAATATTACTATAAATTGAGGCCCACATTAAGAAAGTTTTTTAAGCCTGGCTCAGTTCTAGGTTTTTTTCTCTAGGAGATGGAACGAGACAACAATATATTTATAATAACTATATTGTTTAGACAGACTTATATGAAAAACTTGTCTCGAGTAAACATTACGTATGTTGGCGAGTGGCGGCATCACCTTATTTTTGTTTAGCCTTACCTCTGCTTGCTATTCAGGAACACGGAATGAGCATCAGCTTCCTGTGTGACTTATGCGGAAAAACCCTATCCAATAGCCAGCAGTTGAAATTCCACAAACGCGTGCATCTTGGAGTGAAACCATTTTCATGCAGGTAATGAGTTTCGTTATTTACTAAATTAGTCGTACGACCTACCTAATGCCAAGTGGTTGCTATAGCCTATTAAAGCGTATGAGCCAGTGACTTGCGCGTTGCTGAGGGGGCGTTCAAGTATTACGTAATGCAATTTGGGGTGGGGGGAGGGGGGATCTTGTTAAACGTTACGATGCGTTACAGGAGAAGGATGGGGGTTCGAACTACGCGTTACGTAATATTGTATTTATTTTTTATTTTAAAAAAATAGGGAATTAAAATCTCTCTAGTTGACAACCTTTTTCGTTTATGTGTTACAGGAAATCCCTGAATTGTATTGATTGAACGTCATTTTTATTTAGTTCCTCCAAGCTGGCAACACTTTTCGTAACATACTTGTGATTTTAAGGTAAAAATAGTCACTCGGATGTGTTACGTAATGTTTAGGGAGGGGAGGCGGTGTATGAAAAAATGTTACGGCGCGTGACATGGAGGACGGAGAGTAAAAAATCTTAAAAAATTGCGTTACGTAATACTTGAACGTCCCCCCACCCCCATTCCCGCGGCATTTGATTTTGAATAAGTACATACACTCCCCGTAGAGCTCTGACGACCTCACACACGCCGAAAGCGTAGCGTGACGTTTGGTTATAATCTTCCGTGTGAAAGTGGTACTTCCCCTGATGGGTTCCTCATTAATCCCTCCCTCTCCCAATTTCCGAAGAGGTGTAGAGTCAACTTTTTTTTTACTTGTATTTGCATACATCTTAAAAATGGTTGGGGTGTATGTACGTACTGTACATACTCGTACAAGGATTAAATAATTAGTAAATTAGATTTTTGGTTGAAGATTTTTTATGTTTTGTTTGACGTCAATAAGTGCCTGTAAAGGTCTATAAGTATTGAATAAAGATCTTTGAGTTTGAGTATTACTGTAATAATCTCCATTTAAGGCGCATAGTGCTCTTAATGACCTTGCGTCGATCGTCCTGCACTGATTACATAGGAGTGAGTAAGTGAGTTAGAGTGAGGGGAATATTTAAGCAAACCTTTACGCGTAAAATGAATTATTTCAATAAAAAATTATTAAAGGCGAATAAGAAAAATCTGAAAAGATCATCCCCTAGAATATTGTTCACTTTTTTTATTGAAATCGAAAGTATATGATTTAATTTAATATTTACGAAGCGATTAGGTTTAAAGTTTTAAAATCGAGGCATGTTTGGGTCACATTTTAACCAAGTTTTAATTAATTTATCAAAAAATTCAAAAGACCATCCTCTAAAGAATGCGATGAATAATAACATATCTTTTATATTTATGAAGAGAACCGGTTTTTTCTGCAGTGATTTTTTTATGATTGACGTTACTATGCGCCTTAACTTATGCGCCGCCTTCTACAGGGTAATACAGATCGCGGCACATAAGTAAAACAAAAAATGTCCGAAAAAGAAACGCTGGTGCCATCGTATGAATGTGTTTTTGTATGACAGTGAATGTCGCGAACGCTTACGATTGCACCTGCACAGATGACAGCCATTGTTAGGGTTCCGTAGTCAACATAAGGAACCCTTATAGTTTCGCCATGTCCGTGTGTCCAAAGCTAACACGTCTACAAAGCAGTAAAATGAAAATTTTAAAAAAATAGGACCTGTGTTACATATAAAGTAGGAATTATTTTTTTCTCTTCTATCTTATGCTGTGGGGTGTCATTGGATAGGCTTTTCAACAGTATTGTGTGTATTATAAACACTTTATTTCGATTTAGCTATCCGTTTGAAATACCATAACTTATAGTTTTAAAGTGTCAATTTTTGTTAGAGTCAAGCTAAGTAGGGTGTACAAATTAAGGAGTTATAGTCAAGCAACTTATGAATTTATTTGGTAAATGAAAAAGTTCGTACATATTCCATTGAAAATTACATAAAGTTGTTAGTTAAATTAATAGTTAAAAACAATATTTTATTCATTTTTCAATTTATTTAGCATTATAAAGAAAATGCAAAGCTCTATATAAAAGTTGTTAGTTAATTTAAACAGCTTGTGTGATTGCAGTAAAATACACACACACGCGCGCACACACATGAACACACACAGAGAGAGAGAGAGCGAGAGAGAGACCACTACCACACACTAACACATTATACTCACAATCATAACTGTCTTCATTTTCACAACATACACTGGAAGAATGGAAGCGGCGACACACTGTCTCCTCGCGGACAACGGGTTATCAGAATAATAACTTGCTTATCACCGCCGGGTTTTCCCCGAAAATAACCAAATGTTAAATAAATTCACGAGTTAATGGTAAAGAGCGCCAGAAAAACAAAAAATCCCGTACCCGAACTAATGAAAAAAGTGTCTCCATACGATTTCTCTGGCATATTATTATGTGTACAGAAAATCACCCGCATCCCGTATGCGGGCTTCTTCTACCAATGCATATGAGCCATTTGCTATACCGGGTGTAACTGAACACCCCAATAACATTTAAGGAGCATATATGTTAGATACTAATTGGACCTTCGGTGCTTATCTGAAACCTGCAACCTCAATACTTTCAGAGTTATTTGATTTTAAACTGAAAGCAAAATCTTTCAAGTGTCAACCATAATCAGCTCTTAACACAAAAGAAATTCAAACAAAAAATGACACGTGACAAGCGCGAGCGTAGTACCTATTCCTTCTACGCTTACGTAGGGCTGTCGGCACTTAATACCAAAAAATAATTTATTTAGTTTGTATGGGAAAAAGTGGGTTTGTTAGCTCTAATATTTTTCCTACAGAATCTCTACTTCTGATGGATACATACCCTTAGATGTTATTGGGGTATTCAGTTACACCCATATATACTTACCTACATTTCTCTCTAAATTTCAGCACATGCAATAAGTCGTTTACCAAGAAGTTTAATCTTCAATTACATGAGCGGACCCATACAGGGCTGAAACAGCATGCTTGCCTGCTGTGTGGGAAGCACTACAGCCAGAGAAGTACACTGCTAAGGCATCATATGAGGTAACTATGTACCAAAATCATAGTATGATTAGCAATTTACTAAAATTCAATTGTTGATAAAACAAAAGGATTAAGCACCTACAACCACAATTTTAAGTCGTATTCAGTAAGAATACGACTTAAATAAGTTATAAACTTATATCTATGTCGATATAGATAGTAAATCGATATCGACATAGATATAAGTTTATAACTTAGTGAATTTGATGAATTTATTTGAATGATAAGGTTTAAAGTAGTACTGTGGAACAACACTTTCCTGCATAATAACATATTTAAATTAGATATATAACCTTTTATTACTTAAATCATCTTTCCATAAATAATTGATGGATCAGTGTTTTTAAAAACTAACTTTTATTTTCCGGGGTTACCACACCGTACCCGCCGTTGGCTAGACAGTGAGCGTGTGCGGGGCTCTCCCGGCAAAGTGCCGGGCACGCCCACTAAACCGTCTACCGTCTCCCTGCCCTTAGGACGCGTGCGGTAGGGTCAATGCGACACCATTGTTCTTTTAAAACTTACCCACTAATTTCGAAGATTTTTTTCTAAATGGCAATGTCAGAAAGAGACAAACGGCCTCTGTTAAGGCTATCCCACTCGGCTCGTTTTTACCTCTATCGTGTTGGTGGACTAAATTGAGTCATAGGCATATGGAATATAGTGTATTTTTGCATACTTACTTCATTTAATGGAGCTCAATCCTGTTTGATTGATATTGTTTTGCTTTGCTTTAAGCGACCATGGTAATTAGTAATGCTGGGGACCTATACCGGGTGTAACTGAACACCCAAATAACATTTAAGGGGCATATAAGTTAGATACTAAATGGACCTTCGGTGCTTGTCTGAGACCTGGAGCACAGATTACTTAACAGTTACTACCCTGGAACCCCAATACTTTCAGAGTTATTTGATTTGAAAATGAAAGCAAAAACTTCCAAGTGACAACCATAATCAGCTCTTAACACAAAATATATTTAAACACAAAATGACACGTGACAGACATGAACGTAGTATTCCTCGTACGCTTATGTAGGACTGTCGGCACTTAATACCAAAAAAATATTTATTTAGTTTGTATGACGTGAGCGTAGTATTCCTCGTACGCTTACGTAGGGCTGTCGGCACTTAATACCAAAAATAATTTTATATTTTGTATGGGAAAAAAGTAGGTTTGTTAGCCCTAATGTTTTTCCTACAGAATCTCTACTACTGATGGATACATACCCTTAAATGTTATTGGGGTGTTCAGTTACACCCTATATAATACTTGTGGTGCGATTTTGTAACTCGTCGATTAATGTATGATCGTAACCGAACCCGATGATTCGATAATCAGAAATGAAATTCTGTAACTTCTCGATTTCGACTAGATTAGATCGTTATCGTAATCTATGAACGAATGATAAAGAATAAGATAATATAAGTTTCTTTTGTAAGCTCTTCTGTCTATATCTACTGTTTGCCTCTTCTATTATGGCGATTGCCGGTTGCACCTCTAATTCTAAGCCAGTAATGATAAGCTCCACAGCGGAACAGGTCTATCTGGATTCATTAATCACAAATAGGTAAAAGGACAAAGTCCATTTATGACTACCAGTGAACACAATGCTATACAAAGAAAATGATTGATGATCATTCGAATGATGCGTGATGCTTGGGTACCTCCGTCTTACCTATTTCTGCCGCAAAGCAGCAGTGCTTGCATTGCTGTGTTCCGGTTTGTAGTATGATAAGATATGATAGTGAAATCACTGAGTAGATACCGTAACTTTACATCTGGTGGGTTATTGTCTAAGGCCGATATTAGACTATCATTTAGATATGATCATAGATGTAGGGATCATATTTAAATGAAAAACCTATGATGGTGTAATAACAAAATATGAATCATATTGTCTATGATGATCATATTTATGGTATCCTATTTGACAGTCTGTGTACAATTAGGATCATTTTTAACCTCAACTATGCAAATATCGCAAACTCTCTATTTGTTTACTTTATGATTCGAAATATGTGAAAGATCTCTCGAGGATGGCATGTTCAAAATCCAAGAGTTTCGACTGGAATATCGAAACAACGAAAATATTGATAAGTCTTTATACCGGCTCCAGACTCACGCGAGAAGTCTCGGCGAGACTTCTCGCTTGCGCGAGAACCGAGAAGCTATCCACACTCAGCGATCTTCTCATTTACATTCTCGGTCGTGATCCGGAATGGACGACAGTGCTACTGCCTTGGTATTGTGTGCGTTAGCACATTATAATCTCGTTAACACGAAAATTAAAAATAATATTAAGAAAAAATGGCTCAAACGATGGTGGTTATTGACAAAGTACTTTTTTATAGAAAACGTTTTGCTTCCCACAAAATGGGCTCTGTGTGAAAATATTATTTAAACTTTAACTCTGTTTCATTTTTACACATTTTTTACTCGTATGTCTAAAATTACTGAACTATAAAGACTAACGAAATATTTCAAAACAATTAAAATCTTCGTGAATTTAAATTATTTTCTTAATATTTATCACACATTATTTTGTTAAGCACTGATAGCACAGATGAGAGACTATGTTAATGAAAGAGTATACAATAACTGTGAAGTTATCTAAATGATACTGATATGCATCAGACACCACAAAGTATTTTTTTTATAGAATAATTGGCACGAGATAACATGCGATCTACGCCACGGTCGCAGTCGCACTGAGAACAAACGAGAGTGTGATAGTGTTCTCTTTTCTCGCCCGAGAAACCCTTTGAAGCGGGCAAAAAAACCGACACCGATCGGAGAACAGGCGAGCCCGAGAACGAGAAGCCGAGAAACCCATCACATTCACGCTTCTCGGGTGTTCTCGGGGGTTCTCGGCGTGAGTCTGGAGGCACCTTTACAAGGAAAACGGGAACTGGAAAAAATATACAACAATTTTATGCACTACATGTTTCTGGTATTATTAATGATAATGTGCATTGGGGAATTCTGGTTTGAAACTGTAAGCTGGAAAAAGTTTCTTCGGTAGCTAAATATTTCAGAGTTACTAATAATCGATCTTATGCACTAATTGGGCATCTAAAAAGAGTTTATTGCTTAGATATTATTGGTGCCACCTTTGACAGAATATAGTTAAATACATACATATAGGTACCCAAGGGTTATGGATCCCTCTCTCTGAACGCCTTGCTATCCATGATCTAACCCAAATACGTCTTTTGTTTTTTGTTTTATTTTTAACAGTTTTCACTATCTTAAAAGCAATTAATAAAATTGCACTCATACCAGCGGAAAACGCGGCTAAATCGGAATTCATCATGATTAAATATTACGTTTTTATGACCTGAGTGTAATAAGTAAAAATGATGAAGAGCATCATATAAATATGATTCTAGTATTTGATAGATATTAAATAGATATAATTTGACAGCCATTGCGCCGTGAACATAAACTTTGTTTTTCTGCATCGTGAGTGTTATTTTCGTGATTTGTGCAACGCCGACTGTGTTTATTCATAATGGACTCCGATAATTCTCTTTTTTACGACCTTCGCAATCCCACGGGCATCAAGTCTCGCTGTCATCCTTACTCTGACTTAGCTACAGACACCGAACCAAAGATAGTTTGTTTTATTTCATACATTTTACAAAATTGGCAAGCGCTACAAAAATCTATTTAAACACTTTGATACTCAATCATGCTCAAATTCCCTTATACAAGGTTATTTTTTAATTACCAAAAAAAATTGTGAGCTTGTTCAGACAAGCAAACTGAACAACTTTCACTATGGGACCAACCTTGAAATCGGAAAAAAAATCAGCTGTTTCATACATCTAGGTTCAGTGAATGTTAAATATTTATATGGAACCATTGCGCCGTGAACATAAGACCAACCAAGATATGGACCAACTTTGAAATCGGAAAAAAAAATCAGCTGCTCCATACATCTAGGTTCAGTGAATGTTAAACATTTATATGGAACAGCTGATTTTTTTTCCCGATTTCAAAGTTGGTCCTGTAGTGAAAGTTGTTCAGTTAGCTTGTCTGAACAAGCACACGATATTTTTTTGGTAATTGAAAAATAAACTTGTATATAAGACTACTAGGTAATTAATTATTGTAAAAATGAGTTGTAAATGAATGTTCATCATTCATTAGCCAAAGTCTCATACAAAATGGACAATCCCCTTTCTTTTCGATCTTTATCAGTAAAGCTCATATATTTCAAAAATATTTCATTAAGTTTTCAGAAAACATGATTTTATTTTAGTTGTTTTTTTCTAAGTGCTACTTTTTTGCAGACATCATGGTGACATGGAGAAATTAAAATGCTTGAAGTGTATCAAAAGTTTTTCATCGGGATCACAGTTTTTTGCACATCAGAAGCAGTGTAGTTCATAATTTTATTTGAATTCTACTTCTTTTTGATAAGACTGACAATAAAAATAATAAATATTGTTGATGTTTTATTTACCTTTCACGTGTACAGAGATTTAAATCGTTAGATGCGCCGTTCCCATACGTATGGCGCTCGAAAATATGTCAACGTTGCGAAGAGTGAGCTCACTCATTTCGTCATAGTCTGTGGCAGAAAACAAGCACCGAGCGTTGGACGTCAAATGCATTTTTTCTTTTCTCTAATTTCAAGTGTAAAATAATAAAATATGCCTTCCTGTGCCTTTAGAAAGTATTTTAATAACTCGAGGAATACCCACAAATCTAACAGAATTACATTTTATGCGTAAGTAACTACCTATTTATTAATTATTTTCATCATTTCCCAAATAAATCACATACTTAATTTGGCGGCCGGTACGTGTTTTGTTTGTACGAGCAAGACCGAACAATACGCGCGTGAGCGAGATCGATATACCTACGTGCTCAGAACAATCCTCAGAACAATCACTACAGCATAGAAGGAAGATTAAAACGAAAATTAATTGTGCTCTTTCTAATGCTTTGGCTACACCTGCCTCCATACGCGTTATTATACGGCATAATTTGACACTACGCAGATGTGGCCAACAACTTAGCGTTCAATTGACATGTGGCATTACTAATGACGATGGACATTTGGCGATAACTCTGGTGGCGGTTTTTTTGGCACATCAAAGGATTTTAGCGATTCAAATCCCGCGGTAATCTGTGTTGGCTACACATGCGCCGTTAACTAGCCTACTATTGGCTGATGATCAGCCAATAGTAGCTGATCGATCAACATAATTTGTGGGAAATGCTCAAGGTCAGGTCGGTCGGTTGTCGTCGGTCGGCCATATTGGTTGAATTCATTCAATACGATATTTATAATAGGTACCTCAAGATTCAATTTAGTGATTTATTACTTTGTGGTTGAAATGTGAAAAGTTATTCAAAAATGCAATATAATTAGTGCGCAATAATACAATAACTTCTTGTGAAAAAGTGCTAAGACAAAATATATTGTGCCACTTCGAAATGAAGGCAGTCAGTACTTCTACTTATTCCTTTCTTTTCCATAATCATAAACATGGATAAACTCAACCAATTTATTTTTTTGAGAATAAATTGATGTTCCCAGTTAACTGCACTTTACAATATTAAAAAGTAAGTACTACTTCGTAGCTCGTATTTATAGTCGTTTTGTCTGATTGTATACAAATAATCGGCCCGTTCCAGATAAGCATTTTTAGCCATAAATATCAACATTTTTAGCATCTCTGCGTTTCATTAGCCGGTGATGCTAGTTTTTCTTGCTGGTTGTCATGCGTTTCATTTAAGCATTTTTGACACGAAATGCTAGCTTCAAATACCCATGTTAGTAGATGGGTCCTCTGGGCTACGTTCCAAAACATCACCCGAGTGCACTCGGTCACCCGAAGTATGTCCTAAAACATTTCGGGTGCACTCGAGTGTTGGAGTGGCGTGTCCTAAAACGCTACGGAGTGCACTCGATCGAGTAGAATCTCACCCGCATAATATAGCAAGGTGTAATTTCACTCGATTGGATTTGGCGGGAAATTGTGTGGATTTCAAAGTTGTGTGTGATTGTGATAACAAAGATTTTATATTCACACACAATTTGTGCATCTCGGAGAGCGAGGATGCGCTTCGTAACGTCGACAATAAGTTAATTTTAAATTCAAAAGACTATACTATAGGTATCGTAATTGACACGATTGTAAAATTGGCCTTCATTTCCGCTGAAGCTAGGTTAGGCCGCGATTTAATAGAATTCATATTCTGTTAGTTTTAGCATTTTCGTAGATGAAACAGAGGAATGTAATCCATGCATTAAAGCCAACGGACGCGCCGATGAATTATATATTTTCTTATTTTTGTTTATTTGGTTATGTAAACAAAGCAGACAACACCCTTGCCGTTCTAAAACAACCAACACTCCGACCCTGGCCACTCTCCCCCCACCACCTACTCACTCCGGGTGATGTTTTGGAACGTAGCCCTGCCCCCGTAGCACGTCCACCTAAACACGATATGATAAAGCGGTTTATCGCGCCGAACTGTCAAAATACAATAGGATTTCGTCGTATTTTGACAGTTCACCGCGATATATCGCTTTATCATATCGTGTTTTGGTGGACGTGCTACGGGGGCTGATACCACTTTTTGACAGCTTTCAAATTTGACATTTGGAATCTTTTTTTCATGAATCAAAAAGGATTTTCAGCGGATTTAAAGAATTTCTTGAAAGATATTTATAGTATTAGTCAATTCTGATTTATATTATTAAAAATTTTAAGTGGCGGGACTAATTAAGTGAGGTGTCAAAATTCAGCATGAAAAATCAGTACCTTGCGTTTCATTTGTAATGCTACGGCTACACCTGCATTCATGTTAGTGTATGCGCCTGTGCCCACATGCGCGTTTCTTAGCACGTATAAAAATTACTCCATTAACGTTTGGCTACACCTGCGGAGTACTGCCGCGAAAGTTATTTTCACATGAAATAGTGCGCTAACAAATTGTTTTTTCTTTGTTTTAATTATCCCTGCTTGGGGAAAAGCAAAGGGAATAAGGCCCATACAACCATTTTCTTTGTTATTTAAATAATTATATAAAAAAGGGGTATCAAGCATTTAAATGTCATAAGGGAATGATTTTCTTTTCATCTAGTCGCCATTTCCCTTGATGTGGAGGGGTACCAAGGTGGATCGCCAGCAACGCACAGTTGTGTCTAAGCAATTACCTCCCATTCGGCACCAAATGGTACACCGACGTCTGTATACCTAGTTTTGTGGAAATTGAGAAAATGAGGAATATTAATGAAGAAATCAAATCAAAATCAATCAATTCATCCAATCATTCATTATTTGGTATTTCTCACACTCCATTATTTGTCAAATTTTTACGGAAATTTGGTTTATCTCAGAAAAAGCCAAAACTGAGTTATTCATATTCATTAAGCTAGTAGGTACATATTCATAGTTTCTTTTTTTTAAGGGGGTAAAAACGCATTTACGCACTGTCCCGCACCGGAGGACATTCGGTGCGGGGGTGTGGGACTCACCCGTTGGGAATACTTTCCGTATGTGCTTTAAGCGTGCCACGTGTGGCCTCGGCCTAAAGCCCGATTTACATTAGGACAGTGGATAGTACAGTGAGACAGGACAGTGAGCAAGTAGAATCGTGTAAACCACGCGGACAGTGGCACTTCAACTTGACTGCCAAGTTGTCGGACAGTGGATCCGAATAGAATGCCATTCTATTTTTTGGGCAAGTGACGTGCAACAGTTGACTCGCCACTGCTTGAGTAAATGTGTTCTATGCGCCACTGGCTCAGTGTAAACGGCCATAGATAGGACAGTGCATAATTCAACGGCGTCGTGGCGGGAACTAGCTCACTTTTAAAATAGCAAAGTGGTCCGAGGACACGACTTATAAGTTTGTACAAGAATACATAATGATATGAGTGTTTATGGAATGTAAAACATCATGGAATGACAGGTTCAACTTTGTTCAGTAACCAAATGGGCGATTCTTGTGTCATTCTCATTGAATCACGATATTCCTTCCGATCTTAACAATAATTTTTCGTAGTATAGCGCGTCGTTGACTCTCCATCTCGAATGAGAAATGCCACTTGACTGGCTGTAGTGTAAACGGTCGCTGTCACTCGTTACTGTTAACTTCGCTAAACACTGTCAGGTCTCCTCAGCATACGTAACGTGTTTTTACTCGGACGGAACGGGACGGGAAATTTTGGAAATATCGTTTTATAGAAAATGTATCCGATAGTGTATACGTCACGGGCACACGGACGGGACGGGAACGTGGCGCCCACATGACGGGAAAAATATCGTCGGCGACGATGTTTAGCACGTCCCGCTCCGCACGTGCCCCGTCACGTCCGTGGTTTCGCTGCGTATGCACACTCACTCCGCTCGCTTCAGATACCTTTATAGTGATGCCACAAGAATTGAAAATGGACGACAAAAAACTAATCGAGTGTGTACGTTCATATCCAGCTTTGTATAATTTTGCAAACGCAAAGTATTTAGACACGAAGCATAAACATTTTCTGTGGCGTAAAATTGAAGTCGAATTATCACTCACTGAAAACGATAACTTTCATTTATTTTTTTACTGCATTCATAACTGTATTTATAATATTTTCGCAACACCTACTCAAGATTAATAAATTTTAGGTTGTGTTAAGTCAATATGAAATAACTCAATTCAAGCCTCTAAAAAACAGGAATATAATATTATACTGAATTTTATTATTTCCCCAGTAATTAATTTAATTTCTATTTGGAACACAAAAAATACTTAAATTTTGATAGAAACCCATCTTATATTGTCAAGCGAAAAAAATAATGATTCTGATTCGACAACATATGCTCAAAAATATGTGAAATTCTTCTTGTTTTCTTGTTTGCCATTTAGGATGTACAGAAAATCTCTTTTTCCCACAGATTTAGAGTAGGCTAGATACCACCTGTTGCCCGGTGCAGCGTGCCCCGAGACGCCCCGAGTTTGAGCAATGCTCAAACTCACCGCGCTTCTACTTTAGTTGGCATTCTAACGTAACGTTGACGAGTCCTGTGATTGAAAACGTAAAAATGCCAAATTGCGCAAATTGTAAACTGTAAAAACTCTTCAAAAGTAGTAAATCGTGTCAATGGAGATGTATCCTATCATCGGTAAGTAACTTTGTTTCACAAATAGCTGTAATTCATTTTAAAATCAATTATTTATGATTTGTTGTGATATTCGCGTGATACTACTGCGATAAATTCGTATTTGGGAATGTTGATATATTTATTTTATATTGCGGGTTTGGCTTTGAAAGACCACCATCGGGTGCTCTGGCCGTACGCAATGAATTTTAAACGACAGAATCACTTCAAAGTAAACAAGTTTCGTGGTACAATGGCTTTTATCATTCGTCTGTCAAATTTTGCGATTAGTGATGTACAATGGTTACTTTCAAATCGATTCAAGCAATCGAGTCGTCAATTCGGTTTAAGAACAGAATGATAATTGAGAGACCAATGAAAATGCATTTTCGAATTAAGTATAGATAGGGCATGATTGTTTTGAGTTTTCCAAGCGATCCCATTGTAAAGAATAAATGGATTGAAGTGACAGGTAATAGAAATTGGTTTCCTTCACCACACAGTACAATTTGCTCAATCCACATCAATAAAGAGGACTATGTAATCAGCAAAAAGTTAAGACGATAATCCGGAACAGCATATCCGAAAATTTTGGTGCTGAATACGACACAAAATGAAGAAGTAAGTGGATAAGTGTTCTATGCTAATGACATTACATTATGTCATTACATATACCTGCTACTGATAATTATGACATTTATTAGTAATTTTGAGATGCTATTCTATTCTTTAATGAGCCTACTTGGTCAAGTCTGAATCAAGTGCGCCAAAAAAGAAATAATATTCTATTTTACAGAAAGTTTACCACCAACCAACAACAAATGAAAATACGACATTTTCTGATTTAATCAGAAAAAGGAAGCTATTACAGGTAATTTAGGGATCAAACACATTTTGTTACATCCTATCAATTTTATTATAGGTACATGTGAATGTTTGTTAGTGTGTCTGTGTCTCAATGTTTGTTAATGTGGATGACGGATTTGGATGAAATTTGGCACACAGATAGTTTTTAAACGCGCATCGTCTCTCGTCGAAGTCTGTTGGCTCACTGAGCGAGCGCGGCGCATCGCGCGTTGCGATTGAAACGATTCTTTTTATGTGTGTACATCACTAAATGACTCGCGTGACGTCATAGTGAGTGGGGATACGGAGGCACGCTCGGTTCTCATACTATTTAATGAACAAGTGGTATCTAGCCTACTCTAAATCTGTGCTTTTTCCTCTTGGCAGCCATAGCTTTTTCGTCATCTAAAGCAATAGCAATTATAGCCAATTCTTCAAATGAAAAGTCCATCTTTCCTATTCACAACACTAGCACGTTAGTTACGAGTCACTGTCACGTTGCGTATGCATTAAACGCATTGATTTACTACCAAACGTAGATAACGCATGAACGTTCGAAAGTTCTTTTCCATGCGTTGGAGCGACAACGCGAAAGTTGATATTTTCTTGTAGCAAACAGCGTACAAATGTATAGTAGATTAGGTGACAGATTTCAAGCGCGATTTTGTATAAAGTGCTCTATCTACGTTTGGTAGTAAATCAATGATTAAACGCCACGTCAGGGTTTTCTAAACCACGTCCCGTCTCCGTGCCGTCCTCGCTCCGTCCACGTACTGAGTCCACGTCTGAGTACGTTACGTATACAATGTAAATCGTGCATAAGAGATGGATAAAAAAATCAAACAAATGGAACCAAAAAATCGACATCATAGTCTTCCCAGGCGGTCACCCATCCAAGTACTGACCACGCCCGACGTTGCTTAACTTTGGTGATCGGACGAGAACCGGTTATTTTCAACGTGGTATGGACGTTGACGACTCGCATGCTGAAATTATGAAACTTGCTTAGTGGTCATTAAGGTTTTACAATCAATCATAGATTTCTAAAATAGCGAATTAGCGACGTCAACAAAATAACAATATTTTGTATATATATCTTACTTATCTTTACTTACATAGTATAAAACAAAATCGCTCCTGCTGTCTGTACGCTTAGATCTTTTATTGACGAAGCGTTTTAGTTTATGCTAAATAATAATATAGTAACCTATATTGATTTTCAATCATTTAAATCCCAACATTACAACGGTGGTATGGTTAAGTCCCACCCTACTCGCAGGGGTATGAGGGGTATGGTGGGTCCAGACTTCCAGAGTGATAAATAGCAATGAGACTTCATGGTGGTGACTGATGAGATAGAATATCAGCAAAAAAGTGACATCAACATTCACACAACTCTTTTTTCAATATTCCTAATAGTTGACTGGTAAAATGAATGTTTGTGCACCATAGTCCATACTTTTGCTGGACGAACATTCATGTTGTGCTCCAATCTAGGCGTCTTCTGCAACACTTGGTAATTTTGTGTGATGGTTCGATGTTTATATAGAAAAGCAGTGTCAGTTTCCTGAATGACAGATCTTTGCTTATAGAAATAAAACCTCCAGATGAGAAAATAATAAAACAATTCATTTGTAATTCATTACATAGAGCCGTGTTTCTTATTACTAAGTACTAATCGACAACAGCATATTAATTGTAATGACCAATGACAAAAATATGATTTAAAAACAAATAATGAACATAAATAATTTTTAACTACTTATACAAAAGAAAATAGTCGATTTTATACATGGTAGGTTTTAATAGAATATGACAGATTGTCTAATATCTTTCAAATATTTCCATTTTCTTACAATATTTGGTTTATTCAATGTTCAGGTCCTTTTCATCTTCATGTAGCTTTCAAATTAAATGAGCAGAAGATAGTCTGTAAAAAAAACGAATCCTTTAAATATAGCCCCTTTCTGTCCACCTTTACATTTCCTAGTGTAGGTAGTTTATTCAAATACATACTATTATTTTTGACACAAAACAGGGAAGCTGAAAGCGAGCTTCATCTGGATTTCTCAACAATTGGGTAACATGTTTATTTTACACCTAATTGTTAATAAACACAACATTGTTATTTTGGCGAGAAAGATAAGACAGAGGTAGTGAGCCAGGTGAGCTCAGAAGCTCTACCACCAACCAAACCAAGCAGAAAAAAGATCTGCCCCATAGGGAATCACCTGGACCCTGGACCTCGAGATCAATAATAATAATAATTTTATTAATCAAACAGTTACATTTCCATCACTTAAGCCTATAAATTAATGCTATTCTACATATTTAACAGCGTAGCATCTGTTGCTAAACTAGGTAAGAACCTGTATTTCAGCATACAGCGCCTCTTGCCTCGGGATAGTTAAGTTACATTAATTATAAGCTACAATTTTTATGATTATCGAAATGTATACATAAAAAGGAGTAGTTCTATTTTCGATATTCTCTAGTTATTGCATAACACTCATTAACTGTAGTAACTATTATTTTTATATTGGTAAAGCAGTAATTACTTGAAAACTATATTTTTTTTGGAATGATTCATATAATTAAGGTGAACCTCTCAGTGTGTAAAATGTGAGTGTGTGTTTGTATGTGAGAGGGTGTGTAATGTGTATTTTAATTTAAATGGATTCCATAAAATATACTATAATTATTCTAATTAGAAAAAGTATATAATAGGGAGTAAAATTAATTTTAATACCAGGTGGTCTCAACCACTAGACCATGGAGGCAGTAAAAATATTCATTTTGTATATCTTTCTGTCACATCTAACAAAGTTTCACCATTCTAGTCAACTTATTGAGCCCATAGTATTACAGAATAATTAATGGTTAAACAAACTTACCTTTGTGATGTTTGACCATAATTATACGAGACGTTGCATCCGAAGAGATTTATATATTAACCAGGTAGTCCACTTTCCAATGTACCGGGCACCAAGCACAATTTTAGAGCGAAGACATAAAAATAAAAAGATAGGTAGGTAGTTTTAGTATTATTCACCCGCTTGCGCGATGTTACGCCGTTTGACTCATTCCTTTAGAGCAAAATTTCTCAAAAACATTGGGTATTTATTTGCAACACAGCAAATAATGGGTAGGGAGGGAGTATAAATCTCTTCGGATGCAACGTCTCGTATAATTATGGTCAAACATCACAAAGGTAAGTTTGTTTAACCATTAATTATACCACGACGTTGCATCCTCGAGATTTATATATTAACCAGGTAGGATGTTTAGAGTATTTTGAGAAATTTTTGATTAGAAGAGAGAAAAAAAAAAAAGCTTGTCGTTAATTCGGTATATGTTGACTTTTTTTTTAATAATTTATAACAAAATCTAAATCAGTGAATAAGAGTTTTATTACGCATGATAGACTCTTGATAGAATCTTGATAAGAATTTCCAAGGCACAGAAAATCACCTAAATAATTTATAATAGTAAACTATACTTCTAAGATAAGATAATATGGGTTTCAAAAGTTTAGTGAAAATGTATGAAGCTGAAGCAAGTGCAAAGGGAAGACATTGAAATTCTTAAGTTATTTGCTCAAATTTAAATTTAAGATAATGTTTCGACGATTGATGCGTAGTAGCTAAAAATAGACATCTAAATTGATAGTTCATAACAAGAGTTTCATAGGTGGTGTAACTGGTTGGGGTATTATGGGTGTGATTCCTTTACCAATACCTTGACCTTAGAAAAATCAATCCCTAGTTATAATCGAAGTATATCATTTCTTCTGATTTTCATTTTATTCAAGAAAAATTACGAAATAGTTTCGTTGGAATATATCAAGTGCACGCGACCTTCGAGGTTTTGTTTCCAGTTCGAGATCAAGGCTCAGGACACGCAATACATATTTAGCTATAAATAATAAGGATTCTCCGAATGATTCATCAATTTGTTATAATAATTTAAGTACCTACGCTAATTACCAAGGTACCTTAGGTATATCTTAATTACTTGAATTTTCTTTTTGATTTAGAACAGATTTTATTAAGTTTTTTGGTAGGTAGGATTTTTTTTTTTTTCAAACATTATATTCCCAAAATCCGTCTTTTACATCCCCTATTTCATAAAAAAACCTGATAGTAAGCGGCATCTTGGTGGATTAATGAACAATATTTACAGATTTCATTTTATAAATATTCTAGATTTTCACCATAGAAAGTTTAAGATCACTCCTTGGCAAATAACTCACTAAGGCTATTTTCTTTGAATTAATGGTAGTAGTTGTACACAAAATAGGTGCTCTCTCCTCCATATGTTATTTTTATAATCCAACAAATAACAAAATATAACAATTTATTAAAAAATATGTTTAAACCCAGTAAAACCCAGTGTGAGAGCCCCGGGCCATGTGATCATAGACATGTTACATATATTTAACCCAACACTACTATGAATCTCCAGGGCAGTTCCCTTAAGGCATGGCTGTCTGGTTTTTCAGTGGAGGAACTAAGAAACAACTAGTATAACAAGGAAGAATTCTGTGGAATTACATATCTAAAACATATAAAATCTAAGGAATTGGAGTACAGTATCATTGATCCGTGATCGCAAGAACTTAAAGTCAAAGGTACGATCCACTAACCACCGTTACGGGGAAGGCTAATCTTAAAAAAAAGAAACAAAACATTTTCATTTGGTGTATTCCATTACCCAGAGTTGTACCCAATTTTTAGCTATATTAGTTTGATACCGAGATTGATAAAAAATCCCGAACCATTCTGCCCTTTGATTGTATAGATTTCTGTATCTATTATAATATAGGTACCTGATTCTCTGTAATTTAACTTACAACTCTAAGGATATGATTGTATCTGGCTATTATTTTGATGGCTGGCTTATGATTGTATTGTTCTCTTATGCTTATGCATAAGGAAACTGTATGTAAACATATAAAGCTTATTATTTCAATAAGTCAAGGATTAAATTTGTTTTCTTTTCCCAAATTTTGACAATTAGCAAGAAAAGAGCATTACAGGTGGGAAATATTATGTTAGTTAGTTTATATATAAATTGATCTAATTCATCATTGCATCATCTTACTACTCTCATTTAGTATAACTTCTTAATTTCATAACGTAATGTCACAATACTTGACTGTGAAAAACGTGAACTTATAGGTAAACATCTTTGAGATTCGGTTTCTTAAAAAGAAATTTGTAATCCTTTTTACCCGTTACAACTCATAAGAGGACTGGATCGATTGTTTTTTTTTTTTTTAGGTGTGAATAAAATATTTTCATTTAAGTACCAAAATAATTAGGTATTATTATTATTATTATTATTTCTATTATGTTTTGATCGGCGCCTTTGGTCGAGACTTCGTTGTCTGATATCGATCTACTACAGGCGCTTTCCTCGCAGACTAATGGTACGAGTGACTCCTCGCCTAACCACGTCTCTGCGTGCGTGGCATTTGACGCGGTGGAGCTTTGCAGTTTCCCTGCTGGCTGACTGAAGGCCTATTAGAAGAAGAAGTACTCGCCGCTGGAACTTTCTTGATTTGGAGTCGATATTTCTGCCAACTTCGATGCTTTAATTTTATTAGTGAGATTCCCGCCAAAGAGAAATGAATCACTTCGTACACGTGCAATATCTTTTTAAACTTATAATCTAATGAATACATTATTAATTTCCTTCGATTAAGCGTGTTTTTATAATGAAGGTCCAATATAAGCTGATTTCTTTGAGTAACACAGCAGTGATTTCAGGATTCGATTTGGGTGTTTTAACTAATTGAAAGTTTTCAGGTATGAAGATGTTGCCCTCTAACTCTTTCTTTTAATCCTTATTTAAGCCTCCGCACAATATATGACCCCAACGTTCAGAGATTTCATCCTGGATTTTTGTTCCGAAAAGCTCGTGTTTCCCTTTTGAGGTCCCTAAGACCTCTAAAATATTCTCAAATAAATTGGTTGCTGGAGGGTTAACATCATTTACAAGTACCTGAGAGCTAGTGGATGGTATGGGACACTCGGCTGATGCTTCTGATGTCATCACCTGTACATTACTAGGTTGTCACTCATTACAAGTTTCAGTCACATGAACCACTGACTGAACATATGGGATGTATGTGAACACACTGAAGCCAAATTCATCCTCTCCATAGATTTTTATTTTATTTTATTTAACAAAATGTACTATTATAAACATAAACACAAAACTACGAAGTAGTTTGTCGGCGAGTAACATTAGTAATATTCTGCGAGGCGACTCATATTCTGCGAGGCTATCCTCAGCCTGTGTACTAATATATATGACCAAAAAACATGACTACAATCGCATCGTAGTACCATTCTCTATATTGTGGTAGTACTGTGCGCGACTATGATCGCATCATAGTACAAAGGCACACTGTTCTATTAAAAAATAAAGAAATAATAACATTCCGTTGAATAAATAAGCTAGGTCATGCTCACACCATGACAGGAAGTGCTGTGGTCGAGACCGTAATCGCATCACGGTACTAATAAATATGACCAAAAAACATGACTACAATCGCGTCGTAGTACTGTGCGTGACTATAATCGCGTCATAGTTCCAAGGCACACTGTTCTATAAAATATAAAGAAATAATAACATTCTTTCAAAAAAATAAGCTAGGTCATGATCGCATCATGACAGGAAGTGCTGTGATCGAGACCGTAATCGCGTCACGGTACTAATAAATATGACCAAAAACCATGACTACAATCGCATTGTAGTACTGTGTGTGTCTATAATCGCATCATAGTTCCAAGGCACACAGTTCTATAAAATATAAAGAAATAATAACATTCTGTTGAAAAATAAGCTAGGTCATTATCGCATCATGACACGAAGTGTTGTGATCGAGACCGTGATCGCGTCACGGTACCAATAAATCTGACCAAAAAACATGACTACAATCGCATCGTAGTACTGTGCGTGACTATAATCGCATCATAGTTCCAAGGCACACTGTTCTATAAATATAAAGAAATAATAACACTTAAACACGTGTACAAGGCGTGTTTCAAGGCAAAGTGCCGATTCACGGTTCTTTAGTCATTATGAATTATTGCTTGAATAGACGTTTATTTGGTACAAAAAATACAACACACAATGTAACAAAAAAATATTAATAAATATTTAGATAGATTTTAGGCCAAATAGGCCCCGCATGCAGAGGCACAGAGTGCTTTGACGCTGATATTCTGCGGATACCATTTTATTTGACACTGTATACAGAATATTTTCTAATTAAACAGTAACGTTAGGCAATGCGCAAATAGCAAGGCTCTTTTTGTTGCTCAATAAATTTCAAAATGAAATTAATTAGTGAGCTAAATACAATCTACTGATTCGAACAAACACGAAATAAAGTTTTGCTTTAAACGAACGAAATGCAAAGATGAGATCGTGTCGAAAAAATAGTACAATATAATAAACAATAAACACTTATTTATTTAAACTTACATAGGTACTTCCAGCGCCATCAAAATGCTCGCAGCGGCGGCGGCGGTGACGCAAACGTTTCTCTAGTTTACGAATCTTTTCCTTAATATATTGCTTAGAATACTTACGTTTTCATTTACACATATTGATATCTATAACAACTACACAACACACTAAAAATAAAGTTATAAAATAATAAAACTTTGATCTTTAATATTTCGATGCTGTGATGCCCGCACAAAGAAAGCGAATGAGTCAAACGGCGTAACATCGCGCAAGCGGGTGAATAATACTAAAACTACCTACCTATCTTTTTATTTTTATGTCTTCGCTCTAAAATTGTGCTTGGTGCCCGGTACATTGGAAAGTGGACTACCTGGTTAATATATAAATCTCGAGGATGCAACGTCGTGGTATAATACAAAGTTGTGTACTTTGTATTATTCTGCAATACTATAGGCCGATGCTACAATAAATTTCAAAGCATTGGTGGCACTGTGGACTTGGCACTGGTCTTCTTGTCGGGAGGTCTGTGGTGCAATCCTGTCATGTACCAATGTATTTTTCGTTTTCGAATTTCATATGTACATAATTTATCTAACGCTCTTACGGTGAAGGAAAATACTGTGAGGCTACCTGCGCACATCTGGAAAGAAATTCAAAGGTGTATGTGAAGTCGACCAATCCACACTGGGCCAGTGTGGTTGATTGACTAAGATTAACACCCAAATTTAGGGTAGGCTTGAGGGATGTATATGAGCTGTGATGATGATGATAATTTTATTATACAAGTTATAAACATTTTACTTAGCAAGTGACTGTCATTGTCATGAATGTCAATCTATGATTAAGAGGTGATAATCATTAAGATCGACAAAAGGTACTATTTTGTAAAATAAATCTATTTTATGACTAGGTATTGCATATCTGTAATAATTCTAATGTCATAGTATTACTTATATAAGGTATTTAATTACCCTATTAACAATTTACACTTAGAGAAATTATATCACACGTATTTCTCTTTGACTCGCTTGGGTTCGTGTTCTTATATTCTAAATATTAAATAATTTATTATTTACATTTAAATGACAATTATTAACAATAATTATTTACTTACTACAGCACAAGCAACTTTCATATTCAATGCATTCTGTTCAATACGTGAGTAGTTAACTTCCAATTTCTCCAATATCACTGTAAGCTGTACAATTTCTTTGGTGAGGAAACAGTTCATGTAAGTAAGTATTTAATATCTTTTTCCCATTCGGATAAATTGCTGAATCTGAAAAAAAAACATCATGTTGATTGAGTTCTGTACTAAACAACATTTCAAAATATAAGTAGGTAAAAACCCAAAAGTAGTTGCATAAGTCAGAATCACAGAAATAAACAATATCTATGGGATAGCCAACAGTCAACATAGACTTAAATGGAACCCAAAATGTTTAATAAATTGTTAATATCGGCAGTTAACAAGAAGCAATATTGAATCAGTCATTTATGAGAGAGAATTGAGAAGAATAATAAGTAGACTATATTTGTATACAATCAGACAAAACGACCATAAATACGAGCTACGAAGTAGTACTTACCTCTTAATATTGTAAGTGCAGAGGCGCGTTCGGGCCTTACCATGAGCTTTTATAAAACCATCCATAATCCGTGCAGTTCTTAAGCAGGCCTTAAACAGGATTGCTTTAAATCGTACTATGAGCCCCTGTTTAGGTGAACGGCTTATAGATTGCTTGAGTCGTAAGTTGAACGGTTATTTGTCTCTGGTCTGCCTTAATGTTAAAACGAGATAGCGCTATACAACTGTTGTATCTGACATCTCTTTTCTTCGGAAGCGTTCGAAAACCATTGAAAGATTAAAAACCGGTTGAACCGGTAAAAGAGAATATCTCAACATATTTACAATTATTTGTTATTTTTGTTGTTCGTTTTAACGTTTTTTATTCTTAAGATATGAGTTATTATAATTTATAGTTGTCTTTATTTTATTACATCTTTACTCTACGTTCTCCAAGAATTTTCCAAGCTATTGATAGTGGAAGGAAATGTTCATAGCTTGTTATGAACGTACTTAACCTATGTACGTACATTAATTTATTGTGGCAGAAAATTTTAAAGAATTAAAGATCTTCGAAGTTTTGTATCTTTAACTCCTCCTACTATATACTTATCTTACTAACTCATTCTTGTACTCTATTCATTGTGGGCAATTCACCAACTTTATATTCTTCACTAGATAACCAGATCTCCTCCAGTAGGACCTCCCCATAAAATACACCTACCTACCCATTGTACTTTCACGATCCATGTCAAGAAAGCAGTCTTACAAGGGCATTACCATCCTTCTGAATTACGAAAACTGAGCAAAAATCTCGATTCTGGGGAAATCCAAAAGGGAAACACCACCAAACAAAAAAGAATTAGACAACGATCAATCGTGTTCTAAAATACAGATGTTTTGTTTGCATTTTCTTCTTTAAACAATCGATAGAAAAGTGTGTCGGCAGTTTATTGTGTTGAGTCTTCATTGTACAAAGAGTTTGCAAGTAATTTACATCGTCGTGCTTTGTACAGCGATAAGAACTAAGAATATCTACCTTTTACTTCCAGAGATTTCTCTGATTACTTCTGAATGAAATCAACTCGAATTTTATCTGGGTTCGTCAATGTTATGTTTGCATGACTTGGAAAACGTCTGGTAAAATACATATAACCAGTATATAGGTTTTAATAAGTCTGCACAAGCGAGAAGTGGAAAAAGATATGGAAAGCATTACACAATTTATGTTTAGTAAATGAATAATAATTATGATGTTACTCTTCAACACCCACCAGCTTTAGTCATCTCATTACCATGAATACTGAAAAGCAAGCCATATGTGGGGCTAAATTATTGAAATGTTTAAAACCAAATAGGTATATGCGAATAAATCCAAAAAGTGTAAATTAATTTGAATGTGTAGTACTCATGCGAATAAAAGACAGTTATTGTGAAGAAATAAATCTTTTATTATAAGTTTAATCTTAAAAACCTGAATTTTATTTGCTTTATTGAAGAAACTCACTCGGAGACAGCTAAATTTGAAGAAGTACCTATATTTGTCATAGGATATCTGGTGAACAACCCAGAAGCGAACAACAAATTTCATTTTTGGCTGCGATGATCTGCTTTTCAATAGATGGATCTTGCGCTGCAGTAGACGTTTGCTTAAATGCTTCTTGGATTAATCAAGATTAGCTTCATTGCATAGTGTGAATACAGCGGCGAAAATCTGGGCCAAGAAAGATTGGGAATAACCTGAAATGATTGTTTTATTTTAAGACTAACATTGTAGTATTTTTTTGTTTCTTGTGTTTGATTTTATTGTTTTGACCCTAACTTTTTATTATATTTTGGAAAAATGTTATTCGTTTTATTTTTACCAATAATAATAAAGCTTTATTATCTAGTGTATTAAAATTTTCTAAATGAGAGGATGATTTGTCCAAGTAAATGATTCGTGATTAGACCCTAGATGATTTCCATCAACACATACATTGTTGTGATGTTGCAGTTAAGCATTTTTTTGCCCGAGCATTTCTCGAGTAAATTTTTTTCTCTCAATCGATCATCAGTTGCCCTGGTGAGGTTAACTGATGATCGACAAGACTAAGCACACACCCTTGTAGGTAGCATAAGAATCCTAATAAGTGTTATGGTGAAATGATATATCCACTTCAAGAATTGAAAGCTTAATTTCACTGTATGCCCTCCTTTCTGTGTCTTATTGAGTGTGAACATTATATGCTAACAACAATGTGCATATACTTAGATCTGTCTGCAATGCACATCTGAAATATTTTTTTTATTTAATATATTGTTTTTTTCTATGTAATACATATAGAAAGCTATCACTTCAAGTTTTATATTATTTATATCATTTCCCATAGCACAAAAATTGTTGAGAAGGTATTAATGAACCATCATATTAATTATTTTGTAAACTGAGTTTTAACCATTTATTACTATTTTTCAACTTTAGGAAGTAGTAGGTACAATTATTTTTTTTCCCACAAAATTAAAGTCACATCTGCAGAAAGAAATTTTGTTTGTGGAACAAGAAGTGCCTTTTGCCTCAAACTCACTTTCGCATTTATAATATTAGTTAGGATGGTAAGATATTATGTGTAGGTTTGGTAAAAGCTATAAAAGCATTTTGCAAAGTTAATGCTTATCCTTAATAATTTGGTGTAATGCCACCACCACTTCAACTCACCGCTGGGCACAGGTTTCTCCACAGATGAGGAGGAATGAACCTACTACACTATTATGGGAACATAGTAGGTAAGGTAGTAAATTCACAATTTGAATCGTATTAGCCTTTATTATACACACCTTAACTCATACACATTACATTCTTTTAGCATATTTTTTTAAACCACATTTATTTCTTATTTGCACATTGTTAATGGCATCAATTTCTTGTGATAAAACAGGAAACCTATCTGTTGAGCAACATTTTGGGGTTCCCCAGTTGAATTTTGGTATGATCCATGTGCATAAAGATAAACAGCTGTTAAAACCCTGTAACAGAAAAGGTTGTTTTTGCTAAGCTGTGAATTAAAGGTTGCTACAAAAAATGATCCGAAGTGACCTTTGTTTCTAAATTTTAATCATTTGAACTTAATTTTCACTATCGGTTGAAAGTATAGTAAAAATTCCTAACCAACTCTGGAGGTAACCAAACATGGTTAGAATGAAAAATGTTACCTACATTATGCTTAACATTAGATAAAGTAGAACAAAATAAAATTAATGTAAGTAAAGGCAAGGGTTTTTAATATAATCAATAAACAACTAACATCTATCTATTATAATATAGTATAATAATAACACAAAGTTGCTCTCTCTCTGTTTGTACGCTTCTTTAAACTACGCAAAGGATTTCAATGCAGTTTTCAGCAATAGATCACCCTATCTATTCATGAGGAAGGTTTGTATGTAATAATATTTTATAATATTATTAATCACTCCAAACTGCCCCACATTAGTATCTACATTGTACCCGTGCGAAGCCGGGGCGGGTCGCTAGTTGCTTAATAAATTCATTTTCACAGAGTAGGTACTTTTTTTATACTGAAATTCATTTTCCTCTGAATCAAAGGTAGGTTTGATTGTTCTGAGGGTATCATTAGCTTCTCTCGATGTCACTTGTTTTAATTCCGCGCGGTGTTCACTCTCCAAAAATTCAAATATTTCATTATCGTCACATCACATCTCAAGCAATATCTCAACTTTCAAGAGTAATAAACACTGTGAAAACTATATAAAAATTAAAAACACTCTGACTAATTATACGAAAATTAGGGAGTTAAAATTAGAGAAAAAGTCATTACAGCCGTTTGAAAACATCTTAAATAAAGTTAGTTTTAACAATTATCTTATGAAAATTCTACCAAATTGGGTCAAATCCACTTAACAATCTTGTTACAGCCGCTGAAGAGCAACTTTTTAAAGATTGCTTTATTTGACATATAAGACGTTCAAAAGCAGTTTTCAAACTGTCAAATGGGCGGTCATGGTACGAAAGTTCATACATAAAAAAAGGTGAACGGTTTCGTGACGTCATTTTAAGCAGGCCTGCAAACGCGCTGCTTTAAGCCGGTCATGGTACGGAAATAGACAGCAATACTGTTTAAGACCTGCGATAAGAGCTCATGGTAAGGCCCCAGAGCCTTCGCGCGAAGTACAACTTTTCGCTCTAACCCCGTTCAATGCCTTTGAGCGTGACAACCGGGTGAAACAACCGCCCGTTCAAGACCTTAGAGTGTTGGCGCGAGTTACAACCGAACAACCATCGAATTTGATGGTTGTAAAACGCTCTGACGTTTATGACTGAAATACTCTTACGTGATTGGATGATATTGGCGGCCATATTCTATAATGTCATCTACTAGAAAGAGAGAGAAATAAAAAATCATGTGAAAGAGGGAGATAAAAGATTTGGTTGCTGCAATCCGTTCAACGCCTTTGAGCGAGTTAAAAAACAACCGGACAACTACACCCAGAGGCGCTGAACGCGCCTCTGAGGCGCGTTCAGAGCCTTCGCGCGAAGTACAACTTTTCGCTCTAACCCCGTTCAATGCCTTCGAGCGTGACAACCGGGTGAAACAACCGCCCGTTCAAGACCTTAGAGTGTTGGCGCGAGTTACAACCGAACAACCATCGAATTTGATGGTTGTAAAACGCTCTGACGTTTATTACTGAAATACTCTTACGTGATTGGATGATATTGGCGGCCATATTCTATAATGTCATCTACTAGAAAGAGAGAGAAATAAAAAATCACGTGAAAGAGAGAGATAAAAGATATGGTTGCTGCAATCCGTTCAACGCCTCTGAGCGAGTTAAAAAACAACCGGACAACTACACCCAGAGGCCCTGAACGCGCCTCAGAAGACTGGGAACATCAATTTATTCTCAAAAAATAAATTGCTTGAGTTTGTCCATGTTTATGATTATGGAAAAGAAAGGAATAAGTAGAAGTACTGACTGTCTTCATTTCGAAGTGGCACAATATATTTTGTCTTAGCACTTTTTCACAAGAAGTTATTGTATTATTGCGCACTTATTATATTACATTTTTGAATAACTTTTCACATTTCAACCACAAAGTAATAAATCACTAAATTGAATCTTGAGGTATTATAATATTGTATTGAATGAATTCAACAATATCAATATGGCCGACCGCGGACCGACGACAACCGACCTGACCTTGAGCATTTCCCACAAATTATGTTGATCGATCAGCTACTTTGGCTGATCATCAGCCAATAGTAGGCTAGTTAACGGCGCATGTGTAGCCAACACAGATTACCGCGGGATTTGAATCGCTAAAATCCTTTGATGTGCCAAAAAAACCGCCACCCGAGTTATCGCCAAATGTTCATCGTCATTAGTAATGCCACATGTCAATTGAACGCTAAGTTGTTGGCCACATCTGCGTAGTGTCAAAATTATGCCGTATAATAACGCGTATGGAGGCAGGTGTAGCCAAAGCATAACAATTAGCGCGGCTAAAAATGTCAACATTTCTTTCTTTTTTTTTTTATGGCAAAAGAGAAGTTTTTCTATATGCCAGTGTCAGGTAAAAGGTTGGGAAATGGTATATTTTTCAAGGAACGGAACGGAACGCGAATGGAATGGAAAGTAGGATCAGTAAAGGATTTTGTAGGTAAGAGATTAGGAATATAATAATATTAGGTATGGAAAATATAAATACATACAGCATAACTAAATCTTAATATTGTTGTGTTTTAGGAATGCAGATAGCATGTCAAAAAATTTATTAGGATACATTAATAAACAAGAAATACGTGTAGGAAGTGTTTATCAATGAATCCATGAAAGAGGAACGGTCATATAAGGAACAAGAGAAGAATAAATGATCCAAGTCTCCAACGCCAGCCCCACATTCACAAAGATCACTTGGAACAATTTGCATTTTAGCCAAATGGGCCAAAGTACAAACATGACCAAGACGCATGCGAGTAATAATGCTGATAGTAGTTCTACTGGAATTAATCTTATGAAACCATGGCTTGTTTAATATATTTGGTTGGATTCGGAAGTAGTGATTTCCTCTCTTGTTACTGCTATCTGTCCAACACCTACTCCAAGAATCTTGAAGATGGGTATCAGCCAGGCTTATCAAATCATGGCAGAAGTTTACATAAGGAAAGACATCACCGGATCTAATTGCTTCTTTTGCTAACTGGTCAGCTTTTTCATTACCACTAATACCTTGGTGGCTTGGAATCCAAGCTAGTGAAACTGAATATCCTAGAAACTGACATTCTAAAAGCTTCGTCCTGATATCGCAAATAACTGGATAACAAGGCTTCATTTTAAATGGGTACTTTTGAATAGCCTGCAAAGTGCTTTTAGAGTCTGTAAATATAACTGTAGTTTTTAGTTTCATGAGAAGAATGTATTCTAAAGCCTTGAAGATTCCAAAACATTCCCCTGTAAAAATAGATGTCTCGGGTGGAAATTTTATTTTTTGAACAATGTTAAATTGTTGGTGATAAACACCTATTCCTACATTTTCTAAATTGGATGTTTTAGAAGCATCAGTAAAAATGAAATGTGCATCTTGCCAGAGCTCATTACTAATATGCTTAAATATGTACTTGGCACCAATATCATGTTTCTGAACCCCAACATCATAAAATACAAGCGGATTTAAACATAAGGATTTGTAAGAGTTAGAAAACAAAGGTAAAATACGACTGTGGCAAATTGGAGCCTCAATGGCTAGAAGTTTCCTATAACTAACTATAATACATAAGGAAGGTTTATGAGTCCAGTATTTATTTATTCGTATTTGTTCATTAAGTTTCATTAATTTTATAAAAAGGGGATGATTGGATTATTGTTAGTTTTTAAATAAAAACCTATCACATAATAGTTGTCTTCTTAAACATAGAGGAGGCTCACAGCACTCCACCTGCATGGCATTGATAGGAGACGACTTCATAGCACCTAAGATTAACCTCAAAGATTTATATTGGATAGAATCTAATTTCTTGAATACAGTAATATTTCCACCTTCTAGTAAGAATGTACCATAGTCCAACAAGCTTCTAATAAGGGCATTATAAATCAATTTTAATGTTGCTGGATGGGAACCCCACCATACACCTGCCAGACATCGCATCATATTAAGGATTTTCTCACATTTCGCTGCAACATAGTCACAGTGTTGGTTACCAGAAAGCTTAGAATCTAAAATAACTCCTAAAAATTTTGCACTTGAATTAACAGGAATTTGATCATCATCATAGAAAATCTCAATTATTGGAGTTAATCGTTTCCTACTGAATAAAACAATTGAACTTTTGGAAGCAGATAACTCCAACCCATTTTGATCTAACCATTTTTAAGTACTTTTAAAGAGTTATTCATTTGTTTAGAAGCATGTTCAACTGATTTGTTAATGGTATATAAAAGTAAGTCATCTGCATACTGTAAAATTCTAATACCATTTAGTGATGAATCAAGATCATAGGTATAGATATTGTATAATATAGGACTTAACACGGAGCCTTGAGGTAAGCCTTTATTAATTGTTCTGGTTATCCTAGAGCCATCTTTGAAATCTAAATAAATATATCTTTCATATAACATAGCCATAATAAACTTAATGATAGAATTTGGTACCTTTAAAAGTAGCAATTTTTTGATTAATTCAGAAATAATAACATTATCATAAGCAGCATGAATATCCAAAAATGCAGCTAAAAGGGAATCATTATTTGAAAAAGCTAAACGAATATCAGTTACTAAAATGCTTACACTATCCATGGTACTCCTACCTTTTCTAAAGCCATATTGGCTATTTGCAAGTAATGACTTATTTTCTAAATACCATTCCAAACGATTCTTAATTAAATGCTCTGCTAATTTGGCCAAAACAGAACTGAGTGCAATAGGTCGGTACGAAGAAGAATTTGTTGTGTCTTTACCAGGCTTTAAAATAGGTACTACTATTTGTGACCGCCATGAGTCAGGAACTTCTCCACTTTCAATGACCTTATTAACTAAATTTAAAAAGTATTTTAAAGTATCATCACTAGAATGTACAAAAAAAGAATATGGTATTCCATCATCTCCAGGAGAGCTATCATGTACATTGCTAAGAACACCTTTTAATTCATCCAATGAGAATGGAGCATCAAGATCAGTATCACAAGATTGGTTAATTAAATTAATTTGACATGACTCTACAACCGATGCAGGAGCCAAATTATCCATAAAATTATTAGCCAGTAATGGAGAAATAGTATTGAAACGTATTGGGTTAAATGCGGTTCGAAAACGTTTAATATTACGCCAAACAACAGATGGGCATATTGCTGGAGAAAGGGAAGCACAGAATGATCTCCAACCATCACGTTTTTTCTGTTTTAATAAAATTTTTGTATTTTTTATAACACTACAAAGATTTTCATAATTTTCTATCGACATATTTTGACTGTACTTTTTTTCAGCATTTTTTCGGCTCTTAACAGCATTTGTACATTCACTATCCCACCATGGGGGTGATGGGATTTTACTACTGCATTTATTTTTAATGGGGAATGTTTCATTTACAGCATCTAAAAGACATGAGGCCAATGCATTAGAACAATCTGCAACTCCATTTTGAGAAACATTTGGTAACTCAGATAACTTTGAATTAACAATAAGGATCTCTTCAAGAGATAAGCTCGCCCTTGTACATGTTTGTTGTATAATATGTTTCTATCTGAAAAATGTGTGTACAAAGAATATATATAAGGTTGAACTTTTCCCAATCAGCATTATATAGTTTATATTTAAGCCGAGGCATGAACGTGTGTTCAGGGGGCTTTTTAATTGGGCAAGATATTATCAAGGGATAGTGATCACTTCCATAAGTTGAAGAGAGAGGGGACCAGGACATTAATGCAGCTAACGAAGGAGTACATATTGATAAGTCAATTGCACTTATATTTTCGTCTGGGTTTGTTCGTCGAGTGGGAGCACCAGAATTTAATAAGCATAAGTTATGCTTATCGATTATTTCTAAAAGGTCATCACCATTACTGTTTGAAATCCCACATCCCCAAGACTGGTGATGGGAATTGAAATCACCCAGAATAATGTAAGGAGAAGATAAAGCAGTAAAAAGAGAATCTACACCACTAGTTAATATTTCAGGGGTGGGGTGAGAGATATATACAGAAACAATTGAAATATTATTATCCAATCTAATTCCTACAGAGTTATAATTATCTAAGTTATGGGAAGGTAAAATCAGTTGCTTAAAAGGAATGCTATTTTTAACTAATATGGCAACACCACCATATCCATCAAGCCTATCTTCTCTGACACAAGTGAACCCAGGGATATTAAAAATAAAGCCTGGTTTCAACCAAGTCTCAGAGAGTGCAATTATAGCAGGGTTATATTTATTTATCATATAGATCAAATCACCTTTTTTAGATGTTATACTCCTGCAATTCCACTGAAGGATTGTTGTATCCATTATTGAACATTAAACTATTAATCAATTCTACTATAATTGCTACGTTGGACGGTTTCAAAGGATTTGTTGAAATAAATGTATTTAGTAATGTAACTATTGTGTTAATAACTTTATCCTCAGAATTCCCATTTTTCTTATCGCTTAATGCACAACCATCAGCTGGGGAAGGCAATTGCCATTCTTTTATAATAGCGCTATGAGCCGCTTTATCAAATCCTTTTGAAAATGCTGGTATTGTATGAGGCTTTAAATTAACTGTCTTTTTGTATGTTGTTTTATGGGACTCTGATGGTACTTGCCTATGTACATTTTCTTTTTGAGAAGCAACAATATCAGCATAAGGTTTGGATATTGTAGGGTGAAGCTTACTAGCTTCTGCATATGAGAGACAGCTATGAGACATAGAGAGTTTAATTTCTTTTTGTCTGTTGAACTCTGGACGTATCTTATTGGTGGCATAATGATGCCCAGAACATATTACACATATTGCACAAGTTTCATCAATATTGCAATCATCTCCTTTATGATCTTGGGCACATTTAAAGCATCTTGGTTTTGAACGACATAAATTTTTTGTGTGCCCATACCGACAACAATTAAAACATTGTATGGTAGGGTAAGTGTATATTTCAACTGGAAGTGCATTATAACAAATGAAAATCCGTTTTGGTAAGACCTGACCATCAAATGTAAATACAACGGACTGTGATGGTTTCCACACCACATTCCCATTGTCAATATACTTATAGTTAAGCCTTCTTATTTTAAGGATTTGGCCACAACCAAAAGGTACTGTCACATTTTCCTTGATTTTTCAGGTGTCCATTCTACAGGTATACCTTTTACTAAGCCCAATCTTACAACACTAAAAGTTGGTATAAAAGCACGAAGCTTAAAGTCTGTCAGTTTACTGCTACTTACAAAACTATTTGCATCTTCCGGTGTAGAGAATGATACGGTACACCTATTCCGACCAATCCTTTTAACACTCCCTGAGATAATATTTTTAAAGTTACTTTTTTTTAAATAATTACCAAACGACATAGGGTGTAAAGTTGTTCCATCATTTGGAGTAGCAGTTACCCTTTGTACATGGACAACGTAAGGGGATGCATCTGTTGATACATATTCTTTCCTACCAATTCGAGTGATCTGAGGGACTGACGAGGAAGAACTATGATCAGTTTTATGAGCAGAATTAGTCGATTCTGACGACATTGGCACTGGAACTGGTTCTTTGAAAACCTCACTGGTTGTTTTTGGGGAGACAGAGTGACATAGACATTGATTTTCAACTTCAGTTTCAATTAGTTTCGAGGTCCTCTTTCTCTTTTTATTACAATGTCGACAAACTCTATTTAATCTGCATCTCTTTCTTGAAACTGATTGTTGACTACTAATTGACGCATCAGTTTCCATTTCACTATCAGGGATTTGAACATTATACGCCACTGGGGGACTTAGGTCAATACCTAAGTCCCCCAACGCAATATCGGGTGGCATGCTCATATAGAATTACATTTAAAAAAATATGTACAACACTTACCAAATATAGAAGAAACTATACACAAATACAAATAAAATAAAATTACAAAATATTTACACTACAAATACTCAACTGATCCAATTTTAATAGTCAAAATTAAGTAAAAAATTTGCAAGGAAAAAATTTTCGACCGCCACGTCCAATTTCCCGCGCTTTCGTCAACATTTCTTTTAAGAAACGCAAAACGAGGCTAACATCGGGCCCCGTTTCACGAAGCAACCAGTTAACAAGTAACAAGTGAACGGATAACAAGCATTGTAATGACAAGTTTACAAGTACAAGTGTTTCACGAACGTTACTTTTTACACCATAATTATTTTTCAACCGTAAAATATCGGTTACAAGTAAGTAAGCACATCATTGAAATAAATTAAAAAAAGTAAAGATATGAAGAGGTTTTTGTGCAGAAATAAACAATAGCAAGGATTAAACTACTCTTCTAGCGAAGAGAATAATAGTTATCTATAACTAATGGATAAAATGCAAAAAGTTAAATTCAGTTTTTGAAAGAAATTCTTTCTAGAAAAAAGTTTTATCTGGTGCACAGGGGCCTTACCATGAGCTCTTATCGCAGGCCTTAAACAGTATTGCTGTCTATTTCCGTACCATGACCGGCTTAAAGCAGCGCGTTTGCAGGCCTGCTTAAAATGACGTCACGAAACCGTTCACCTTTTTTTATGTATGAACTTTCGTACCATGACCGCCCATTTGACAGTTTGAAAACTGCTTTTGAACGTCTTAAATGTCAAATAAAGCAATCTTTAAAAAGTTGCTCTTCAGCGGCTGTAACAAGATTGTTAAGTGGATTTGGCCCAATTTGGTGGAATTTTCATAAGATAATTGTTAAAACTAACTTTATTTAAGATGTTTTCAAATGGCTGTAATGACTTTTTCTCTAATTTTAACTCCCTAATTTTCGTATAATTAGTAGCCGAGTCACGCCGAGTGTTTTTAAATTTTATATAGTTTTCACAGTGTTTATTACTCTTGAAAGTTGAAATATTGCTTGAGATGTGATGTGACGATAATGAAATATTTGAATTTTTGGAGAGTGAACACCGCACGGAGTTAAAACAAGTGACATCGAGAGAAGCTAATGATACCCTCAGAACAATCAAACCTACCTTTGATTCAGAGGAAAATGAATTTCAGTATAAAAAAAGTACCTACTCTGTGAAAATGAATTTATTAAGCAACT
The DNA here is from genome assembly GCA_963935595.1 of Schoenobius gigantellus. Lineage (NCBI taxonomy): Eukaryota > Metazoa > Arthropoda > Insecta > Lepidoptera > Crambidae > Schoenobius > Schoenobius gigantellus. The sequence goes on along the minus strand of OZ012542.1, from coordinate 51,172,512 downwards.
AGCGACCCGCCCCGACTTCGCACGGGTGCAATGTAGATACTAATGTGGGGCAGTTTGGAGTGATTAATAATATTATAAAATATTATTACATACAAACCTTCCTCATGAATAGATAGGGTGATCTATTGCCGAAAACTGCATTGAAATCCTTTGCGTAGTTTAAAGATTTAATGAATTTATTAAGCAACTAGTGACCCGCCCCGACTTCGCACGGGTGCAATGTAGATACTAATGTGGGGCAGTTTGGAGTGATTAATAATATTATAAAATATTATTACATACAAACCTTCCTCATGAATAGATAGGGTGATCTATTGCCGAAAACTGCATTGAAATCCTTTACGTAGTTTAAAGATTTAAGCGTACAAACAGAGATAGCAACTTTGTGTTATTATACTATATTATAATAGATAGATGTTAGTTGTTTATTGATTATATTAAAAACCCTTGCCGTTACTTACATGAATTTTATTTTGTTCTACTTTATCTAATGTTAAGCATAATGTAGTTAACATTTTTCATTCTAACCATGTTTGGTTACCTCCAGAGTTGGTTAGGAATTTTTACTGTACTTTCAACCGATAGTGAAAATTAAGTTCAAATGACTAAAATTTAGAAACAAAGGTCACTTCGGATCATTTTTTGTAGCAACCTTTAATTCACAGCTTAGCAAAAACAACCTTTTCTGTTACAGGGTTTTAACAGCTGTTTATCTTTATGCACATGGATCATACCAAAATTCAACTGGGGAACCCCAAAATGTTGCTCAACAGATAGGTTTCCTGTTTTATCACAAGAAATTGATGCCATTAACAATGTGCAAATAAGAAATAAATATGGTTTCCAAAAATATGCTAAAAGAATGTAATGTGTATGAGTTAAGGTGTGTATAATAAAGGCTAATACGATTCAAATTGTGAACTTACTACCTTACCTACTATGTTCCCATAATGGTGTAGTAGGTTCATTCCTCCTCATCTGTGGAGAAACCTGTGCCCAGCGGTGAGTTGAAGTGGTGGTGGCATTACACCAAATTATTAAGGATAAGCATTAACTTTGCAAAATGCTTCTATAGCTTTTACCAAACCTACACATAATATCTTACCATCCTAACTAATATTATAAATGCGAAAGTGAGTTTGAGGCAAAAAGGCACTTCTTGTTCCAAAAACAAAATTTCTTTCTGCAGATGTGAATTTAATTTTGTGGCAAAAAAAAATAATTGTACCTACTACTTCCTAAAGTTGAAAAATAGTAATAAATGGTTAAAACTCAGTTTACAAAATAATTAATATGACGGTTCATTAATACCTTCTCAACAATTTTTGTGCTATGGGAAATGATATAATTAATATAAAACTTGAAGTGATAGCTTTCTATGTATTACATAGAAAAAAACAATATATTAAATAAAAAAAATATTTCAGATGTGCATTGCAGACAGATCTAAGTATATGCACATTGTTGTTAGCATATAATGTTCACACTCAATAAGACACAGAAATGAGGGCATTCAGTGAAATTAAGCTTTCAATTCTTGAAAGTGGATATATCATTTCACCATAACACTTATTAGCTTTCTTATGCTACCTACAAGGGTGTGTGCTTAGTCTTGTCGATCATCAGTTAACCTCACCAGGGTCAACTGATGATCGATTGAGAGAAAGAAATTAACTCGTGAGAAATGCTCGGGCAAAAAAATGCTTAACTGCAACATCACTGTATGTGTTGATACAAATCATCTAGGGTCTAATCACGAATCATTTACTTGGACAAATCAGCCTCTCATTTAGAAAATTTAAATACGCTAGATAATAAAGCTTTATTATTATTGGTAAAAATAAAACGAATAACATTTTTCCAAAATATAATAAAAAGTTAGGGTCAAAACAATGAAATCAAACTCTCTGTATCTCAGTCTGGGGAGGTGCTGCTAAGACGACATTATTGCAGGCTGAACGAGCAAACAGATCTCTGCTCAAAATCACTCTAAAAAAACCATTTACATACCCAACAACAGAACTTTACAGGGAAGCTCAAGTTTTGACGATTCGCCAACTATTTATATTAAAAACCTGTCTGATAGCGCACAAACGGCTTATTAATTCGGATAACTACCGGACACTTTTGGCTAAATGTACTTTTAAAATCCCAGTTCCGCCTGTAAATTCACACTTTGCTACTAGATTTGGCGACTCAGTTAGAGCACGTGTCTATAATGCAACGGTAAGGGCTTGTGACTTAAGGAACTGTTCAGTCTCAGAAGCAAAGCAGATTTTAACTAAATGGTTGCTTACTAATTCATATATTGAAACCGAATCTCTTCTCAGTCGATGTTTCTAAGTTTGTAGTGTTATTAATTATTACTAACACATGCAATGGGGTTTTTGTCATGTCTCATTTAATTTTTTATTTAAATTCAAATTTAATTATTATTTTATTTTTCTTTAGTTTAATTTTTTGATTAGTCTTCGTTAGGTATGTCTTTTTATGTGCTGTTTCTTTCAGTAAGTATTGGGAATTCGGGTCGCAAGACCAAGTAAGCAGTAAATGGTTGCACAAGATACAGGCACTGCCTAGTTTGGGAACCCCTGTAAATGGAATTGACTCAATTTGCCTATGCACAATGGAAATTATGTATTTACAACACTGTACTGTACCTATTTAGTGCAATAAAAATTATTATTATTATTATATTATAAACACAAGAAACAAAAAAATACTAGAATGTTAGTCTTAAAATAAAACAATCATTTCAGGTTATTCCCAATCTTTCTTGGCCCAGATTTTCGCCTCTGTATTCACACTATGCAACGAAGCTAATCTTGATTAATCCAAGAAGCATTTAAGCAAACGTCTACTGCAGCGCAAGATCCATCTATTGTGGCAGACATGAGCAGCAGCCAAAAATGAAATTTGTTGTTCGCTTCTGGGTTGTTCACCAGATATCCTATGACAAATATAGGTACTTCTTCAAATTTAGCTGTCTCTGAGTGAGTTTCTTCAATAAAGCAAATAAAATTCAGGTTTTTAAGATTCAAAGATTTATTTCTTCACAATAACTGTCTTTTATTCGCATGAGTACTACACATTCAAATTAATTTACACTTTTTGGATTTATTCACATATACCTATTTGGTTTTAAACATTTCAATAATTTAGCCCCACATATGGATTGCTTTTCAGTATTCATGGTAATGAGATGACTAAAGCTGGTGGGTATTGAAGAGTAACATCATAATTATTATTCATTTACTAAACATAAATTGTGCAATGCTTTCCATATCTTTTTCCACTTCTCGCTTGTGCAGACTTATTAAAACCTATATACTGATTATATGTATTTTACCAGACGTTTTCCAAGTCATGCAAACATAACATTGACGAACCCAGATAAAATTCAAATTGATTTCATTCAGAAGTAATCAGAGAAATCTCTGGAAGTGATAGGTAGATATTTTTAGTTCTTATCGCTGTACAAAGCACGACGATGTAAATTACTTGCAAACACTTTGTATAATGAAGAATCAACACAATAAACTGCCGACACACTTTTCTATCGATTGTTTAAAGAAGAAAAACATCTGTATTTTAGAACACGATTGGTCGTTGTCTAAAATTCTTTTTTGTTTGGTGGTGTTTCCCTTTTGGATTTCCCCAGAATCGAGATTTTTGCTCAGTTTTCGTTTTTCAGAAGGATGGTAGTGCCCTTGTAAGACTGCTTTCTTGACATAGATCGTGAAAGTACAATGGGTAGGTGTATTTTATACAAAACTTCGAAGATCTTTAATTCTTTAAAATTTTCTGCCACAATAAATTAATGCAAGTCACAGACATGTAAGTACATAGGTTAAGTACGTTCATAACAAGCTATGAACATTTCCTTCCACTATCAATAACTTGGAAAATTCTTGGAGAATGTAGAGTAAAGATGTAATAAAATAAAGACAACTATACATTATAATAACTCATATCTTAAGAATAAAAAACGTTAGAACGAACAACAAAAATAACAAATAATTGTAAATATGTTGAGATATTCTCTTTTACCGGTTCAACCGGTTTTTAATCTTTCAATGGTTTTCGAACGCTTCCGAAGAAAAGAGATGTCAGATACAACAGTTGTATAGCGCTATCTCGTTTTAACATTAAGGCAGACCAGAGACAAATAACCGTTCACCTTACGACTCAAGCAATCTATAAGCCGTTCACCTAAACAGGGCTCATAGTACGATTTTAAGCAATCCTGTTTAAGGCCTGCTTAAGAACTGCACGGATTATGGATGGTTTTATAAAAGCTCATGGTAAGGCCCCAGTATCACTGTGTTGGATATCACCAACACAGTGATACTGTGCACCAGACAGACCCCATCCAATGTAAGGCAATGCATAGTTGCAGTTTTTCTGGTAACGCCTGACTTCTTGCAGTTTGATGTTTTAAGAATGTTCCCAATAGAGTGAGAAAGTCTTCCATTTTCACTGAAGTAAGGCGAAATCGTTCGTTGAACTCTTACTCCGTACGGAATTGCGTGTTAATTCTCTCACGGAATACTCTTGGGTATGGGTGTCGACCATTATTGTTTTCCCATAATTTCACATAATTTCTCTCCTCGACATGTTACTCAGTAGACAGATGAGGGTAAGTATCAAAGATTATCCAAGCAATATTAATTTTATTACACTATTTACTTCGTTGTTTAACTATTTAGGCTAAAAAGTTACAATTCTACCGAGAGGTTGAGGTGAGTAGAATTGTTTAACAAGTGAACAAGGGCCTTACCATGAGCTTTTATAAAACCATCCATAATCCGTGCAGTTCTTAAGCAGTCCTTAAACAGGATTGCTTAAAATCGTACTATGAGCCCTGTTAAGGTGAACGGCTTATAGATTGCTTGAGTCGTAAGGTGAACGGTTATTTGTCTCTGGTCTGCCTTAATGTTAAAACGAGATAGCGCTATACAACTGTTGTATCTGACATCTCTTTTCTTCGGAAGCGTTCGAAAACCATTGAAAGATTAAAAACCGGTTGAACCGGTAAAAGAAAATATCTCAACATATTTACAATTATTTGTTATTTTTGTTGTTCGTTTTAACGTTTTTTATTCTTAAGATATAAGTTATTATATTTTATAATTGTCTTTATTTTATTACATCTTTACTGTACATTCTCCAAGAATTTTCCAAGCTATTGATAGCGGAAGGAAATGTTCATAGCTTGTTATGAACGTACTTAACCTATGTACGTACATTAATTTATTGTGGCAGAAAATTTTAAAGAATTAAAGATCTTCGAACATAGAACACATTTACTGAAGATCTTCGAAGTTTTGTATAAAATACACCTACCCATTGTACTTTCACAATCCATGTCAAGAAAGCAGTCTTCCCATCCTTCGGAAAAACGAAAACTAAGCAAAAATCTCGATTCTGGGGAAATCCAAAAGGGAAACACCACCAAACAAAAAAGAATTTTAGACCACGACCATCGTGTTCTAAAATACAGATGTTTTGTTTGCATTTTCTTCTTTAAACAATCGATAGAAAAGTGTGGCGGCAGTTTAGTGTTGATTCTTCATTGTACAAAGTGTTTGCAATAATTTACATCGTCGTGCTTTGTACAGCGATAAGAACTAAGAATATCTACCTTTTACTTCCAGAGATTTCTCTGATTACTTCTGAATGAAATCAACTCGAATTTTATCTGGGTTCGTCAATGTTATGTTTGCATGACTTGGAAGATGTCTGGTAAAATACATATAACCAGTATATAGGTTTTAATAAGTCTGCACAAGCCAGAAGTGGAAAAAGATATGGAAAGCATTGCACAATTTATGTTTAGTAAATGAATAATAATTATGATGTTACTCTTCAACACCCACCAGCTTTAGTCATCTCATTACCATGAATACTGAAAAGCAATCCATATGTGGGGCTTAATTATTGAAATGTTTAAAACCAAATAGGTATATGCGAATAAATCCAAAAAGTGTAAATGAATTTGAATGTGTAGTACTCATGCGAATAAAAGACAGTTATTGTGAAGAAATAAATGTTTTATTATAAGTTGAATCTTAAAAACCTGAATTTTGTTTGCTTTATTGAAGAAACTCACTCAGAGACAGCTAAATTTGAAGAAGTACCTATATTTGTCATAGGATATCTGGTGAACAACCCAGAAGCGAACAACAAATTTCATTTTTGGCTGCTGCTTCATGTCTGTCACAATAGATGGATCTTGTGCTGCAGTAGACGTTTGCTTAAATGCTTCTTGGATTAATCAAGATTAGCTTCATTGCATAGTGTGAATACAGAGGCGAAAATCTGGGCCAAGAAAGATTGGGAGTAACCTGAAATGATTGTTTTATTTTAAGACTAACATTGTAGTATTTTTTTGTTTCGTGTTTGATTTCATTATTTTGAGCCTAACTTTTTATTATATTTTGGAAAAATGTTATTCGTTTTATTTTAACCAATAATAATAAAGCTTTATTATCTAGCATATTTAAATTTTCTAAATGAGAGGATGATTTGTCCAAGTAAATGATTCGTGATTAGACCCTAGATGATTTGCATCAACACATACATTGTTGTGATGTTGCAGTTAAGCTTTTTTTTGCCCAAGCATTTCTCACGAGTTAATTTCATTCTCTCAATCGATCATCAGTTGACCCTGGTGAGGTTAACTGATGATCGACAAGACTAAGCACACACCCTTGTAGGTAGCATAAGAAACCTAATAAGTGTTATGGTTAAATGATATATCCACTTTCAAGAATTGAAAGCTTAATTTCACTGAATGCCCTCCTTTCTGTGTCTTATTGAGTGTGAACATTATATGCTAACAACAATGTGCATATACTTAGATCTGTCTGCAATGCACATCTGAAATATTTTTTTTATTTAATATATTTAGTATAAATTACAAAAAGTTACGGAATAAATGTAATAGACTGTGCAGAGACGCGAAGCGCTCTTATATTCATTCTAATATCAATAATATGGATCAGAATCGTATTTGGAGTTTTTTAAAATCATTTGGTGTGGGCAAGCCCACGGACACAACTCATAGTGCCGTGGATCTTAATGCGCTTAACAGTCACTTCTGTTCTCCTCCAATTGTCTTGGATACTCTAACCAAATCCAAATCTCATAATTATCTCCTTAGTCTTGTTCCACCCGATTGCCCATCATTCTCTTTCAGTCCAATTTCTGAGGACTCTGTGGCGAAGGGTATCCGGGCACTGTCCACACAGGCTGTGGGTAGTGATGGGCTTAGCCTGGGTATGTTGCTCCCGGTGCTTGAGGATGTTGTCCATATTCTTACTCACATGATTAACTTTTCTTTAATGAACAACATCTTTCCGGCATCGTGGAAGAAAGCGTATGTTGTACCCATTCCAAAATCTCCTAACCCTAAATCCTTTTCTGACTATCGTCCCATTTCTATATTGCCACTTTTGTCCAAAATCCTTGAATCCGCAGCTCACCAACAACTTTATTCCTTTCTCTATACAAATAAATTATTATGTCCTTACCAGTCCGGTTTCCGTCCTTGTCATAGCACGAGCTCTGCGTTGCTGAATGTAACTGAAGACATACGTCATGCCATGGATAACACAAAACTCACTGCACTGGTTTTGCTAGATTTTAGCAGCGCTTTTAACTCCGTGGATCATGACATACTCCTTGATACTCTTCGCTCTGTCAATATTTCCCCTTCTACCATCCAATGGTTCCATTCCTACTTAACTGGGCGCCAACAGTGTGTTAAATACAATGATGTAGTGTCACTCTGGACTGGACTGTCTGCTGGCGTGCCTCAGGGTGGAGTACTTTCTCCGCTTCTGTTCACAGTTTTTATAGATCGGATTTCAACAGTATTAACTTGCCAGTACCATTTATACGCCGATGACCTGCAAATATACTGTCACTTTGATCCATCCAACATCAGTGCAGCCATTTTATTACTAAATAAAAATCTTGGGGCAATACAGAGGTGGGCAGAGTCGTTTGGGCTCCTTGTGAACCCAGTCAAATCTCAGGCCATTCTCATAGGTAGTAGTAGGCTAAGGTCCAAGATTAATTTAAATTTGGCTTCACCTCTAAATTTTAATGGAATGACGTTACCTTTCACTGACAAGGTTAAAAATCTGGGATTGTTAATGGACGGCGACATGTCATGGAAATCCCAAATTAATGAGATTAGCAGACGTTTGCACTTCTCAATTCACTCTCTCAAACGACTCCAATACTTTCTTCCCTTCGATACTAAAATTATGCTTGCGCAAGCTCTCCTACTCCCTATTCTAGACTATGCTGATGTCTGTTTTCTGGATCTGAATGTAGATCTGTTAAATAAGCTTGAGCGGCTACAGAACCTGGCAATTCGGTTTATTTTCGGACTTCGAAAATTTGATCGAATTTCACAATTCCGCTCTGATTTAAAGTGGCTACCGATACGAGAGCGCCGTAACGTACACATTTTGACGACACTTTTTAAGGTTATAAAAGACCCTAACGCCCCGAGCTACCTCAAATCACGTTTTCGAATGTTGCCTCCACCATCTCGTTCTGTGCGCTCTTGCTATGGTGATATGCTCAAACTCCCCCACGCCAATACCAACTTCCTTCTTCATTCTTTCTGCTTTCGAGCTGCCCAAATGTGGAATCATCTCCCGACAGTTGTTCAACAAAGCCCATCTGTGCCATCATTTAAACGCAGACTCAAGCAGCACTTTCTTTCTCAACTCTCCACTTCAGTGTGATAACGAATGTGTACAGCCTCATCATCTTAAGTAAAAGTATATATAATATTATATATTGGTATAATTTATGTATTTTTTATGTATATACGTGTGTTGTATTTGTGGTTTATATATTATTATTTTTTTTTGAGTTATTTTATAGTGAATGTAAATATGTAGTTTACGCGCTTGTGTGTTTCCCACAAAACAATATATCCTTCATACTCACAGGTTGGCTGGAAGAAATCTCTATGAGAGATAAGTCCACCTTTGTGTACATTGTCTGTTATATTTTTTTTAGTATAAGTTACTATGCGCAATAAAGAGTATTATATTGTTTTTTTTCTATGTAATAAAACCGCTAAAACCCATAGAAAGCTATCACTTCAAGTTTTATATTATTCATATCATTTCCCATAGCACTAAAATTTTTGAGAAGGTATTAATGAACCGTCATATTAATTATTTTGTAAACTGAGTTTTAACCATTTATTACAATTTTTCAACTTTAGGACGTAGTAGGTAGTTAATTATTTTTTTGCCTCAAAATTAAATTCACATCTGCAGAAAGAAATTTTGTTTGTGGAACAAGAAGTACCTTTTTTCCTCAAACTCACTTTCGCATTTGTTACGCGCCACACCGCCTCAGCCAATCGCAAGCCAGCCGAAGCCAGCCAATTAGAGCCAAGCACGTGTTGCCATGTGACAGCCAGCCCAAGCCAGCCAATCAGAGCCAAGCACGTGCAGCCATGTGCCAGCCAGCCCAAGCCAGCCAATCAGAGCCAAGCCAAGCTAGCGCCTTACTATCGGAGAAACTATAAAATGCCGCGCCATCTCATATTTAGATCACTTCTCTGTTTTACTGTTTCTAAGACGGAACTCTGCCCTATTGTAAATCGAAATTAAATCAGTGTGATTCTGCAACGTCTACTTTTTATTTTATCCCGTTACATATCAGAAGTGGGATAAATATTAAAAAAAAAACCTAAAACGTAGTTAATGCGTCGAGTGTATGCCGCCTGGTCCGTCCGCACGAATGGGGCAAATCTCCGCGTGAAGATTCATCCGAGACAACTAGTGAAAACGAAGGCAAAGTTTCGCCACCAGCCTCGCCTTCAGCTCGAAAAATCCTACGCAAGCTTTTGAAATCAGAGGTACAAAAGGCCATGAGTTCTTTAAATTACGAAATACCCTCCGTCACTACAAGAAAAGAACCCCGTGCAGCCTTGCTAATCCCCGAGTTCGACCCGGATAGCGAAGAGTATACTACTGCGACAGCAAGGCTCAAAAAAAAATTTGATCAACTTGGCGAAATTCATATGGATGGTGCGAAAATATGAAGTCGTTTCATCTGCAAGATAGATTAAGGAGGTCAAGCAAGAAGATGGTACAACCGGCTGGATGAATACGATTACTCTTGGGAAGACTGGAAGCAAATGTTGATACGTGCATTTCCCAGACATCGCAAATATGGATTCGATGACCAAATGTTATCAGGACAAAGTCGCCATGTGTTTTCGGTGTAAGTTGTCAGACAGCGCAGTTGTCTCATGCATCATTCGCGGTCTACCACCAGAGCAGAGCCACCAGCTGCACTACTACACCGCCTTCGGAGGTTCAGGTTAGCCCACATTATTTTATTGCACTACCTTTGTAGCCAAAATAATCTATTGCACACTAGCCAAGCCAATATTAGCACAATCGGGGCATCAAACACAGAGGAAATCAGTTCAGATCTATTGAATAAAAACCGATTATGATTATTTGATTGCTTTACTAATCAATTTCCCTGATTATTTTGCGAGTAAAACACAAGACTTAGGATGTACAGATTTATTAAACATAAAAATAAAGTTAACAAGTGAACAGCCTATATACCGTCAACCTTACAGCTTGTCGCACAATCAGTAGTTAGATCCAAAGTGTCTGAATTGCTCGACGCAGGTATAGTTCAAGAATCTGAATTATGTTTTGCTTCTCCCGTAATTCGTAAAAAAAAAGAACGGCGATAGTAGACTTTGTGTTGACCCTTGCCTAATATCGATGATTAGGTTTCCAAATTAGCCGTTAAGAATTTCTTTACGAGTCTTAATTTGGCACAAAGTTACCATCAGGTCAAAATCAACCCTGCAGATAACCACAAAACAGCCTTTATAACGCCACATTGGTATTTGAATATACGCGTGTTCCGTTTGGCTTAGATAACGCACCGTCTGTTGTTATACGAATAATGAATAAGGTTGTAGATTCAATACGAAATTCCAATCACAAAAGGCGGTAGTTCAAAAACCCACAATGACTTTCCCGATAAATATGAAATGTTAGCATTCTTAGACAATTTGTTGCTACCCTCTTTTGATGTTCAGTCAGGTTTAGATATTTTACAAAAAGTTCTTCATAAATGAAGATCGGAAAATTTAAAGTGAAATGTGAGTAAGTGTTCATTCTTATAAAACAAAATAACATACTTAGGACATGAGATATCTTCGAATGGCATTCAACCAGGTGAATCAAAATTGTTAGCAGTGTCGCAGTTTCCTACCCCTAGTAGTGTTCATGAAATACGTCAATTTATAGGGCTATGTAGCTATTTCCGTAAATTTATTAAAAGCTTCGCAATTTAATTGCTCGCCCTTTAACAGATTTAACAAAGAAAAACGCAGTTATGGAAATGGGGCACTGAACAAGTTTTATATGACCCTGTATTACCAACTGAGATTATCGCAGGTATTTTTTTTACAAAAATACACTGATAATTCCCTTAGGCCTGTGATGTATTTCAGTAGGACAACGAGTAAAGAAGAAAGTATATACCATAGTTACGAGCTTGAAACGCTTGCCGTAGTAGAATCTATGTGTAGGTTTAGAGTGTATTATAGTAGGGATACATGTAAAAGTGGTAACTGACTGTACTGCCGTTCGCGCCACCCTTACTAAACGTGACATTATCCCCACGTATTGCTAGGTGCTGGCTGTCAATACAAGATTTTGACATGAGTGTACAATATGGTGTGGGGAAAAAGTTAAGGCGTATCATTGTTCAGCTTAAAGATCGCTCTGCTGCCCCTGATATAAACAACAACTATGTGCTCTCAGATGATAGACTCTATAGGAAGACATTGTATGGGAATCGCCTCGTAGTGTCTGCATTGATCAGATAGACTAGTTCAGATGCACCACAATGATAAGTCATGTAGGCTTTCAAAAATGTATAGATTTAATAAAGAGGGAGTAAATGGTACATTGTTCCCTATTCCGAAACCCACAGAACCCATGGTCATGGTTCATGTCGACCATATGCCCCTTTTGTAGAACAGCAAAAGGTTATCAATATATGTTGGTTATTACAGACTAGCTTCTGCCCGCGACTTCGTCTGCGTGGACTTAAATTTTGAACAATTTTTAATTTTCCCTCTGGAACTACTTAAGGAATCGGGATAAAAGGTAGCCTATGTCACGTTCTTTTCCATGTCAAAGGCTACATGCATGCCAAATTTCATCCAAATCCGTTCAGCCGTTTTTGAGTGATTGAGTAACAAACATCCAAATATCCAAACATCCACACTTTCACGTTTATAATATTAGTAGGAAGTAGGATAATTTCTCTAAATTTGTTATTGCCCACCCACGGTCAATTCAGTAAAAAACAATAAGAATACTTTAAAAAATATTTAGTTTATTGGTTACCCTCATAAACTTGTCAGTGATCATGGCAAAGCTTTTAACAGCATTTATTAAAAAAAAATTCAACTGACAAGCAATTTAAGTACATTTTGACATCTTTTGCATGTCCACGAGCCAATGGTTAAGTGGAACCGGATCTTACTGAATGCGTTACGTGCGATCGATCCTAGCCAGACTTCTAATAATTGGGCCAATAGCTTACCTGACATTATTTGGGGTGTTAATAATACTGTAAATGAAAGTACAACATAGTCGTATAGCCCTATGATTTGATGTTATGAAAGTAATAATGAATCTGTTGAAATCAGACGTAATAATAGATCTAGTGCGCGATTAAAATTAGAAAGCCATAAGATGAAGCGTAACGTCGATAAAAAAAAGGAAAACTAGTCGAATTTACAGAAAGGGAGATTTAGTTCTTTGGCGGCAAGCACCCACAAGTAGTGTAACAAGAGTGAGCACTAAGCTTGATGATATTTACTCTGGCCCATATATCATTACTAAGGTGTGGGTAATGACATATACAGAATCCTCAGTATCAAGGGGTTCCGAGGCTACAAGGCCTTTACTAGCCTGGTTGCATCGGACTCTTGAGGCCCTATCACAAAATCACAGTACCCTATATCATACAGTGCCAGTAGCTCTGATGACCAGCTTGAAACCGAAGATCTCATTGACCTACTTGAAAGCTAACCACGTATTTTTCCATTGCGGGAGCAATGATTGTTTCAGGACGGCCGACTGTTACGCGCCACACCGCCTCAGCCAATCGCAAGCCAGCCGAAGCCAGCCAATTAGAGCCAAGCACGTGTTGCCATGTGACAGCCAGCCCAAGCCAGCCAATCAGAGCCAAGCACGTGCAGCCATGTGCCAGCCAGCCCAAGCCAGCCAATCAGAGCCAAGCCAAGCTAGCGCCTTACTATCGGAGAAACTATAAAATGCCGCGCCATCTCATATTTAGATCACTTCTCTGTTTTACTGTTTCTAAGACGGAACTCTGCCCTATTGTAAATCGAAATTAAATCAGTGTGATTCTGCAACGTCTACTTTTTATTTTATCCCGTTACACATTTATAATATTAGTTAGGATGGTAAGATATTATGTGTAGGTTTGGTAAAAGCTATAGAAGCATTTTGCAAAGTTAATGCTTATCCTTAATAATTTGGTGTAATGCCACCACCACTTCAACTCACCGCTGGGCACAGGTTTCTTCACAGACGAGGAGGAATGAACCTACTACACCATTATGGGAACATAGTAGGTAAGGTAGTAAGTTCACAATTTGAATCGTATTAGCCTTTATTATACACACCTTAACTCATACACATTACATTCTTTTAGCATATTTTTGGAAACCACATTTATTTCTTATTTGCACATTGTTAATGGCATCAATTTTTTGTGATAAAACAGGAAACCTGTCTGTTGAGCAACATTTTGGGGTTCCCCAGTTGAATTTTGGTATGATCCATGTGCATAAAGACAAACAGCTGTTAAAACCCTGTAACAGAAAGGTTGTTTTTGCTAAGCTGTGAATTAAAGGTTGCTACAAAAAATGATCCGAAGTGACCTTTGTTTCTAAATTTTAGTCATTTGAACTTAATTTTCACTATCGGTTGAAAGTATAGTAAAAATTCCTAACCAACTCTGGAGGTAACCAAACATGGTTAGAATGAAAAATGTTACCTACATTATGTTTAACATTAGATAAAGTAGAACAAAATAAAATTAATGTAAGTAAAGGCAAGGGTTTTTAATATAATCAATAAACAACTAACATCTATCTATTATAGTATAATAACACAAAGTTGCTCTCTCTGTTTGTACACCTAAATCTTTAAACTACACAAAGGATTTCAATGCAGTTTTCAGCAATAGATCACCCTATCTATTCATGAGGAAGGTTTGTATGTAATATACATATTTTATAATATTATTAATCACTCCCAACTGCCCCACATTAGTATCTACATTGCACCCGTGCGAAGCCGGGGCGGGTCGCTAGTTGCTTAATAAATTCATTTTCACAGAGTAGGTACTTTTTTTATACTGAAATTCATTTTCCTCTGAATCAAAGGTAGGTTTGATTGTTCTGAGGGTATCATTAGCTTCTCTCGATGTCACTTGATTTAACTCCGTGCGGTGTTCACTCTCCAAAAATTCAAATATTTCATTATCGTCACATCACATCTCAAGCAATATCTCAACTTTCAAGAGTAATAAACACTGTGAAAACTATATAAAAATTAAAAACACTCGGCGTGACTCGGCTACTAATTATACGAAAATTAGGGAGTTAAAATTAGAGAAAAAGTCATTACAGCCGTTTGAAAACATCTTAAATAAAGTTAGTTTTAACAATTATCTTATGAAAATTCTACCAAATTGGGCCAAATCCACTTAACAATCTTGTGAAACGGGCAGCAACTCAATGGGAGTAATAATTGAAGCACGAGTTATAATAACCACTTTATTTATTGACTTAATAACACTTACAACACTTTTAATGTTTCCACTTCTTAGCTACCACTCAGACTGACTGGGGCTATGAGAACCTGAACATTTTATGCTCGAGATGCTTACACAAACCAACCCACTTTACCGACATTATCTATTTTACCGACAATACCTTGTTGGTCAGTGGTTTCCTGCGGCAACACTAACAGAATAGGTATACTTATTACTAGAAACAATTACGAAAATGTCTAAAGTGAGATTCTATGTAAGTAATAATTAATTACATGATTTATGAAAAAATAATAGAACATAAATAATGCTATGATATGAGAATGTATTATTCTAGTAACAAATGTAGGTGTTACAACATAATTGGTTACAAATATAGAGATGTGATCATTTATTATACAGATTGATATAAGAATTATAACAGCTCGGCCATCCGTATTAGAACGAGCCCCTTCGTTCGTTTACGATTTAAGTTTATAATCATTTATGATTAACAAGAATAATAAAACTAAAACCTCAATTTACAGTGGTATTTAAATTACTTCATAAAGCATTACCTATTTACTCAATTATATACATTTTTTAATATTAGATTACAAAAATATAAAAGGACACAAAGTTGTTAAAACATAGTTTTGTTTTTTTTCTTCTTCACTGTATATAGATTTTTTTTAACACTTATTTTACTCATCAATATTTATGAGACACTAACTATTACCTTACCACTTGACGTTTTGAGTGCATTTTTTTCTTCATTATGCCCGGTCCATGACGTTGACCGTTACCGGCACTTGATTATTTGTGCTGGTACATGACACTAACCAGCACAAGAACCATACTTTATTAATTAACCTTTCTTTTATTTAATGGTTGTTTTATACATAATAGGTATATCATTTATGTTTATGACTGAGTCCATAAGTGCCAGTGACATTTTATGTTAAAAATAAATATCAAGAATCAATATTAACCTATTTAATAAGAATTAAAATATTAACATAAGAAATAATTAGTCAAACTCATTTTCGGTAGAGTTGCTACAACTATCGCTAATTTCGTCGTCAGAGGGAACGGAGTTTGTAACTGACAGCCATGGAAAAATTTTGTCTACTGCGACTATTGCTTCATACCGTTTTCCTTTTTGTGTGATGGGAGTATCTTCTATGACATATCTGTCGTTGGGGAGTACCTTTTTAATTCTATATGGGCCTCTGCATTTAGGCTCTAGTTTCTTTGATTGGCCTTCGATTCCAGTAGCCGTACGTACGGCTCTGACTAAATCACCTTCTTTAAATTGCACTCCTTTTCTTCGATTTTTATCAAAGTTCTCTTTGGTCTTAGTTTGTTGTTCGTTAATTAAGTCACTAGCTTCAGATCTAATTTCTGTAAGAGATGTTGGACTAGATGGCAAAGTTTCAGAAATAACATCATTGAATATGCTTAAGGATGGGTTAGTCACTGTTCTTCCGAATAACAGTTCAGTAGGTGTCTTTTTAGTTACGGAATGGATTGTTGTATTTATTCCTAATTGAATTTCGGGCAAATGTTCATCCCAAATGCCATTTGGCTTATCATGATTCATAGCACCAAGGGCAGCTAGAATGGTACGATTATATCGTTCAACTTGCCCATTTGCCCTTGGTGTTGAGACTGCATTAAGGACATGTTTGATACCTGTTGATTTGATAAAAGTTTTAAATGCACTACTAGTAAAAGAAGAACCCTGATCAGTAATAAGGCGATTTGGAGTACCAAAATAGCTAATGTGATCGCGTAATACTTTAATACTAGTAGCAGATTTTGTATTTCGAACTGCAGCTAAATTGATAAATTTTGAAAATGCGTCAACAATTACTAAAATATATGCATTCCCTCGTTTAGTTTTAATGAACGGCCCTAAATGATCCGCATGTAACGTGTCAAAGGGAATTTCTGATTTCGGAATAGGATGTAGTTCTCCTGCTTTTTTCCCACTCGGTAATTTGTGATGAGCGCATTCTATGCATGCCGCAACATACTTTTTGATAAAGCGTCTCATTTTTGGGAACCAGTAGTTAGCCTGTATTCGTCCTAACGTTTTATCATAGCCAAAATGACCTATATCATCATGATTGGCCTTTAATAATTGCCACCTTGCCCCTCTTGGTACTAACCAGCGTATACTGGAGTTGTCAAGAGTACGATATACTCTACCATTAACTAATTTATAGTTTTTAAATATTTCTGTTGTTTCCTGACTTTTGGGATCCTTTAGTATTTCCGCTATTCGTCTAATTTCATTATCAGATTGTTGATAGGTTGTTAACCAATTATCAGTACCTATTTTTAATATTTCAAGAAGATGGTTTGAGTCATGTTCGTTTAAATTGGGACACCGACTAAGGGCATCAACATGTGCCATCTTTTCTCCTGATCGGTATTCTATTTCACAATCATATTCTAAAAATTGTAACCACCAACGAGCGATTCGTGGCACCAAGTCGCGTTTTGTTAACGTGGTACGAAGAGCGTTACAATCGGTAATGATTTTAAATTTTATACCTATTAAGTATACCCTAAATTTGTTTAAGGAAGATATAACTGCGAGTGTTTCTAGTTCATAAGAGTGCAGTTTTTGCTCATCCACAGTAGTCTGCCGACTGTAATATGCAACAGGTCTTATAGCACCAGCATGATCCTTTTGCATTAGAATCCCCGCAACTCCTATTTTACTTGCGTCAGTATGAAGTTGAGTCTCCGATGCGGGATCGTAAATAGTTAAAACTGGTCTATCTATAAGAGCCCGTTGCAAACTGCAGAAGGCTTCAGATTCGTCAGTACCCCAACGCCATGACGCATCCTTCTTCAAAAGGGCCGTTAATGGTCTTGCTATAACTGCAAAGCCCTTAACAAACCTCCTGAAGAAGCTTGCGAGCCCTAAGAATCGTCTTACTTCGTGGACATTTTTTGGTGACGGGAATTCGGATATAGCCTTAGTTTTAGTTGTACCAGGCCTAATGCCTTCAGAGCTCACTTCATACCCTAAATAATCAATACTGTCAAAGAAAAAATTGCATTTGCTTAATTTCAATGTCAATCCGTTTTGTAATAATAATTTTAATACTTCTTCTAGCCGATTTAGACCTTGTTCGAATGATTGTGCCGGGATGAGGATGTCATCCATATATACTAATGTGTATGAGTTGACAGGGGAATTATGCATCATCTTATTCATAGTCCTCTGAAACACAGATGGTGCATTGACTAATCCAAAGGGCATTCTGTTATATTCGTATTAGCCATCTGGAGTTACAAATGCAGTTTTTTCTTTTGACTTTTCTGAGATGGGGATTTGGTAGTATCCTGATGCGAGGTCAAGCGTAATAAACAGATGGCTACCATACAGTCTGTCAAGTTGATCCTCAATTCTTGGTAGTGGGTAGTGTTCGCGTTTTGTTTTACGATTTAATGCGCGATAATCCACGCACAATCTCTTTTCCCCAGATTTTTTATTAACCAATACTATTGGACTGGCATAAGGAGAACTACTCTCTCTAATAATGTTACTATCTAACATTTCTTGAACCATGTCCTTAACTCGCTGTCGCTCGCTATACGATAATCGGTATGGGCGATAAACTACTGGTTCAGAATCAGTCAGTTCTATTATCATTTCTGTTCCCGTGGTATATCCTAAGTCTTTCAAACCAAATGAAAAACTAGTTTTATACTTAACAAGTAAGTCGTTCAGTTGCTTTTTCTGATTTTGTGTTATGGAACCACCACACTTAATTCCAGATTCAAAAGTGTCCTTACAGAAATCTACATAATTTATTTGCAAGTTTTTCACAGTGTGGCTTCTCGCAATTAACTCATTGATCTTAAAGACAAATTTACAGTTTCCTATGTTTTGTATCAGAACAATTCCAGATCCTTGAGTCAATGAGTATTCTCCTGGTAATAAATAATGTTCGCGGTTGGAACCTTGCCTTACACTACCATGGACATAAATAGGTCCAGTATACTTATCCGAACATTTAACTGGTACTGGTTTAATTTCATTGATTCCTATTTCAGTATCACGAGTGCAAAAGAGTGAGTATTTTATAGTTTTATACGGTTCTATTTTTTGAAATATTAAATCAGTGTTAGTTTTGATAATTTTTATAGTGGGTCTCTCCGTAAAGGTATGACCCAGTAGAAAAGGACAAGGTATAACATGATCATCAACAACCAAAATGTGTACGCTATGTTCCACGATTCCTTGAATTTCTACCGTTGCATATAATAATCCGATCGGAGAACAGGCAACGTCAGCAATTCCTCTCAATAAAGGACCGTCGACTTCTTGCCACTGCAGTTGTAACCGTTTGGCCTCACTTACTCCTATCAACGTGCCTTCACTACCAAGATCCACGACACAGTGAGAAAAATTATTGTTAATTTTAATCGGGATTTTATACTTATGACTAGTATCATGTCCGTTCCCTATTATCAAGACATTCTTACTTTTGTCTTCACTGTTTGGAGCCTGTTTTAATTTTGGGCAATCGGTAGCCGGATGTCCTAACAACCTACAATTTGTACACTGTAATTGTGGAAACTTATTTGTTTCCTTGTAAAATTTATACTTATCTGGCACAATGCCTTGCCCTGATTTAGAAATGAAATAAACTCAGGGATGAAAGTGATAATTAAATATATTTTTAAACAACGTAAATTATAAAAACATGACACAATTATTTTACATTGACAATAACAACTTTTTGACAACTTATAATTCCTTCTTCTATTAAAAATGTAAAAAACACAAACATTGACGTTCTTTACGCAGGTTGAATAGCCCTACTCCGGACATACTCCCGGCGTTGCAGATGGTGGAAACACTGAATCTGCAAACTTAAATTTCCTACACAGCATAATTACAGATCCAACTTCCGTGGAACCTTAACGGGACGACCATATCGAGTGACCTTTGCGTGTGGGTTATGTGAAGTATCTCTATTTAGATCAGACTGTCCAGGTTCCATATCTTCAGAATCCGACGTCTGGTCAGGTTCCTTTGATACTGAGACCTCTAATGGAAACAACCTTTGTAATGGCCTAATCAATTCCCCATTAGCGGTCTTAACTCGTGCAACACGACACAAACCATCAACCCCTGCATAAATTCCTAACACTAATCCTAATGGCCAATTAGTCCTTTTCAAACCATCTGATCCTATTAGAATAACTTCACCTACATTCACACCCTTGACATTATTTTTATTTTTACCTTTTAACTCTGTCAAAGCTGATAAATATTCTTTGTTAAAACGTATTTTTAAATCTTGAAGTAGCTTTTGTACATAGTGCCAGCGTACTGTTAGTAACTCTGAATCTAAACAATCTAATGCACTATAACTATTTAATTTATTACCTAGAAACATACTCGGTGTGAGTGGCACTAAATTCTCAGTATTGTCAAAAATATACGTAATTGGACGAGCATTGACCACTGCCTCTGCCTCACACAAGGCAGTATAGAGCTCGATCTGATTTAAAGATGCTTTACCTAACATACGACGTAAAATGTTTTTTACTAACCCAACCATGCGTTCCCAAAACCCTCCCCACCATGGCGCTTGCGGAGGTATAAAGCGCCATTCAATCTTATCTACACTGGTTTTAGCTGCTGCATCTTCCCAATCAATAGTATTTATAATGCCTTTTGCACCTCGAAAATTTGTCCCGTTGTCACTGTACATAACTTTGACATTTCCTCTTCTAGCGACAAATCTTCTTAGTGCCAAAAGAAAGTGTTCAGTAGATAATGACAGCGTCATTTCTAGATGCACAGCTCTGTATGTAGCGCAGGTGAAAAGGACTACCCAACATTTCTCCCCGGAACGCAATAGTAATGGCCCAGCGAGATCAACACCACATACTTCAAAGGCATCACCGCAAGTAATTCTATTCAGTGGGAGAGGGGGAGTGGGGACACCACATGGTTTGGCAGCATGGCGTCTACAAATCACGCATTCTCGTACTACTCTTTTAGCTAATCTTTTTATTCCTATTATCCAATAATCTTCACGTAACAAGTTAACTAAAGTTTGTGAGCCTGCATGATGATTATCTACATGCTTTTGTATTACAAGTCTTACTACTATCTTGCTCTTATTTGATAGTAGGATAGGATATTTAAATCTTTCTAAATACTCTCCTAATGTCAGGCGAGTTTTAACACATAGCAAACCATCACTATTATAAACTTTCTCTATTTTAAGATTATCCAAAACATCTCGGTTCTCCCTTTGCAACAGCTCTAACAGCTTCTTTTCTGCATCTTCAAACTCCCTACCAGATAATTCATTCATACTTCTCTTTTTACTACCTCCTTGGCACATCCTTACAAACCTAAAGCACCATGCAATCATTCTAACTAATTTTGTATATTTTCCAAAGAAGAGTAAACGATCTGAAAACCTTTCTTCAGTTTGAACTGTAAGTGTGTTCTTTTTTATTTCTTTGCTTACTTCTTCTTCATTCGGTGTAGGAACTGAAGTTGGCCAGTCCGCCATAGGACCTCTTAACCAAACCGGACCTTCCCACCATCTTACTTTTAATAGATGTTGTGCATCGCAGCCGCGTGATGGTAGGTCGGCGGGATTTAACTCACCTGGCACGTGACGCCAATCTTCAATATTTGTTTTTCGCACAATCTCGGTTACTCTATTATGCACAAACACATTTAAACTAACTTTTCTTTTAATCCAAGCTAGTACTATACTGGAATCTGTCCAGTAATATTCTTTATAGGTCACGTCTAATTCTGGCTTTACTTCTGAAGCTAACCTTGTTCCTAGTAAAGCTGCAATCAGCTCTAATCTTGGCATCGTTATCGGCTTTGTTGGTGTCACTCGTGACTTCGCAAACAACAACTGTACTGATACAACACCACTGAATTCCGATCGTAAAAATATACAAACTGAATAGGCTGATTGACTCGCATCGCTAAATATATGTAATGAATTGTCACTTACTTTCAAGTTAGCAAGACTAATACGCCGAGGCAATCTACATTCCTTTAAACACTCAATTTGCTTTAGCCAACTATATATTCGTACTAATAAATCATTTTGCAATGTCGAATCCCAATCAATATTCCTAGTCCAACACTCTTGCATTATCATTTTTGGCACTAAAGTTACTGGACACACAAAACCTAGGGGGTCAAATATGCTTTGCGCAATCGACAACAACACTCGTTTTGTGACCTTACCTATCTCACTTATATTTCTAGGGACTTTACAAAATAACTCATCTTTTACAGGGTCCCACGTGATACCTAAAACTGATACACAACTATCTTCTTTATCAATAATAACTGGACCAGTCACCCAACATCGCAATTCAAACTTCCCTTCATTCATCACCTTCTTTGCTTCCTCTATAAAATTATTCATCTCATCCTGATTATCCACGCTTACGACGCAATTATCAACATAAAACGCTTTTCTTAATTGTGTTGCTACTTTACTATTGTATTTATTAAGATGGTGAAGGATCGTAGCCGACAATAGAAATGGACTCGTTGTTACTCCAAACACTACACGGCAATGTCTATAAGTTTTAAGGCCCTTCTTTTGATCATAAATGTCATGCCACCAAAGAAACTTTAAAAATTCACGATCCCTTGCGTCAATAGATATTTGCAAAAATGCTTTTTTAACATCTGAAGTTATACCTATAGCACCTTTCCTAAAATTTATTAATAGTTTTGGTATCATTTCAATAAAATTTGCACCTTTTTCTAGGCAATCATTTAGAGATAGGCCATTTTTCTCAGATGCAGACGCATCGAAAACTGGTCTAATCTTCGTAGTCAAACTCTCCTCTTTTACCACTGCATGATGTGGCATGTAGTGACCTTTCGTTTTATTGTCATAATGAACCTCTTCAATAATGCCACTATCGACCCACTCCATGAAAACTGCATCGTAATCTCTTAATATACCTAGCTTTTCTAATTTTTTAGTAGTCGAATTAACCCTCTTATTTGCTAAATCGTAATTTGTCGATAGACAGTTGACTGTATCTTTCCACGGTAACTTAATTTCATATCGCCCTTCATGATTAACTTTTATAGTTTTCTCAAAAAAATCTACCACTTCAGCTTCAATACTATTTTTCGCCTTTACCTCACTGTCGTCCGTAATTCCTAAGGTCTCTAATTTCCATAGGTCTTCAATATCAAAGGAACATGACATAGTACTTACCGGAATCTCATTAGCGCAATATACCCCAACCGCTGGGCCCTGGACCGTCCAACCTAATACAGTTTTCATCGCAAACAAGTTGTCGTCCACTCGCACCGATTGTCCCGTTAGAATGGTACCTAAAAAATCAGACCCTATTAACAAACATATTTCATTTACATTATCATCACAGTCAGTTATCTTAATGCCCTTTTCTTTTAATTTACATAACAGTCTACTTTGTCTTATTTTTGGCAGATAGCCACAAATGTTATCTTGTTCTAGCATGTCTATTGTTACCTGGTGACTTCCGTCTAGACTCGCGACATTAACTTCGTACACTTTATGTACCTGTTTTTTAGTGACAACTCCGCCAAATAGAGTGTGGCTCATCTCTTGTTCTCTTACAACTTTCAATTTCAGTTTTTCTGCTATATTTTTCTTAATAAAAGAACGTTGAGCGCCGGAGTCTAGTAACGCTCGTACAGATATAAACTCATTTGTCTGTACAACAACATTTACTACCAATGTCTGTAGAAGTACAGTACTTACTCTTGTGGATGTAGCCTGGTTCATCATTGTTTGATCTTTTTTGTCCGCCACCGTTTTCATTTCCTTATCTGCTACAGATTTTGACAAACTGTCACACATGATGGGGTAATGTCTTCTTTGACACGCAATGCATTTGACATGTTTCCTGCACTTATTTGCCATGTGACCAATTTTCAAACAAATAAAGCATCCTCTTTTATTCTTCAAATAACTCCTTCGTTCATCTAATGTCATTTTAGCGCCAACTAAACACTCTGAGCTTGTATGGGAAACTTTATCGCACCATATACAGGTTTGCGCCTTATCAACACGATGTTCAAACGACGAATTCACATTAAAATCTTTACTTTTGCTAGCTGCTGTAAAACAAGACGCTGACGGACCTGTGCAGTAGTCTTTAGTAAACTTATTTCTTGCTAACTGAATTCTTTCTTCAGACTCTACTTCTTGTTTAATGAAGTTCAGTAACTTTGACAATTGACTACCGTTTTCAGACTGCATGTGAGATCTGCTCCATGCCCGCAAAATTTCTATTGGTAATGCCGATTCTACCATCGGATACAGGAAGGCTGCATATTTATCCTGTGTTACTCCTAACGACTCGAGAGCTAAAATCTGCGTCATAATCTTATCGTATAAATTTCCAATGGATGTACTAGGTGAACCTTTAGCTTGCGCGAGTGTTAACTGAAGTAATTCTCGTACATAGTATTCGATTATAACATCATCACGAGCAAACCGTTGTTTTAATTGTTCTAAAACTTTGGGATAGTTTTCTGCTGACGGAGGAAAGCTTTCAACCAATTCTCGCGCACTAGTACCTATTTCCATGCTTTGAATTAAATATTGGAATTTATCTTCATTGTCAATCTTATCATCGGAGTCTATCTTTTTAAATTGGGTCCAAAATGTCACCCATTTGCTGACTTCTCCATTAAACTTTGGAAGCTCTAATTTTGGTAGACGTAAATGACGAGACATTTGTGGTGACTTGCTACCTTCTATGATACTGTTAGTTTTCTTTGAACTACAAATATTATCAAGTTCTACAGACTCTATCTCCTTTACTTTTTGCTTTAGCTGATACCATCTATTCATATACTCATCAGCACAATCATAATCATTTTCTATAAAATTTTCCTCACGTTTTTCACTATCAAGCCATAAACCGAAATATCTATTTTGTATAAGTTCTAATTGTTCATACAGCTTGTGTAAAATTTCAAATTGTACCTGAATTTGAGAAGTCTCCCTTTTCTGTATATATGCTTCTAACTTATTGGCACAGTTTGAGAAACGCCTCCTTACCAGCGTACGTTCTATTTGGACTTTTTCAATAGTAACTTCCCTGACGGTCGCCATATGTGGAAACTTATTTGTTTCCTTGTAAAATTTATACTTATCTGGCACAATGCCTTGCCCTGATTTAGAAATGAAATAAACTCAGGGATGAAAGTGATAATTAAATATATTTTTAAACAACGTAAATTATAAAAACATGACACAATTATTTTACATTGACAATAACAACTTTTTGACAACTTATAATTCCTTCTTCTATTAAAAATGTAAAAAACACAAACATTGACGTTCTTTACGCAGGTTGAATAGCCCTACTCCGGACAGTAATTTTGGTTTAGGGCAACGAAAGAAAGGATGCCCTTTTTCATTACAGTTGTAACACGTTGTATTACTATTCGATCTTTGAGAAGTTGTTGGCCTTTCAGACAATTTTTCATTAGTGTAAGTTTGACTCCGTCTATCTTTGTCCCTATTCCTAGACATATCATTGTTACACCTATCATGCCCAACCTTAACATTCTTCAGAAATTTCAGAACTTGTTCAGGCTCTGTAAATTCTGCACTTTGTCCACCAATCCGTACGTTCTTATCATCAATACCCGCCAACAGACAGTCCACTGCACGTCGACTTTTGATCTCACAACGATTCAAAAGGTTCATTTTTGAATAATAATACATATCTAAAGATTCCCCATAACGTACACGTTTGTTCAACATTTCGGACAATAATTCCGCGTAGTTCTCTCTAGAAGGAAAGGATTCGCGTAATTTTATTTTCCACTCTGACCATGAATTAAGAAGCGAAGGTAACCCTTGATACCAAGTTTTTGCTATTCCAATGAGCTTAGGCATCGCATAGTGGACTATCTGTCGGTCATTCCAACCATAAATTTGAGCGCACTCATCAACCTTATGGAGCCATGAGTCTACAGTCTGTTCTTTGCTTAATGGATCAAACTCTGGTACTACGTTTAAAACAGGAAACTTGTCACTGTCACTATTGGACTTCATATTATTCATTACATCAATAAATTTTCTAAAAAATAAATCCTGAACATCATTATTATTAATCATACTAGAATGTTGGCCTACTTGACTTATTTTAGGGGAGCGTGACTTAGTAGTAGTAATTCTTGGTGATAACATTGGACTTCTTGGACGAGAATGACGTGCTTCGTCACGTGATGGATACCGTCCTATAATTTCATTTGGACTCCTTGAACGAGATTGATGACGTCGTTTGCCGCGACGTACCTGCGTTGTGTATGACGGCGTACGTCCACGTGACTGGCTGCGACTGCAACTGCGACTGCCACTGCGACTGCGATCCCTTGCATGACGGCGGAATACTTCAGATTTTCGGAACTGGTGTCGGTCTTTTCCCATGGTTTAACCTCAATAAAAACATAAAAACGTATTAGAAGTATTTAAATTAATATTATAATTAAGTTCAAATGTAGGACTGTTGTTTATCAAGCTAGTTATCATTATATATAAAAAAATATATTCCATTGAAATGACATTAAAAAAAATCTAACTGTACGGAAAAAAAAAGATGCTTTATTTTTATGTTCCATCCCTAATACTACCAGGGTGTGCTCTGAGCAATCATCCCAAGAAAAACAACAAATTTAACCAACAAAATCAAAACGGAGAGTGCCCCCATCAATAATTATGCGTTTATAATATAAGCACATGGAACGGATTATTAATGAACCTCATCTAGAACCATATTCTATTCCGAATGCAACCAGGGAGTGCCCTGGCCAAACATCCCAAATATAATATGATTTTCATAGCCAAATAACTAAATACGATTAACCATGTGGTCACAATGCATTTCTATCCTTTATGCAAAGGGAAGAAGAGGCATCTTTTAAACACTTGATACGCAGACATTTTCTCCCAGAATCTGTTGTTTAGTTCGATAGAATATCAGTATTTATATATATTTATAGTATTATTTTTATTATATCTATATAATATTAAATCTATATGTATGTTGTTATTTATGTATGTATGTATATCTTAATTATATATAAAAGAAATCTTTATGTATAATTATTATTATGTATACCTATTTTATTTGTATTAGTAAGTTTAATTCGTACACCGTCTACTCATTCTCTCACACCATGCCGGTTGACTGGTAGAGAATGCCATTCGCATTAAGTCCGCCTTTTGTACATCCTCAATATGTTGTACGAAAAAGAATAAATAAATAAATAAATAAGAATATAGATTTAGGTACTTACACTTTCGTTAGTATGTGGACGTCTTTTCCAGATCCCACTTCTGAGTTGAAACGGGCAGCAACTCAATGGGAGTAATAATTGAAGCACGAGTTATAATAACCACTTTATTTATTGACTTAATAACACTTACAACAATTTTAATGTTTCCACTTCTTAGCTACCACTCAGACTGACTGGGGCTATGAGAACCTGAACATTTTATGCTCGAGATGCTTACACAAACCAACCCACTTTACCGACATTATCTATTTTACCGACAATACCTTGTTGGTCAGTGGTTTCCTGCGGCAACACTAACAGAATAGGTATACTTATTACTAGAAACAATTACGAAAATGTCTAAAGTAAGATTCTATGTAAGTAATAATTAATTACATGATTTATGAAAAAATAATAGAACATAAATATTGCTATGATATGAGAATGTATTATTCTAGTAACAAATGTAGGTGTTACAACATAATTGGTTACAAATATAGAGATGTGATCATTTATTATACAGATTGATATAAGAATTATAACACTTGTTACAGCCGCTGAAGAGCAACTTTATAAAGATTGCTTTATTTGACATTTAGGACGTTCAAAAGCAGTTTTCAAACTGTCAAATGGGCGGTCATGGTACGAAAGTTCATACATATAAAAAGGTGAACGGTTTCGTGACGTCATTTTAAGCAGGCCTGCAAACGCGCTGCTTTAAGCCCGTCATGGTACGGAAATAGACAGCAATACTGTTTAAGGCCTGCGATAAGAGCTCATGGTAAGGCCCCAGGGCCCCGTTTCACGAAGCAACCAGTTAACAAGTAACAAGTGAACGGATAACAAGCATTGTAATGACAAGTTTACAAGTACAAGTGTTTCACGAACGTTACTTTTTACACCATAATTATTTTACAACCGTAAAATATCGGTTACAAGTAAGTAAGCACATCATTGAAATAAATTAAAAAAAGTAAAGATATGAAGAGGTTTTTGTGCAGAAATAAACAATAGCAAGGATTAAACTACTCTTCTAGCGAAGAGAATAATAGTTATCTATAACTAATGGATAAAATGCAAAAAGTTAAATTCAGTTTTTGAAAGAAATTCTTTCTAGAAAAAAGTATCTGGTGCACAGTATCACTGTGTTGGATATCACCAACACAGTGATACTGTGCACCAGACAGACCCCATCCAATGTAAGGCAATGCATAGTTGCAGTTTTTCTGGTAACGCCTGACTTCTTGCAGTTTGATGTTTTAAGAATGTTCCCAATAGAGTGAGAAGGTCTTCCATTTTCACTGAAGTAAGGCGAAATCGTTCGTTGAACTCTTACTCCGTACGGAATTGCGTGTTAATTCTCTCCCGGAATACTCTTGGGTATGGGTGTCGACCATTATTGTTTTCCCATAATTTCACATAATTTCTCTCCTCGACATGTTACTCAGTAGACAGATGAGGGTAAGTATCAAAGATTATCCAAGCAATATTAATTTTATTACACTATTTACTTCGTTGTTTAACTATTTAGGCTAAAAAGTTACAAGTCTACCGAGAGGTTGAGGTGAGTAGAATTGTTTAACAAGTGAACAAGATTGTCAACTTGTTTTTGCATATCTTTGTGAAACACTAGTAAAATTAACGGGTAATTGTTAAAATAGTCTATGGTTTGTCTGTGGATTGTAATACAAGAACTTGTCACAACAATGATACGACTTGTTGCATAGTAGTTTCGTGAAACACCTTTTTCTTGGTTTTTAACTAGTGTTGCCAGTTTTTACCTGTAAAATTGTAACTTGTTGCTTCGTGAAACGGGGCCCTGATTGTCAACTTGTTTTTGCATATCTTTGTGAAACACTAATAAAATTAACCGGTAATTGTTAAAATAGTCTATGGTTTGTCTGTGGATTGTAATACAAGAACTTGTCACAACAATGATACAACTTGTTTTTTTTTTTTTTTCTTTCTTCTGGCTTCGCACGGTTTGTGCATTTTAGCCAATGTCGAGTTCAATTACGGCTTGT
Source organism: Schoenobius gigantellus (assembly GCA_963935595.1). Lineage (NCBI taxonomy): Eukaryota > Metazoa > Arthropoda > Insecta > Lepidoptera > Crambidae > Schoenobius > Schoenobius gigantellus. The sequence goes on along the minus strand of OZ012542.1, from coordinate 51,143,286 downwards.
GTTGTGCATTAGCCAATGACAGCATTATTTAATGAACGAAGGTTGGGAAACGATAGGATATGAATAGGAAAGGAATAAGATGCGACGGACAAAGGATCAGGAAAGTTGTGTTAAAATTATAGTAATAATAAATAGGTATTATATATTGATGTTATTATTGGAAATAAATAATGATAAAGTATGGTAGATATCATAGTTGCTAAGAGATAATAAGGAATTAATGGACTAAGGTAAAGGGACATGGAGAGATAACAAAGAGGAAAGGAAAGTGTTATGGTCCTTTAAACGGCAAGCAAAAAATAAATGGTTTAAGTCTCCAACATCCTCACCACACTCACAAAAATTATTGCTTACTATGTTAAGTCTTGCTAGATGTGAAGGAGTACAAACATGACCGATTCTCATTCTTACAATAATACTAGTAACTTTTTTCCCTAGATTCATACGTAAGAACCAAGGCTTAACAGGAATGCACGGCTGAATAGTTTTATAGTTCCTGCCCTTCAATTGAGAAGAGCAGGCCCACAACACATCCCATGACTTGTGAAGATCAGTTTTAAAATTTGTTATTAAATCAGTACAATAATTTTTATATGGAAACAAATCACCACACATCACAGCATCTTTTGCCATTTTATCTGCTTGAATATTTCCCATAATAGAACTATGACTAGGTATCCAAACAAATTGAACATGCAAACCATTTAATAAGCATTTATTCAAAAGAGTTCTACATTCAAATATGACTGATAAATTAGAACTATTCTTAAAAGGAATTTTTTCTAGTGCTTGAAGAGCACTTTTGGAATCACAGAAAATAACTGTTTTTTTAAGTTTCATGATTAAAACATATTCTATACATTTAAAAATTCCAAAGCATTCACCAGTAAAAACAGAAGAATTAAGGGGCAATTTTATCTTTTGAACAATTTTGTATTGATGATGATAGACACCAACACCGGTACAGCTATTGTCACCATTCTTCGAGGCATCAGAATAGATATGATGCCAATCAGGCCAGTTTGCATCCAACATGAAATTAAATTTTTGTTCAGTAAATGAATCATGTTTAGATAAATTTAAATCATAAATTACAGATGGAGATAAAATTAATGCATCAAAACTGCAGCAAAATAAAGGTAAAAATGAAGATGAATGCATAGGAGCTTCTAAGGACAGGAACTTTTGGAAACTTATAATGATGCATGGAGTTTGTTTATAAGACCAATATGAGTTGTTAATGAGTTGCAGAAGTAAATGTAGTTTCGATCGAAGTGGATGAGATGAGAACTGAAGAGCCCGAAAAAGAAATCTATCACTTAACAGTTGTCGACGAAGTTGAAGAGGAGGTTCAACACACTCCACTTGAAGAGCATTAATAGGGCTAGATTTCATAGCACCAAGTATAAGTCTTAGGGCTTTAGATTGTATATTATCTAACTTTTTTAGACCAACTACACTACATGGCTCCAACAAAAAGGTGCCATAATCAAGCAAACTTCTTATTAGAGCGTTATAGAGTAGTTTCATTGTAGTAGGATGAGCACCCCACCAAACACCCGTCAGACATCGTAAGATATTCAAAAGACGTTCACATTTACAGGCAATGTAGTAAACATGAGGTAATCCTGTAAGTTTGCTGTCCAATATGACACCTAAAAATTTTGCTTCATTAGCTTCAGGGATTGGAACATCATTATAAAAAACAGAAGCATGGGGAGGTAATCTTAATCTTGTAAATAATACTGTTGAGCTTTTAGGGACTGATAAACTTAAGCCATGTAATCGTGTGAGAGATGATGTCAATAAATTTGATAGCTTTTCAATAGATCTGCCAGAAATATAAATAAGTAAATCATCAGCATATTGAAGGATATTTACATTATCAGTCCTAACACTTGTATCTAGGTCATAAGTAAAAATATTGTAGAGAAGAGGGCTCAGTACAGATCCTTGAGGAAGGCCTTTCCATGTTACCCTACTCTCAGTTGAGTTTGCAAGAAACAGTTTGATGAATCGTTCTGACAAAATATTCATAATAAAATTGATCAATAAAGTTGGGACTTTTAAATTAATTAGTTTATGTTGAAGAATAGATAGATCTACGTTATCATACGCTGCAGATATATCTAGGAAAGCAGCAAGAAGGGACTCATTAAGACTGAAAGCTAACCTTATATCAGTTGTAAAAATACATAAGCTGTCCATTGTGCTTTTTCCCTTTCTAAAACCAAATTGAGAGTTGGATAGTAAGCCTTTACTTTCTATAAACCATTCTAGGCGATTTTTAATCAAATGCTCTGCTAGTTTTAACAGAACCGATGACAACGCAATAGGACGAAAAGAAGAGGCATTAGCTGGAGACTTAGAAGGTTTGAGTATAGGAATGACTTCCTGTGTTTTCCAACTAGGAGGGATGTTACCTGAAACCATTATTGAATTTATTAATGAGAGAAAATATGAAAGTGAGGCATCACCTAAATGACTAAAAAAGGAATACGGTATGCCATCAATGCCTGGAGCGGAATCCTTGACATAGGATATGACACCCTTAAGTTCGGCCAATGAAAACAAACAGTTAAACTCGTTTCCGTCTGGACATGGAAGAGGAGTAGTTGGCGAGAGTTGACGAGGGACAAAGGCAGGTGCTAATTTATCCAGGAAGTGATCAGCTACACTTTCAGATATAGAGGTAGGAACAGATTCTGTGAAAGCAGATCTGTATTTCCTTAAATTAGTCCATACAACTGATGGAGCAACACCTGGAGATAATGTTGAGCAGAATTTTTTCCACCCCTCCCACTTCTTTTGTTTGAATAGTTTGCGAGTGCTTTTCATAATATCTGATAAAGAATTGAAATTCTCTGTAGATGAGTAATCTTTGTATAGATCTTCAGCTTTCTTTCTTTTGGCTATAGCTTGAGAACATTCATTGTCCCACCAGGGAGGTGAAGGAAGTTTTCTGGGTCTGTTACTTTTAATGGGGAATAATTTATCAGCTGTTTCAAATTGACTTTCAATCAAAATTTTGGAAAAGGAATCATTACAATAAGATACATTAGAATGATCAACAACAGGAAGGGAAGCTATTTTTTGTTCAACCTCATTTTTATAATTTTCCCATTCAACATCTTCTAATTTGTACTTAAGGCGTGGAGGGCGAATTTTGGAAGGAGTTTTTATAATCTGTGGAAAAGATAATAGTATGGGGAAATGATCGCTGCCAAATGAATAATCTAAAGTAGACCAAATCAAAGAAGATGCTAAATTTGGAGAACATAAACTCAAATCAGGAGCACTAATGTTCTCATTAGGGGCTGTGCGTCGCGTAGGGGTACCATTATTTAAAACACATAAATTATTATTATCAAGTATGTCTAGAATCTTATTACCATAATAGTTTGAGTTAGAGCTACCCCAAGATTCATGTTGAGCGTTGAAATCACCCAATATCAATATGGGCTTTGGGAGAGTAGAAATTATTTGATCAATTTCATTATAAATAGAAGAAGAAGGATGTGGAATATAAATGGATACAAAACAAATATTATTAATAATTGCTGTTATGATTGAAAAATCTGTACTATGTTGTGGCAGCCGCATATGATGAAAAGAAAAAGAATGGTGCACTAGGAGAGCAACACCACCATAACTATCTGATCTATCCTCGCGTAAGCAAGAATAACCAGATATTCTAAAATTATGATCTGGTCTAAGCCATGTTTCTTGAAGTGAAATAACAAATGGATTATATGTATTTATCATATGAATTAAATCACTTTTTTTACTAAAAATACTTCTACAGTTCCACTGAATTGCTACTAACTGGTCCATTTTTATAAAGATTATGATTATGAGATTCAAAAGAAATAGCAGCGTTGGTCGGTTTTGAGATGTTGGATTGTTGAGAATGTTGAGATAGGACATTAATTAAGGTAATTATCAAATCTTTTATTTGATCATCTGATGAAGAAGATTGTTTACAAGCGGTGCCATTACTGGGAAGAGGAATATCAAGGTCTTTGATTAAAGCAGCATGAACCACCTTATCATATCCTTTACTTAAATTCTTGGGTGAAATATTAGGTTTCAAAAATATGGTTTTTTTGTATGAAGATCTTACAATGGAATCTTGGGATGGAGGCTTGAAGTTTTCAGAAATAGCATGAGATTGATTGGATGGATTAGAAGAAAGAACGTCAGAATATAGTTTTGTAATAGCAGGATGTAGTTTGATTGCCTCTGCATAAGAAATACATTGCTTTGCCATTGACTCCTTAATAGCTTTTTGCCTGGTAAATTCTGGACACTTTTTGCTTGTAGCAAAATGTGAACCGGAGCAAAAACAACATAAGATGGAATCCTCTTCGACTGAACAGCTATCACCACAATGGGTCAAGCCACATTTGTAACATCTCGGTGAAGACCTACATTGACTACTTATATGTCCATAACGGCAGCAGTTGTAGCACTGAATTGTGGGAAAAATATATAGATCTACAGGTAGTGAATTATAACACATAAACACTCTTTTAGGTAGAATCTGGCCATCAAAAGTGAGAACCACTGTTTCGGTGTCAGTAAATTCAGTTTTGCCATCTGTGATATTTTTTCTTTTTAATCTTCTAACTTTAAGGATGTTTCCACATCCCAATGGAACACTTATATTATTCAATACATCACTTTCAGACCACTCTGTAGGTACACCTCGAACAAGCCCAATGCGTGTAACATTAAACGATGGAATGAATGCTTTGAATTCTTTTGATTTTAGAACATCACTTAAAAGAAAAGAGTTTGCATCTTCATATTTTGAAAAAGAAATGGACATACGGTTCCTGCCTATTTTTTTCAAGCTTCCATTGATAATATTTTTAAAATTATTTTTTTTGAGAATATGACCAAAAGAGACTGGATGAATGGACCGGTTATCGTTTGGCTGTGAAAGTATTTTTTGTATGTGTACAATATAAGGTGATGCATCAGAGTGATGATATGATGTTCGGGCCACAGGTACATAGGATGTATCCATATTCAAATTATTTTGATCTTTATGTATTACAGTGGGATGAGGATGTTGGATAGTGTTTACTGAACTTAGAGTATCATTACTAATGTCACAGTGACAATCTATCTCATCTATAGTTCCGGATATGCTCGACTTGGTGTTCCTCCTTTTCTTTTTGTTGCAATGTTTGCATATTTTTTTTGCAGATGTTCGCTTTCGTTTTTGAAGTCTCGACTGAGATTCAGAACAGTCCGTGTCCCTTAAAGAACCGTCAGTTTCCGAACAATGTTGTCAATTGTGACTACGTTAGAAACATGAGGTACAGTGTCATAAATAGTTACAAAATCGGACGCCCGGGGGGCTGTGCCCCCAGGGTCCGCCGGCTCATTCATCTATGTGAAAAACTATGAAAAAACTTACCTAATTACAGGAAAATATCACTTAAATATATATTTACAAATATACTACAAAAATATATACAATTAAACTTAACTGATCCTATTCTATATATTGAAATAAAATAAAAATCAAAAGAAAATCAAAAAGTACACCCGCCTAACTTGACGTTTCCCGCGCTTTCGATACAACTTGTTGCATAGTAGTTTCGTGAAACACCTTTTTCTTGGTTTTTAACTAGTGTTGCCAGTTTTTACCTGTAAAATTGTAACTTGTTGCTTCGTGAAACGGGGCCCAATGTTAGCCTCAGAAAGTAGCAGTGCTTTATCTGGAACGCAGGGATAGTCTCTACTTATTATTCTTCTCAATTCTCTCTCATAAATGACTGATTCAATATTGCTTCTTGTTAAATGCCGATATTAACAATTTATTAAACATTTTGGGTTCCATTTAAGTCTATGTTGACTGTTGGCCATCCCATAGATATTGTTTATTTCTGTGATTCTGACTTATGCAACTACTTTTGGGTTTTTACCAATATTTTGAAATGTTGTTTAGTACAGAACTCAATTAACATGATGTTATATTTTTTTCAGATTTAACAATTTATCCGAATGGGAAAAAGATATTAAATACTACATGAACATGATCCTCACCAAAGAAATTGTACAGCTTACAGTGATATTGGAGAAATTGGAAGTTAACTACTCGCATATTAAACAGAACAGAATGCATTGAATATGAAAGTTGCTTATGCTGTAGTAAGTAAATAATTATTGTTACAAATTGTCATTTAAATGTAAATAATAAATTATTTAATATCTAGAATATAAGAACACAAACCCAAGTGAGTCAAAGAGAAATACATGTGATATAATTTCTCTTGAACAATTATTTAAAAGTGTAAATTGTTAATAGGGTGATTAAATACCTTATTTAGGTAATACTATGACATTAGAATTATTACAGATATGCAATACCTAGTCATAAAATAGAATCCTTTTACAAAATAGTACCTTTTGTCGATCTAAATGATTATCACCTCTTAATCATAGATTGACATTCATGACAATGACAGTCACTTGCTAAGTAAAATGTTTATAACTTGTATAATAAAATTATCATCATCATCACAGCTCATATACGTCCCTCAAGCCTACCCTAAATTTGGGTGTTTAGATCTTAGTCAACCACACTGGCCCAGTGTGGATTGGTCGACTTCACATACACCTTTGAATTTCTTTGCAGAAGTAGGTAGCCTCGCAGGTAGCCTAGCAGGTAGCCTCGCAGGTAGCCTCACAGTATTTTCCTTCACCGTAAGAGCGTTAGATAAATTATGTACATATGAAATTCGAAAACAAAAAATACATTGGTACATGACAGGATTGCACCACAGACCTCCCGACAAGAAGACCAGTGCCAAGTCCACAGTGCCACCAATGCTTTGAAATTTATTGTAGCATCTGCCTATAGTATTGCAGAATAATACAAAGTACACAATTTTGTATTATTTTGTAATACTATGGGCTCAATAAGTTTAGGAGACTAGAATGGTGAAACTTCTTTGTTAGATGTGACAGCCCGCCTCCATGGTCTAGTGGTTGAGACCACCTGGTATTAAAATTAATCTTACTCCCTATTATATACTTTTTCTAATTTGAATAATTATAGCATATTTTATGGAATCTATTTAAATTAAATTACACATTACACACCCTCTCACATACAAACACACAATCACATTTTACACACCGAGAGGTTCACGTTAATTATAAGAATCATTCCAAAAAAAATATAGTTTTCAAATAATTACCGCTTTACCAATATAAAAATAATAGTTACTACAGTTAATGAGTGTTATGCAATAACTAGAGACATAAAAAGGAGTAGAACTACTCCTTTTTATGTATACATTTCGATAATCATAAAAATTGTAGCTTATAATTAATGTAACTCAACTATCCCGAGGCAAGAGGCGCTGTATGCTAAAATACAGGTTCTTACCTAGTTTAGCAACAGATGCTACGCTGTTAAATATTATGTAGAATAGCATTAATTTATAGGCTTAAGTGATGGAAATGTAACTGTTTGGTTAATAAAATTATTATTATTATTATTGATCTCGAGGTCCAGGGTATGATTCCCTATGGGGCAGATCTTTTTCTGCTTGGTTTGGTTGGTGGTAGAGCTTCTGAGCTCACCTGGCTCCCTACATCTGTCTTTTCTTTCTCGCCAAAATAACAATGTTTTGTTTTAACAATTAGGTGTAAAATAAACATGTTACCCAATTGTTGAGAAATCCAGATGAAGCTCGCTTTCAGCTTCCCTGTTTAGTGTCAAAAATAATAGTATGTATTTGAATAAACTACCTACACTAGGAAATATCAAGGTGGACAGAAAGAGGCTATATTTAAAGGATTCGTTTTTTTTACAGACTATCTTCTGCTCATTTAACTTGAAAGCTACATGAAGATGAAAAGGACCTGAACTTTGAATAAACCAAATATTGTAAGAAAATGGAAATATTTGAAAGATATTTAGATAATCTGTCATATTCTATTAAAACCTACCATGTATCAAATCAACTATTTTCTTTTGTATAAGTAGTTAAAAATTATTTATGTTCATTATTTGTTTTTAAATTGTATTTTTGTCATTGGTCATTACGATTAATATGCTGTTGTCAATTAGTACTTAAACATGGCTCTATGTAATGAATTACAAATGAATTGTTTTATTATTTTCTCATCTGGAGGTTTTATTTCTATAAGCAAACATCTGTCATTCATGACACTGACACTGCTTTTCTATGTAAACATCGAACCATCACACAAAATTACCAAGTGTTGCAGAAGACACCTAGATTGGAGCACAACATGAATGTTCGTCCAGCAAAAGTATGGACTATGGTGCACAAACATTCATTTTACCAGTCAACTATTAGAAAAACATTGAAATAAGAGTTGTGTGAATGCTGATGTTCTACCTCATCAGTCACCACCATGAAGTCTCATTGCTATTTATCACTCCGGAAGTCCGGACCCACCATACCCTTGGTCATACCCCTGCGAGTAGGGTGGGACTTAACCATACCACCGTTGTAATGTTGGAATTTGAATGATTGAAAATCAATATAGGTTACTGTATTATTATTTTGCATAAACTAAAAATCTTTGTCAATAAAAGATCTAAGCGTACAGACAGCGGGAGCGATTTTGTTTTCTACTATGTAAGTAAAGATGATATTACAAAATATTGTTATTTCGTTGACGTCGCTAATTCGCTATTTTAGAAATCTATGATTGATTGTAAAACCTTAATGACCACTAAGCAAGTTTCATAAATTCAGCATGCGAGTCGTCAACGTCCATACCACGTTGAAAATAACCGGTTTTTTTTTTTTTTTTTTTAATTTATTAACGACACTGGGTACAAGCCCTTTCGTGTCAATCATTACAATTTTAACAATAAATTAAAGTAATCTTAAAACTATTACAATCAAATTAAACTAATATACGTATTATATTTTCTTAACTGTATCTAGAACATAATTATATACAATTTTAAAATATTTTTTATTACTTAGAAGATTATGTAGTGAGTTAATGTTATCTGTAGTATTACTGTCATTTCCATCGTTATTATTGCACAGTTCACTGGCCAGCACTAGTCTTGAGAGATTGAATTGAGGACATTTTAAGAATAAATGTTCCAAGTCGGCTGTAATATCTTCATTACAAAAGTTGCATTTTGGATTATCGATGAGCCTAAGTCGAAAAAGGTGAGATGGGATACTACAGTGGCCAAATCTTAGACGGCATAAAGTTGTCACAAAGTTTCTGCTGCTTATGTCGGCTATATTTTTGTGATGATACCACGGTCTGGCGGGCAACGACTTCTGTATGTCGTGGTACCATCTTCCTTTATCCATAGCTATCTTGTTCCAGTATTCTGTCCACAACTGCTTTTGTGATGAGGATATTAGGCTATGGTAGTCAGTATATGGCACCTTACAAATGTGTTTGTGATCTTCAGGAGTGTCATTTTTTGCCACTTGGTCAACCACTTCATTCCCGGTTATGCCTTGATGTGATGGTACCCATAACATCTTTATGCTTAAGCCCCTGGATTCTAATATATGTAAGATTTTTTTAATTTCTAAAATTAGGTAATTGAGATTATGTTTCATATTATTATTAAGTAAACAAGTTAAAGCACTCTGTGAATCAGTTATTATGATAAAATATTTACTATTTACAATGGATGAGTTTATGTACAATAATGCATTATATATAGCATAACATTCTGCTGTAAATATGGTACAATTATTGTCTATTTCAAAGCATTTGGTCAACTATCTGTGGATCATAAAATGCAGATGCTACTTTTAAAGAGGTTTTAGAACCATCTGTATATAGTTTGTAATGATAACTGAGAGAATTTAAACAAGTTAACAGGTCAGTTTGATTGGAAATTTTGACTTTGATTTGATCTATCTTGGAATTTATAAATATATTGTATTGCATACAATATAGTGGTGGCAAGCTGTTTTTATACATATTCACTGTATTTTGCTGTACATTCAATAAAATTCTTAATAACTGTGGCTGGTTCCCAGATATAATCTGATCAACATTAACATAGGAGCCTATTGGCAGGTGTTCTTGAGGTAATATTTGGTGAAGTAGCAACTTATTGTCAGTGGCAAGCAATTTGAGACAAAATTTTTCAGCTATTTTTAATCGATGAAGTGTTAAAGGTGGGATACATGTTTCACATTCCATAGAATTTATAGGTGTTGAACACATAGCACCTGTGATAATTCTTAAGGCTTTATTTTGCAGTATGTCTAATTTCCTTAGCAATGTTGGTGCAGCATTCATATAAGCCAAACAGCTGTAATCGAAATGGCTTCTTACAATACTTTTGTATAGTGTCGACAAAGTTATAGGATCTGCCCCCCAATGAACACCAGCCAACATTCCCAAAATGTTTAAACCTTTTGAAGCATTTTTTAATATATAATTAATGTGCATTTCAAAATGTAATTTTTGATCCAAATAGACACCAAGAAATTTCTTTTCAGTAAGCCAGGGTAAAGGAGATTTGTCATATATAATATTATTGTCACTAGTAATATTTTTCTTACCAAAAATCATAGCACCACTCTTATTGGGGCAAATTTTTAGTTTTAATCTATTTTCATAATACTTATGTACACCAATTAAATTACAATTTAAATTATTAACAGCAATATTGACATTATTATTAGAAGAATATATAACTAAATCATCAGCAAATTGCAGAAATTTTGTTTGATTAATATCTAAATATTTTTTAATTTGGCTAGTATATACATTATATAACAATGGTGATATAGTAGATCCTTGCATTGTACCCTTGAATACTGATTTTGGCCCATGAAGAATATTATTATATTTGACAAACATTTTCCTATTAAATAAAAATTTGTAAATCCAATTACAGATTTTTCCTGGAATACCTACTTCTGATAATATTTGTATAAGGACTGATGGAACCACATTGTCAAAAGCACCTTGTATATCCAAGAAGGCACAGATTGTAGATGAATTACAGAAGAGAGACTTTTTGATGTCGGTAATCAAAGACACAAAATTTTCTGTAGAACTCCGACCCTTACGAAAACCAAATTGTTCAACAGGTAAGATGTTGTTTGACTCTAAATACCACTCTAATCTAAGTTTTAACATAAATTCAAAAATCTTACCTATGCATGAGGATAGGGCTATTGGTCTATATGAGTTATGGTCATTATGGGGTTTATCTGGCTTGAGTATAGGAATTACACATTGTGTTTTCCATGTCTCAGGGATGACTTGGGCTTGCCATAATAAATTATATATTTTTAGTAATATTTTCTGAGCATTAGAGTGCATGTTCTTTATTACTTCATAAGTAACTAAATCTAAGCCGGGGGTTGTATTTCTACGATTTTTAATAGCCAGTTGTAATTCTTGCCATGAGAAATCATTTGTAAGAAATGTGCTATTATCTGTATTTGAGTTATCTAATATGCTGTTAAGCGGCTGGATCTCTGAATCACTGGGAACATGATCTGGGGCATACTTATTTAGGAAGTCTGGAATCCATGTATCATTTTTATATTTATTATTTTGTGAGTTCATATGCTTAAAACGCCGAATGTTATTCCAAATAATATTGATAGGGGTGTATCTATTAAAAGAGTCTACTAAATTGGACCAACTTTTTTTTCTTTTTGTTGTGTAATAACAATTTCTTTTGTGCATCAATTTTTTTGTATAATAGATACATTTCTATAGTGCCATTCCTTTTATAATTTTGTAGAGCTTCCCTACTCTGTTTTACAGCCTCTGCACACTCACTATCCCACCAAGGCACTGGTTGTCTAGTTTTGTATGGATTAGTTTTTTTAAATTTTGGTATACAGTTGTTCATAATCTCTATTAATTTTTCATAAAAAATGTTGTAAAGAGTTAATGGATCTGTGTCAGTATAATTAAAATTGGAAAAAATATTTTTTGTTTCAGATTGAAATTGTGACCAGTTGGCTTTACGATATAAATATTTCTCACATGGTTCACCAATTATATATTGTTCGGGTGTCGCTTGGATATTCACTATTGTTGGATAGTGATAACTGCCCATGGGGTCATCATGTACTGACCATGTGCAATAAGGAGCAAAGGAAGGACTGATACACATAATGTCTATTGCTGATTGATGACTGCGGATATTACCTACAGTAGTAGGAGAGCCGTCATTTAATATGCACATATTGGAATCATCGAGAAGATTGTATAAATTAGTTCCTCTAGATGTTGTAGTTCTGCATCCAAATGCAATGTGATGTGCATTAAGGTCCCCAGTCAACATTATTGGCTTAGGTAGATTATGTAAAATCCGTTTAAGTGCATTGATTCTAAAGTTAGTTCTCCCAGGTGGAGCATATGCAGACAAAATTGTCAGACTTCCTAAGTCAGTTTCAATTGTAATAGCAACTGTTTGCAGAAATTCATAGTATGGTGTCTGTTCAACATTGTATTTAAATAAGTTTTTTATAAGTATGCCCACACCACCATGACCATTAGGACCATGTTGAAATATAAAATTATAATTTGGAATTTTGAATTTATGTTTATCTTGTAGCCAAGTTTCATTAAGAAGGCAAATGTCAATGTGATTTTCATTAAGGAAATTAATAAGTAGAGGTGTTTTGCTCTTAACACTGCACATTAAAATGACATATATTTAAAGTGGTACTATCCATTTTTAAGTTTTGAAGTCAAAACTTCTTTGATAATTGTGGAAGTCAATTTCCTGCTGTCATTTCCTAGAGCTGCTAAAGTACCAATTAGACATTTAAGAATGGTATCGTTTTTTAAAACTTCATTGATTAATTTTTCTGTGGTAATTTTTTCATTATTGTTGCTTATGGGTTGTGTTGGTTTGCCTGTGACTAATGGGGGAAATTGGGTAGAGTAATTCTTCATCAATTGTTCATTATTTCTAAGGACTGCATTAGAGTATGAAATTTTATTAGCCTTTTCTGTAATTTTAGCTTTTTTGACAGGACAGTCTCTAGAAATGGCAAGATGTTGACCTCTACAATTTATACATTTAATAGTAATGTCTTCACATTTTGTGTAATGATGTTCTCCGGCACATTTAGAACATTTCTGTGTTGCATTACAAATTTTTGCACCATGATTGAATCTTAGACATTTATAACATTGTAATAAAGGAGGAATGTATTCATGCACTTTATATCTAAAGATGTCAAGATAAACATAATCCGGTAATACATTGGTAAGAAAAGTAACACTTACAGAACCAAGGGGCTTAAGCATACCATCCACCTTTTTCATGAATCTGCGAACGCTGATGATTTCAAAGGAAGAGGTCAGCTTCTTAAATAGCTCTTCATTGGAGATATTCGTCGGAACAAAGCGGAGTACACCAATTTTTTCAACGGCTCTCGCAGGAATATAGGCCTTGTAGTCATGTTTATGTAAAAAATCTTCATTTTTCAAAAAATTGTTGGCATTATTTGCTTGCGAAAATGTAATTGCAATTTTGTTAGCATTCATTCTTCTTATATTAATGACTCCTTTTATTTCATTTTTAAATAAAGCTGCTATTGCCAATGGGTTTTTATTTCCTAACTTTTCGCCTTCTACGTAGACACAAAAATCAACATTTGTAGAATTTTCAGGGAAAACCCTTTTGTATCCTATTTTTGAATATGGTTTGAATAAATCCTGGTCAATGTTTATTGTGTCTTCAAAATGTTCGTCACTTTCACGTACTCTCTTGGAAGGACGATGTATTTTAACCCCGGGGGCGTCGCCCCCAGAGGCAGTAGACATTTTATCAGTACACTATATGTAGGATTAACTAATTTAATGTACTAAAATCAATATAAGTATACAAGAAACTAATTAAATAAAATTAATTTGAAAATGCGCGCCCTTTCAGCGATAAAGCCCGCCAAAAAGTCAAATAACCGGTTCTCGTTCGTCGAATCACCAAAGTTTAATAAATAAATACAGTTATGAATGCAGTAAAAAAATAAATGAAAGTTATCGTTTTCAGTGAGTGATAATTCGACTTCAATTTTACGCCACAGAAAATGTTTATGCTTCGTGTCTAAATACTTTGCTTTTGCAAAATTATACAAAGCTGGATATGAACGTACACACTCGATTAGTTTTTTGTCGTCCATTTTCAATTCTTGTGGCATCACTATAAAGGTATCTGAAGCGAGCGGAGTGAGTGTGCACAGAGGCGCGTTCAGGGGCCCGATTCTCAGTTTTTTAGAGATATCTCTAATTCGACATATCTCTAATACTTTGCATCTCTACTAAAAATCTCTATGATATGAAAAAAATGTCGATTGCTATCTACCACTAGGCATAGACATTTCTCTATCGTGACATTTTGAGAATACGGAAACTGTGAAATATTCGACATCCGCCATTTAATTTCGACATATGTCGAATTCGACATTATGTCTATGGCTTGAGAATCGGGGGCCAGGGCCTTCGCGCGAAGTACAACTTTTCGCTCTAACCCCGTTCAATGCCTTCGAGCGTGACAACCGGGTGAAACAACCGGCCCGTTCAAGACCTTTGAGTGTCGGCGCGAGTTACAACCGAACAACCATCGAATTTGATGGTTGTAAAACGCTCTGACGTTTATAACTGAAATACTCTTACGTGATTGGATGATATTGGCGGCCATATTCTATAATGTCATCTACTAGAAAGAGAGAGAAATAAAAAATCATGTGAAAGAGGGAGATAAGAGATTTGATTGCTGCAATCCGTTCAACGCCTTTGAGCGAGTTAAAAAACAACCGGACAACTACACCAGAGGCTCTGAACGCGCCTCAGGCGTTGGAATCACCCCTATAACTAGCGGGTCGTTAGTGGAGCGGCTCTGAGACAGTCTCCGCCATTTTTTTTGACGCCATTTTGCTTTTGGGTGCATGTGTGTGTGTCGTGTCGTGTCATTTCATCATAGAAGTAGAACGCACACATTTGCATTTCATTTTTCATTATTACATTGTTGGTTTGTTTAAATCTCTAATTTATCTTCAGATTTTATGTGTTTTAAGCATGTTTTTTAAGATTTTTGACACTCACTGTTCTTGATTCAATAACAGTACCTGTGTGTACGAAGGGATTCGGCAGTTTTATCGGTTTGTTTGCTTGTGATTTTCTAAACTTAATAACTTTTTGACCTTTCATTGTTTCATACTATTTCATGCTAATATAGCTGAGCCCACCTGGTTAGCTACCATAATCTTACTTAAGTTTATCAGATCACCATGGTGACAGTACAACTTGTGCAGAGTACAACTTGTTACTCTGATAATCAGACATCCAGCAACTCTCTTGTAGGCAAATCCAGGTGAAGAACGCTTTCATCTTTGGCCTAATAGTTATTTACCAAAATGTATGAAGTTGAACTTTCCCATACTAAAAAACGAGCGAACTTTATATTGTTATGAATCCACTAAAATATTTTACAGACCATCGGCTTCAACAGAGGTTACATTTCTGGATGCACATCAATTTTGAAATCGATAAAAACAACTTATGAACACAGAAAAACTAGTGTTATTTTGAAACACAAATACTTGAAGATGAATATCTTGAGTTGAGTATGCAATAAATAACTTCCTCCAAGTGAAATAAATTCAGGAATACTTAAAAATCCAATAATGATAGGTGAGCAAAGTTGTGTAATATTTTTTTCATTAAATAAACAATAGTTTAAAATTAATTTAATATTATGTTTTCCATTAAATAACCTACACTATGTTGTTGTTCAAAATTACATGTAATTTTTTTTTAGATTGAATGAAAATGAAAAACACTTCTTCTCAAAAAGAGTAGCAAAGCTCTGCTAAAATTGATCTTCTGATGGTGCACATGTCTGGGCGCAAGGTGACTTCGGAAGCATAGAGAAGCTCGATATGTTAGAAGCTTTGGTTACTCACCATGGACCTGAATTTCATTTTATCAATTTTATTAATATGCTAAGAACATAAGCCACTGCACAAGCAATGAACAGGACATGAATAACAGAAAGTGGGCTGTCAAAAGGTGATTAATTTGTTTTTGACATAAATATGTTTGCTTATTAACCCCTTGTTTCTGAAAGGCTAATCAGTGATAAAATTAAATATAGTACATTCAAGATAAGAAAGTTCCCTTGACAAATCGATTTTTTCCGTTTCATGCATACTAATTTCCGTGATGAAAAAAATAATTTATCTCCTTAGGTTATTTTTATCAAAAATGTAATAATTAATTCCACATTAAATAAAAACAAGAATATCAGCCTAATTAAATAAAATTATAATTCTAAAGTTTAAAAATAAAATGTTTGTGTAAAGTATAAGTTCCGATTCATGACTCAAATAAATACTTAATTAAACAAATATTTTATCAGAATTATAAATAATTATATTTAACTGGATGGGATATTTTGGGATGTTGCCTTGATATTAGGACACCTAATTTTTATGGTTGTATCATATAGAATAGCTTTAAAATTAACACTTTTTATTCATGTCAATTTTCTCTCAAGTCTTATAGTTTGCGAGTAAATAAGCTTTGAAAATCACAATAGTCACGACGAAAAAAAAAATGGGATGTTACGTTGCTATTATAACACCTACTTTTTATGGTTATATCAGAAAATGACTAGAACGTGATGAGCAGATCAATACACACTTGTTCACAGTGGCTTTCTATTTCTTGTGTTTAGATTATGAAATCGAAAATTGGTACCAAAGGTTTTATAATTTTTATAGACAAATCAAATTTTCATAATTAGACTGTTCAGCTTAAATCAATATATTAATTTAGTTAAAAATATTTCTTAGAGAAACCTTTGCTTGTGAATTATAAATAGCACCAACTGAAGTCCAAAAATACTTTCTATACTAGCAGCCGAAACCCAGCAGTAATAGCCAATTACATGACACTGAAAATAACTAAGTAAATTTATCTTGCCGTATCAACATAGTAACATGCTTGAATTGTTTTACTACATATACAACAGAACTAGGTCTGTTCGCGAAGGACTATGTTGATCCCACAAACGTGCATCAAGTGTAATACCCAAAAATTTTGTAACTACAATTGATGAGTTCAACGATTCGATTGTATCCACTTTCCTTACATTTGGCCATGAGAATTTAATAAATCTAGTTTTATTTGAGTTTAGTGAACCAATTTGGAACATTTAACTCTGACACAATTATTTAAGAGAATGTGAAAGTTTGATAAACATAATTTTAAAAGCATTACAAAAGGAATGGGTATGCCATTCCTTTTAAATGCTTTTTCAAACTCTAATTAAAATCATTTATATGAATGAATATCATTAATTTATGGAAAACATTTCTTATTGACCTTAACATATTCATCAAAATTAAAAACTAGATTGATTTGTTTGGTTAGATTACCTACTATAAAATTAATTGCTTTTAATGTTAACTTCTTCAAAATGTATTCAAACGTTTTAAACTATTTGCCATTGTCTGCAGAGTTCAATTCTTCAATCTGAAGTTTTGTAAATAATCAATAAAACAAAATTATTTTCAAAAACAAAGTAATGTCTTATATAATTATCTTTTTTGTATCAACAGGTGTACAGATATTGAGAAGTGGAGAGACTAAGATCAGATGGAGAGGCAGGTTATTTATTTTTACTAGGTTTTTCACTGTTTTTCATTTTAGAGTCGTCACACTTTATACAAATGCTTATTTATCTTTTCAGAATCGCAGAGTAAGCACAGCGTTGCATGGCGGAGAATTGTGGGTTCTAATAAGTTCCATTGTGTACGTTTTTGTCATATTGTATGTTAAATTCAATAAAAAGATAATCGCATTTCGTTGTTTTGATTTTTAATAACCTAAAATATTATCAGAATTAAAAAAGTAGATTAGGGCTGTAAATTTATATCGATAATTTTCAGTATGTCGATAATAAGCAGTCGATAGTTTTGCAGCACTATCATTACGGAGCTGTCATTTCACTACGAAACGGCCGCTAGAGGGGTTGATTCCTATCTGTAACAGTAATATAATTTGTGAGTGTGCATACGCAGCGAAACCACGGACGGGACGGGGCACGTGCGGAGCGGGACGTGCTAAACATCGTCGCCGACGATATTTTTCCCGTCATGTGGGCGCCACGTTCCCGTCCCGTCCATGTGCCCGTGACGTATACACTATCGGATACATTTTCTATAAAACGATATTTCCAAAATTTCCCGTCCCGTTCCGTCCGAGTAAAAACACGTTACGTATGCTGAGGAGACCTGACAGTGTTTAGCGAAGTTAACAGTAACGAGTGACAGCGACCGTTTACACTACAGCCAGTCAAGTGGCATTTCTCATTCGAGATGGAGAGTCAACGACGCGCTATACTACGAAAAATTATTGTTAAGATCGGAAGGAATATCGTGATTCAATGAGAATGACACAAGAATCGCCCATTTGGTTACTGAACAAAGTTGAACCTGTCATTCCATGATGTTTTACATTCCATAAACACTCATATCATTATGTATTCTTGTACAAACTTATAAGTCGTGTCCTCGGACCACTTTGCTATTTTAAAAGTGAGCTAGTTCCCGCCACGACGCCGTTGAATTATGCACTGTCCTATCTATGGCCGTTTACACTGAGCCAGTGGCGCATAGAACACATTTACTCAAGCAGTGGCGAGTCAACTGTTGCACGTCACTTGCCCAAAAAATAGAATGGCATTCTATTCGGATCCACTGTCCGACAACTTGGCAGTCAAGTTGAAGTGCCACTGTCCGCGTGGTTTACACGATTCTACTTGCTCACTGTCCTGTCTCACTGTACTATCCACTGTCCTAATGTAAATCGGGCTTTAGGCCGAGGCCACACACGTGGCACGCTTAAAGCACATACGGAAAGTATTCCCAACGGGTGAGTCCCACACCCCCGCACCGAATGTCCTCCGGTGCGGGACAGTGCGTAAATGCGTTTTTACCCCCTTAAAAAAAAGAAACTATGAATATGTACCTACTAGCTTAATGAATATCAATAACTCAGTTTTGGCTTTTTCTGAGATAAACCAAATTTCCGTAAAAATTTGACAAATAATGGAGTGTGAGAAATACCAAATAATGAATGATTGGATGAATTGATTGATTTTGATTTGATTTCTTAATTAATATTCCTCATTTTCTCAATTTCCACAAAACTAGGTATACAGACGTCGGTGTACCATTTGGTGCCGAATGGGAGGTAATTGCTTAGACACAACTGTGCGTTGCTGGCGATCCACCTTGGTACCCCTCCACATCAAGGGAAATGGCGACTAGATGAAAAGAAAATCGTTCCCTTATGACATTTAAATGCTTGATACCCCTTTTTTATATAATTATTTAAATAACAAAGAAAATGGTTGTATGGGCCTTATTCCCTTTGCTTTTCCCCAAGCAGGGATAATTAAAACAAAGAAAAAACAATTTGTTAGCGCACTATTTCATGTGAAAATAACTTTCGCGGCAGTACTCCGCAGGTGTAGCCAAACGTTAATGGAGTAATTTTTATACGTGCTAAGAAACGCGCATGTGGGCACAGGCGCATACACTAACATGAATGCAGGTGTAGCCGTAGCATTAGTAATATTATTTATTGTTAAAAAATGTTTAAAGCTTTCGTTTCATTGTAGTTTTTTTTGAAATAATCAAAGTTAATTTAAACTGTGTTAAAAAAATAAATATAAGTATGGATGAAGGTACAAAAATTACTCAAAACAAAAAAATGTTAATGAAATAATCAAAATCTAAATTACCTACTTAAAATAACCGTAAATAGTTTTAAACCAATTATTATGTATACCACATTATTTACACATTAATGAGGTTATTGCTAACTCTATGAATATTTCTTTTTTTCAACCTTAGATAAAGAATGAATAGATAGGACGTGACCGTATACCCGTAAGGGACAGACATAGATGACGTCATACCTGCCTAAAGTAGATGGGTATACCAGTGTTGCTTTAAGTTTTACCCTCCTTTTGTTTATAGTGGCTTTTACCACTATAAACATAAAGTAGGGTTGATTGATCTACGTATTTTTTTTGAAACATTTTAATGAGCGCCCCTCGCTCAATAATATGTCTCAAAAAATAAAAGTGGGAGGAAGATGCGATTTTTTTTTATTGAATTCTTCATTCAACCTTCGCCGCAGTCTAAAGTTATTTACACTTTTAAATAAAACTACACTTTTCGGATTTACTCTAGTATATTTCGTTTTAAAACATTTTACTATTATTTATTTAAGATATTATGTAAACATTTTTTACAAATATAAGAAAAAATATTAGGAATCATCGTCATCATCCACACGCGTCCACTGCTGGACATAGGCCTCTCCAAGTGCTCGCCACTGAGCACGATCCGCGACCACTCGCTTCCAGCTTTTGCCAGCTAGGTACCTTGCGAAGATCGTCGCTCGATTAAGAATACAGCGGGCAATAATCATTGTTTTTTCTTTATCTCTGCAGTTTATTTAAAATCCAATATTTACACATTTACTAAATATTTGTGAAGATTTAGAAAATGTATAATATAAAATAAACATTGTCTATTTAATTTCTCGCTGATTGTTTCAAACCCAGCATTTGAAGCCGCATTTTTCTCTTTCGGGGCGTATTCAAATTTGAACCGAAATCCAACACTGATGCGTCCTGAAACAATATGTATACAGGTTAAAAATAAAAGCAGGTTCTAATTTTACAACATTAAAAATATTAATTAATAAATTTTTAAACTGTATCTGTACTAATGGTCAGACTTGTTATATTAATAGAAAATGACCAAAATCAAACCATTAATAATATGTTTGGCCATATCAAAATATCATTGTTTTTTCTTTATCTCTGCAGTTTATTTAAAATCCAATATTTACACATTTACTAAATATTTGTGAAGATTTAGAAAATGTATAATATAAAATAAACATTGTCTATTTAATTTCTCGCTGATTGTTTCAAACCCAGCATTTGAAGCCGCATTTTTCTCTTTCGGGGCGTATTTAAATTTGAACCGAAATCCAATACCGATGCGTCCTGAAACAATATGTATACAGGTTAAAAATAAAAGCAGGTTCTAATTTTACAACAGTAAAAATATTAATTAATAAATTTTTAAACTGTATCTGTACTAATGGTCAGACTTGTTATATTAATAGAAAATGACCAAAATCAAACCATTAATAATATGTTTGGCCATTAATAATTTGTTTGGTCGGAGCGTCGGTGGCGCTGTGGACTCGGCACTTGCCTTCCAATCGGGTGGTCAGGGTTCGAGACCCGCCATGTACCAATGTGTTTTTCGTTTCGAATTTCATATGTACATTTATCCGACGCTCCTACGGTGAAGGAAAACATCGTGAGGCAACCTGCATACATCTGCGAAGAAATTCAATGATGTATGTGAAGTCGACCAATCCGCACTGGGCCAGCGTGGTTGACTAAGGCCTAATCACCCTAACATAGGGTAGGCTCGAACCCCTCGGTGGGAACGTATATGAGCTGTGGTGATGATGATGATGATATCAAAATAGTAGAAAAGGATTTGGTACCTACCCTACCCATGTTAATCCAAAACTGTAAAATAAAATTCGAAATCCCCCATAAAAATAGTTGGGTTTGTGAAAAATATAGATATAATATGTATAAGTTACTGATCTGTAAAAAAAGTTTGGGAATAGCACCACTCCTAAGAAAAGTGCCTTTTTTGTTTTTCTGAATCCACTGTTGTTCAAAATGCTTAGAACACATTCGGGTATGCTTGGTTGGCTGCCAATTCAATCGACCAGTAGCTTTAACCCAACTGGTTTCGAGTAGTTATCTCCGAAGGAAATCTGTTAAATACAGACAAACAAGCAAATGGAAAGTCTCACTTCAAAAGAATTAACTTTGTTATCTAAAATGCTCAAAATTTTATACTTAAATATGTCAATATTAATGTAACACAGAAACTAATATGTGAGTTCCCTTTCACGTAACAAATTACCTACGAATCAAGGAAAAATAGTCGTAGCGTAACTGGTATCATTATAACCCGGCAAAATGTTATACGCGTTGGCTGTATACGTGGCCATATTGTATGGCGACATTCCTAGCTTGTTAGGTTAACAGTAACCTTACTACTTTGTTTGAAATTTCATGTTTAATCCCATAATATGATTGAGAACTATAGTAGAATGATAAAATATTGCAATATAACTTGTATTTATAATTTAAAAAATAGTTTTGGAGCTTTTTATTGACACAATTTAGGTCTTACCTGTAAAAGGTTATATTTTCCTGTTTTCTAGCACTATCACTATTACAACCTAAAATGGAGCAGTGCACCATGATTTAAATGTTCAAATAGTTCACAATTACACTAATTAAAGTGTTAAATAATTACACAGTAAGCTATAATTCACACAACAAAATTCTTCCACGTATTTGTTTAGCACCAGACGCTGGTGATAAACAATCCCCACTACCAGTTTCACCTATATACGGTGACAAGGACAAAAAAAAATGATGGCATCTTCTTCTTTCCTTTGGCAATGTGTATAAGTTTATCTCTTTTCCTCATGTTTGACGGCTTTTATAGCCCATCTATTCCATTCTATATCTATGTTTTCAACACTGAACTTAGCGCACTCTGCTGGTGCATTTGAAAACTAATTCACGTTCCAATTAACCATCAGCATAATTCGGCATTGTGCGCCACTGAGTCGCATTATGCTCTGTAATTGGAAAACTACCTTGGATGCGGCGTCCCTAGTTTTTTTCCGCCATCTTAGCACCAACCCAAATGCTGGCACGCTTTTTTCGTAGGTATTTCATGTCTATTGGTATCTATTGTCTAAGGTACGACGCTTTTGATTATTGTCCATCATAGATATAGAATGAAATAGATGGGCTATAAAAGCCGTCAAACATGAGGAAAAGAGATAAACTTATACACATTGCCAAAGGAAAGAAGAAGATGGCATCATTTTTTTTGTCCTTTTTCCGTATATAGGTGAAACTGGTAGTGGGGATTGTTTATCACCAGCGTCTGGTGGTAAACAAATACGTGGAAGAAATTTGTTGTGTGAATTATAGCTTACTGTGTAATTATCAAACACTTTAATTAGTGTAATTGTGAACTATTTGAACATTTAAATCATGGTGCACTGCTCCGTTTTAGGTTGTAATAGTGATAGTGCTAGAAAACAGGAAAATATAACCTTTTACAGGTAAGACCTAAATTGTGTCAAAAAAACGCTCCAAAACTATTTTTTAAATTATAAATACAAGTTATATTGCAATATTTTATCATTCTACTATGGTTCTCAATCATATGTCGTTGTTCCGAGTCGGTGCAAGCTCGTTGAGCTTCGGCGTGTCGTTGTTCCAAGGACTGAGGCTGACCCGATCAACGTGTGGCTTCGGCACACTTGTGCGGCCCCCATGAGGGGGGCGTGGGATGGCCGAGTGCTACTCGGCGGGCCACCTCGTGTGGCCACCGTGGCCGCTGTTTGCGGTGGGTCGGCGCTTCGGCGCCGCTGAGCTTCGGCTCGTGTGCGCGGCGGTGGATCCAGTGGGGTCTGCCGTCGGGCAAGCCCGTTACCCCGCACTGAGCGGGGCCGGGGGCCTGGCGCACTGAGCGTCGGGCCACGTGGAAGAAAACCACAGTAAAAAATTACCACCCGGAGTATGCCCCGGGAACTCCTCTCCATCTCCATCTTGGAGAGGGCGTGAGGGGCCCGCCATTGGTGGGCAGGTGCCGCGGACGGGGTTATGGTCGGTCTGTAAGGGTTCCCACGACCTCGTTCGGCAGCGGCGCGTCCTTTGGACGTGGCTGCGCTAGGCGCCAAAGAGGGCATATCGAGGGGTTTAGTGGGTAGTCGCTCGCTGCGGAGTCCCACACACCCTTGCCCCTGCGGGGGCTTGGACGGTGCGCAAACGCATTCCCCTCGTAAAAAAAAAAAAAAAAAAAAAAGGTTCTCAATCATATTATGGGATTAAACATGAAATTTCAAACTAAGTAGTAAGGTTACTGTTAACCTAACTGGCTAGGAATGTCGCCATACAATATGGCCACGTATACAGCCAACGCGTATAACATTTTGCCGGGTTATAATGATACCAGTTACGCTACGACTATTTTTCCTTGATTCGTAGGTAATTTCTTACGTGAAAGGGAACTCACATATTAGTTTCTGTGTTACATTAATATTGACATATTTAAGTATAAAATTTTGAGCATTTTAGATAACAAAGTTAATTCTTTTGAAGTGAGACTTTCCATTTGCTTGTTTGTATGTATTTAACAGATTTCCTTCGGAGATAACTACTCGAAAACAGTTGGGTTAAAGCTACTAGTCGATTGAATTGGCAGCCAACCAAGCATACCCGAATGTGTTCTAAGCATTTTGAACAACAGTGGATTCGGAAAAACAAAAAAGGCACTTTTCTTAGGAGTGGTGCTATTCCTAAACTTTTTTTACAGATCAGTAACTTATACATATTATATCTACAAGGTACATACCCTATCAAGCCAAAACCTAAATTTATTTTTCACAAACCCAACTATTTTTATGGGGGATTTCGAAATTTATTTTACAGTTTTGGATTAACATGGGTAGGGTAGGTACCAAATCCTTTTCTACTATTTTGATATGGCCAAACATATTATTAATGGTTTGATTTTGGTCATTTTCTATTAATATAACAAGTCTGACCATTAGTACAGATACAGTTTAAAAATTTATTAATTAATATTTTTAATGTTGTAAAATTAGAACCTGCTTTTATTTTTAACCTGTATACATATTGTTTCAGGACGCATCGGTGTTGGATTTCGGTTCAAATTTGAATACGCCCCGAAAGAGAAAAATGCGGCTTCAAATGCTGGGTTTGAAACAATCAGCGAGGTCATCAAATAAAAAACTACGGCCAGTGCGTCAATCGCTTAGACGATTGGGAAAAAAAGTAGTCACACTTGAAAATGTGTAAAGTGATTTGAAGTGTAAGTTAATGATGCAAAATTAGTAGTTGGACATTTTAGATACTGAAGGAGGAACCAATAGAGATTTTCCGAAAAGATTTTTAGGAGTTGACAAAAGAAAGTATTCTGAACCTTTAAGGAAATTCGCGCTGTGCTTACACTTTTTAAGTTCAAAGGCATATGAGTTTGTACGTAAGCAATTTAATACGTGTTTACCACACCCAAAAACAGTTGGTGAGTGGCGAGGAGTAGACAGCCTCTAGAAAATGTTTGTGATTTATTAGCAATTTTGTGCCATAGCTAGTAATCTGGCTTAATCCAAATGAAATAAGTCATATGTCTACTTTGTCTGAATATTTAACAAGAACACATAGGATGTAGATATAGCTCTATGCACCGAACAAGTGTTTCTAATCTAATTAATTATATAGGTAATTGACAGAACATAATCTTCCTCAGAGATCTACAAATTGGTCTTGTCCTGCGCTATTTTCAAGTTGCCCCCAGCGGGGGCGTGGTTGGGGGTGGCAACACGGGCAACTAAGAATAACCAGCTATCTACATCGGCATCTTGCGTTCTTTGCCAGATCTTTTTTCCACATTGTGAGCAAGCTTACCAACTTTTGGCTTTTAGCACCATATTGAGTGCGGTATCAGTAGTTCAATTCTTGAACTTACCCAGCCCAAGTGAATTTTTACCTGTATTGTAGTGAATTTTATCTCTGTAAGCCGAAGTCCTTTATTCGATGACAATAACGGTGCTATTGAAATCTAATTTTAGAAAATGTTTATTTAAAATTTAATATTATACATTTTCTAAATCTTCACAAATATTTAGTAAATGTGTAAATATTTGATTTTAAATAAACTGCAGAGATAAAGAAAAAACAATGATTATTGCCCGCTGTATTCTTAATCGAGCGACGATCTTCGCAAGGTACCTAGCTGGCAAAAGCTGGAAGCGAGTGGTCGCGGATCGTGCTCAGTGGCGAGCACTTGGAGAGGCCTATGTCCAGCAGTGGACGCGTGTGGATGATGATGATGATTCCTAATATTTTTTCTTATATTTGTAAAGATGTTTACATAATAGCTTAAATAAATAATAGTAAAATGTTTTAAAACGAAATACGTTACGAAATATAAATACGAAATGTTTTAATACTAGAGCTAATCCGAAAAGTGTAGTTTTATTTATAAGTGTAAATAACTTTAGACTGCGGCGAAGGTTGAATGAAGAATTCAATAAAAAAAATCGCAACTTCCTCCCACTTTTATTTTTTGAGACATTATTGAGCGATGGGCGCTCATTAAAATGTCTCAAAAAATACGTAGATCAATCAACCCTACTTTATGTTTATAGTGGTAAAAGCCACTATAAACATAAAGTAGGGTAAAACTTAAAGCAACACTGGTATACCCATCTACTTTAGGCATTGAGATAGACATATGGAGATGCCCCGTTAAACTGTTCTTTGATATCTTGACACGTCTCTATCAAATATCGTTTTGTTTCTTTCTTACAAAAGTGAAAATACATTTGTAGAAAGAGATGCATACTGTTTCGTCTGTGGCATGTATTTTCTGTGACGTCACAAATTTGCCTACCGTGACCAGTCCGCCATATTAAGTGCCGAACGAACGTGTGAATTTTGCTTCGGATTTTGACTATTTTCCATAATCTCTAAGTTATTTACAGTAATATTTTAACAGTGCGCCACAATAAAAGACTACAGAATGCCTTCTTGCAATATTATACAATGCGGTGCGAGAAAAAACAAAAATACACCGCAATTAACTCTTCACAAATAAGTAAACAAAATTGTGAAAAATATAATTAGGAATATGTAGTTAAGGTTTAATATTCTGATTTCATTTGCCAATTTACTTGAAGAAGCGTTCAGCAGTAATATTTTTCTTTAATTGTGTAAGATTTTTTATATTTTTGATAATTTACATACATTATTAATGGGCGATAGTGAAGATACCTAAAGAGAAAATTTAATTAGTCTATCGATATATAATATTAAACAGACAGACTTACTTGCCTAAGCTTAGCTCACATGCAGTGACTAAAGTAATATCATTGGAAAGCTTAATAATTGATGAATTATTATCATTGTCAATTAATTTTAGTTTTTTAAAATCCTCCATTTTTCATAATAATTGAACATATAAGGTTCCTACGACAAAGTTTGTCATAAACTTTGATTAGTAACTTACCGTACAAAACTAAAAAAAAATATTTAAATTACACCCAAATTATCCTACCTACTTGAAAGTAAGTACTCATCGCCACCCTTGAATAATTTTTTACAAAAAAAATCAATTTTTTTTTCAATAACATTTTCTCGCACTTATTTATACAAATAAAATACACGTCTATTGGTGTAACTTTATAGTCATACTAGCTGACCCGGCGAACTTTGTACCGCTTAAGTTAAATAGTGATCTTTAATAAGTTTTTCTTAGAATTTGCGTAGTTCCACAATTTGAAACTGCCTAAATATTTCTGAAACACGACTTTTCAATCAAATTATTACAATGTAGGTCCGTAATGTGCAGCCCCCCTAGACAAGATGTCTTTCGATAATCGCTAACGCAATCGCTAAATGGACAATGTATGAGATTTGACAATTGCGCTCGAAAGCTAAGCGAGGGCTTATGTCAAATCCCATATATTTTCCTACTAGCGATTGCGTTAGCGATTATCGAAATGCATCTTGTCTAGGGGGGCTGTTCAGCTAAGATCTATTTCCCTAGATATGTCGTAGATAAGTGGATTGATGAATTTGTTTAAACTTAAATTTATCGATATTGCACAACTAATACTGAGTACATCACTAGTAAAGGTAGCCATTTTATGTGCCAAAGTTTTGTAGGTAGTCAGTCACGCTGATTCTGTAGGTAGGGCCGGTCCATGTATTTGTGAAGTCATTGACTTTAGGCAGGTATGACGTCATCTATGTCTGTCCCTTACGGGTATACGGTCACGTCCTATCTATCCATGGCTTAGATAAAGAATGAATAGATAGGACGTGACCGTATACCCGTAAGGGACAGACATAGATGACGTCATACCTGCCTAAAGTAGATGGGTATACCAGTGTTGCTTTAAGTTTTACCCTACTTTATGTTTATAGTGGCTTTTACCACTATAAACATAAAGTAGGGTTGATTGATCTACGTATTTTTTTTGAGACATTTTAATGAGCGCCCCTCGCTCAATAATATGTCTCAAAAAATAAAAGTGGGAGGAAGTTGCGATTTTTTTTATTGAATTCTTCATTCAACCCTCGCCGCAGTCTAAAG
Organism: Schoenobius gigantellus; assembly: GCA_963935595.1. Classification (NCBI taxonomy): domain Eukaryota; kingdom Metazoa; phylum Arthropoda; class Insecta; order Lepidoptera; family Crambidae; genus Schoenobius; species Schoenobius gigantellus. Next base: position 51,114,988 of record OZ012542.1, on the reverse strand, counting down.
TTATTTACACTTTTAAACAAAACTACACTTTTCGGATTTACTCGAGTATATTTCGTTTTAAAACATTTTACTATTATTTATTTAAGCTATTATGTAAACATCTTTACAAATATAAGAAAAAATATTAGGAATCATCATCATCATCCACACGCGTCCACTGCTGGACATAGGCCTCTCCAAGTGCTCGCCACTGAGCACGATCCGCGACCACTCGCTTCCAGCTTTTGCCAGCTAGGTACCTTGCGAAGATCGTCGTTCGATTAAGAATACAGCGGGCAATAATCATTGTTTTTTCTTTATCTCTGCAGTTTATTTAAAATCAAATATTTACACATTTACTAAATATTTGTGAAGATTTAGAAAATGTATAATATTAAATTTTAAATAAACATTTTCTAAAATTATATTTCAATAGCACCGTTATTGTCATCGAATAAAGGACTTCGGCTTACAGAGATAAAATTCACTACAATACAGGTAAAAATTCACTTGGGCTGGGTAAGTTCAAGAATTGAACTACTGATACCGCACTCAATATGGTGCTAAAAGCCCAAAGTTGGTAAGCTTGCTCACAATGTGGAAAAAAGATCTGGCAAAGAACGCAAGATGCCGATGTAGATAGCTGGTTATTCTTAGTTGCCCGTGTTGCCACCCCCAACCTCGCCCCCGCTGGCGGTAACTTGGAAATAGCGCAGGACAAGACCAATTTATAGATCTCTGAGGAAGATTATGTTCTGTCAATTACCTATATAATTAATTAGAAATACTTGTTCGGTGCATAGAGCTATATCTACATCCTATGTGTTCTTGTTAAATATTCAGACAAAGTAGAGATATTACTTATTTCATTTGGATTAAGCAAGATTACTAGTTATGGCACAAAATTGCTAATAAATCACAAACATTTTCTAGAGGCTGTCTACTCCTCGCCACTCACCAGCTGTTTTTGGGTGTGGTAAACACGTATTAAATTGCTTACGTACAAACTCATATGCCTTTGAACTTAAAAAGTGTAAGCACAGCGCGAATTTCCTTAAAGGTTCAGAATACTTTCTTTTGTCAACTCCTAAAATCTTTTCAGAAAATCTCTATTGGTTCCTCCTACAGTATCTAAAATGTCCAACTACTAATTTTGCATCATTAACTTACACTTCAAATCACTTTACACATTTTCAAGTGTGACTACTTTTTTTCCCAATCGTCTAAGCGATTGACGCACTGGCCGTAGTTTTTTATTTGATTACCTCGCTGATTGTTTCAAACCCAGCATTTGAAGCCGCATTTTTCTCTTTCGGGGCGTATTCAAATTTGAACCGAAATCCAACACCGATGCGTCCTGAAACAATATGTATACAGGTTAAAAATAAAAGCAGGTTCTAATTTTACAACATTAAAAATATTAATTAATAAATTTTTAAACTGTATCTGTACTAATGGTCAAACTTGTTATATTAATAGAAAATGACCAAAATCAAACCATTAATAATATGTTTGGCCATATCAAAATAGTAGAAAAAGATTTGGTACCTACCCTACCCATGTTAATCCAAAACTGTAAAATAAATTTCGAAATCCCCCATAAAAATAGTTGGGTTTGTGAAAAATAAATTTAGGTTTTGGCTTGATAGGGTATGTACCTTGTAGATATAATATGTATAAGTTACTGATCTGTAAAAAAAGTTTAGGAATAGCACCACTCCTAAGAAAAGTGCCTTTTTTGTTTTTCTGAATCCACTGTTGTTCAAAATGCTTAGAACACATTCGGGTATGCTTGGTTGGCTGCCAATTCAATCGACTAGTAGCTTTAACCCAACTGTTTTCGAGTAGTTATCTCCGAAGGAAATCTGTTAAATACATACAAACAAGCAAATGGAAAGTCTCACTTCAAAAGAATTAACTTTGTTATCTAAAATGCTCAAAATTTTATACTTAAATATGTCAATATTAATGTAACACAGAAACTAATATGTGAGTTCCCTTTCACGTAAGAAATTACCTACGAATCAAGGAAAAATAGTCGTAGCGTAACTGGTATCATTATAACCCGGCAAAATGTTATACGCGTTGGCTGTATACGTGGCCATATTGTATGGCGACATTCCTAGCTTGTTAGGTTAACAGTAACCTTACTACTTAGTTTGAAATTTCATGTTTAATCCCATAATATGATTGAGAACCATAGTAGAATGATAAAATATTGCAATATAACTTGTATTTATAATTTAAAAAATAGTTTTGGAGCGTTTTATTGACACAATTTAGGTCTTACCTGTAAAAGGTTATATTTTCCTGTTTTCTAGCACTATCACTATTACAACCTAAAACGGAGCAGTGCACCATGATTTAAATGTTCAAATAGTTCACAATTACACTAATTAAAGTGTTTAATAATTACACAGTAAGCTATAATTCACACAACAAATTTCTTCCACGTATTTGTTTACCACCAGACGCTGGTGATAAACAATCCCCACTACCAGTTTCACCTATATACGGTAACAAGGACAAAAAAAAATTATGCCATCTTCTTCTTTCCTTTGGCAATGTGTATAACTTTATCTCTTTTCCTTATGTTTGACGGCTTTTATAGCCCATCTAATTCATTCTATATCTATGATCCATGGAGTTGTATCTTCTCAGTAGTCTGTGGAGTTGAGTTTCTGTAATCTGTGGAGTTGAGTTCCGAGCACAGAATAGATAGAGAGAATATGTCAGTCTAATAAAATTCTGGCATGTCCTATTTATTTTCTTTTTTAATATAGCAAAAATTGGTTTATTACTATAATGCAGAAAAGAGAGGGGCCAGTACCTTCTGGGCAGGGAAAATGCTGCTTTTGTTGTTTGACTGATAATGAAGAAAGAATATTACACAATTATACAATACGAAATGAGTGTTTAAAAACTGTGATGCAGGTGGTTACTCCTTAATCATGAATAAGGAAACTTCTCATAATTGTGAATAGATTTTATTAATATGAAGTATAATGTGCCATTAGTTGAACCTCATTTATAGTGTTTATTTTAAAAGTTCTCTAATCAAATGCGCTTATTGTAGATCGATGGCATGCCCCTATGCTATATTTGCTATAAAATGGCTCAGCATGCTGAAGCATTTATTCGAATAGTGAAGAGTAGTCAGAGTTTATTGCAGAATTCTAATGTAAGTCACTTCAATTCTTGGGACATATCAGGTATTTTTAGTATGTTGTGTACATAGATTTTGACAATTTTATATCATTGTCCTAAAAAAAAATTGCAAATGAAAAGCACAATTTGATATAGTACCTACAGAAATTGAGAAATCCTAACGTAAACCTATCCCATGTTTTTTGTACTTGAGTAAATGCTGTAATACAAAAAACAGGTGAATGGTTTGCAAAAAAGTTTGTCACATATTAATACCTATTTAAATTTTTACTGATTTCTAGGTAATAGACTTAGGTGATAGTGCTATAAAGGATCAAACATGGCCTGAAATGAATCTCAAACAGTATCAACTTTATTCATTTAATTTAGATGGTAGCCAAAGTGAATGTGAAGAAAAATATAGTGTTGTATCGAACAACAAAACATTTGAAATCAAGATTGAACTTAAAGAGGAAATTCGAGATACATCTGATAATAATGATGCAGACTGTGTTAATGACCAAGGTAAATGTTTGATATTATTAAAAGTGCAATGCTTAGGGACTGCTTAGGGAAATTTAAAATCAGAATCTGAATTTGAATCATCTCTGCATGCCCAGATATTTTTGTAATTCACTTTAATTACCCAGTTATCTAAATTACTAGTCTGGTTTGTGGTTCATTTGCTTAAATTAGTTGTGGAACTCTGTTCCCAGAAGTTACATTCTAAGGGGCCGTTCGAAAACCCGTGAGGTTGTCACTTGGTAAAAAATAAAAGGATATGTCACGAGAAGAGAATAAGAGAAGTTTAACTGGTTTTCAAACGCTAGCGAGTGATTTTCGCAATTAACAAGTTCTGTCAGTTAAAAACGAAAAGAAGAGTTTTTGTGTTTTACAATACGAACTAGCTTTTTTTTGAGAGATTATATTTAATGTAACTAATGGGAGTATTTATTCAAAGTATTTACATTGTTTAATTATACAATAAAAAAATACACTTTACTTTTTTATTGTTTATTTACATTTATGGACTTTCATGACCGAGAATACGTAAAATTATATCAAGAAAATGATTAACAGTTATTTTGTCTAACAACAACTGCAACTGCATATTATGAGTCTTCATAAAATAATCTTTCTCTCTATCACATTTCTTTATTTTTTGGTTGTGAACTTGCATTGCCTTTTTCAAATTTATTTTTCCGGGAAGAGGATAGTAACTAATATCATTGTAGACCTGTAACAATTTCTTCTGTTCTTGTTAACCAAAGCATTCAATTTAGAATTACCCACTGCAACTAGTTGTTTGTTCGATGTTGTTCACCAATATTACCAATTTTTCATTGAGTCAAAATTTTTGAAATAGTTTTTAAACTGCTCTAGTTATGGATGATCGTCTTCGAGAAGCATTTCTTTTTTATAAAATCCCAACCTATAGCAATGTTATGCTCTGATAGATATGTAAGATTACTGCACGGTAATACTCCCTTTGAGCTTCGCTTTCGCTTCTTATACATATAAAACCTAACAGTTTGCTTTACATCTTTAATGCTTCTTAAATAGGATCAAACACAACATGAGTAATTAAAAAACTATTTCGAAAATTTTTGACTAAAGAAAAAACTGGTCAAGATGTGGTATAATTTTGGTGAACAACATCACCGTTGAAGGGTGGAAATATAAAAAAAATTGAAAAACGGTTCACAATTGGTGGATTAATCGCTTAACATACACAGAAAAAACATATGCATTGAATTGCAAACCTCCTCCTTTTTTTTGAAATTGATAAAAAAGAAGGAAATGAGATAGAAAGATTTTTAATGAGGATGCCTCCATAGTTATTGTCAGGCGAAATAATTGTTGATATTTTTTTGGATATTTTAAAACGAAAAGTGTATTTTTATATTTTTCTGTGATATAAACGATGTAAATACTTGGAATAAAAAACTCCCATTAGTTACAATAAATATAATCCCCTAAATAATGTAGGCTTTCACCCATCAAGGGGTCCCAATATAAAAACCTCTGATATATTTAATTTTCATAATTGTAAAATGGGCAGGGTGCGAACAAATCCGATTTTTATAATAAAAATAAAAAAATCGGATTTTTTATACAGGGTGTCCCAGAAGCCGACGTCAAGCCGAAAGCAGGTGATAGACTAACTCATATATGTTATCAGAATCAGAAAAATATAAAAAAAAATCTAAGTCACCTATTTAAAAAAAAATGTAGCATTAAAAAAAATGGATAAAATTTACACCCTGTGACTGTTTTTTCACTGTTGTTGCTACAATTCTTGACTTTTTTAAACATTTTCTTTTGTTTTGTAATCCTGAATAATGTTTCTGTATACTCTAATCTAAAATTTAAAGCCAGTTGCTACAAATTAGAAGAATATGCCATTTCTATCTAAATTAAATATTCAAAATTAATTTTTCGCATAGCTTTAACAAGCTGTACTGAAAAAAAAATATACTATGCGAGTTTGGCAAGTAACTGCAAAAGTTGGCGCATTCAATAAGGATTCCAAAATGGTATGATACTTGGTAGATAATTTCTACGATTGCAGACAATATTTTTTTTCCAAAAACAGGCAGTTTTGAACAAATTTTTCTTACGTACTTTAAATTTATTCTAATGTACCCATGGTTTGCTTTAAGACCGTAACTTTAACATTCTAGTTTGAGTGAGACCTGGAGAGTCATTTTACGAAGTGTGAGAGAGACAGATAGTGACATAAATTAAATACACAAAAATTGTTTAACATAATTTATTTAAATGTCAAGATTTACAACAGGTGTTCAAACTGTCTTCCTTCTGCTCTAATGCAGGCTCGACATCTTCTTAAAAAAGATCGGGCTATCAAGCGGGCGAATCTTCCATTATTAACAAAATCATTTGCTTCTATTATTCTTTGCTGTAGGTCAGTCACAGTTTCGATTGGCTTTGCGTAACCTTTTTCTTTCACCGCTCCCCAGTAAAAGAAATCTGGGGAACGGGCTGGCCACGAGATAGTACCAGATCGTCCTATCCATCTGTCTGGGTATTCCTCATCGAGATATTCTCTTACTGAGCTGGCATAGTGAGCTGGGCAACCATCTTGTTGAAACCACATATCTCTTAGAATGTTAAGTGGCACATCTTCCAGTAGATTTGGTAAATCATTTTGTATAAAATGTAAATAAACTTCACCAGTCAAGGCATCTGACAGCTCAAAAGGACCTATTATTTGTCCATTAAAAATTCCGGTCCACATATTCACTTTAAATCGATATTGTGATCTATCTTGCAACATCAAATGAGGATTTTCGATATGCCACTCGTGTAAGTTGTTTAGGTTCATGTAACCATCTTTTTTAAATGTCGACTCATCTGACCACAAAATTTTTTCGAAGAATCGCGGATCTTCTCTGTGTTTTTGTAGCATTGTTAGACAAAAAGCAACACGGGGTCGATGGTCCCGGGGTAGTAGAGTTTGTACTTGCTGTACGTGGTACGGGTGTAGCTGATTTCTTTGCAAAATCCGATGGGCTGTACTTTTGGGTACTCCTGTGCTTCTCTCTATTCCACGTACAGAAATACTCCGATCTTCTTCGACAATGTCTAGTACAACGTCCTCGTAAGGGGGACGAAATCTCCTTTCACTATGTACTTGCTTCGGCAGTCGGCCCTCTGAGAAGAGTAATCGGTGCACATTTGTAGACTCGATGATCCAGAAAATGAGCTGCGTTTGGGTACCTCCCACGATAAAGTCTAGCTGCAGCGTTGGCATTGCATCTACATTCCCCATAAATTAAATGCATGTTGGGTATTCATGTGTCGTGTACGCAGACATGGTGGCACTACACAATTACACAATCAACGATAAGTAGTCCGGAGCAAAGCAATGGTCGTCGATAGAGAAACTAAACAGTCCGAATCCAAATCACAAGCAATCAAGTCCAATAAACGAAGCAGAAAGTGGTAAGCACGAAATCAACACGAACGAATACAAAGAGATGCGCAGTAAGCGAAGGAGCGAAACGTACTGATGTGTATTGTGTGTGCGTTAGCGAATAATTGGCGTCACTATCTGTCTCACTTCCACTTCGTAAAATAGTCATTTTACAATGTGAGACTCGCCGTCTCTGTCACGTTAGCGTCACTATCTGTCTCTCTCACACTTCGTAAAATGACTCTCCCGGTCTCATTCAAACTAGAATGTTAAAGTTACAGCCTTAAAGCAAACCATGGGTATATTAGAATAAATTTTAAGTACGTAAGAAAAATTTGTTCAAAACTGCCTGTTTTTGGAAAAAAAAATATTGTCTGCAATCGTAGAAATTATCTACCAAGTATCATACCATTTTGGAATCCTTATTGAATGCGCCAACTTTTGCAGTTACTTGCCAAACTCGCATAGTACATTTTTTTTCAGTACAGCTTGTTAAAGCTATGCGAAAAATTAATTTTGAATATTTAATTTAGATAAAAATGGCATATTCTTCTAATTTGGAGCAGCTGGCTTTAAATTTTAGATTAGAGTATACAGAAACATTATTCAGGATTACAAAACAAAAGAAAATGTTTAGAAAGTCAAGAATAAAAAAAAAACCGTCACAGGGTGTAAATTATATCGATTTTTTTAATGTTAATTTTTTTTAAATAGGTGACTTAGATTTTTTTTTTATTTTTCTGATAACATATATGAGTTAGTCTACCGCCTGCTTTCGGCTTGACGTCGGCTTCTGGGACACCCTGTATATATCCAAATATATGTTTCTTACATTGTTTTCATAAAGAAACTATTACATGCCTTTTATTTATTACTATTCCCATTTTGTTCCATACATTATAATTTTTATGCAATTTTCTATCTATGCCCGCGAACTGCGTTTCGCCATAATAATTATCAGAAAATTCTGGAGAGGGCCACCCTTATAAAAAATAGCCTACGGCCTATTCTCAGACCTGCCAAATATTCACAAAAAAATTCATAAAAAGTGGTCAAGCCATTTTGAAGGAGTTTCTTATCAAACTCCTCCGAAATGGCTTGACTAGGGCATCGAGAACCGGCCCTATTTTAGGAACCGGTTCTTTCGGTTCCGAACTCAAGCCGGAACCGGGTACCCGGTTTTTTCGGTTCTTTCGGTTTTTTGATAAATTCTAGTTGATAAGCTATGCTATTTATTATATAGATTTTCTACAATCAAAATTAATAAAGGAGAATGGATCTTAATAAAACACACTTTATTGGAAATCACATTATTAATTATTTTTATGATTAGACTTTGAGTATAAAAATAATAAATAATGTGATATATTAATTATATAAAATTGTTTTTTTTTTAGTATTATTTAGCAATAATCACTTCTTTTTATTTAACTCCGTCATACTCGAGGGCAAAACGCCTAAGGCATGGCTCAGGGGCGTGGTGGCACTTTTCTTCAAAAAGGGCGATAGGGCCCAGTTGAAGAACGACAGACCCATCACGCTCCTGAGTCATGTATACAAGCTGTTCTCGAGAGTCATCACGACTTCCAGCCTCCCGAACAAGCCGGACTACGTAAGAGCTTTATTACCATAGACCACATTCATACGCTGCGGCAGGTTATACAGAAGGCCAAGCTGGTGGTAAAGAATCTGCCACTATGCTTGGCGTGTGTGTACTATGAGAAAGCCTCTGATTCTGTCGAGACCTGGCCTGTACTTAGGTCACTCCAGAGGTGCCAAATAGACTACCGGTACATCCAAGTGTTGCAGTCATTGTACGAAAACGCCACTATGTCAGTCCGCCTTCAGTAGTGTGATTCTGTAAAACCTCACTTTAAATTTCGAATCTGATTCCGCAGTGAGTTCTTAGATTGGCATTCTCAAAATTCGAATGTAGATTCGAAGTCACTAGAAACTATTAAGTAATCTGTGCTACAGCGCTACACTTGCGAGCGTGGCAGCGAGTGGAACTAGAGTGACCGTGAGATTTTGACATTATAAGTATGGGATGACGTATGAAGTGGCATTCCGTAAAGGGAATTCCTTTATCACTTCGAAGCTCACTTCGCACACGAACTCGAAACAAAGTGTCAAATAAAACGTTGCTATTTTGTGAGTGAAAACAGGCAAAATTTATTATCATAGTTTAAAAATACATTTAAAATTATTTCTGAAGGTGATAAAAACTAGTTCTGAGGTATTTATTAGAATTTTATCGCTACTAACTCGTGATAATGACTATGTAAGGGTATCTTGTATCTTATGCGAAGTGAGCGTGAATATTGAAGTGAGATGCGAGCTATTGTTCGAATTTTACAGAATCGACATCCAGGACCAAAACTCGAAACCAATACGACTTCAACGAGGTGTGAGACAGGTGACGTAATATCGCCGAAACTGTTCACAGCTGCGTTGGATGATGTATTTAAGGTTTTGGACTGGAGAGGACTCGGTATCAACATAAACGGCGAGTACACACCCACCTTCGTTTTGCCGATGGTATCGTAGTCATAGCTGAGACCGTGGAAGATCTAGGCACAATGCTCGAAGACCTCTGTAGAGTTTCCCAACAAGTGGGTCTTAAAATGAACATGGACAAGACCAAAATCATGGTGAATTCCCATGTGGTGCCCACTCCTGTGAATTGGCGGCTCTACACTGGAAGTTGTTGACGAATATGTTTACCTGGGAGAAATAGTCCAGCTCGGTAAGTCCAACTTCCAGAAAGAGGTAAATCGACGAATCCAACTCGGCTGGGCAGCGTTCGGGAAGCTACGCAGCATATTCTCGGCTAATATACCGCAGTGTCTCAAGTCTTCAATTCCTGCGTGTTGTCAGTGATGACGTACGGAACTGAGACGTGGCCGTTTACAATGGGTCTCATCAGAAGGCTCAATGTCACTCAAAGGGCAATGGAGAGGGCTATGCTCGGGGTTTCTCTACGCGATCGCATCAGAAATGAAGAGATCCGTAGAAGAACTAGAGTCACCGACATAGCCCAAAGAATTGCAAACCTTAAGTGGCAGTAGGCAGGACACATAGCTCGCAGGACCGACAGAAAGATCCTCGAGTGGCGGCCACGTACCGGGAGACACAGCGTTGGTAGTTTGGTAGGCCCCCACAAGGTGGACCGACGATCTGGTGAAGGCCTATGTCCAACAGTGGGCATTTCTTGGCTGAAATGATGAATGACTTCTTTCAAATCACAGTCTTTTCGTAGTTGCGATAATACAACTCAAATCACACACAATTATCATTTGGATGCTAAAAAACAAAGAAATGTGAGAAAAGAGAAATAAATAGGTACAACGAACGTTATCAAGACACACGGGCGCGTGTCCAGCCAAGTCGTCAATAAAACAACACACGCACTCACAGCGCGTCTGCCAGTTTTGTCAACCAGCGATTGTTAACGTAGCCGAATCCCTTAAAAAATTATTTATTCTCTAATATTAATATAACGTTATTTATTAACTTAACTTAATGGTAATTTTGGTGACTTTTGTAGTGCTAAAAATTAATACATTATCGATCGGTATAATGCAAAGTTGAAACTGAATCTACAAATGTGGCTATATCCACACATGTGGAATAAGTTTAATGTCATTATGTGGGAGAGGCAAGTGAAAATAATATTATGATATGACAATAACTTGATATTTTGCATAAAGATATGTATTTCTAAATTTATTTTAAGAAAGAACCGAAAGAACCGAAAAGACCGGTTCTCCGATTTACAGAACCGGTTCTTTCAGGGACCCTCAGAACCGGGAATTCCCGGTTCTTTTGGAACCGGGAAAAACCGGTTCCGATGCCCTAGGCTTGACACGAGATTTTTGTATATCTACACTATTAATACAATAAAAACAGGAAAGATTAGTATGTAGTATCATAGACGAAGAATAATATAGACTGCCAATGTCATACAACTATACGAAAGGTCCTATCCCCGCCTTATATCTAGATGGCGCTGACCTATAGGTTGCTAACTTAAATTTTGTTGATAATTTATACTGAATCATGCCTGAAAATTAATAAAAAGTTGTTTTAATAATAGTAAATTACAAATAATTCTACAATATTCCGCCAGAACAATTTTAATCTTTATCGAAAAGTTTAATCCTATTACACGGTTTCTACGGTTTCGCGCTAGATGGCGAATACAATTAAGCACGGTGCGGTCAGCGCGGTGCTTAGATTGTTATAATACTTTTTTACTAGATGGCGCTTAATTTAATGGATAATGTTACATTCAAAAATTTTTTTTTTAATTCTTTCTGTGTATATTATAGGAATTGTAAATGATATCTCATGTACACAAATATTAAAAGAAGTAACAAAAAGTGTATTTTAAGCTGTAAAAAAAAGAAAAAATACACGCGGAGAAATTAACTTCGTTATACCCGATGCTCCGATACATTTTAATTCTATCTTGATTCTATGCACGGTAGGTACCTAAACTTTTAGGTGCTGAGTTGCAAGGCTTCTAGTCTTTTTTTGGAATGCGTTCGGATTTATGTGCCGATCGGTTATTTTTAGAAGCGATCTACTTTTATTATTTTTGTCTAAATGATAAGTTGATGATATCTTTAAAAGACTTCATTTTTGTTGTTAATGATATTATGAGTTTAAATATTATTTCTTATATTTTTTATTAAATGAGGCACATCAAAAATTGAAACAATTTTGCGTTCTTCACTATAGAAAAATATTTTACAAAAAATAAAAACCGACTTCAAAAACACTGAAAAGTCTACAAATAGGTACAGACAACATCACACTTCTATATTGAAGTCGGTATCAAACGATGATCCAGAAAGTCTTAAAATTTGTCACCGACTTCAATATAGAAATGTGATGTTGTCTGTACCTATTTGTAGACTTTTCAGTGTTTTTGAAGACGGTTTTTATTTTTTGTAAAATATTTTTCTATAGTGAAGAACGCAGAATTGTTTCAATCTTATATTAAGTATTTTAAACTTTTCAGTGTTTGTGAAGTCGGTTTTTATTTTTTGTAAAATATTTTTTATTTTTAACTTTTTAGTGAATGAAATCTTTTTAGTTAAAAGAACCCTATAATAATATAAAGGAAATTTGGGATTTCCCTCGATTTTCATGAGATCCCGTCAAAACACGTTGGACACACCTAAAACTTTAAGGGTTTCCCTCGATCTTTATGGAATTCAATCATCAGATCCTAACCATGGGACTACCCTTGGAGTATCCTCTATCGAATACAAAAAGAATCATCAAAATCGGTTCATAAACGACGAAGTTATCCGCGAACAAACATAACAAAAGCATATATACGGTCGAATTGAGAAACTTCCTCCTTTTTAGGGTTCCGTAGTAAACAAGGAACCCTTATAGATTCGTCATGTCTGTCTGTCTGTCCGCGCTTTTACTCAGAAACTATTAGTACTAGAAAGCTGTAATTTTGTATGGGTAATGTATATTAATCATGCCAAAAAAGGGGTAGCAAAAAATATTGAAAAAAAAGTTTTTTTTGGGGTGGCTACCATACATAGTATAGTGGGAGTAACATTTTTTTCTCGACTAACCCATCGTGTGGGGTATTGCTGAATAGGTCTTTAAAAAACAATGTACGGTTCAGAATACCATTTTTCGATTTAGGGATTCGTTTCTGAAATATTTGGTTTTAAAGTGCAAATTTTTCTTAGAGGTAAGTGTCCCCCCCTCTAACTGCTAAACGGTTATACACGGTTATTTTTTTATCACCCTGGAAAATTTTAGGGACGCTTCAGGACACATCCATTATTATATAAAAAAATTAAAAAAATGAAATAAAAATTAAAAAAAATAGAAAAAAATTTGATAAATCTCTAAAATGCTGCTCTTAACTAGTGCAGCATTCTTTGAATTTTTTTGGGAAATTAATATAAATTTAAGTATGGGAGTTATTTTTTTATTCAAAGGTAATTTAAATCATTTTAATACCATGTCGTGAAGCGTCCCTTAAATTTTCCAGGGTGATAAAAAAATAACCGTTTATATGGACACGTGAAAAAAATTACAACAGTAGTATATGTATACAAGGTTATTTTTTAGTTATGACAAAAATGTGTGCTTGTTCAGACAAGCAAACTGAACAACTTTCACTATGGGACCAACTTGGAAATCGCAAAAAAAATCTGCTGTTTCATACATTTAGGTTCAGTGAATGTTGAACATTTGTATGAAACAGCTGATTTTTTTTGCGATTTTTAAGTTGGTCCCATAGTGAAAGTGTTTCAGTTTGCTTGTCTGAACAAGCACACCAAATTTTTGTCATAACTAAAAAATCTACTTGTATAACGAAGTTTAAAGGAAAACTATCAGAGTTGAGTATTAAGTACAAACTAAAAAGTTATAGACGAAAAATTAGTACTGAATATAAATTTACGAACCAGGTGAAGTTAAGTAAATATAAAATCATTGGAGCTTTAATCATAATAATAATTACTAATTTAATAGCAACGTGTTGTGAGGTGTGATGTGAGTGTGAACTCAAAGTTGGCATTTGCAACTACGGAACCCTACACTGCGCGTGGCCCGATGCGGTTTTTTTAGAAGTCGGTTAAAAAAGGGTTTATTTTTTGCCACTCCTAAATTTTTTAGTAGCTCAAAAATAAAGAAAAGAGTTTTTGTGTTTTGCAACGCGAACTTGCTTTATTTTACAACTGTTCTGCGCAAAGCTTTACTTACTATTTGCAAACTTTAACTTCTACATAAAAGCGAAAGCCACTAATCACAGAACAATCATCTGTCAATACCAGGTATAATTTAACGCTTTCTGGGGTCCACGAGAAATTCACTCCTGTCAGGAAAATTACTCCACTTTGCTTCTCGAACGTTATCAATTACCTTGTTCTCGAATGAGAGCTTAGAGCATTCATACATGCGATCATAGGTTAAATGATCTAAGAATGAGAGGGAATGTCTGGCAGAAAGTGTCAAAAATGTATATAGCGCCATCTATCGTGCTCTTGTATAACTACATAAATCTATGTAATCACTGCTGCCCCCCTAGCACGTCCACCAAAACACGATATAATAAAGCGGTTTATCGCGGTGAACTGTCAAAATACAATAGGGTTTCGTCGTATTTTGACAGTTCACCGCGATAAATCGCTTTATAATATCGTGTTTTGGTGGACGTGCTACGGGGGCTGTGCACCCTAGGAGCGTGTGTGCTTTGTTGCTTTTAGAAATATCGACAAATTTTGGATTTGATACAGCTCGCTCCATCTATTGCTCGTGGTTATAACTAATTTTAGAAATGTTAGACATTGACAATCCTTTCTTTATATCATCCTTGGTAGTATGTAACGAATAAACTCAAAAACGACTAGACCGATTTCAAAAATTCTTTCACCATTAGATTATTATTAGATTATTCCTGATTAACATCTAGGCTAGGAAAAATCTCAAATTCCCACGGAAAAACAAAGACAACGCGGGCAAAGCTAGATTATTAAAAACAATTTTTAGTTTTGAAAACCAGTAAAAATTGTCAATAAAAGTAATTAAAAATATAAAAGAAATTTTTATAAACAAATGCTTGATGTTTATTTGATAGTTTATTTTTTATTCAGATTTTAAGCCAAGAGATCTAGCCCATTAAGCTAATATTAATGGTAAATTATAACAGTTTTCTGCAAACCAAAAAAATTTATATATATCAATGATTTTTATGAAAAAATCCATTGATATATATCGTGATATATATCATAATAATAATATAAACACTAGGCCGCGAATACCACGTTTGCCGACGCACAGACGCAACCTAGCGCTGTTGGGAACACTGAATGCTTTGCTCGTTCCGTACCTACGGACTAGCGAAGATTTGGTTGATACGCATTCTATTCTGTACTGCGGTGCCCTTACCGCATGCCGTGTTGCTCGAGTGAGGTTTCCGGATGCTGATCGAGCACCACGGCCTGCGATACCTGCATGGCAAGTGAGAATAGAAAGGCGTATCAACTCGTTCAGGGTTCTCATTGGCAAGCTCATCTGCTTCAGTCGGGGTAATACCCGACCCCGAGTCATGCGTTACGTGACCCAGGCCTATGCCGGAACCGGAATCCGGCCTAAGGATTATATGGCGAATGTCACGGAACGCATAGACTATCTGAAGCAGAAGGTTTATGCGTGGGCGAACCGTATTCGCCGCTACAGAGTACGTGTGGACAGATACTCTCAGAACCGCCTCTTCCAAAGTGATCAGAAGAAGGTATATCGAAAGTGGGAGGGAACCGATCACCACGTGGTAGACGGGCGGCTGCCCGATGCCAATGCCATGGTCAGTTTCTGGCGTGACATTTGGTCGCTGCCTGTCGATCATGTAGAGGGTGATTGGATGTGTGCCGTCGAACGAGAATGTGAATCCATTGAGCCAATGGGGCCTATTACCATAGATCCCGTAGACGTTAGTTGTGCCATCCGTTCGGCTCAAAACTGGAAATGCCCAGGGCCTGACGGATTGCACAACTTCTGGATAAAGTGGTTCCGATGTTCGCATGCTCGTTTGGCTACACAGTTTCAAGAAGCCCTAGAACACGGTTCGCTTCCCACTTTTATGACCACCGGTACCACCTTCTTGCTCCACAAGTCTGGAAGTACCACGGAGCCAAAGAATTATAGACCGATCACATGCTTACCTACCATCTACAAGCTCCTTACATCCATTCTGACCACAAAAATTAACACACACATCGTGTCAAACAACATTTTGGCCTCTACTCAGAATGGATGTAAGGCTGGGTCCCGTGGTACGTAGGAGCTCCTCCTAATAGACATGACCATTAGCCAACAGGTCAGGCGGAGCAGGGGATCTCTCTCTGCTGCATGGATTGACTACAAGAAGGCCTATGATTCGGTGCCGCATTCGTGGTTGGAGAGGATTTTAGAGTTGTATAAAATTAATGCAACTCTGAAATCCTTTTTAAGTAACTGTATGCGACAGTGGACCACAGCCCTTCGTCAGCCATGTGGTGGCGACGGTCCCCCTGATCCACAAGACTTGATTAAAATAGAGAGAGGTATTTTCCAGGGTGACAGTTTGAGTCCCTTGTGGTTCTACCTAGCACTGAATCCTCTCAGCACTCTGCTGAAGGACTCAGGTCTAGGCTGTCGGCTCCGGAGACAGGGTGAAGTCATTAGTCATCTGCTGTACATGGACGACCTCAAGTTGTTTGCACCGAAACACCAAGATTTGGTGGAGCTGCTGAAAATCACACAGATTTTTAGCAATGCTATCAAAATGGAGTTCGGTCTAGACAAATGTGCGGTCTTACATGTACAGCGGGGGAAAGTTGTGAATTCACCGAATGTGCAACTCCCCGAGACAATGACACTCAGATCTCTCTCCGATGCCGACACATACAAATATCTTGGTATGGCTCAGTCTTTGGGAATATCAGTAGAGGACGTCAAGAAATCGGCGAAGGCACGCTTCTTCTGTCGCCTAGCAAAGGTACTTAACAGTCTTTTGTCTGGCGGCAATAAGGTGCGTGCCTTCAACGGTTGGGTGATGCCTCTATTGATATACTCCTTTGGCATACTGAGATGGACTCAAACTGAGCTGGACGCCCTGGACAGGAGAGTCCGTCAACTGCTCACAACACATCGCATGCTCCACCCTCGCTCGTCTGTTATGAGACTGTACATTCCACGGAAGTGGGGAGGTCGTGGCTTTCTAAACGCCAAGAACCTCCGCAACCGTGAAGTGTGCAGCCTCAGGAATTACTTCCTTAACAACGAATGCGGGATGCATCGTGATGTTGTGGCAGTTGACAAAGGACTTACCCCTCTATCCATGGCAATCGAGAACTGGCGCAAACCATCGGTGCTCAACGTTGAAGACCGCAAGGAAGTATGGAGGGGCAAGGAGCTACACGGGAGGTTTTATCGGGCCTTGACTGGACCCGATGTAGACCTGCCCGCTTCGGTAAACTGGCTGCGCTTCGGGGACCTTTTTGGGGAAACCGAGGGTTTTGCCTGTGCAATTGCAGACGAAGTAATGATGACGAACAACTATAGAAAATATATCCTGAAGGACGGTACAGTTGACATCTGTCGAGCATGCCGCCGTCCCGGAGAGTCACTCAGGCATATTATCTCTGGTTGTTCTCATCTCGCTAACGGCGAGTATTTGCACAGACACAACCTAGTGGCCAGGATCATCCATCAGCAACTTGCCATTCAATACGGCCTTGTCGAGACTGAGACGCCGTACTATAAGTACGCACCAGTGCCGGTTCTTGAAAATGGTCGTGCTGTTATAATTGAAATCGAGATAGACTTTTTAAAAAGAAATATTTATTTAACACGAAGAATTAAAGGAAACACAACTTATACTAATTTTAGGACTAAGTTAATGTTAGTCGCGGAAGCAACCTCGCGGTACGGCAGGACAGAGTAGACTGCCTGAACGAAGTGAGCTGCATAGAGATGTGGGGCCATAGTGCAGAGTCAGCTCAAGTAGTAGGCACTATTATATACAATGCTATAATATAACAGCCCCCACGTTAAGAGGAAACTTACAATTTTTTAAGAAAGTTTCCGAAACAGCTTTAGCCAATACGTAAGCGAGGTCCAGAATTATTTTCCTCATGATTCCCGGGATCATCCTCAATAGGCGAGGGATTTCTAATAATATATTTATTAAATAATTTCGGAAATTTTCTTTTTATCAAACATTTTACAATAATTGCTAAAACTAAGATAGTAGATAAAATACTTAAGATTGGAAAACTAATGTGATTATTGAAATTTGAAACATTATTAACATTATCTAAGTTCTTAACTATTTGATCAGATACATCTCTAAGATTTTTTAAATTGTCTAAATTAACACTTTTTATATTAGAATTTTGAATATTGGCACTTAATTTCTTAAAACTATTTAAATTACAACAGTTATCATTAATGATATTAAAATCTGATGATATAATTGGAATATTTAATTTTGGGTATGACTTAATTGCTAACTTTACATTTTTATGGAAAGCTATACATTTAGGTTGTATATTTAATACTCCTGTTCCAGATATCACTGTTTCTGAAACACTATTATTACATTCAATTGATAATTTTGTAGGTTTAGATTGTACAAATAGCCACTTGTTGTTATTAAGCTTATGCCAAATATCTATTTCTCCGACAATAAATTTATGTGGACAATTTTCAGGAACTGAAGTTAAAGATTGTGTTATAATTTCAATTTCACAGGATGGAGTATTAATTGTGGCGTAGACATCGTGGATTTCACAAAGGTAAGTATCAGTGAGTATGATTTTACAGTTATCCAGTGATTTCAGGTAAGTATAAGATGATTTATCTTTACTTATAGCTAGGAATTGTTCAGTAGGAACAATCATAACAAAAGAGCTGGGGTTATCAGCAGTGTGTGGAGTTGGCAAAGGTAAGTTTTTATATACATTATATTGCTGTAGGTTCACTAGAGGTAGTTTTACAATAAACATTAATTTATTATTTATATAATAACAAGTTAAATCAGCTACGTTAATTAATGTGTGTATATTGCTTATATCTATACTTATGGGAAACTCTTTATATTTAGGTATCAATTTAAGATTACTTACAATATCATTATACATTTGGCTTGGTGTTAATATAGAAGGATGTAATATATTACTTTTAGTAAGTAAAATTGAATTTAATAGATCTTCTATTTTAAAGGACATGGTAAGTAAGTGCGCTTGTAGAACATTAATAATGTTATTAAGTCTATTTTTAAAACTAATTTTATTCATTACATCAGTGATATTTTTCACAGACTGTGATAAACTTTCAATGACGTCATTTAACTTTGCTTCATTGGTATTTAATTCATATATTGATTGATTTATATTATGAATGGCAGATTGAGAAACCATTATAGCTTTTCCTATTGAGTGTGCTAATTGTCTATCGTTATTGTATAGATTTTGGATTGCATTATCATAATTCTTAGCATCATCTTCATCTAATGTTCCGAATATGTGTTTGAAGGCGACACCTATACCACCAAACCATGCGGATCTCTTAGAAATATTATTGGATATAATGTGAGATATAGATTTGAAATCTCTTGTAATATCTTTATGAAGAGCTTCTAATGGCTGTAGTATATTTTGACATTCCATGTTATCTATTTCGCTGCTTTCACGGCATTGAAATCGAATTGTACCAAATATTTCGTGAATATTTTCTAAATGATGATTAAGTGAAGATACTTCCACTGGAATAACTATATGAAATTGGTCATTTATAATTTGCAGGGTGCCGATAGGATCAAAAAGAATACCAGGGCTTTTAACAATTCCTTCGACGAATTGACTTTCACTCCTTGCCAAGCCAACATGGTAATTTATTACCACAGTTCTGAAATATCAAATAAGAGTATAAAATAAGGTAAATAAAAGGTACACTTATGAAACTAAAACTTATACTAATAAAGAATAATATTAAACAATTAATAAAATAATCTAAATATCATGGGCTGGTTTTATTTCGTCAAAATGATGTTTGACGTGACGTCGATTTATCAAGAGAGAGACGGTACTGTTACCATGTACTTTGACTATTTTATATGGACCTTTCCATAATGGGGAGAGAGCTTTACGTAACCTAACATGATTTTTTATATACACATAATCACCTACTTTGTATTGTACTGGCCTTGTATGTCTATCATAGTAGCCCTTAGATCTTTCCTTTGAGGCATTAATATTTTCTATAGCTTTCTCGCGGGAGATTTTCAAGCGATGGTGAAGCATTTTAATATATTCGGGATATGTGACGTCTGGTTTCGAATCGAATATGGAATCTGGGATAAATGGCTTATGGCCGAAGAGAAGTTCATACGGGGTGAATTTGGTTGTAGTATGGACATTGCTATTGTAGGTTAACATAGCAGTGTATACAAATTTATGCCAGTCTGTTTGATTCTCGTTTACGTAGGATTTAAGGTACTCCTTCAGGGTCGAATGGCTTCTTTCTAGAGCGCCTTGAGTCTGTGGATGATAGGGCGACGACCAGATTTGTTTAATTTTAAGAAAGTCGCATGTGCGCTTAAATAGGTCGGCTGTAAAGTTAGTACCCTGATCGGTTAAAATGTATTTCGGGATACCGAACAATGAAATAAAGTGGACTAGACATTCACAAGTTTCTTCAGCTGTGGCATTCGAAATAGGGTATGCAATGGAAAATTTTGTTAGATCATCTTGAAGAGTGAGAATGAATTTGAGTTTATTAAGACCAGCTTCAGGTAGGGGACCGACAATGTCAAGACTGATTCTCTCAAATGGACGAGTGGACGTAGTTGTGATTTGCATCGGGGATTGATTAATTTTCCTAAGTGCTTTATTAGATTGACAGAGTTTACAGTTTTGAACATATTGATCTATATCTGTTCGCATATTTTTCCAGTAATAACGCTCTCTTATTCTATTGTACATTTTTGTTGAACCCAAGTGTCCAGCTATGGGGATGTCATGATTTTCTCTAAGGATTTTTGCAATTTCTGTTGGAACGGGATAAATTATGGTGTTATGGTGAATATTTATTATAATATTAGTATTATGAAACAGAAACATAAACATATTATATATTTTTACAAAAGTATGCTGTTCAAAAGGATTTTTGAAATCTGGTGTAGCTATTTCGTTAATATTACCGTCAAGGAGGATTTCATCACGGAGAGATTTTAGAACTTTGAATATGTCAGGGTATGTGCAATCATCAAAATAATAGACTTTAGTAAATATGAAATAGTAGGTTTTATCCTTGATCTCTACTTTCTTAAAGGAGTGAAGTTCTCTTTCAGTATCAAGAATGGTGGAGGAATCTTCAGTTGTTGATAAAATTTCTTGCAGGTATGGATTCGATTCATCGAAGTCGATAGAGGTTGGGACAATAATGGTTTTAGAATTACTTTTCAGGAGGCTTTCATTGTGCTCTTTGATGTAAGTATTAAAGTTTTCATTTTTATTAGAGATTGATTTAAGGAAACTGTTATAATCATCGTTGGAATTGGAGTTTTCATTGGCAGGTAAGTTAGTAGAAGTAGGGTTTGTTTCAGGTTCTTGGATTTGGGAGTTAGGTGAAGATCTTGGTAGGGATTCTTGTTGAGTTTCAGGACTTATATTTGTTGCAGGGGAAGTTGGACGTTGAGTCGGAGGTTGAACATCGGTTGGTTGAGAAGGAATAGGATTTTCGTTGCAGGTAAGTTCGGGAAACAAGTTGTCGTTATCAAGGAAGTCTGTATCAGGTAAGTCGTGGAGGTCGAAATCAGGGGTAGAAGGAAACTGTATATTTAAGTCATCTAGTGTTATGGGACTGAACTCTTCTAAATTTTCAGGATTCGTAGTAAGATTTTGGTTTTCGGGAGTAGATAGCTGTGGTGCGTTTTCAGTGGATTTCGAGGGATCAACATTTTCGGGTAAGAGAGGATTGACTGGGTATCGTGATAGAGCGTCGGCATTACTATTGATTTTGCCTTTCTTGTATTCAATTTCGTAGTCAAACTCTTCAAGTTTGAGTCTCCATCTGATAAGTTTGGACCCAGGATCTTTATGGTTAAACAACCATTTGAGTGGTCGATGGTCAGTTACAATAGTGAAACGGCGGCCATAAAGGTAGGGACGGAAAACTTTGGTTCCAAAGAGGATTGCTAAACACTCCTTTTCGGTAGTGCTGTAGTTACATTCTGCTTTATTCAGAGTACGAGACGAATATGCGATTGGTTTGTCACTTCCAATGGGACCTTGGGAAAGGATAGCTGAAATAGCGAAGTTTGAGGCATCACAGGTTAATACAAAAGGTTTACTGAAGTCAGGATATATTAATATCGGAGCTGAGGTCAGACAGTTTTTTAATTGTTCGAAAGCTAGGTCATGTTCATTATGCCATGCGAAGGGGACATCTTTCCTTAGGAGATTAGTAAGAGGTTTGGCGATTTTGGATAGATTTGGTATGAAACGACGATAATAGGATACTAGACCAAGGAAAGACTTAATGTCTTTTGGAGATTTAGGAATTGGGAATTGCTGGACTGCTTTAATCTTTTCGGGATTTGGTTTTACACCTTGATCAGTGATAGTATGTCCAAGATAAGATACTTCTTTACGAAGGAATTCGCACTTATCTGGTTGGAGTTTTAGGTTGAAGTGCCTGAGTCTGTCAAAAACATTGGAAATAGATTTTATATGGGACATCAAATCATACGAGTAAATTACGATATCGTCAAGATAAACATAGCATTGTAAGCCCTGAAGGCCGGATAAAGCAGAGTTCATTAATCTCTGGAATGTGGAAGGAGCATTCTTTAAGCCAAACGGCATGCGAGTGAATTCGAAGTGCCCTTGAGGGACGGAGAAAGCTGTTTTGGGTGCATCGCGATCAGACATTATTATTTGATGGAATCCGGAAGCAAGGTCAAGAGTACTAAAATACTTACTTTTACCTAACTGGTCTAAAATTTCACTTATATTCGGAATGGGATATGAGTCACCTATGGTGATATCATTTAATTTGCGGTAGTCGATTACTACTCGCCATTTGCGCTGACCAGATGCGTCTGTTTTCTTTGGAACCACCCATATAGGGGAAGACCAAGGGGACATGGAAGGTTTGATTATTCCGTCTTCGAGCATTTTATCAATTTGCTTCTGGACTTCTTGTTTGTGTATTTCTGGGAAACGGTAAGATTTAGTATTAATAGGTTCAGCTGTAGTAGTCGATATTTCATGTTGTAGTGCATCAGTGTAGGTTAGTTTATCGTTGGGAAGGTGAAAGATGTCTGAGAAAGTGGAACAAAGGTCGTACAAGGCATCCCTTTCTTCGTGATTAAGATGAGATACTCTTAGGAGGTCGATGACTTCTTCTGTTCGGTTTAAAACGTTTGAAGAGTTCTCATTAGATTTTGCACTATAAAAGATTTTATGGCTCCTGATTTCTTCAAATGGCAATATTTTTAGTTTTATGTCGGAATTTATAGTTAGAGGAAATTCAGAGGTATTTACTACAGTAATATTGATTCGAGAATTTGATTTAACTTTAACGATACAGTTAGCTATAAGTAATGATCCGATTGGATGTTGGTCCAAGATGACACCTTCTTTTATGTCGGGATTTTGGACGGAGCATTCTATTATTGTTTCAGTTCGAGGCTCAATTACGTATATTGGTTCTGTAAATTTTAGAGGGATTGTGATCTTATTTATTATTAATTGTTCATTGGCAAAATCTACATTGCTAAGGGATTGTGATAAAAAGTCGTTCCCAAGTATTCCGTCGTAGGGGAATTTAAGATGATCTACCAAGTGAAATTGATGAACAAAGGATTGAAATTTAACTGAAATGGTACCTAAAGACAAAATAGGATTGGCTTCATTGCCAATTCCAGCGAAGGATACTTGTTCATCGGAAATTATAGAAGGCATGGTTTCTATTGAGCATTGTTTCAGTATGCTTATGGATGCACCACTATCTACTAAGAGTGATAAGGGTTTTTTAGAAACTGAAGTTTGGACTTCAATAAAAGGTAAGTGCTTCTTTGATGGATTAGTATTAATGTTATGTATTTTATTTTTTATTTTTTTTGTTTCAGGTGCGGCGTTGGAGCCAGAGATAGGAGCAGAGACGGGAGCAGGCTGGTTACCCTGCCCATGTGCCACTGAGGAGAGACCGCGAGTTTGGGGCTGGTTACCCTGTCCATGGGTCTTTGTTTCAAAGGAGAAGCAACGAGTTTGGGGCTGGTTACCCTGTCCATGTGCTTTTATTTTAGGAGAGAGACCACGAGTTTGGGGCTGGTTACCCTGTCCATGGGTCTTTATTAATTTGGTGTCGGTATGGCTTTTCGGAAAATGCCCCGTTTGACACCTTAACGGGACATAATTTAGTTTAAATTTTCTGGACTTATTTCTTGATTTGGTTCCTGATCATTTTCGATGTAATTTATATTTGGATTTGGTCGTCTAAAAGAATGAGAGGGTTGCGCTGGTGTGAATGGTTGTCTAAAAGAATGAGAGGGTTGCGATGGAGTGAATGGCTGTCTGCCGTTGTTGAATCTTGCGTTGTTATGTTCGCGAATTCTGCATTTCTCAAGAGTATGACCGGGCCTCTTACAGTATCTACAAAATAGTGGTTCCCTAGCTTGATTTGAATTAAAAGTATAATTGTTGTTTGGCCTTGGTGATTTCGGAGTTTGACTAGGATTATTAGGCCTCGGGTTATTTAAACGATTATTATTTCGGTAAGAGAATTGCTGTATTTTCTCTTCCGATATGGCAATGTTTATGGCCTCATTAAGATTCTTAGGATTTCGACATCGAATAATATTAGAAAGACGCGGATGTACACCTAGTGTGAATGTATGTAGTGCAAGATCTTCCATTGCGGCCAATCTACCTAGAAGTTCACTTTTCTTGGTGTTTGAAATGGTAACCTCTGTTAACAATTTAGATAGACAGGTTTCCACGCGTAACGAAAATTCGTTTACGGATTCGTTGTTTGTTTGAATACACTCTTGTAAGTCGGTTAATAGGTGGGCGTAATGTTTACGCTCTCCGAATTGGTTTTTTAAAAATTCTTTAAGCGAGTTCCATGTTTCGAATTCCTTTATGGAGCACGCACTTTCCGCTTTGTCTTCAAGTTGGCTAAGGATATATTTAAAAATAATGATCTCTTGGTCGGATGACGCGAGAGATATGGCATTGTCACAATTTGTAATAAATGCATTTAGTTTATTTCTCGACCCGTCGAATGGTTTAATAAATTTTAGAAGGACACTTAACGGGATTTCTTGTTCTAGGAGTACTGTTTCCCTTTTTGTGTCGGACTTAGACATGATTATTAACAAAATGGAACTTAGTTAAAATATAATAAAATAAAGCCAAAGAATAGATAACGTGGAATGTCTTGAATGAGTTCTCGAAACTACAACAGAACTGCCCGTTGACTACGGATGTTTTGACTACGGCGTTACAATGTAAGCGGTCTGGAATGTGCGGAGCGATAAGGTGTTACTGAACGTCTTAAACTAAGTTGAACTGAGACGATTTAAATTCACAAATAATTTTGATGAATAAAATTAGAATGTACTTAATGTATAAACGAATGCTATTCTAAAGGTAAGTATATATTATAATAAATGAAGTTTTTCACTGGAACACTGCTTCAGGTGAACTGCACTGAATGTTTAAAAGAAACAGGTATGTATTGTTCAAGGACTTACAGCACGACGATTCTGATGTGGTTCATCTTTAGGTAGGTATATGTGTAGATATTTCTTTTCTTTTTCAGGATGCTGAGCTGACGAGGTATATGGGAGATAAAGTTTTCTTTTTCAGGATGCTGAGCCGACGAGGTTAATGGGTATGGTTATCTTCCAGGATGCTGAGGATGCTGAGTCTACCCGTTGTTTGGTTTCACTTTTCTTCGAGTTTTTTTTTTTTTCTTTGGAACGGAGACGGTGCCGGGAATCTTCTTGATCCCTTTTACGCTGCCACCAATGTTATAATTGAAATCGAGATAGACTTTTTAAAAAGAAATATTTATTTAACACGAAGAATTAAAGGAAACACAACTTATACTAATTTTAGGACTAAGTTAATGTTAGTCGCGGAAGCAACCTCGCGGTACGGCAGGACAGAGTAGACTGCCTGAACGAAGTGAGCTGCATAGAGATGTGGGGCCATAGTGCAGAGTCAGCTCAAGTAGTAGGCACTATTATATACAATGCTATAATATAACAGTGCGTTGCTCTATTGGGACCGCTCTATCATCACGGACAGGAATATTGCTTGCAATAAGCCTGATATCGTGGTGGTCGACCGGTCCCAGCGCCGAGCAATGCTCGTCGATATCACTATCCCTCATGATGAGAATCTCGTGAAAGCTGAGAAGGACAAAGTCAGCAAGTACCTTGACTTGGCTCACGAGGTAACCGCCATGTGGGATGTTGACTTGACGATCATTGTTCCGATAGTAGTTTCTGCGAACGGTTTAATAGCGAAGAGTCTCGACCGACATCTTAAGGGGCTCTCGCTTGACGGGTGGATCAAGGGCCAGATACAGAAGGCGGTGATTCTTGACACGGCACGTATCGTTCGGAGATTCCTCTCCCTGTAGCCCTAACCACCGGTAGCTTGGGCCATGCTCCGCTGCCAGTGGAACCCTAGATTTAAGTTTTTTATAATATTTGTGTTTTTATATCTATATATTGTAAAAAACTTAAATTTAAGATGCTTTTTTGAATAAATGTATAATAATAATAATAATAAATGTTTATTTAAAACACACTGGTCAAGTAGGTTACATACAAAATTCTTACATTTTAAATAATATAGTAAAATATTGTTAATGATACCTGAACTAGGTTGAACCTGTGTTTCAGGCGAAGAAATGCTTACATGTTAAATATGTATATAGGTACAATGCTTAATTTACAATAAATCTTAACAAACTACATAAAAGTGAGAGTGATGACTAATCAATTGAGCTAACCTAAGATACGTAAAGAACCAATTTTTGGCTTACTACAACTAGGTGATAAATAATTACACAATACAAAGTTTCAATACTATTTACACACAACGAGTAGCTCTTCTGTCTCTTCGTAGGACAAGTTTTGAATATGATTATACATAATATGTTTGCACTTAAAATAATTTAAATCATAAATATGTAAAACTCTATTTAACCTATTATAAAGAAAAGGACCAAGAAATGAAAACAATCTATTTATGAATGTATATTTTGAGGTAATATTTGTATTGCAGACTATATCTCTCCGTCTTTTATTAACAATATTTACATCATAGGGAAGAATGGTATGCTGTTTTAATACTGAGTGCATTATGTAAAGCTGGCGAACAGTCAACACATTGCATTGTTTATATAACAGACGCGTAGGATAGTAAAAAGGAAGGAAATTGTATATTTTTAAAATTGCTCGCTGGGCTCTTTCTAAGGGAAGTAGAATGGTTTTTAGTGCTCCACCCCAAGCAGTAATGCAGTATTGGATTATAGACTGGCATAGGGCTAGGTAGACTTGTTTAACTAATTTTTGGTCTGCTATGGATCTAAGTTTTTTAAAAACGAACATAAGCTTACGAACTCGGTTTACTAAATTTTCTATATGTTGTTTAAAGGAAAGTGTCTCATCAAAGACAATACCGAGATATTTTAGGCTGCTAGATTTTTGAATAGTGGGACAGACGCATGTGTTGACTGAAATGTTATTACATTGATGTGCATATATGTATGGGTGATATTGATCCATATGAGGTTTCCGCATGACAAAGTGAATATATTTTGTTTTGTCAGCATTTAAAGTTAGGAAATTAGTACGAAGCCAATTATTTACAACATTAAAACCTTGCTGTGCATTATAATACAAGTCTGTGCTGGTTTGAGCAGTAAAAACTAAGGCTGTGTCATCGGCGTAAGATATTATTTTACCGTGTTTTATATTAATATTTAAGAGGTCATTTATATAAACCAAGAATAACGTCGGACCGAGTATACTGCCTTGGGGAATACCGAAAGCAGTGTTGTTTTGATCATGGCTGATGACATTACCAAGTTTAACACATTGACATCGCTCGCTCAGATAACTTTGGAAAATTTTTAGTTGCTAATTTTTTGCGCAAATTAGAAGATTTGGGCAAAAGAGGGACGTTATGCCCAAATCTTCTAATTTGCGCAAAAGTATAGGAATTGAAATTGTGTCAAATGCTTTAGCCAAGTCGAGGAATATTCCTAATGTTTGTTTCCCTTTTCCAAGATTGTGTGCCAAAAAGTCGGATAGTTCATGGATAGTTCATGTGCGGAGGATAATTTATTTCTAAAACCAAACTGACAGGGTGAGAGTAGGTGAAACTTTTCTAAGTAGTTAACTAGCCTTTTATTGATATTTTTTTCTAAAATTTTTGATATTGAAGATAGTATTGAGATTGGTCTATAATTGGTAACGAGATTCCTGTTTCCTGATTTAAAAATAGGTTTAACGACTGCCTTTTTTAAATATTTTGGAAAAATGCCTTGCGAAAGACAATTTTTAAAAATATGTGTTAGTGGTGGTACAAATATATGCTTAAAACGCTTAAGGAGCTTATTGCTTATGTTATCCCAGCCAACTGCACAGTCATCTTTTAGCCCAGAAACTATCTGACTAATTTCTTGCTCGTCTGTATCTAGCATAACAAAAGTGTTTAAGCTGTAACTGTGATTTAACTTTTTAAAAGGCTCAGCTTGGTTGTTAGTTGAATTTGGATGAAGTATTTGGTCCGAGAGGTTTTTTCCAATATTCACGAAAAAGTTGTTGATGTTATTGGCAGATAAAAGTGGTGAAGACTCACTAAGCAGCAAGCTTGTTGTTGGCTCTGATTTTTTCGTAGTATATGTAACATGTTTGATGTGTTTCCACAATTGCTTTGTGTTTTTTCCTGCCTTAAGCAACTCATTTTTATCGTAGTTCTGTTTTATCTTTTTTAATAGATTATTACAGAAATTCCTGTATCTTTTGTAAGTCATTTGTAGAACTACGTTATCCGGAAAACGTTTTGCTCTTTGGTGAAGTTTATCCCTATGTTTTATACATCGAATAAGACCAGGAGTAATCCACGGTTTAATAATCTGGTATTTTTTATTAGTTGACATTAACTGCGTATTTATTAATATAACACGCTGAATTTTGTTTATGAGAAATGAAAGAGATTCGTTAGCGTCAGCGATTTTGTAAACTGGGCTCAAGTCAATTTCGCTTAAATCACGTTCGAGTTGAGTCATGTTTAGTTTTGATCTAGCATGGTTATTGTTTTGTTTAGGCAGCTCTAAATTTAAGGTTAGTAAAACAGCAAGATGATCAGTAATGGACGAGTTAGTTACAAGTGTGTTACATACGGATGCACATTTTACCATCATATGGTCGAGACACGAGCCACTTTGATGCGTAGGCAGAGTGTGCGCGGGTAAAAGTCCGAAATATGAACACAGATTAAGATATTCATGCGTCCCCGTATCAGATATATCTGATCTTATATTTATATTTAAGTCACCTGTTAACACAATGTTTTTGTAATTAGATAAAGTTAGCAAAATTTCGTTTAATGAACTGTGAAAGGAATTTAAGTTTCGCTGAGCTGGCGATCTATAAATCGCTACTATGGCAATATTTTCCGCTACTTTTGTTATTAAACAGCTGCAATCTTCGAAATTAGGCTCTTCGACTATGACTTTTAACGTTTGCTTACTATACACGACTATTCCATCACTCTGATTGTGATTTTTAGAGCTGAAGTATGAATCGTAACCTAACATTGAGGGCAGAAGGCCGTGTCGATTTAATAACCAACATTCTGTTAGTATTATTAGGTCACAATCAAACTTAAGTCTATGTAAAAAGACACTGAAGCTGTCAAAATTCTTATATATACTTCGGATGTTTTGGGTTAGTAATGTGAACGATTTATGATGGTTAGAGAGATATGTTCTGCAATCATCAACCTCGCATGATTTTGATTCCGATACCGTTATACTATCTATTTCATTAAGTAAATTTATGTCCATGTTATTATTTAGTTCCCTACAATAACACTAAAAGAGGCGGCGCTCTTAGGCGCCTTCATAATTAATAGAATTAATGTACCTTAATTCCGCCACTTTTTTTGCAGGGCACTCGGAGTCCCCTGTCTTGTGGTCGCTAGGCTTTTTAAATCGCGAGTACGTTGCACATTGCGGCGATTCACCTTTATTGGGGCAATCCTGTATAGAATGCCCTTCTCCTCCACAGTGGCCGCAAGTCGGGATCTCGGACTTACACGTTTTGGCTGCGTGACCATATTGCTGACACTTGTAACATCTTGTTACAAGTGTGAAATCCCGCACGGGGCACGACGTCCAGTTGATGAACACTCTCTCCTGTGTTATCAGGGCTTTTCTTATATCTGCTGTAACTTCTATTATATAATTGCAGCTCTGTGCTTCTCTTCGTCCTGATTTATGGCCGAGTTTAACAGATGTCATGAACATGGCTGCAGTCATGTTTGGTACTTTGTCTGCTAAATTTTGTTCAAAAATACATTTTAAAACCTCATTTTCTGCCATGGAAGTGGGAATGCCTATGATTATTATTCGAGGTTTAAGTTTGGTAGGTTCCCCGACAGTGAAGCCAGAGGAGACCAGCTGAGAGTTCTTCAGTTTTTCAACATCTTCCTTGGTCTGAGTGCTAATTATCACTCCTCCGTTTCTCGTCTTACGTAGCCCTCGTACCTTCAGCTTCATTACTTCTGGGTCAATGATTTTTTGAACAATGATTTTAGTTTCATCACTGGTTTTTGAGGCATCTGATGGGTATATAGCGACAGAGTTTAGAGGACTTGGGCGTACAAAGCTGTTGGCTCCCTTTTTTACTACAGCTGCAAACGATTTTTCTTCACAAACTTGTTTCACGCTGGACTCCTTAATGGTATTATTTATTTCCATCAAATTGTGGGCGAGATCCTGTTTTTCTTTCAGGTACTGAATGGAGCTATGGGCTTGAAGAGCTTTCTGCTTTAACGACTGGCATTGTGTAGCCATTTGTGCAGCACTATGACCCACCTTACGACAAAGATTACTTATTTTAAGTTTCTGCTCGGAGTTCATCTTTCCGTCAGCAGAAATGGCACAGATCTCATTCAAAAAGTGCTCCATTGAACCCATCCATTTTTGAATTTCGGCAGTTGACACTACTTCCAGGGTTTCCTGCTGATCCTCAAAGGGCGAATTCTGGGTAACGGGCGTTGACGGGGGAGTACGTTGAGTAATGCGACTCCGGTTAAAGGGGCTGCCCTCTGCCATCGCTATCAATAAATTTCACTTATTTATCACTAATCATAATTTATGCTTATTCACTTATAATAGTCTGTTAGTCACTTATTCTTCTTATGTTAATTACTAAACGAGGTCACTAATGATTTATCTAATTATATTTGTTTTTGTTTGAAAGGCACGTCTGTACGCGTCGGCTGCCAATGATAGTGTCAATCATGATATATATCCATTGATATATATCCTCGCACCCTGAAAATGGGGAATTAATAAAGCTTTATTATTATTATTATAAATAATGTAACTACTAGAACTAAAACAATCTAGTTATCAACGTAACTAAGAATGTAACAATTGGGAACAGAGGGTCCAAACATGTTGCACCCATGAAATTCAGATTTCAATTGATATTGACTAGAAAATTTTGTAGTATAATATTTCATTGGTTAAATTTGGTACAGCTATTAAAACAATTTTTGGGGAAGTTATTATTGAACTTATTGTACCTATTATGAATTACCTAATGAATAATTGACTGAACTGGGAATCAATAGTTTTCCTACGTATTCCCAGGATCGGGAACCCAGGACAGAAACCCTCATACAAGATAGAAAGAAATTACCAATATCCACTCTGAAAATTCTTTATTTTAATTAATAATTGTTCAATGGTAATGTAATACATATAATGTGTATAATTTCTGTTTAGAAATAGCAGATGTTAAGGATGAAGATGATTATCCACTGAAGGATTTGTTAAAATCTGTTGTCAAGGTTGAAAGTTCAGACTGGAAAAAGAAGAAAACACAGAAAAGAACTAAGAAAAAGCTCAAATGCACTAAAAAGCAAGTCAGGAACAGAAGAGGTAGATCTAACTAGTACGTCTCTAGTCAACGGTAGAAACCTTTATTTAACATTCTCTTTTAAAGTCACTGTCACTTATGTAAGCAACAAAAAATATTTTTTTCATTAATTAAAATATAATAATGACCGCATTATCAAACTTTTACATATATGTATTTGTAAGGTTTCCACCCTTGCATAATTTTAAAATGTCTAAAAATAGTACTAATAATTTTGAAATGTATACCGGGTGTAAGTGACGGTGTTCCATTTCTTTTAAAAGTGAGTTGACCAATGTTATTATTTGTTTACCGATATTTATTTTTCCCGGAGAAGCTTTTAAAGCAAAAAAAAAGGAGTTTTCATTTTTAATTTTTATTCATGTTACGCAATGTATGGCGATGACACAAACAGCTGATTCCATGCGCAGTATGATGGAATGTAATAAGATTTAATTGCGAAGTTTATTTTTGTGTAATTATTGGTTTTTTTTACAGAATATGATTTGTAAACGTTAACTTAGTACACCAGAAAATTTAGAAAAAAATAATAAAAAATTCGTAAAATGTATAAATATTCCGGGTGGAAATTTCAGTGATTTCCAATTAAGAATGTTAAAAAACGGAATACCGTCACTTACACCCGGTATAATGTACAGACCTAATACAGTTTTTGAAGTTGTAAAACTATTTCCTATTTAAGTAGTCATGAAATTAAAAATATTCAGAATGCCTAGGCTTGTGATACCTTTTTGGAATCTAGAATAGCTAAGCAAGTTTTTGAGATGATGGGCACGATGAGCGTCTTGCATTTTTTTACACTGTAACTGATCAAACATGAAAGAAAATTAATTTCATTTTTATATTTTCATTGTGTATAATTTTTTTAAACACTACGCTAGTTTGTTAAATTTAAGTCTTTGTTTTTGATAGCTGAACTATCGCTTGTGAAACAAAAAAAAAGAAATCGAAAATCACTCTTTTTGTAGAAGTGGCACTATAAAAACTAATAGCACTTGGAAATTTTTGAAAAATACAAAAACACTAAATATTTCTGAAACCGTGATATTTCCACTAAGGTCAAAATTTGTGGTAAGGAAGGCCATGATGTACCTAGTCCATTTATAGTTACAGGTTTATCCATTGTTTTAGGACATTCTGTATAACAGGTGTAAAAAGGCCGAACGCGAAGCCAAAACCCATAAATTCGAGAACCAACCGTCGATATCATTTTAGTCTTCTAGACCATACCTGGGAAATTAATAGTTACCGAGATATTTAAGTTTAAAGGACAATTATTTTTTCGGGTTTTTTATACCAAACAGTTTGGAACATTATTTGTTAATTTTCCTCCAAAGAAACATAAAGAAAAAAACAGAATTTATTAACGAATAAAAGTTTTTTATCTACAATTAGTAATGTATTTACAATGGATGGTGTCTTTTGTCGCCACCGCCCGCTGACTCACGCAAAGACGAAATTTCTTTCCCATCAATAATTTTTTTATATAAGTTAATTTTAATGGTCTGAATGCATAGACGCGGGCTTCGTTATGAGTCTTTTTACATCCTGTATATAAAATATTGTGTCATGGTGTTTTTCCAGGATAAACTCTTAAAACTAAATATTTGGATTAAAATAGTAATTTAGTCCAACTTTAAAGTTAGGATAGTTTTTATCTCGATTATTGACCTCAATATTTTTTATTGTATTAAACTTTACGTAAGCGAGACATGGTTCGCAGACACAGCTAGTTCTTGATAAATTTTAACATATTTACATTGCTGTTTATACGAGAAAAAGAAAATATAAGAAAAATTGAGTCTTGAAACTGTTTCTAATAAATCTGTCATTGGACTATAACATAGTATTATCAATGACAGGTATTCCTTTTGATTACAGAAAACAACTCGAAGATAAAGTACATATCAATCTCAATGGAACAATGTATGCTGGAACGGGCTAAGATGGCGGAGGATAGTAAATATTTGGATTGCCTCTTTAAATGTACGGATTGCATCAAAGGATTCAATTTTAAATCTAGCTTTGATAAGCATATGGAGAAACACAATGAGGTAAGTAAGTATATAGAAATCAGAATTTTGTAACTAAATCTATTTTTTTTTGTAATTTGTACCTACTTCATAGATTATAATCAGATATTTAAGTTGTGTTATGGAATGTAGAATATTTTTAATTGAGAATATTGAAAAAAAAAAAAGTGCTCTGCCCTCATTTATTTTAAAGCCTAGTAAGGTGATAAACGTGAGGATATTAACATTTTAAATTGCACACCATTATGGTTTGCTCGAAATATGGAAGTTCTTAAAGCTTCCATCAATGTTAAGAGAAAGAATATCTAGGGTAAAAAGACCGGTACCGAAGCCGAAACCCACGTATTGCTCCTATAATCACTATAGTTTTTGTCTCCCAGACCATGGTTGTGAAACTAATAGTTGAAAAAGATTTTTATACAAAACTGTTCGAAATGTATTTTGATAGTTTTCGTCCAAAGAAACATCTACGAACAAATTTGTATTTCTTAACAAAAATTATGATTGAAATGGAATCTCTTGCGCGTGAAACTCGTCTTGCTTTACACGTACTCACACTTGGCTCACTAACACCGACGCGATATCCGGACGCGCAAGCCAGGCGCGGGCACGCGTTACATTGCGTAGTATTTATTGTCGTTGTTTTTTAAGCCTAAAATTAATTTCGTTTCACATCATTGATTTTTTCGTTATATTGCTTTATTTAATGGTCTGAATGCGTAGACGCGGGCTTCGGTATACGTCTTTTTACACCATGTATACACGGTGTTTCAAAATAACCAAGAAATAATCAATTCTTTATCAAAAACTAATTATTAAAATGTGTTTACACGTAATGTCATTTAACTCAAAATTTTCATGTAAATCATAGTATCATCATAGTATGATTTACATGAAAATTTTGGGTTGAATGACATTACACCCAAATGACATTAAACACATTTTAATTTTGACTTTTTGATAAAGAATTGATTATTTATTGGTTATTTTGAAACTCCGTGTATAAAAACGAAATACCACTGAATGATATCACGAAATCTCAGAAACTATAACACACCTACAAATTTGAAATTTAGCAGATAGGTTCAGGTTGTAGAGTAGACATCTGCTAAGAACGGATTTTACGAAACTCCACCCCTAAGGGGGTAAAACGGGGGCTGGAAGTTTGTATGAAAGTCCTATGTTTTTGAAGTAAGTAAGAGACTTGAAATTTAAAATGTGTGCTCTATAGGTGGTGTGGAGGTGTACTAATAATGTATCTTTAGAAATCAATCTCTTTTAGGGTGCAAAATGGGGGTTGTAAGTTTCTATGGAAAATATTTAAAATCTGTTCCAATTTCTATGAAATTTATTATAAATAAATTAAATATAAATAACAGTCTTCTATAATTTTTCCTACGGGAAAATATAAAATTCCCACGGGAAAAAGAAAGTCGTGTTAGTTACACTATTTATAACTCAAGAACGGCTGAACCGATTTGGCTGAAATTGGTGGGGAGGTAGCTTAGAACCAAGAGACGGACATAGGATAGCTTTTATCGCAGAAATCACCCCCTAAGGGGGAGAAAGGGGGGGTGGAATTTTGTATGGGGATTGTACGCGGACGAAGTCGCGGGCAAAGCTAGTATCATATATCAATGTTTCAGAACTGACAACTATTGTGCATCTCATTTTTAGATTGCAACTGTATGAGTTTTTACACTACGTAGTTGCTAATAAATCCGTTTGTTGTGAACCAATTTTAAAGCATAGACATAGGCTGCAACAAACAGGGTCGTCAGGTCACTCCTCACCACAGTCACTGATGACAAAGCAGCATAGCAGCATACCAAATTATGCAATTGAACTATTAAATTGAGTGTTTACGTGAATAGTAAAATCGTGCTTGCGGCCTACATG
This sequence comes from Schoenobius gigantellus, assembly GCA_963935595.1. Lineage (NCBI taxonomy): Eukaryota > Metazoa > Arthropoda > Insecta > Lepidoptera > Crambidae > Schoenobius > Schoenobius gigantellus. Next base: position 51,079,269 of record OZ012542.1, on the reverse strand, counting down.
TCAGAGGCCTCTTCACAGTTGATGCAGTTTGTTGACACATTTCCTTTTTTTTATAAAACTTTTTGAAGTAACAGAGGGTCTATTACCGATCTCATGGTTTTGCAAATGATATCATATGATATCATAGTGCAAGATGAAAAATACGATTTCCGGACAGATTTTTGATCATTTGTTCATTATTTAATGATGACATCACTGAAATTATGCCATAGTGATGATATCATTGGAGATCGGTAATACGAAATGCAGCATTTCATGACTTCTTTTTCTCAAATTTATACCATGTCATATGATGAAAGATCCATAATTGGCCTGCAGGTCTATGCTAATGAATAACTCGTAATCTACAAATAGACAAAGCCAAAATTACCCAAACCGATGCTCAAATTCAGTTCAGCAGATTTATTTATCGTTAATGTCCTAGAGTTCTTCTCAATTTAAACTTCACGAACTCGTGTCTAGCAGAAATTGGGGCAGTCAGTCCCGAAGGTCGTGAGTTTCGGAAATACGGATACCTTACTTGGAATTCTGCGAGTTTTTGTTTAATATCGGAATTCCGGAACTTGCCTCGGAAACAGGAGTTCATTCTGATAAAAAAATAGTTTCTTTTTTTTACTTTTACTATAGAAAAATAAGAAAATAGACATACGAATTATCATATTTATTAGAAAATAATGAATTACAATGAAGTATTTTGACTCAATATTGTGTTAAGTGAGATCATCAAATGACAAGTAATTAATCAAGTGACAAGAAATAATCAATTACGAGATTAATCGTTTCAGAACTGAAATTTCGGTAAAAATAGTCCCGAGATTCCGGAATTTCGGAAGCCTTAGCATAAATGCGGCATGCGTACATGAAATATTTTTTTCCAGATATGGCACACACAGCTTGTTTTATTTCAATTCAGCTCCGACGTCATTATTTATTAAAATATATAATATTGTTTCAGAAAAATGGTGATTATGAATGCGATATATGCAAGCAGTGGATGTCGTCTGAAGAGAAATTGCTAAGTCATAAAAGGTGTCATCAAATGTAAGTAACTATGCAATAACTCCAATCTTAAAAGCTATGCTGGGATTACTCATTTCAGTAGTACCTATTTCGAAAACCTGTGTTACTTTTCCGCCATTCTGATTTTAATAAAAGTGATTTCCAGTCGGTACAGATGTTCCGAATGCGGCATTACCAGGGTCAGCAGGCTGACAATCCGTGACCACTACAAGGCGGCGCACTGTCCGGAATTCTCTCAATATAACTGTCCACACTGTCCCAAGGTTTTTTTGTAAGTACTAGTTGTTTCTCACAGGTTTGGGTGATGGGACGTTACCGCAGCAATGCTCTTGCGCAGGAGACTAACACAATACAGATCAAATACAAGCGTTCAAATAAAGTATTACTTGTGTAACGATTTCATGTCTAATAGAGACTATTGCTCTTGATAACTCTATATAATGAGTTAATAAAATACTGCAAAAGAAATTTATAAATTATGAAAATTCATTTTCGCGGATTATTTACGAAAATATTTTCTTTTTATTGTTTCCTTGCCATATCTTGCAACGGAGGCCGCCAAAAATCTGCCCAGTCGATGTAACGAGGTACACTACAGGGCAAAAATGTATGAACTATTGGTGACCTCATTTAACTCTCCATGGTGCGCGCCGCGCGCATGCCGCCATAAAGTATAAGTTCTTTATTACACTGACTATGTTTAAAAAAACCTGTTGACATGTCCGGGTTCTGGGCTCTAAAATCCGGTGTTTTCAAGCGTCTTGTCCTGGTTGCCAAATTTTTGAGATGGCAACCCTAGACACGAGAATTGAGTGGCAAGTTTTGCCATGGGATAATCGCATTCGATTATTTGCCGCTCGCTCGTGTGCAAGAAACTCTCTTTTCTAAACTGATTTCAGGTTTTGCGAAATTTCTTTAACACGTTGCATACTATAACTTTGACAGCATGGAAGATCCTCAGGGGATGAAGTGCAAGGCCCGCAAGGGCCTCGCCAATATTAGTAACTCCCACAGTGTTTTGCTTCCCACATTAAAATTTTTCTCTGCGAGGGCACATCGATTTAGTTTTTGGGCTAGACATAATTTTTGCTTTAAAACTTGTCAATATGAGTAATGCATTTTGTGCAGCGGCGACTAATATGCTGCTGCACAGATAATATAATACTACAGTACAGATGCCTCATCCCATACAACGAAATGGTCCCTACTTAAGTTGGGCAATTCTTCGAGCTGTTTTATTTCACCATTTCACCGCGAGATGACGCTACTAAAACGCCACTGACCTTAGATAAAGAATGAATAGATAGGACGTGACCGTATACCCGTAAGGGACAGACATAGATGACGTCATACCTGCCTAAAGTCGATGGGTATACCAGTGTTGCTTTAAGTTTTACCCTACTTTGTTTATAGTGGTAAAAAGGTTGGTTGATCTACGTATTTTTATTGAGACATTTTAATGAGCGCCCTTCGCTCAACAATATGTTTCAAAAAATAAAAGTGGGAGGAAGTTGCGAATTTTTTTATTGTATTCTTCATTCAACCTTCGCAGTCTAAAGTTATTTACACTTTTAAATAAAACTACACTTTTCGGATTTACTCGAGTATATTTAGTTTTAAAACATTTTACTTAATTATTTAAGCTATTATGTAAACATCTTTACAAATATAAGAAAAAATATTAGGAATCATCATCAGCCCACACGCGTCCACTGCTGGACATAGGCCTCTCCAAGTGCTCGCCACTGAGTACGATCCGCGACCACTCACTTCCAGCTTTTGCCAGCTAGGTACCTTGCGAAGATCGACGCTTGATTAAGAATACAGCGGGCAATATCATTGTTTTTTCTTTATCTCTGCATTTTATTTAAAATCCAATATTTATACATTTACTAAATATATGTGAAGATTTAGAAAATGTATAAATATAAAATTTTAAATAAACATTTTCTAAAATTAGATTTCAATAACTCCGTTATTGTCATCGAATACAGCGTATTAGCAATGAATTCGCGTATTTAAATATTTTTTACAAATACATTTCATCAAAAGCGGGTAGTGATTATGCGTAAACTCTTCAGTAAAAAAAAATATTTAACAATTTTTCTAAGCATTGGTGCAAAAGGGAATGTATGTACTTAATAATATTTTCAGAAAATCTCTATTGGTTTCTCCTACAGTATCTAAAATGTCCAACCGCTCATTTTGCATCATTAACTTACACTTCAAATCACTTAACACATTTTCAAGTTTGGCTACTGTTTTTCCCAATCGTCTAAGCGATTCACGCACTGCCCGTAGTTTTTTACTTGATGTCCTCGATGATTGTTTCAAACGCAGCATTTGAAGCCGCATTTTTCTCTTTCGGGGCGTATTCAAATTTGAACCGAAACCCAACAACGATGCGTCCTGAAACAATATGTATACAGGTTAAAAATAAAAGCAGGTGCTAATTTTACAACATTAAAAATAATAATTAAGAAATTTGTAAACTGTATCTGTACTAATGGTCAGACTTGTTATGTAAATAGGAAATGTCCAAAATCAAACCATTAATAATATTTTTGGCCATTTCAAAATAGTAGAAAAGAATTTGGTACCTACCCATGTTAACATACTCTTATAAAAAATTTGGTGTCATTAATCCAAAACTGTAAAATTAATTTTGAAATCACCTAAGTATACAAATAGTTGGGTCTGTGAAAAATAAATATAGGTTTCGGCTTGATAGGGTATTTACTTTGTAGATATAATATGTATAAGTTACTGACCTGTAAAAAAAGTTAGGAATAGCACCACTCCCAAGAAAAGTGCCTTTTTTGTTTTTCTGAATCCACTGTTGTTCAAAATGCTTAGAACACATTCGGGTATGCTTGGTTGGCTGCCAATTCAATCGACCAGTAGCTTTAACCCAACTGTTTCGAGTAATTATCTCCGAAGGAAATCTGTTAAATACAGACAAACAAGCAAATAGAAAGTTTCACTTCAAAAGAATTACCTTTGTTATCTAAAATGCTCAAAATTTTATACTTAAATATGTCAATATTAATGTAACACAGAAACTAATATGTGAGTTCCCTTTAACGTAACAAATTACCTACGAATCAAGGAAAAATTGTCGTAGCGACTAGTATCATTATAACCCGGCAAAATGTTATACGCGTTGGTTGTATAGGTGACCTTATTGAATGGCGACATTCTTAACTTATTAGGTTAATAGTAACCTTATAATTAGTTTGAAATTTCATGTTTAATCCCATAATATGATTGAGAACCATAGTAGAAGGATAAAATATTGCAATATAACTTGTATTTATAATTTAAAAAATAGTTTTGGCGCTTAATATTGACACAATTTAGATCTTACCTGTAAAGGTTATATTTTCCTGTTTTCTAGCACTATAACTATTACAACCTAAAGCGGAGCATTGCACCAAGATTTAAATGTTCAAATAGTTCACAATTACACTAATTAAACTGTTAAATAATTGCACAGTGAGCTATACTTCACACAACAAATTTCATCCACGTATTTGTTTAGCACCAGACGCTGGTGATAAACAATCCCCACTACTAGTTTCACCTATATACGGTGACAAAGACAAAAAAAAATGATGCCGTCTTCTTCTTTCCTTTGGCAATGTGTATAAGTTTATCTCTTTTCCTCATGTTTGACGGCTTTTATAGCCCATCTATTACATTCTATATCTATGCCACTGACAATTCTGAGCAAGCTCGGGCCATCGAACCTTTGCTACATTGGGCTCAGTAGTTCTCGCACGCACTCAACAGATGGCACTTTAATTAAACTCCTGCTATGCTTATGATTTTTTTAACAAATTCATATTTATGCTTCGTTTAGTTCATTACAATGACTTATGCGTAAATAGGTCTTATAAAACATCATACGCTTACGGCCGGCTGCACCAAGCTAAATGTGTTACAATTTGGTAAAAAAGTGACGTATAAATCCATGTTATACCTAAGGGGTTGTTCCGCCATGGAATATACGATTTATGTCATGCATTTTATATACCTACGTTTGATATTTAAGATGTAAAGTAAATATATCATTGGAGATAAGTCATTTTGGTAGTGGGTACTTTCTATTATCACAAGGTTATCATCTGTAACTTCAAATTCAAAAACTGGTTAAGAATAAAGCAAACTTGCAAATTTTTCATATGTGAACTTTTTTTATCCCGCCCAAGACGATTTTTAAAGAAAATACAAAGTCACATATTGTATATTGTTAAAAATGTGATTTAAAATTTTTATTTGACAAGATTTATCAGTTTATAATTTTAGTTTTTTATACTAAAATAAAATAAGTGTTTATTTTTATACCGGGTTATTTTTCCATTAGGAGCCAAATTGTGTATGCTTGTTTAGACAAGCAAAATGAACTTATACTATGCGACCAAACTCGAAATCGCGAACAAAAATCAGCTGTTCCATACATTTAGGTGTGGATGTTGAACATTTGTAGATCTTCATTTTTGCTTGTCTGAACAAGGACACAAAATTTGCCTCCTGCTGGACAAATAACCCGGTATGTATACATACTTACCTATAAAAAACTAAGCAATTTAATTTCAAATTTTATAATATAAAATATCATTGAGAAATTAAATTGCAAAATTTATTATGCTTATAGCCGGCTGAAATTTATTTATTCGACTGTTTTATCAAATTCCGAAATTATATAATTTACTACTATTTTTAAACAATTTTCTTCCTTGTTCTTTTTTACCAGTTATCTAATTTTCTATTTCATTTTAAAGAATGATGTTATTGATTCTGTGATAAAAAATCATAAAAAGAAATCATGCTTTACGCGGGTTCGAACCACAGACCTCTGGCGGTATAGCGCAATAATTCCGCAGTATATCCTCATGAGCCATTCGTTCGCTTAGATTTGATGTTGAAATTTCGAATCTTTTATTTAAATTGTGACGTGTACGTGTACTGTCAATCTATATATCTTTTTATATATACAATTCTCATGTCACAGTGTTTGTTACCGAACTCCTCCGTAACGGCTTGACCGATCTTTATGATTTTTTTTGTGTATGTTCGGTAGGAATAGGTCGTAAACTATTTTTTATTATGGCGAAACGTAGTTCGCCAGCACAGCTAGTATATTATAAAGAGAGAAGTTCTTATCTATAGACGCACGCACAGCCGTAACCGCTAATGGTAGAAACGTGAATTTTGGACAGTTGTTTTAATTCCAAATTTAAGAAAATTTAACCCTGAAGGGATGAAATAGGGGTTGCAAGTTTGTATGGATTATTTTTTAAATAAGCAACGATTTTGATAAACTTGGAGAATCATGCTCTTAAAAACATTTCATTGAACACGTGTTTCATGGTTTATTAGAATTCACCCCCTTATTGTGCAAATTAGGGGTTGAAAAATTCTATGGAAAATAATTAAAATCTGTTTCAATTTCTATGAAATTTATTATTCGAGCTCCTAAATATAAATAACAGTCTTCTATATAATAGGCTACAAAATTATTTTACGGGAAAATATTAAATTTCCACAGGAAAATAATATTAATGCGGGCGAAGCCGCGAGCGGAAAGCTACCTATTAATGGCAGTCGCGGTTGCCACAATATTTGTAAATGGTAAAATCTAATAAAACACCGTACCTATTTGCCAAAATTCAAAATATACCTAATCACCATTGAGAATAAAAAATAATTCAAGTAGTTAGTACCTACATTAATTTTATTTATATAGTCAGGCAACTTATGTCCATTAATAATCTTTACGTATTACTTACTTATATTATCTATTACTATGTATGTACCTAACATAGTTGAATGTACCACTTCTAAGGTGTTATTAAAAATTCAGATTTGTAATATTAGTTTTGAAATCCTTCATACAAAACAAAATAATAAAACAAGCAATTTTTGAAAAAATAACTAGGTAACTAGGTACACCAGGAATCGGGATCGAACCACTGCCACACAGATTTAAAAACGAAGATCAAACGAATAGATAGACCAATCCCTGACCTTTTGAAGTGGTGAAATTTAAGATTTCATGTTTTTGTTGTGTAATTCGACCATAATGCGACATTACACTTTCAAATGTATGGGGATTAAAAAAATAATTTTACAATTTCAAATTTTCAATAACGCCATTACTATTATGATTATGTCAAAAAAAATATGTTAAAAATAATATAACTCAATGCTATGTATGCTAGTTCGTAAGGTCTGTGACCTTACGAACTAGCATACATAAATAGTGCCATCTATGAGTGAGCAGTATGTAATCCAATAGTTAAAGCAGACATTGCGTGCTTCTTTGAGCTATGCTTTTGAGAGATACATTGAAGTTCACATAATTTGTCGCTAGGAGTGCTATAAATTTGTAAAAAGAGATGTTAAACCGTTCTAGCATGACTTAAAAACGTATTTTGATACTTCCCACGTGCTAAGTGATTTTTTTAAATATAATCAATACTTTTCTGAACCTCCTTGTTGACTTTTACTAAATTCACAAAAAAGTCATTACAAAAATCGATTAAAGTAGCGCCATCTGTTGATGCTTTCATCGAATTATTTTACTTTTGTTCGTGATGGGTCCCCGTGGCTGCAGTTAGAAAATTTATAGTGCTAGTTCAGAAGTCTGCGAATATGCTAAGAGCGAAAATAAATTTAATGATTTCACATAATTATTTAGGCAAACTTACAATGATTTACATAATATAAGTAATTTAATTTATCCAGGAAAACTTACAACAATTTTTTTAAATTATATAATTATATATAACTTCCTCTTACCATTTTATCTTGTGTTTGACCTTTGCGACCACTGCACTTTGACCCGATTGGATCGTTTTTGATACTGCGGTACCCCATCCTTCACTGCTACTATCGCCGTTGAACCAATTTAAACCTGCTATACTCAACGAGTTAGAAATCTTTTTTTTTTCAGGTTATTATAACTATGTAAGCGACACATTGTATTTTTAAGTTGATCGATCGTTTTAATGTGAATTCTATTTTAAAAGGATTAAAAATTCATTTGCAGCCGCCAGTCGTCGCTGAGAAAACACATATGCTGTTTGCATACGAAGAAGGAGCGCATATCGTGCTCCTACTGCGACAAGACGTATGCGTACAGTCAGGGTCTGAAGACGCATATTATGGTGTAAGTATTTAGTCGATTTTTCCTTTATTTTCAGTGCTCGAGTGGCAGCCGCGTATCCGGAGACGCAGCGTTGGTTACACGTGGTTTCACTACTTTGCCCCACTGGTGGTGTATAAAGGCCTTACTAATAACCATTGTATACGCCTGATTTAGTTATACAGTGTTTTGTCACGTTCACTCGAATGACATTTCAAATTCGAACAAAAGAGACAAACCACTACTTAACTATAAAAGGCTTATACAATTGTTATTAGTAAGGCCTTAAGTCTATAACTTTTTTTAACATTTTAAGTGTATGTAAGCATACCGATTGTATTTTTTAACTTTCAATGACTGCAACAAAATCAAAATTGTAAATGGCGATTTAAAACAGGAGATAAAAAATTTTGACCTTTCGAGTTTCTTGCCTGTTCTTCTCGAGTAGATTCAACTTTTTTTTTCATTCCTACTTGTATTTGCAGACATCTTGAGTAAATTCAGGATGTATGCATGCACATACAAGGTTAAATATGTTTCCATTAAATTAGAATGTTTTGCTTTGTTTTGATGTCAATAAGTGCCAGTCAACGGCCTATGTTGAATAAAGATTTTGAATTTTGAATAGTTGGTGTGATATGGTAGGTACTAAAATGTCCACCTACTTCTGAGGCCGACCTTACATGTTGAATATCGTTGTTTTCAGTCGCCACCAAAAGGACGAGGAGTCGAAGGGTCTGAACAAGCGCCACGTGTGTCCCGAGTGCGGCATGTGCTTCGCAGCGCCATCTCTATTGAAGAACCACAGCATCAAGCACTCACTCACCAGGGACTACTACTGTGTGGAGTGCGACAAGTCAGTACATTCGTGGTCTTTTAACTGACTTTCAAGGAGGTTATCAATTTGACCTGTATGTATTTAGTATAGGCACACAATGTGATAATATAACTTTAATAATAATAATAACTCCTCCCGGTCCTTCGACAAATCGAAGGACCGGGAGGAGTTATTATTACGAAGAAATAAAAAAAATAATTTCGCAATAATAATAAAATAATTTATTTTCTCTGCACCATACATAATCAGACTTATGAACTATGAATTACTTAGGGGCAGATTATAAGTAGGTGAGAGACTGAAGTCTGAAGTAGGCAGAAATCCGCCTGTATCTCAGAGCACTCGGTAGTAAAATAGACTTTCATAGCTTGCACTATAACACAATTTCTCTATTTATCAATCGTATCTTTAATGAGACGAAGAAAATAGAAACTAAACGATTGGCAGAGAAAAATGAAAAAAGAAAAGAAGTAAACATTACAACAAGAAAACAATCTAACATTTGTGGGTATTATATGTTGTCACGTAGCGGAAGGCTACGGGTAAAGAAGGAGAAAAAAGGGAGGTGCTGAAAATAAAAAACAGTAACAAAGTTAAAACCAGTATATTTCAAGAAAGGGAAAGACAAGGATTAGGAGGGTACGACTAGAACTTAAAACTGACTATACTAAGTATATACAAAATAAATAAAATAATAACGAGCCTGACCAGGGACAGTGGAGAGGGACCGGTGAGTATCGGGTCTGGCACAGAGCTCTTCTCGCGAAGCTACCATCTTATGGAATCCCCGAGGGACTCTGCAAATGGATAGCCAGCTTCTTGGATGGTAGGAGCATTAAAGTCGTCGTGGACGGCTGCTGCTCCGTAACTATGCCCATAAATGCTGGGGTTCCACAAGGTTCGGTGCTCTCCCCAACCCTGTTCATTCTGCATATCAATGACATGTTGTCCATTGAGAACATAAATTGTTATGCGGATAACAGTACGGGTGATGTGCGGTATACCGGCCACCAGAATGTCCCTCGGAGTTCATTGTATGAAAGGCGGTTGCAACTTGTATCTGAAGTCGAAGACTCTTTAGGGCAAGTCTCCGAATGGGGTGCAAAGAACTTAGTCAAGTTCAACCCCACGAAGACACAAGTGTGCTCGTTCACTGCGAAGAAGGACCAATTTATCGTGGTGCCTCAGTTCCAAGGAGTAACTCTTCATTTGTCCGATGGTATTGGGATCCTCGGTGTGGAAATCTCTGCTAAAGTGCAGTTTGGGAGTCATCTGGAGGACAAAGCCAAATTGGCAAGCAAAAAGCTGGGCGTCCTGAACAGAGCAAAGCTGTACTTCACTCCAAGCCAGCGGCTAATGCTTTATAAAGCACAAATTCGGCCGCATATGGAGTACTGCTCGCACCTCTGGGCAGGAGCCCCCAAATATCAGCTCGACCCTCTTGACTCCTTGCAAAGGCGTGCATTCCGCATCATCGGTGATCCCAATATCACGGCTTCAATGGAGACGCTGGAGCGAAGAAGAGACTTTGGTTCTCTCTGCGTGCTGGAACCGATCTCGTCCAGCACAGTTTGGTTTCAGCGTTCATTCCTTCCACGTACGTGTCGGCTCTGGAATGAACTCCCAGCTGCTGTGTTTCCTGAGCGCTACGATATGTCTTCCTTCAAACGAGGCTTAAGAAGAGCACTTCTCTCTAGGTAGGCAGTGACTGAACTGTGCCCCTGGCATTGTAGATGTCTATGGGCGGTGGTTACCACTTAACATCAGGTGGGCCACTGGCTCGTCAGCCACCGTAAGCAATAAAAAAAAGGTCTTATATCCACGCCTCGTGGAATGATTAATTCAATTTTTCAGTTGCATTTTTGTCTGAGTAAAATAATTTCTTCGACGGAAGATACAGAGAAGATGGTAGCATACGTGATCATTTTTGTTGGTGGCGCATTGCTATTTTCATACCAAAAAAAAACAATATTGCCACTTTAATTTGACTAAAATGGTCAGTCATTTTTTTTTAATCTAAAAGCAGATTGTATCAAAATGACCTTAAAATTAATAGGGATCAGCAAAAACAAGCCCAATAGTCTACAATGCTTCTTTTCTTTCCATAGATGTAGACTTCTTACTTAAGTTTACTGAAAAATTGCACCCCAACAAATGAAACTACACCAGCCTTTTTTAGGGCGGGGCAATCTCTTTACGATTCTACAAGGGACTGAAAAGCTGAAAAGGCCGCCCCTTGGATATGCCGTTGGACTCCTCGGGTAAAAACCCCATACCCAGCTAAACCACCCTCCAGTAACTTCTCCGTCCCCAGTGGAGGCACGCTCGAGATCGGATTAGCCATTCCCCGGATGCACTCCCTGAAGACAGGCCCAGCGGTGGGTTATAATACTGACGCAACGAGCTGGGAGTAGCACTTCGGGAGGGGTCACCTAGTTACTACGATGGAAACTACACCAGTCTAGGCTAGCGTGATGTTTTGTACGGATCTTGTCTGATGCGAGACACATGCCTAGCAATGGGATATATGAGTCGAAATATGATAAGGGAGTGAATCAATAAAAGTCCCAAATTGATTCAATGTTATTTTTAATCACATTCTATAAAATATAATTTCCACAGATCATCATAACTCTTATTACAATTTACGGAGAAATGCTGTAATAGAACTCTTATTTATGACTTCATTTCTTTAAAAGTTTCCAATGATATTACCCTATTTGTGTTGACTTTTACAACATACTCATAAGTTTATTCAAATTAACATTGATAACCTTTACATTAGACATTGTTAAAAGTAGATTTTTAATGATTTGAATTTAAAATATTTCAATAATTTCATTTTAAAATATTAATTTGTAAAGTCAAACATAAAATTCTCTATCGTATTTGTTCCCACAAGGTACATCGATTTGGTTTAATACGAGAGACTGGCCTGATCGAACTTTAATAATTGTATTATTTCATAATCGACTTGTTTTTTGATACCACATGCACATAAGCCTAAAGCCATATTGTGGCAATGCAAAGTCCATGGATGCAACATACTAGTGACCAGTCACTTGCGCGATTCGAACTTAAAACTCTCATTATGAACCAAATAAAATATATCTTTTTTTTTCCAATTTACAGAAGTATTTTATACTAGTCAGTGAGTACGTAGAATGAACATACAATAATTTATGTTGCCAAACTATCTTATGTTGCCAGCACCAGAGTACAGATACAGATAATAGTACTCGTGAATTTCATACAAAATGCATTATCACTACATAACATAATATAACAAAACAGTGTAATGAATTACACAATAATTCTTTCGCTATTGCTACTTTAATAGACTATTACAGATTCAATAGACTAAACAAGAAAAAGAAATTTACATAATATAATTATATACAAAGTTGAGATAGAAATAAGTACTTGAAAACTATATTATTTAAATTAAACAACAGAAACACTGCTCAAATAAATAGAATAGGAAATTTCATTCTTCATTGTAGCTTAGACTCATTAATTCTTGAATTCTTGATTTTAAACAAACATTAACAAGAAGGTGCAATTTTAATATAGGACTGATAGTTTTTTTGCGAATAATTTATAAAAGAAGATTACTGCAAAACAATTTCTGATATTTCGTTTTTATCTCAAGTCTTTATGTAGTTTATGTTATGACTACTAAATGAAACTTTCTGTTGACCATTTACGTTTGTACTATTCGCTTACTTTGCCACAGTGACAAATAAATGTTATTATTGAAAAGAGTGTTTTTTTCATCTTTGATTTAATCTGACTTTCCTTATTAGCATATTTTCTACATTTGCATTATACTTCGTTTAATAGTCACTTGCACTTTCAACACTTGTAGTTCACTTCATAGCCATAGCTTTAGGTCTGCCGTCTCTGGTCAGTTTGAGGTGTATCAACTTGATGTGTGTTCCCAAGATGCTGGCTTGGCTAAAGGCCGCAGGACACTCGCTGCATTGATACGGTTTCTCCCCGGTGTGGGTCCGAATGTGGCCTTTGAGGATTTGCTTACGCTGAGAAATGAAAATATCACGAGGTAAGATGAAATAGGTTATTTGGTAGATACTTCACATGTTATGAGGATTTCGATAACTAAAGTTAAGCAAATTCACTGTGGCTAAGGGACCTAAAGTATAAAATAAGTATAACCTAAAGTATAAACCATTGTAGTGCGAGACATGTAAATGTGCCAATGCCTAATAGAATTTATTGACATGTTCTGATTATTATTTTATATTATTAGGGATTAATTATTATATCATTTTATCTGACATTAATTTTAAAATTTAATATCGACTGACATGTACTTATTTCTTTTATTTTGTTTTTGTATTTTCATTTTATATATATATATATATTTTTATGAGTTAATTGTATTATTATTATATTTTTCAATTTAATTTAATGTTATTATGTGGACATGTATTTTATAATTTAATATGGACTGGTGTAAAAAAAATGCAATTGTATTACTTCAATTTATTATTATTAATTGTATGGGTGGACATTACCTGAAATAAAGAATTATTATTATTATTATTATAACACCCTCCTCAGTGTTTAGGAAAGCACTTCAAACAATGGCTTCTGCGCCTCATAGCACTAAAACATGCGCGTGGCAGTTGTATCGATCGATTAAACATCTCATTGACTGTACTAGTAAGAATAAATAGTGCACATGTGTTTCGCATGCACTTGTGCACTAATAATTTACACTAATAATTCCTCAAAACCGAAAATCAGGCTCGACTATTTAATTAAATAAACTCAATAGGCTAGATGAATTCTCTTTTTATACCTATTTGTTATTTACATTTCAATATTACTTTCAGCAAGACGTGATGCTGGCAAAATGTTTTTGTAACAAAAACCATTGCCATCAATAAATTAACTTACGAAGGATTACAAAGTCAGGATAAAGAACACCTTATAATACAGCTTATAGATTTTGTGTACCGTATTTCATTCGAATCCGTTCAACCGTTAATCGACTAAAACACACTCGTTCACACTACGACTGTAATTATTTCACTCTGTTTATTTCAATAAGCACACGGACAATTTGTTCACAGGAGTTTTAAGTCTGAAGCAGCGCTGAAGAACCATTTGAAGACCGCCGCGCCTCACGTGAATTACTCGGAGTTGCCGTGAGTGAATATGATAAAAAGCTGTTTCGTGTTAGATAGGGAGCAACCCGCAGATATGGTCCTTCGAGCCGGATTTGATCTCGACCGAACTTGACATAAGAAAATTGAATATAATATGATTTAAGTATTTGAAATTGTTGAAAGACAGTGATTTTTGATGATATAGATTGAGACGAGCAGACTTTTAGAAACAGTTTTTTCGAGTTTCTCTTTGCAGAGTCCCGAACCAAATGAGTCCATTTTTTTTTTAATTTAACCGACCTAGTTGTTGAGTTCACTGAGGTCCGATTAAGAGGACCAGATTTCACCATAGCGACAAAAGTTTTGTTTTGCTTTGTTTGAAAATCGTCAATCGCCTGTGCGGCGACGATTGTAGAATACATTTATCGTAGTTTCCTTTCTTCTCGAGAATATACAAGTTTATTTTTTAGTTATGACAAAAATGTTGTGTGCTTGTTCAGACAAGCAAACTGAACAACTTTCACTATGGGACCAACTTCGAAATCGCAAAAAAAAATCAGCTGTTCCATACAAATGTTCAACATTCACTGAACCTAAATGTATGGAACAGGTGATTTTTTTTTGCGATTTCGAAGTTGGTCCCATAGTGAAAGTTGTTCAGTTTGCTTGACTGAACAAGCACACAAAATTTTTGTCAATTAAAAAATAGGGGTGTATAAGGACAAGAGTGCACTTTTTCTATTTCAGACTAACCTGTTCGCAGTGCGACAAGAGGTTTGCTATCAGGCGAGATCTTGAGAGACACATGAACAGAATGCACTTGAACATTCGACCATATCAATGCGACAAATGCGATAAGGTAACAAATACTGCAGTAAAATTGTAGCGTATCTATACTAATATTATAAAGAGGAAAGATTTGATTGTTTGTTTGTATTGAATAGGCTTCGAAGCAACTGAACCGATTTTGATGAAAGTTGGTATAGGGATAGTTCGAGACCAGGGGAAGGACATAGGGTTATTTTCCTACGGGGAAAAAAATCCCACGGGAAAACAAAAATAACGCGGGCGAAGTAGCGAGCGGAAAGCTAGTTCAATATAAAACCGCAGCTAAAGATTTAAATAATTAGGACAGAGGTGATCGATTAACCATTTCACAGCGTTACACAAATTTACGATCCCAATGACAATTTGACAAAAGCCACACGCTCATTTTTCCGCAGTCGTTCCGCAGAATAAATGTATGGAGACGACATTAGTTGCGGAAAAAAGTTGTCACAGGCTCATGTCATTTCCATACATTCTTTTGCGTAACGACTGCGGATAAATATGGGTGTGGCTTTTATCCAAAGGGGCAGCACATCTATACTTATTTACTTACTAAGGGTTTGTTTGTTTGAAGGCGCTAATCTCAGGAACTACTGGTTCGAATTGAAAAATTCTTTTTGTGTTGGATAGCCCATTTATCGAGGAAAGCTTTAGGCTATATAACATCACGATATTGTTATTTTCGGATATCTACACGAACGAAGTCGCGGGCACAGCTAGTACTTGTTAGCTGCGCATTGGTGTAAGGGGTTCTATAATAACACCTCATATGGCCCAAGTCAACTTTACCTGCACGAGCTGCAGCCTAAAGCTTGGTCCTCCCAGCCTGAACTAGGGTAGCGTTGTTAAAGAATAGAGATGGCCCGAATCCCTCCTCTTGCGGGAGACTAATGCCCAGCACTAGGCTCACATTTTAATGGAATCATGCGACCTCACTCACGCGCGAGAACATAACATGCTGTTTGCCGGTAGTGTGAGTTGTAGGTTGTACTTCTCCAGTTGGGCTGTTCATTACACCGATGCTGTAGTTACTGGTAGATATTGAAAAGTGTCTATCATTTCCGTACCATAATGTTGGCGATCCCAAATCAACGTGAGCCCACATTCCCAGGCGTACGTGAACGGATGGTCACTGAGCGAGCACAAGAGACTGATCCACGAAGGCTACAAGAGACCGCTTAGATTTCCTTGCACGTTGTGCGACAAAGTGTTTGACGTAAGTTGTGACACAAATAACTTATATTATAGATCTTAATGAATATTTTACAATTGAGTTTATTTAATTGAATAGTCGAGCGTGATTTTCGGTTTTGAGGAATTATTAGTGCACAAGTGCGTGCGGAAACACATGTGCACTATCTTTATCCTTACTCGTACAGTCAATGAGATGTCGACACAACAGGGATGATGACTGAATTCAAATTTTCACGTCTCGTCATAAAATATTAAAATTCCGTAGAAAAAGATTCAATCATGTGAAATTAGAATTAAAATCGGCTTAGAAATACATTAAACAGAGAGATCCGACATCAACCGTGACGTCATTGTTGAGTACGACCATATAAACTCCAATTGCCGTTTTGCTAGAAAGAGATGGAGAAAAATCTTTAATACGTTATATCTTAGCTGTTTTTATAGTTATTCGAAAACCGTTTTTTTCTTTCTGTTTAAATTATGAATGAGCTTCTATTAAAGCAATATATTTTTTTAATTCATCTAGCCTATTGAGTTTATTTAATTAAATAGTCGAGCCTGATTTTCGGTTTTGAGGAATTATTAGTGTAAATTATTAGTGCACAAGTGCATGCGAAACACATGTGCACTATTTATTCTTACTAGTACAGTCAATGAGATGTTTAATCGATCGATACAACTGCCACGCGCATGTTTTAGTGCTATGAGGCGCAGAAGCCATTGTTTGAAGTGCTTTCCTAAACACTGAGGAGGGTGTTATAATAATAATAATAATAATTCTTTATTTCAGGTAATGTCCACCCATACAATTAATAATAATAAATTGAAGTAATACAATTGCATTTTTTTTACACCAGTTCATATTAAATTATAAAATACATGTCCACATAATAACATTAAATTAAATTAATATAATAATAATAATAAATATAATAATAATACAATTAACTCATAAAAAAATATATATATATAAAATGAAAATACAAAAACAAAATAAAAGAAATAAGTACATGTCAGTCGATATTAAATTTTAAAATTAATGTCAGATAAAATGATATAATAATTAATCCCTAATAATATAAAATAATAATCAGAACATGTCAATAAATTCTATTAGGCATTGGCACATTTACATGTCTCGCACTACAATGGTTTATACTTTAGGTTATACTTATTTTATACTTTAGGTCCCTTAGCCACAGTGAATTTGCTTAACTTTAGTTATCGAAATCCTCATAACATGTGAAGTATCTACCAAATAACCTATTTCATCTTACCTCGTGATATTTTCATTTCTCAGCGTAAGCAAATCCTCAAAGGCCACATTCGGACCCACACCGGGGAGAAACCGTATCAATGCAGCGAGTGTCCTGCGGCCTTTAGCCAAGCCAGCATCTTGGGAACACACATCAAGTTGATACACCTCAAACTGACCAGAGACGGCAGACCTAAAGCTATGGCTATGAAGTGAACTACAAGTGTTGAAAGTGCAAGTGACTATTAAACGAAGTATAATGCAAATGTAGAAAATATGCTAATAAGGAAAGTCAGATTAAATCAAAGATGAAAAAAACACTCTTTTCAATAATAACATTTATTTGTCACTGTGGCAAAGTAAGCGAATAGTACAAACGTAAATGGTCAACAGAAAGTTTCATTTAGTAGTCATAACATAAACTACATAAAGACTTGAGATAAAAACGAAATATCAGAAATTGTTTTGCAGTAATCTTCTTTTATAAATTATTCGCAAAAAAACTATCAGTCCTATATTAAAATTGCACCTTCTTGTTAATGTTTGTTTAAAATTAATTCAAGAATTAATGAGTCTAAGCTACAATGAAGAATGAAATTTCCTATTCTATTTATTTGAGCAGTGTTTCTGTTGTTTAATTTAAATAATATAGTTTTCAAGTACTTATTTCTATCTCAACTTTGTATATAATTATATTATGTAAATTTCTTTTTCTTGTTTAGTCTATTGAATCTGTAATAGTCTATTAAAGTAGCAATAGCGAAAGAATTATTGTGTAATTCATTACACTGTTTTGTTATATTATGTTATGTAGTGATAATGCATTTTGTATGAAATTCACGAGTACTATTATCTGTATCTGTACTCTGGTGCTGGCAACATAAGATAGTTTGGCAACATAAATTATTGTATGTTCATTCTACGTACTCACTGACTAGTATAAAATACTTCTGTAAATTGGAAAAAAAAAGATATATTTTATTTGGTTCATAATGAGAGTTTTAAGTTCGAATCGCGCAAGTGACTGGTCACTAGTATGTTGCATCCATGGACTTTGCATTGCCACAATATGGCTTTAGGCTTATGTGCATGTGGTATCAAAAAACAAGTCGATTATGAAATAATACAATTATTAAAGTTCGATCAGGCCAGTCTCTCGTATTAAACCAAATCGATGTACCTTGTGGGAACAAATACGATAGAGAATTTTATGTTTGACTTTACAAATTAATATTTTAAAATGAAATTATTGAAATATTTTAAATTCAAATCATTAAAAATCTACTTTTAAAAATGTCTAATGTAAAGGTTATCAATGTTAATTTGAATAAACTTATGAGTATGTTGTAAAAGTCAACACAAATAGGGTAATATCATTGGAAACTTTTAAAGAAATGAAGTCATAAATAAGAGTTCTATTACAGCATTTCTCCGTAAATTGTAATAAGAGTTATGATGATCTGTGGAAATTATATTTTATAGAATGTGATTAAAAATAACATTGAATCAATTTGGGACTTTTATTGATTCACTCCCTTATCATATTTCGACTCATATATCCCATTGCTAGGCATGTGTCTCGCATCAGACAAGATCCGTACAAAACATCACGCTAGCCTAGACTGGTGTAGTTTCCATCGTAGTAACTAGGTGACCCCTCCCGAAGTGCTACTCCCAGCTCGTTGCGTCAGTATTATAACCCACCGCTGGGCCTGTCTTCAGGGAGTGCATCCGGGGAATGGCTAATCCGATCTCGAGCGTGCCTCCACTGGGGACGGAGAAGTTACTGGAGGGTGGTTTAGCTGGGTATGGGGTTTTTACCCGAGGAGTCCAACGGCATATCCAAGGGGCGGCCTTTTCAGCTTTTCAGTCCCTTGTAGAATCGTAAAGAGATTGCCCCGCCCTAAAAAAGGCTGGTGTAGTTTCATTTGTTGGGGTGCAATTTTTCAGTAAACTTAAGTAAGAAGTCTACATCTATGGAAAGAAAAGAAGCATTGTAGACTATTGGGCTTGTTTTTGCTGATCCCTATTAATTTTAAGGTCATTTTGATACAATCTGCTTTTAGATTAAAAAAAAATGACTGACCATTTTAGTCAAATTAAAGTGGCAATATTGTTTTTTTTTGGTATGAAAATAGCAATGCACCACCAACAAACCTACATCTGCCATAGATTCTAAATTGGCTATTTGTTTTGAAAAACTAAAGAGAATTCTAATTATTTTAAAGTACCTACTTACCTACCTACCTTTTTAATGATCCTCAATATTATAGTACCTACGTAAACTTATTTCTTTCTATTTTACTATTTGTTGTCTGATAGACAGTATACCTACTTCAAAAGTTTGCAACAAACAAAGGACAGCACAAAATACGTAATACAAGATTATATTATAATAGAATTTTTATTTGCCAGCCCAGAACATGGTTAAATATAAATTGTTATCAAAGACATAGGTATATGTGGTTCCTCATATTTTAACTATTACATTAGTATGCAAATTTTAAAATTAATGTCAGAATACACATTAAATTATTCAGTTTTCCATTGGTCTATATTAATATAAGATAAAAGGTAACAATAAAATTAAAAGTTAAGCGTAAATATTCTATATTAATAATAATAAATGTTAATTATTATACATTAACTACAGTTTAACATAAATATCAGTCCGACTGAACTACAAAACATCTATGAATTTATGTCACATCCATAAGTCGGTAAGAATATGGCATTAACATAACAACAATGGCGATTTCATTTCACATTTGCGATTTACGTGTCATCTTGACGAAGATGTTGCAAGACTCAGAATATTATTCTTATTACTATTATTCTTATTATTACAGTCAGAGTGATTTAATAGCTATTATGCATAATAGCTGGTTATTATAATAATAATTAAATGATAAGTTAATCACTTGAAAATTCGGATTTTATTCATAATGGCAGGTTATAGTTAGTTATAGTAATAAATACGGTTCAATTTGCATCCCCTCCCGCTTCGTGAATTTAAAAATAAGATCAAACCTCAAAAAATAAAAAAGTTTGATACACAAAGTGTATTTTGACAAGTTTGATATACAAGTGACACTTTGTATATCAAACTTCAAAAATTGAGATTAGAGCTAGATTTGAGCGATGATCTGTGCGAGATCTGTGCAAAGTGGCTATCAAGGACCGGATGAGAGTAGCCGCTCATCATGCTCATATTTGCACTTGAGGCCTACCTATGTCAGCAGTAGACATAAATATAGACTGATGATGATGATGATGATGATACATTTTTGCCATCTCACAGGAAGATCATTTACCTAGTACTTATGTGTTCGCGGTTAAACTCCGGGGGCCGGGACTCAACAAATTGTCTTTGTACTTTGTATTGCTTTCTGGGAAGTAATTTTTTTACCACGTAAAAATTCTATTAGGGAAAATGGTAGTCTGGTGCGCAGGATGACCGATGATTCGTAACTGTAGGTTAGAAATCATCTGTCGTGATAGTTTCTCAAGCAGTGTGAGGTCTTGCGCTGCTATGACTCATGAGCAATTGTAGTGGAGATCGGTCGCCGAGTCGGGGCTGTCTTGCTGTGAGTTTTGCCATCCTTGTTGAATTTGAGAAAGCTGTAGTGAATGACACTATGAAGTGAACTCCAACAGATAACATCACTTTTCTATGGGTATGTTCACTTTTCTATTATATATGTATGTTGCGGTGTTCGACCTGCGGGGCTACCGTCTAACTCATAGCGATCACTCGCTATCGCTTTCGTGACATTAGAACAATAGTTCAAAACTTCAAATGTCACCTGTGACATTAAAGCTATTGTTCTAATGTTCACGATAACGATACCAAGTGATTGCTATGAGTTAGGCGGTACGGCCGCTGGAGTCAGCCATTGCGTTGTTTCTCATTTAGTTTAACATTGTAAGGTAAGTTTCCACGAGTGTGTCTCTCTGGAGTGCAGCGAAATCTCCTATGATGTTGAACTTTTTTTTCGATTGTCCCCTGTGTAAACGATAACCATTTTTGTTCAAGTAACCTATTCAGCCTATCTCTTAGATATGGTTACTTACCTGAGGCTATGATGCACACAGTTATAGTAGGTACCTATTGTTAAAAATAAAATGGGAAACCTAAGTTCGGCGTCAAATTATCGACCCATATCGTTAGGTACAATATTTGGCAAAATTCTAGAACGTCTCCTTCACCCTGAGCTGCTTAACAACATCAAAATTGACGACGCGCTGTTTGGTTTCCGTCCCAGTCTCTCGACAGATGCTGCGTGGATGCTGCTATATTTACTTTGAAAGGTACCGTCAGCTACTATACGACGCGTAATACTAACGTGTATGCGTGCATTTTAGATCTCAGCTGCGCATCTGACTTGGTAAATTATAAAATCCTTTGGGCCAAGCTTTTAACTTCTTAAGTTCCTCTCCGAGTGGTCAGTCTGCTGAGATTCTGGTACGAGAACCAAACAAACTGTGTAAAATGGGGCGACGCAACTTCTAGCAAGTATAGGCTAGAGTGTGGAGTTCGTCAAGGGGGGGTTACCTCTCCGGACCTCTTTAACCTTTACGTGAATGGCCTGATTGAGGAGCTGGGAAGCACCGAAATTGGCTGTCATGTAGGGAATGTTTGCGTAAACAATCTTAGCTATGCGAACGATATGGAGCTTCTCAGCCCCTCCATCAAGGGATTAAGGAAGCTGCTTTCGGTCTGTGAGCATTATGCTAATGCTCATGCGCTGAAATACAATGTTTCAAAAACCGAAATGATGGTTTTCACGGCGGGTCAGCGTCCGGACAGGATACCTGAAATATATTTAAATGGTACGGTGGTTGGCGTTGTTAAGCAGTTCAAGTATCTAGGACATGTGTTGACGGAACGGCTGCATGACGATATGGACATTGAGCGCGAGCGAAGAGGCCTCGCGATCAGAGGCAACATGCTCGCACGTCGATTTTCAAAATGCAGCAACGATGTAAAGACCACACTCTTCAAAGCTTTATTTACATTTCTTTTTTTTATTTACATTTCTGATATGTACATGTACTTGAGTTGACACCCCTTTTTTTTTGGGAGGGGGGAAAATGCATTGACGCATTCCTCGTGGTCGAGCCAAACCTCGAGGATATGTGGGACTCCCCAGACCGTACACAGCCCGGGCCTACCCACTAAAAACCCCCCAGCAGCTCTCCGTCCGTCACAAGACAGGGGGAAGGGGTCAACAGCCAGGCCTTATTCCCGCTGACCCCCTGCCTGTGACACGTCCGTTGCCGGACTCCCCATCTGGCTCTGCTACTTTGTGGAGCGGCACAGAATTGCGCCGCTCTACACCCCGAAATTGGTTTTTTATTGTGGTTGTCTTCCACGCGGTCCGACGCTCAGTGCGCCGGGCCCCCGGCCCGCTCAGTGCGGGTAACGGGTTGCCCGACGGTAGATCCCACTGGATCCACCGCCGCGCGGGTGAGCCGAAGCTCGGGGAAATCCCCAACGGGCGCGAAGTGCCACGGCGAGAAGCTCGCCCTCATCCTCCCTACCACCAGAGGTAGCCGCCGGGATCGGCTTCCAGCGAGAGCCACACCTCTTCTTAACATAAGAAGAGGGGACTTCGCCCTTCTCCGCATGTAGCGGGTGGCCACTCGAAGTGGCCCGCCAGGCTAAGCGCGGCCATCCCACGCCCCCCCCTCCATGGGGGTCCTCTCGTCAGACAATTAGCCCGCGGCAGAGAATCTGCCGGGTTGCCCAGGGTGCACCACGTGGAGGTGTCTGACATCGCACCCCTAAGTTGACACCCCCTTTTTTTTTTTTTTTTTTTTTTGGGAGGGGGGAAAATGCATTTATGCATTCCTCGTGGTCGAGCCAAACCACGAGGATATGTGGAACTCCCCAGACCGTACACGGCCCGGGCAATGGCGGCAGGTGTACCCCAGGGTTCCGTACTAGGTCCTCTTCTATGGAACCTGGGGTACAATTGGGTCCTGCGAGGCGACCTTCTTCCACGAACGAAGGTCGTCTGCTTCGCCGACGACACACTCGTCGCGGCGAGAGCTAAAATGGGGGAGGAGGCGGCCCACCTTGCGTCGGTCGGCACCTCTTTGGTTGTCCGACGCATCCGCCTCCTGGGTTTGGATGTGGCCCTTGAAAAAACGAGGGCCATGAGTTTCCACGCCCCCCGTCGCAGGATTCCACCGGGGCTCCGAGTCCGAGTGGAGGGAGTTCGTATACCGGTCGAGGCGCATCTCAAGTACCTCGGCCTGGTTCTGGACCCCCGATGGAGTTTCGAGGAGCATTTCAAGCTCCTCGCTCCACGGCTGTGTGCCGCCGCAGCCGCACTTGGACGGGTCCTCCCTAATGTGGGAGGCCCAGGATCGGCGTGCCGTCGGCTCTATCACGGGGTGATAAGGTCGATGGCACTATACGGAGCCCCGGTATGGGCGGAGTGCCTCTCCCTCCGTACGGTGGCCCTGCTGCGACGTCCGCAGAGGGTCATAGCATCCCGGGCCGTACGAGCTTATCGCACGGTCAGCCACGGAGCGGCCTGCGTTCTTGCGGGTCGAACGCCGTGGGATGTCGATGCACGCGTCCATTCGGAGGTGTATCGGCATCGGGTTGCTGTTCGAGAACGGGGGGGACGATCCGCTCCACAGGAGGTGGAGCGGGTTCGTACCCTGGCGCAGAGGGAGGCTCTGCGCCAGTGGGGTGAGGCACTCGCCTCCCCAGCTGCCGGCCACCGGACGATCGAGGTGATTCGTCCGGTGTTGGAGGAGTGGGTTGGGCGCCGGCAGGGCAGCCTCACATTCCGCATGGTGCAGGTTCTGACCGGGCATGGCTGCTTCGGTCACTACCTGCACCGGGTAGCCCGTCGGGAGGAAACGCCGCAGTGTCATCACTGCGACGCTCCCGACGACACTGCCGAGCACACATTATTGGTGTGCCCGGCTTGGCGACGCCAGCGCAGCGAACTCAACGCTGCGCTGGGAGGTGGAAACCTCTCGCTGCCGAGCATGGTCGTGGCCATGCTCCGCGGCGAGGCGGAATGGGGGGCTGTCGCCTCTTTCTGCGAGGACGTCATCTCGCAGAAGGAGGCCGCGGAGAGGGAGCGGGAGGCCGATCCTCAAGCCGCTCCCATCCGCCGCAGACGGATAGGCAGGCGAAGGCTGGCATTCGCACAAGCGATGCCCGTCTAGTGACCCTGCCGTGGAGGCCTGCGTGCATGGTTGGCCCCGTGCACGCCGCCGCAAGGCCCTCCGTCTGGGGATTGCCCTGGTGTTCTCGGGCAATCCCCCCTTGGCGATAGCCCGACCAGTTGGTCGGGATTGCCCGGGCGTGTGGGTAGTGGAGTCGCAGTGTGGACCTTACCTAGCGCGCCCAAAAGGGCAGGGAGAACACCGGGGGGTTTTAGTGGGTAGGCCTGGCACTGCCGGGAGAGCCCCACACACGCTCGCCGTCTAGCCAACGGCGGGTACGGTGCGGTTACGCATTTCCCCCCCGAGAAAAAAAAAAAAAAAAAAAGTCCGTACACGGCCTAGGCCTACTAAAAACCCCCCAGCAGCTCCTCCGTCCGTCACAAGACAAGGGGAAGGGGACAACAGCCAGGCCTTATTCCCGCTGACCCCCTGCCTGTTGAGTTGACACCCCTATACAGTGTTCTATCAATTATTATTATTTTTCTCCGCATGTAAATATGGGTCGTAAATGCCTGAAATAAATACATTTATTATTCATTATTCTTTTTTTATTATTATTATAGCCCGAAACAATTTATGGATAGTAGGTTAAGGGGTACAATGACTTGTTTATGCCAGTGTTTTACACTCTGCTTTTCACTTCGATTGCGAGGAAATTAAACAATTACTTCAAAATATAAACAAAAATTTAATTAAAATTTAAAGTAAAATTTTTACAGTTATATTTACTGTGTTTATTTGTGACGATGTAAATTCAGACGTTGCCGATGTTACGGGATTTTCACTAATCGGCTGTTCGCGTTTTAATAGTAACCGGTTAGTATTTTTATCTAGTTTCATGACTCTTGAGATAGAAAACACAAGACAAATAAATTAAAGCAAATAAATAAATCATCGCAAGTTGTTCTGTGAAGTTTTATTGAGCGTTGTTGACTGTTGGGCCTAAGAATCTCTGTCTAAATGAAAATTTTACTTTATGCTCTAGAAAATAAAAAAACATTTTATGCAGCCTACCCAAGTAACATTTTAGGTTCTAGAATGGTTTTGTAAAGGTTCTAGAACCTATATATGGATATCTGCTACTAAGTCTTCATAGACTCAATAATGTTATATTAACCTTATAATAACCCCCTGAGTTGAAAAAGGGCCCACGTTTTAGAAGCTTTCTGAGAAGTACAGCAAAACCTATAGTTTAAATCACAATATCTTTATTTAAGGTTAATATAACCTTCTAAAATGTCGTTGGATGTATCTTTATGATAACTTAAAACCGTTTTTAGACATGAATAAATGCTTTTCCGAGACTCCCAGGTTTTAAAATGTTTCTATTTAAGATTTTTTACACAGAAACAAGTGAATTTCAAATCTTTATTTATAATGGCGATTCCTTGTTTTAAAATGGCGAGATAAGGTAAGTGTTGTATTCATAAAAATAATAAGTAGCTTGCTGACGTCAGGAAAAATGAAAAAATACTGCGACTGGCACTTTATTGTAAAACTTCATGATAATAGAGCTGTATAAGAGTTGGGCCCTTGGTAAGTTAAAATTCTGAAGATATTTTAATAGGTAAAATAAAAATTATAAAATACGATGGTTGGTGATAAATCGCATTAGAAATGAAACTTCTATCCATATAAAACATACATTTTAAATATATAGCATACATTACTTAATTTTACCTTAATTAATTTATCAAAATATTGCTTTTTGTTCCGATAGATTTTTTATTTTAATAAAAAATATGGCTGCCGTTAGGAAATTACTAGAAAGAATTTAAATTAACCTTTTCAGAACTGTAACACCTAAATGCTAATTATGTTTGCCAAAATAAGATCTAAAGATTATCTGGCGGAGCTAGTTAAAACTACTAGGCTATTTTTGCAGTTGCTTAAAACTCGCGGAGATAACTGAAATTTTTTGAGGATGTTTCTTAAGCTTTAAAATATTCTCGTAGGACTTAAATCATGCCGTAAGCTTATACAATAGCATTACTGGTTTGGGTTTTAACCACATAGTCCTAATTTGTTTGTCTAGATAACTCTAATTTAGCCTAAAGGTTTCATGTAGGTTTGAGAAATGACTTACAGGTGATTTTAAAATTCCATAACCTTATAGCTGTATATAAGTTAAAAAAAATACCTTTAGATCTCACTTTAGTATTATGCTAGCTTTTCTAGAACTGAATTAGGAGTCTACGACAACTTTAAGATCTTAGGACTATATGCTAAAACCTAAGTAAAAATAACGTTAATTTAAACTCTTGTCAGCGGTTCCCAGGTTGTAATAATAGTCAATTAGTTTTAGGACTTATTAATCTTTCTGAAATACTAAATACGACCAGATAGCAAAACGTTAACCTTTTTATGACTCTTTTAAAACCTTGAGGTAAAATTTACAACCAAGACCCGAAAAAAATGTAACTTGGGTATAATAATAATAATAATAATAAAGCAAAATTATACTATGATCGTGCAATACTCACAGATAAAACTATACACAATAATAGACCTGATATCACTTTACTCGATAAACCTAAGAAAACCGCATATATAATAGACGTTACAGTTCCAAATACACACAATCTACAAAGAGCGATAACTGAAAAAATAAACAAATACACTGAGCTCAAAGAAGAGTTAACAAGAATATGGAAACTAAATAAAGTATATATTGTGCCACTTGTGCTCTCCACCACGGGAGTTATACCCAATCATCTATTTAATAGCCTTGACATTTTAGACCTACACCCAAAAACATCCAGAACAATGCAGAAAGCCGCAATTCTTAATACCTGTCGGATAGTAAGAAAATTCTTAGATACTGAAATAGACCACACAGAATAGATAAAGATAAATACTCATACTAATATACTATACTAATACTCACAAAAAACACTCATAAACCACTAACGCTTGGTGCCAACCCGCGTTGTGGCAAAAATACCCCTTCAAAAGGGAGAATAAGTTACCAAGAAATAATAATAATAATAATAATACTTGGCATAAGCCCGTAATAGATAATAATCTCCGGTTAAAAGCCGAGGTAGAAAAATATATAATAATAATAATAATAAGATAGATAGATAGATAATACCCTAGATTTAAGTTTTTTATAATATTTGTGTTTTTATATCTATATATTGTAAAAAACTTAAATTTAAGATGCTTTTTTGAATAAATGTATAATAATAATAATAATTAATAAACGACATAAAGACGAACTTTGCGAGCACGAGAAGTGAAAACAAATATTTTGTCCCGAATTTTTGTTGCACACAACAGGGAAGCTTTCGTTCTACATCTGACTCAATCGTAAGTTACGGTAAAGCCCAAAAACTTCACCTGGATTCTATTTTATTGTCCGTTATTCGGTATGACAGTTATAGTAGCCAAGTGGGTTTCGACTTAATCAAATCGAGCAGCAAATCTTCTGCTCCCACTGGCAACTGATCTGAATTAGGTGGCCACAACATTAAAGATGCCACAACATAAAGTCACTTCATTTACGTGACTACATGTAAGATGAAATTAAACAAAACATCATAATTTGTGTTCTATATTTTTAAACGGTTTTTTTGCACGATATCAATTTCTTTAAAAAAGTCTTGGTTGCTTATATTTATACATGTTGCGAAAAATCTTTTATAAGCGTCGATTAAGAAGCCACGCTCTAAATATAGGGAGAGTGCAATCCCGACATGATCCTGGCTCGCAGGGGCAGACACCGTAACTTCCTACCGGTCCATAATCGCTTCCCGTGTAGGTGTGAACTGCCACTCGCCTGCCGCGCCGCGCACGTGACGCGCTCTGGAAATACGTCGCGAGATATTTCCTCTTGAGTGGTAAATTTATGATACACAGTCCATGCTGAAAGGGCGGATACTGTTGTGGCCAATGAGTGAATTAAGATAATAAAGCAACGAAGAAATTAAAAGATTTTTATCAAACCTGTATATCGTAAATGTATCCACTAGCTTGCAACGGGCAACAATTGTCGCCAAAACGCGTGATTGAACTTTGCAACGAGGCAACGATCGTTGCCAATTTCTGTTAAATATTGTATATTTTATTTTACAGTGCACATAATCTTTTTCAAAACGATCGGTTTGGAGATTCTTGGGGAGGCTTAAGTTATGTATAACAGTAGGCATCTCATGGGTGAGATGATGAGTCTTTTTTCAAACGTTTTTAAGGTATCGACTAATAAGGTAAGTAGGTATCTTACATCTGAATTCAAGTTTGCCATATGATAAAATGAATTTATGTGTTGCAATACCTGGGTATTTTTCCGAACATAATCCTTCAGTCTTACTTCTTACATTAATCTTTGTAAGGCGGCCAAAAAATACTTATGTATGTATTAAACATAAAACAACTATAGCTCAACAAGAAATAAATGTTATCTTTGAAAGGGCACCAATGGGTATATTTCACAAATTAAATGTCCAATCATATTATATATGCAACGGTTTTTTATTTGCATTATATTTACAAAAAAAAATTGTGAAGCGATTTTTTTGTTCTCACGGGAAATAAATGGAAACTGAGGCCGGAACAACATGTAAACATTCTACTAAATTCAGGCACCTTCAATAAAGATAATATTTTAAATAATAAAAACATATCTCACGATGCATCCGGTGATTCGTGCGCGTGCGAGCGCCGGATCTCGGCGTATTCACCCTCCCGGATGTCGCGCGCTCCCGTGGGATACCCGGTCTAGCCTTTCAGCTCGGCTTGCTCAAGGCTTTGCACATATCCCACTTTATATACGTACTAATTAAAAATAGCCAAACGCAATATACCTACTAATGAGCATCAGTAGCGTTGTGGACTCGGCACTTGCCTTCCAATAGGGAGGTCTCAGGTTCGAGATAGCCATGCACCAATATGTTTTTCGTTTTTCGAATTTCATTATGTACATTTGTCTGACGCTCCTGCGGTGAAGGAAAACATCGTAACCGTGCGTTTACACTGAGAAACATAAAACATGTAATGTTTTACAACTTGTTGTATGATATCTCAAATCTCAAAACTTGTTGTGTATGGCGATGAGTATCAATGAAAAATGTTACAAAAACGGGAAAAAAATTAGGGCGAAACGTAGTTCGCGGGCACAGCTAATAAGTATACTCGATTCTTCCGAACTCTTCCGAAACGGCTTGACCGATCTTTATGTTTTTTGTGTATTATTCGGTAGGTCTGAGAATAGGTTGTAAACTATTTTTTAAGCACCTATGTGATAAGGGTGTTTTTTAAAATTATTATTGCGAAACGTAGTTCGCGGGCACAGCTAATCTAATATATAAAATTCTCGTGTCACAGTGTTATAAGGGTGATAAGGGTGGCTAAAGGTGGTTGGTGGTGGTATTTTTATACCCCTAGGCGATAAGGCCAGATTTTTTGGATATTTTTTTATTTTTTTTACACTCTAAATTTTACACCTTTCTACCGAGAACTCCCATTATATCAGAAATATTAATATTTTACTGACGGAACGTAGTTCACGAGCACAGGATAGTCTTCTTATACAATTTAGCTTCTTGTTACTTACTACCTAAATATTTTCACGAACACATTACATATTCTTACTATTCCATTGGAATTTTCCTTTGCAGCTAACGCACGACCCACCTCTGTTGGACACGAGGACATTAATTTCGCAGGGTATGAGCATTAAAAACAAATTCCGCGAAATACTCGCTGAATTGCTAGATTTAAGGGTCAAGTCTTTTAAGGGTTAGAAGCACTACAGTGCACGATTTCCGGCGCAGTTACTAAAAACATCTATTTCAAGATATGAAATGCTTTATCTATTCAGTTCAGCTGACGTGACCTCCTATAAATATTTAAGAACTTTCAAAAATGCAGTTTATTGCACACCGCTTAGAGTTGAAAGTCCGAGGCAAGTGCCTATATTTCTTATTGAAATATTGTTTCGGGCGATAACTGTTTTACCCCCCTAAACCTTTACGAAATTAGACAGTGTCTCATTAGATTCAGTATACCTTAATCTATGTTTGTACTTACGTTTTGCTTTTTTTGTAATTCAGAATAATTTAGTCAAAAAAGATAAAAATGCTCAAGGTAGTTTTTAAGTCTAAAATATGGATATTTAGATACTAATAATTTATATTCTGAGCAATATCACTTCAAAATCAAAACGTACAAACCTAGAACTTCAATATATCTACAACATTTCTAAGAATTATGAAAATTGGACTATGTAAAGAGGGAGAAAAGCGTTATCGCTTTTTGTATGAAAATTTACAGCTTCACAATCCTCTTAAAGTTTTATGTTGGAAACGAAAAAGTATGAAAACTATGTAAAGTATAATTTACATTAATTTCTAAGATGACGTTGGTACCAAGAATCAGACAGTAAACCTTGATGGTATAAGTGGTTACAGTCGCCTATAGTGCACTGTACAGACGGCTTCAGAAGTAGATGGACATTTAGTACCATGTCACACAACTATTGCTTTTATAGTTGTTAATAATTGGTGTGACATGGTACGAAATGTCAACCTACTAGCGTAATAGTTGGTGTGACATGGTACTAAAAGGTTTATTTACTTTTGAGGCCGACTGTACATACACGGTAATTTTTCAAGCAGGTGCCAAATTATGTGTGCTTATTCAGATAAGCAAACTGGACGTAAAATTAAGTTTCATTTTTTTCACAGACCAAACTATTTGTGTGGGGGATTTCAAAATTAATGTTACAATTACGAATTTTCAATGACGCCATTACTTTTATATGATTATGCTAACATGGGTAGGTTTCGGCTTGATATGTAGTACATACTAAAAACGTTGTATACAAGCTAAGTTGCCAACTTCGGAGATAAGATGTCAATTCACTGTACCCAGTAATTTCGCTGCCTGTTTTAGCATTAAAGCCGGAACACAGCACTAATGCTTTGCTATGGAAGTACGAGTCTCGCTCTGGTAAATCTGCGGATCTCAATAGAAGGGCACCTACAACCAACCTGCAAAACAACAACAAAAAAACATTTCAGCTTTCCAGTTGTTTATATTTTAACTGACATCAAGAAGGAGGAGGTTCTCAATATTCGAATGTACGAGTATGTTTTTTAAATAGTTCCTTAAGAGTGGTAGGTATTTTGGTAGTTCTATATCGTGTTAAAAGTTGGATTTATGGCGTAAGACATGTAATTATCATTAATGCTTTATTGCTGCGAGTGACACAAATTTCCTAAGCCAATTAGGACGGATTCCACTAAACTGGCAACAAAGTGATTAGTTCCGTTTCGGTCGCAAGCACGCAATCTTGCTCGCAATTATTTATAACTAGCTTTTCGCTCGCGGCTTAGCCTGCGTTATTATTGTTTTCCCGTGTTAATTTATATTATCCCATAGGAAAAATAATTTTGTAGCCTATTTAAGCCCGGATAATAAATTTCAAAGAAATTGGAGCAGATTTTAAATATTTGCCATAAAAACTTTCAACCCCTATTGTGCACCCTAAGGGGGTGAATTCCAATAAACCATGAAACACGTGTTCAACGAAATATTTTTACGAGCATGAATCTCAAGTTTTATCAAAATCGTTGCTTATTTAAAGATTTTTCCAGACAAACTTGCAACCCCTATTTCATCCCTTTAGGGTTAAAATTTTTTAAAATCCCTTCTTGGTGTGCGTCCGCATTTTGAATTAAAACAACTGTCCAAATGTCACGTTTCTACTATTAGCGGTTACGGCTGTGCGTGCGTCTATAGATGGGAACATCTCCTTTTATATATAGATGTTTGATTGTTGGCTTTCGTACAGCAAAGAATACATGTATTTGTTAATAAATCACATATTGTTTTTTCTTTATTTTAATACAGCAAACATACACAGCCACACACGGGACTCGTGCAAAGACATGATGACATAATTGCAACAAGAACATGAAAATCTGCTATTTAACTACAAAAATTCCGGGTCACTTGCAAAATCTTCGATATCTCTTAAGCTATGAAACTTATGGGTACTAAATAAGTTATATGTGAAATAGTAATTATAATAAAAAAACACTTAATGCTCAAGAAAGAAAACGGTTCATATATTTTGTCTTTCAAATCTATTCCTTATACTCGTATGTATCTACGAGAAATCGAAGTAATTCCAAGTGACCCGGAATTTTTGCTCGTCAGTGTATTAAAAGGATTAATCTATAGAAATAAAAATAGATTGCTAAATACGTTACTAAGCGAAAAATTCGAGAACGTGTGAACTGGTTCGGGTATTCTTTTCCAAGTATTTATTGCGTTCCGGAAAAGGTTCTAATGAATAATAGGAAATAATTCCCGGAAAATAAAAAATACATTTCATTTTTTCAGCGGACTATTCCTAAGTATACGCCAATTTATTCAATCACATATTGAAGTTCAAAGCGGAAATCTGAAATTATCAAAGGTTTTGGTGAGTGACTGACAGAGGTATCAACGTAGACCCCAAAATAGTGGACCTAGAGCCAGTGCCGTAACTATACCACAGATAATATAATACGACTATACCATCTGAGGCCCGTGACAAATTCTTTGGATGGGGCCCTCCCAGTCAAATTGATCGACGTCTTTTTGTTTTGAATGTGTTGAAATCTTAATGATTAGTGTGAATTTCTGTATGGTCTTAAGTTGTGCCTCACTTTTATTGATTTTTAGTAGACGTTCATAAAAAAATAATTTTATAGTACTTAGATAGGTACTTACATTAAAAAAAATAGATTATTTCTGAGCTCGCGGCCTCTTGGGCCGGGACTGTCTCGGGCAAG
The DNA here is from genome assembly GCA_963935595.1 of Schoenobius gigantellus. Lineage (NCBI taxonomy): Eukaryota > Metazoa > Arthropoda > Insecta > Lepidoptera > Crambidae > Schoenobius > Schoenobius gigantellus. The sequence continues at coordinate 51,045,872 of OZ012542.1, read as the reverse complement.
GGGCCCGTGGCATTTTGCCAGCCTTGCCGCCCCTTTTTTTGTCGCGGGGAAATGCGCAACCGCGCCGTACCCACCGTTGGCTAGACGGCGAGCGTGTGTGGTGCAGAGTGCCAGGCCTACCCACTAAAATCCCTCGGTGTTCTTCCTGCCCTAATGGGCGCGCTAGGTAAGGTCCACACTGCGACTCCACTACCCACGCGTATGCCGCCCTATAGTTACGCCACTGCCTATAGGCATGAAATTCGGTACAAGGGTTGATTGGCTTATATATGTAGGCACCCACTAAGCAAGGCTTTTTCAAAATTTCAGCAGGACAAAGAAATCCCCATGCAAAATATAAGGAAACTACAGTATTAAGCTATATTAAATTGCGGACACAGCTAGTCAAAAATAAGAAGTTTAAACAGAACGCCAGTGGGCTTAGCTAGTTTATTATCTAATATATAAAATTCTCGTGTCACATTGTTTGTTACCAAACTCCTCCGAAACGGCTCGACCGATCTTTATGATTTTTTTTTGTGTATGTTCAGTAGGTCTGAGAATAGGTCGTAAACCATTTATTATATTATGGCGAAACGTAGTTCGCGGACACAGCTAGTCTAATATATAAAATTCGTAATTCGTAAACTTACGTTTCGCCATAATAAAAAATAGCTTAAGACCTATTCTCAGACCTACTGAATATACACAAAAAATTTCATAAAGATCGGTCATACCGTTTCGGAGGAGTTCGGTAACAAACACTGTGACACGAGAATTTTATATATTAGATAATCGGTTTCAAAAACACAAAAAAGTCATAAGGGCGTCATTTGAGCGTGCGTCGGTGGCGCTGTGGACCCGGCATTTCCTTCCAATCGGGAGGTCCGGGGCTTGAGACCGCCATGTACCAACTACCAATGTGTTTTTCGTTTTTCGAATTTCATATGTAAGTACATTTGTCTGATGCGGATAGCTAATTAATAGATAGCTTATTAATAATACTACGGACTAATAGATAACTAATTATATAAGGTATAACATATACTACTTTTTATCAAGATCTTAAAACTATTACTATTCCACGCGGACGACTTCGTCTCGTATAAGTGAAAGTCCCGTCAAAATCGGTCCAGCCGTTCCGGAGAACAAGGAACAAACAGACTAACAGACAGACAGACAATTTTTTTTAAATTGTGTTTTCTTATTGGTACCCGATATACATTCATACTCATTTAGTAAAAACTTGTTATTTTGACATTACAAACAGACACTTCAATTTTATTTATTTGTATAGATGACTATTTGGTGTTTTTAAAAAACGGTTTTATATTTAGTAAAAAATTATTCCAATCTTTTTAGTAAATTTAATTCAAAGCGTATTAGAATTTGATCCAAAGCAAACACCAGAATAACTTAAAATAAACCGTCTTTCGCTCTAAACATTATTGACAAAAATATTCCCAAACTACAACCTACCAGAAACCTTCCATCATCAGCTCAGTAACATGATATGATGACTACCAGATGCAAATAACTGAATAACTTCAGAAAAACATGAAACACGTTGGACGTGCCTATGAAATTTATAAGGGATTTCATCGATTTTACTGGGATCCCATCATCAGATCAAAGTTGGTGACAATGGAACCAACTCAGGAGTATACTCTTTCAATTACAAAAATAATTCTGTAAATCGACTCACAAATGGCGGAGTAATCGGTGAACATACATAAAAAAAGACATGGGAAGATGGAACCTGCCCCTTTTAAAAGTCGGCTAAAATGTATTTGTTTTGAGGTCAACTGAAATAAAATGTACTTACTCAAATATTTTTTGAATAGGTACCTTTTGAACATGTAACTGTCTCAAGTCCGTAAATGGTAAATATCCTAATTCTAAACAACTAAGTTATTGGTCCGGACTCTTGTCTCATCTTGCCCTTAAGGCCGGGATGCATCAGAAGTGGGTCACTCGATCGATATCACGAACTTGAATCTTGGAGTACCTACTTAGGTATGTGTTGTATCATTATGTGTGTACTTGTATACTTCCTACTACAGAATCTATAGAATGAACAAAGAATAAGGTTGTAGTTTATAATTATTATAGAAATAGAAATCTGCGACAATTGGAATTTATTAATTTAACAAATTTTATCAAAATCGACTAAGTATTTTCGGAAATTATCCCGGACAAACATCGTGACACGAGATTTGTATATATACCCTAGCTGTGCCCGCGACTCCGTTCGCGTGGATGTCGGAAAATAGCAACATGTCATACATTTTTTTCTCGTTTTTGCTACATTTTCATTGATGCTCACTTTCTACTATCTGTCGTCGCGTGATATTAACTAGCCTATACCCTTCTTCGATAAATGGACTATCCAACACAAGCATATTTTTTTAAATGGAATCAGTAGTTACTGTGATTAGCGCATTTAACCAAACAAACAAACAATCAAGCAAACTCTTCAGTTTTATAATATTTATATAGTAATACCTTTAAGTATGGATATAGATAAAAGTATTATTTATATGTGCTTGCGTTGTTATGTTAGGTGCCTTGTGGTTAATGTTATATTTTATTTTCCTGGATTTCACTAATATTGTAATTTATTTTGCCTAGTACGACATTTCGAAAGTTTTTCAAAGGGTGACACTGAATTATAATAAAAAACTACTATTATTAGCATGGTGTGATTAAAATATCTTGCCGTAATGAAGGCAGTAATACTTTTGTGATTGAGCGAAAAACTAACTAGTATCAAAATAAATACAGCAACAAAGTCAATAATGTTAGTTCTTTCGTAGTCGTAGAAACCTAAATTTAAGCCTTCGTTAATCCCAGTGTTAATGCATGCGTTGCAATACGTGTTGAAAATAACGTCCTAAAATAGTGGCTGCATCTGCGGTTTTGATATAATAGTCGATTGTTAAATTGGGGGTTTCAGCCAAATCGGAAACTGACAAGACAGTGGGTCAATTTAACTTGCAAGAATTGACCCAAACCAACATAGGTACATTGCAAGTTAAATCAAAGCTTATAAAAATCATGACGTAGTTTTAATTGACTGTACATCCATGAAACAAAAGAGAAACTATAGGAATAATCTATGTAGTCATTTTGCGACCTAGTCATAAAACGGATGTAGGCAATACATTTACCTGATGCTCTTACGGTGAGGAAAAACTACGTGAGGTAACCTGCTTACACCTGCGAAGTAATTCAATGGTGTACCTATGTGAAGTTAACCAATCCGCACTGGGCCAGCGTAGTTTGACTAAGGCCTAATCGCCCTAATTAGTTAGGGTAATGGGGTAGGCTCGTGTCCCTCGGTGGGGACGTATATGAGCTGTGATGATGAGTCAATTAAAGACCTAGGCAAAATGCTACCTATAACTCTGTCCATTCGTTTATTTTCTTTTTGACAGCTCACGCCGATGAATTACCGTTTTTTTCTTCGGAATAATGTACAACAGTAAATGTTATTGGCGGGTAACGCCCACTTAGTAAAGTGCCGTGTGCATAACAAAAACCACAGACTATAAAACAGGTCTAGAAATAAGATAAATCGATCATATGAAAAAAATATAATTTGACTTTAAGTAAGTTTGAAAATTTAATAAAAACCAGAAACTAAAAAACCAGCTATGTGCGAGTCGGACTCGCGCACCGAGGGTTCCGTACAAACCTGTATTATTATTTGCGGCATAAAGTTGGCTTAGAAGTTTGATTTTTGCACAGCTCCAAGGGACAGCAGAGCTGAGTATTTAATATAAATTTCAGCTTGATACCTCCACGCGTTCCTGAGAAAAAGGGTCTTGACAAATAGACAGACAGACAGACGGGCGGATGGACGGACAAGAAAGTGATCCTATAAGGGTTCCGTTTTTACCTTTCGAGGTACGGAACCCTAGAAATAGTATCTGTGACTCCACGATTAATTATTTAGGTAGGTATGCACGAAATTAAGTCAAAATCTTGGAATTTAAGTTCAAACTAAGAGTAAAGAACAATAAAAATTCTGTCCATTCATTTTTTGACAACTGCCTTAGAATAAACCTATGCACGCTTATGTTTGTGAAATTTATCATTAAAACACGTGATTAATAAATTCTAAATCATGTTTAAATCAAGAGTTACGATTATATATATACTTGGGAAATCACATACCTACCTACTTACTTACTTAGATAACAAACTATTAGCTAGTTACATGACACAAGTTGTGGAGTAAATGTATGCGCCTTATGGTTCTTTATTGAAAAATCGAAAAGGACTGTATGCAAATATCAGAAGTAAAAATAAAGATAGCTTTCAGAAAATATATCTTCCTTGATAAACATCCTTAGTAAGCAACAATAGACACTCACCAGTCATGGAGCGTCGGTGGCGCTGTGGTCTCGGCACTTGCCTTCCAATCGGTAGGTTCCAATTCGCCATGTACCAATGTGTTTTTCGTTTCGAATTTCATATGTGCATTTCCCAAGTAACATTTTAGGTTCTAGAACCTATATATGGATATCTGCTACTAAGTCTTAATAGACTCAATAATGTTATATTAACCTTATAATAACCCCCTGAGTGCCAAAAGGGCCCACGTTTTAGAACCTTTCTGAGAGCTACAGCAAAACCTATAGTTTAAACAACAATACCTTTATTTAAGGTTAATATAACGTTCTAAAATGTTGTTGGATGTATCTTTACGATAATTTAAAACCGTTTTTAGACATGAATAAATGCTTTTCCGAGACTCCCAGGATTTAAAATGTTTCTATTTAAGATTTTTTACACAGAAACAAGTGAATTTCAAATCTTTATTTATAATGGCGATTCCTTGTTTCAAAATGGCGAGATAAGTTAAGTGTTGTATTCATAAAAATAATAGGTAGCTTGCTGACGTCAGGAAAAATTAAAAAATACTGCGACTGGCACTTTATTGTAAAACTTCATGCTGTATAAGAGTTGGGCCCTTTGTAAGTTAAAATTCTGAAGATATTTTAATAAAATAAAAATTATAAAATACGATGGTTGGTGATAAATCGCACTAGAAATGAAACTTCTATCCATATAAAACATACATTTTAAATATATAGCACACATTACTTAATTTTGCCTTATTTAATTTATCAAAATATTGCTTATTGTTCCGATAGTTTTTTATTTCAATAAAAAATATGGCTGCCGTTAGTAAATTACTAGAAAGAATTTAAATTAACCTTTTCAGAACTGTAACAGCTAAAAGCTAATTATGTTTGCCAAAATAAGATCTAAAGATTATCTGGCGGAGCTAGTTAAAATTACTAGGCTATTTTTGCAGTTGCTTAAAACTCGCGGAGATAACTGAAATTTTTTGAGGATGTTTCTTAAGCTTTAAAATATTCTCGTAGGACTTAAATCATGCCGTAAGCTTATACAATTGCATTATTAGTTTGGGTTTTAACCACATAATCCTAACTTGTTTGTCTAGATAACTTTAATATAGCCTAAAGGTTTCATGTAGGTTTTAGAAATGACTTACAGGTGATTTTAAAATTCCATAACTTTATAGCTGTATATAAGTTAAAAAATTAACCTTTAGATCTCACTTTAGTATAATACTAGCTTTTCTAGAACTGAATCAGGAGTCTACGACAACTTTAAGATCTTAGGACTGTATGCTCCTAAAACCTAAATAAAAATAACGTAATTTAAACTCTTGTCAGCGGTTCCAAAGTTGTAATAATAGTCAATTAGTTTTAGGACTTATTAATCTTTCTGAAATACTAAATACGACCAGATAGCAAAACGTTAACCTTTTTATTTATGACTCTTTTAAAACCTTGAGGTAAAGTTTACAACCGAGACCCGAAAAAAATGTTACTTGGGTTGTCTGACGCTACTACGGTGAAGGAAAACATCGTGAGGCAACCTGCATACCAATCCGCACTGGGCCAGCGTGGTTGACTGAGGCCTAGTCACCCTAATATAGGGTAGGCTCGAGCCCCTCGGTGGGGACGTATATGAGCTGTGATGATGATGATGAGGGCGTCACTAATTTAGAACTGTCTTGAACTATCAAAAAGAAAAACGAGTGGACAGAGTATAGACTATTAGTGCTATCTATAGACAACCTGAGACCGACCCGTTAAAGTGACCCATTATACGAGGGAGTTAGGGAGTAAATAAAAACTGAGTTGTAATGGGTTTTTAGCGCGATTTGTGGGTTGTTAGACTCTACTTTTCAATTCGATTACGAGATAATAAAATAATCCATTACAATAACAATGTCTTTATTCATATAAAGAATTATAACGAATTAAGACCATTACTTACTGTTTCATCAAAAAGAAAAATATTTAATTTTCAAAAATGGAATTAAAAACGTGAATTGCGTTACGGCTCGGCTATAGCAGAAATTAAATAAGGCTTCGCATGATGCGAAATCTTTAGAATGTTTCTTTGATTATAAATGAAGTGACCATTATTCATTTTTCGTTTTTGTAGGCTTGTGGATCACAGTCAGAAATAAAAATAGTTTCAAAACCCATCACTAGGTTTACCGGAGGAAGACTCTGTACCAGGGTCGTGTGCATCATGGACAGTTTAGAAGATATTCCATATTTGCGATTGGAATAACTTACAACCTCAATCGCATTTGCGAACGGGGTGAATAATCTCGTCAGCAGTTATTAGTTAGTTAGCAGTTATTAGCAGTTATCCCAATCCAATTCGTCAAGAGGGTAAACAAGGTTTTTTATATCTTTTTACATCACAAAAGTTTAAATTTTCTATTTACCTAAATATCTTTGACCACTTATTCTATTTTGTAGCTATTGTAATAATATGAGCTTCGAAAACAGAGCTATACTTACTGTGTTGGTAGCTTGGTAGTGCATTGGCGTGTACGCTCAGCGAACGATTGCTAAGGTTAAGCAACGTTAGCTGTGGTCAGTAATATGATAGGTGATCAAAATACGAAACATCTCAAGCTGTGCTTCGGAAGGCACGATCTCGCCTCCGTGTCGGCTAACCGTCCCATCGGACTAGGTGAGTGAAGGAACAGAGAGTGCACTTGCGTTTGCGCAATCACTTGTGCACTATAATATTTCTACGCAGATGGCTAGTCTCTTGAGATTGGCCGCCGTGACTGAATATCGGTTAGGAGGACATTATTATTATTATAATTTTAAAGGTGTTAAGACAAAAAACGCTAACGATTGTTTTTTGTGACCCAACATAATTTTTGTTTATAAACCTAAATATTATTTAAAAATTATTATAAGATTAAGTATTTATTCCGCAATCAAAAAGTAAGGTATAATCATTGGATAAATGTACATAAAGTTTGTTTCACGCGCGCAACCCTAAAAGTAATCATTATCGCAAATTGTTGTCAATCTGTGTATAAAATGATTAATCTTTTTTTTCTATATTGACTTCAATAACAGAATCGTTCAAAACAAGAGCTGCCTCAAACGACGTGGCATCAACCAAATTGCTAGAAAACATTTACATACTAATCTAAACAAACATGATGTATTCGAAAAATAACCCTATTTAATAAGCGATATGGTCCAGATACCACTGAGTAGTTTGAGAGGAATTATAACCACTGATGCGCGTGTTATTAAGCTAAATTCATAGAAATGATATGGAAAATTGTACGTTATTAATAAATGGCATAGGGTTCACATTTGTGCAGAAGTTTCTTGTTGAGACTGTTTCAAATAGGTTCATTCTATTACGATACTATGGGTTCTCGATCACATGTTTTGTCACTGATTCACCGAGGGGCTCGAGCCTACCCTAAGTTAAGGTGTTTAGGTCTCAGTCAACCACGCTGGCCCAGTGCGGATTGGTCGACTTCACATACACCTTTGAATTTCTTCGCAGGTTGCCTCACGATGTTTTCCTTCACCGTAGGAGCGTCAGTCAAATGTAGTACATATGAAATTCGAAAAAGCAAAAACACATTGGTCGATCTCGAACCCGGACCTCCCGATTGGAAGGCAAGTGCCGAGTCCACAGCAGCGCCACCGACGCTCCAGTCCACTGAGAAATACGGAAATGCATAAAATAAATTAAATTTCAAGCATTTTCTAGGAATTCTATATGCAAATCCCAAGCTGCAATAGGAAATGTGTTAAGTAGAAGCATCAACCAAGCGTGAGTATGAAAAACAATCTTAATATTCTGCTATCGTGTATACCTAGTAGGCATCATGTAGTTGTGGTCACAATATCCCAATGTCATACTGTGTGTGGTCATAATGTTTAATCTAACTTAACCTATAGTACTGTACTACTGAGCCTTGAGGCACTGCAGCACACATGTACCTACATTCTACTCAATTTTGTTATTGCCCTTAATGATTGTTGATTTTTATATTGTGTGCTATGTGTGTGTTTTTATGTCTAAATAAACGATCTATCTATCATTTTTATCCTATAAGTTTTTTTCTTGCAAGCAAGTATGCAAGCAAGCATGCAAAATGCAGTTTATGCCGCTTACCCTGTAACTGAGTAAATTACCTTATTGCAATTGTATAGAATTCCTAGGACTAGGAAATAATGTATATTTTAAAATATTAGAATTTTTACAAATTTCCTTAAGAAGCCCGGAATTGTAAGTTACGTTATTATGTATAGATCACAAATGCTATTATTCTAATAATATAATTCCCTTTTTCAAATTGCCTTTTCTATGAAAAGGTAATTCGTTGTTAATTTTAGCAGATGTGATTGCAAGTTTTACAATCAGATATCACAGTACCTTTCATTCGAGTTGACTTAGAGATGAGACCTCATTAGTAGGGGTCCCAGGATTCGGGCGATGCACGCATGCGCCGTATCCAGGATGCTGTGTTCGGAAAATTCGTCCTTTGTTCCCTAAAGACCATCCTCCGGGCAGCGGGAGTCGCCCACGGAGCTGTCAAGAAAACGCGGGAAATCTGTAAGTACAGTGTAGTACTACGCCCGTCGAGTGAAAGCTGTATTGTAGTAATTTGTTTCTTAACCGTGCGTTTTATTTCATCTGTGATTGTGTTGTTTGATTTGGCTGTATGGCTTTGAAATTGTTTTTTTTTTCAATATGGCAGAGTTGTATTGATTTTTCGTGACTTGTATTAATTACTAGTTTTGGCTTACTTTTTTATTGGGCTTAGTAGAGCAATTAAAGGCGGTGATTTAAAGTGTGTTAATTTTTTAATGCGTAATTTTTGCAACTTCTGCTTGAGTTGTTATGTTCCGATGTTAGTGGATACTAGACAGGTTCGATTCCCGGATGCGTCTTTTTATTCACTTCATTGAAGCTCTTGGTCATCGATTCAACATAAATGTTTAGTGACGGTAAAGCCAAAAATGACATAAAGTGTAACCCGAATGCCTCATCCACAGATTATAGAGAAAAGTTTTGTTTCATACTGTCTGTGAGAATAAGTGCGTGTTATTTGAAAGAATTATTTTCGTACTTGGTACTTGGGTATATTGAGATGAAACAGCGAAAAAGTCAGTGTAAGAGAATACACTATTGAGAGTCTCTTTTTTTTCTCTACTATAAGTGTTTTTAGTAACGGACTGAAGGTAAGGCGTTTCTTATGGCTTAATAACGAAATAAAATAAGTAAGAAACTCTACAAGTTGTCAATTTAATCGCCTTTTTATAGTTTTGTAGAATTGTTGTTTGATGAAACTTTTTTGTCAATATTTGAGATCTCGAGCTCTAAAACTCGATTCTCAGTAGAGATAAAAATCTTAATTCAGTTACCGCTCAAACTAGTCACTGAGTGATGATTTCAAAATGAAATTTCTGATTAGGGGTAGAGCTGCTAAAAGCCTGCCACTATAAATAATATAACTAGTCCTGGTAACCGATTTACAGTTCCTGTTCCTATCGATCTGTACAGGAGGTATTATGCACACAAGTATCAACACACAAGTGGACTCTATTCCTTCACAGTAGTTCATTGAGACGGTTATCTGTCATGACCGTGGCGAGATCAGGTACAGGAACCTCTGTTGAACATACTTTGAGGAGACCAGCGGGCTCTAGATATTTAACGTTTTCGGTCACCCATCATAGACTTTACCACGGCTGACGATGCTTAACTTTAACAATAGTTTGCCAAACGCACACGCCACTGCATGACCGAGCTCTTCCGCTATAAATGACAACGTTAAATGTTAACAATTTTTTTGTGTGAGGGTAGCTCACTTTTCTCCTCTTCCTCATCATTACGTATTTTCAGGTGAGTTGAAGGTCACGAGTTTCTCCTGTTGTCGACTCGTACCGTACAAAGAAAAGATCGAGCTCGATGAACGCAATACCTTGCAAATGTAACGCAAAGAATACCCATTTCAACCCGTCGTCGTCGTTTTTTCCCGAAACGGGAATGGAGAGTATTCACATCGATAACATTTTGTAACTGCCAATGACAGCTTCGAACGCAGCATTGACTGCGGCATCCGTGCTTCTGACATGAACCCTTGTCAAACTCGACGCGAATACACCTGAACAATACACTTAATAAATTCTAAAAAATTCCGGCCAACCGCAAGTTGGACTCGAGCACCGATGGTTTGATATAAACTTATCTAAGTATGATCTAAGTATTATTAGTTCTTTAGTATATTAGGTCCTTAGATATGAAATTGGCGTTTTGCCGTACTGGCCACTTTGATCTCAAATATCTCCTCTATGGTTAGGAATTCCAAATTCAAATTTATACAGCTATTTACAAAATTATAATTCACTTGTTTTTTCCTCAATTATTTTGGACTTTTCAATCAATTGTTTTGTTTTCAACTTTTTTGGAGTCAATTTTCGCTTGGGGCATGGTTTGGCTGGTTCGGCAAGGTTCAGCCATTGTGATGAGCGCTTTCGATATCGTACAGGACCCATTTTTCATCACAAGTAATGATTCGATTTAAAATCCCTTCATTATTGTGCCGGTTGAGTAATGCAACGCAGCAGTCAACGCGCGTTTGTTGATTTGCTTTACTCAATTCGTGAGGTTTTTCATCTTCCCAATTTGCTTCAAGTGGATTAAAACAGTTTTATCACTAACACCACAGCCTGCAGCTAACTCGGACGTGGTTTGCGATGGATCCGCTTCCACAATAGCCTTCAATTCTTCATTATCAACTTTGGTCTCCCGCCGTCCACTGGGCTTGTTCTGCAGGTCGAAATTTCCAGAACGAAAACGTTGGAACCAAAAACGCACAGTGTTTTCTTTTGCGGAACCTCGCCATACACATCATTAATCCTTCGAGTCGTTTCTGCAGCACTGGTGCCACGGTGGAACTCGTACTCGTAAATAACGCGATATTTCAAGTTTTCCATTTTGTAAACTGAGTGACGCAAAGAAAAATAACAATTGAAGAAAAAAAAAGTGAATTATAATTTTCGAAACACAAATACATGAGTAAAAAGCTGTATAAATTTGAATTTGGAATTCCTAACCATAGAGGAGATATTTGAGATCAAAGTGACCAGTACGGCAAAACGTAGACTCTGGAAAAAAATGTTTGGCTGTCTTTTTAGATCTTAGGAAGGCTTTCGATACAGTTTCTGTTCCTATTCTCCTGCACAACCTTCATAATATTGGTGTGAGAGGTAAGCCTTTACATCTCTTTGAGAACTATCTTACAAATCGCAAAACTCGGGTTAAAGTGGAGACATCTCTCAGCTCAGAGGCTACTGTCACCTATGGAGTTCCACAAGGCAGTGTTTTGGGCCCCACGTTATTTTTAATATATATTAATAATCTCTGCAATATGCAAATTGACGGTGGCAAAATATTCTCTTATGCCGATGATACTGCGATCGTTTTTTCGGCTAACACTTGGGATCAATTAAAAACACTTACCGAAACTGGACTAGCTAGAATAGCATCTTGGCTTAATATGAATCTCTTAACTTTAAATGTGACCAAAAGTAATTATATATGTTTTAGTAAATACAACAATAGCCAACCTCCAGAAAATTTTAACATAGTATTGCATAACTGTAATTTCCCCCACATTTCTGATTGTTTATGTATAAAACTTAATAAAGTAACACATGTTAAATACCTTGGTATCATAATCGACCAACGCTTGTCTTGGCATTACCATATGGAATTGCTTACGAACAGATTAAGAAAACTAATATGGACATTCAAATCATTGCGCCATGTAGCCTCAAAACATCTCCTGCGTGATATCTACCTATCTCTAGGTCAGTCTATCATTGCGTATTGTGTGTCAGTATGGGGAGGTGCAACCAAGACACGATTTTTGGACTTAGAAAGAGCACAGAGGGCACTATTGAAAGTAATGTTTTTTAGACCATACCGCTTTCCAACTGATGAACTGTATGAAACGAGTGATATACTGTCGGTGAGAAAACTTTATCTTTTACAAACAGTCTTAAAAAAACATAAGTCTCTTGCTTAAAAGGTAGCTCCGACCACGATTTATTGTAAACTAACCTAAGTTACCAAATAAATATTTTGATATTTGATATTTGAAAACGCCAATTTCATAGGTAAGGACCTAATATAATGTTAAAATCATAATGATTAAATAGATAAGCTGGCTGGCTGGCTAGCTGGCTATAGCTGAATTGTCTAGACAATGTGATAAATTAATCACTTTATCCAGATTTTATTCATAATAGCAGGTCAAAGTAAGTTAAAGTAATGAATAAAGTTCGGCTTGCATCCCCTCCTGCTCCTTATTCCGTTGCCGCGTGGCGTGGTAACCTAGATATTAATCATTTTTCCTTCCGTCCGGTCGTATGTACGTTCCATCGAGATCTCGGCTCCTGACCAGGGAGCAGAGTGGCTAGGTGGCTCAGGAGTCCTAAACCACCTAGAAACCACCTAGTTTACTGCTAAATTACGGGTTTCAGGTTTTTTTCTTAATATTGCTGTAAGACATTGCTTGTTGAAAAATTTCATGAATCTAGGTCAAAGGGTAATCCTATAGGTTTTGATTCCCTTATGAAATCGTAAAATATGCGACACAAATGGTTATATCTTTTGTTGGCTTTGATTTACAAGTCTGATGTTTTCACAGCTGAGAGATTATAGATCCGAGTATTTGATATAAAATTCAGTTTTATATCTAGACGTGTTGCTGGGTAAAAGAGTCTTGAAAGACAGTCAAACGGACAAACGAACAGACGGGTAGATAGACAACGAAGCAATCTATAAGGGTTACGTTTCTTACCGCTTGAATCAAAATCAAAACCAATATATTCCCTTAAAAACGAATAAAAATACTTACATGCAAAAGGACTTGATAGTGAACTATCCAATAAGATACAATCTTGGTATAATTTCAAAATGGCCGCCGCTACAAGATGGCGGATCTTTTCTTTTTAACTTTAATCCCTTATTGAAATAGCTCAAGAGAAGCCAGTGAGTGACATTACTCGAAAAGTTTTTCAAAAAGCTCAAATTATTATTAAGTAGGTAATATTTTTGTTTTTACATTAATTTTAATTACGAGATATAACTTTTATTTACAAAATAATAAAAAACGGTTCTGTAAAGAGTCAAAGCACCAAGATTAACAAATATCTTAATTTAGTTTTTAACTTGAGAAATTTTCGATGTCCCTCGGAAATTCACCCGGATCCCTCAATAAAGCAAAGGAACTAAAGGATAGTTTGAATAAGGCTCAAATCCCTGCAGATATTTTTTTGATCGAATTGGTTACTGCTGATATACTATAGTTTGTCTCCATAACCACAATATTAACAGTATTTATTAGTTTGTTCCGAGAGCAGGTAAAACCATTCTGTGACTGGTATTCTGGTGGCACGTTCTATCTTCTGTCTTATTGTCGCTTACTAATAGAGTTGCTAGAATTTCTGTGTAGATAAAAAGTGACAAAAATAAATTCGCGGTTTCATACAGATCTGGCATTCATTAACATTTTTCAAGTCTTAATTTAATTATTAGTTAGTGTTTTATATAGACTTAAACCATACTAAATTGCTATCTCGGAATAAAATTCCTAAGATTCTCCTTTTCATTGAAGGTAATTCCTATTTACTTTTTTGATCTTAACTTCTGTTCTTGTATCTTATGCTGTTTAAGTTATTGAAATTATTGAAGTAAAACAGGTGAGTTGCTAAAGAAATCGTCAGACAGCGCGAAACAGTTAGGTAACAGGCGAACCAGTAGCAATGTCATCGGACAAATAAGCGTATGACTCCCGCGCTTTGATCCCCTTTTCTTCCGGAGGGGACGTAATTGCTGTTAGAGCAACGCTCATAAATTCTTTCTACGGCTGACAGTTGCACCGTTCACATGTATCTCATCCTGTAATGGATTCCATGTTGGCTGCTAGCAGCACATTCGGACCCAAGCATGTGGCGCGTGAGCACGCACTTGTCAATTTCGTCGCCGCCATCTTGTATTATTTGACATTTGCGCGCGCAACACACGAGCCGTTCGGATAGTCACCTTTTCATATACAGTACATTCAGTTTCATATAGCTTTTTCAAATATTTCTTTTTTAATATTTCAGTGGGTTTTTTTATTCTTTGACGATGCAACCAGTGTAGTGTTTAGTGTAGTGTGTAAGAGATTGCAATGAGTGTTTGATTTCAAAGTAAGTTTTTAAATTTCTCTGTATTGTTTTTTAAGCTTAGGGTAGACCGGAGGCAAACGTAACAGGAGTCAATTAAAACATTGAATTTATCTGCAACACCGTTGCAACACCGTTCGTTGTATTTGCGTGTGTGTGTGTGTAATTTACTAACACGTTGAGTCGCGTTTGACCCATGCCAGTCACCCAAAGCGACGGCTCGCAAATCGTTCGTTTGCTATTTGACGTTTTTGTTTCTCGGACCCTCGAGGTATGATTTTGTGTAATTTTTAAATGATTTTGTGTCCAAAAATTTATATTTGAGCAATATATTTATTTCTATGTTGTAAAGTCTCTACAAATCAAAAATTATTTTCACTGTGAAATATCTGTGTGTTTTAAAGTATTTTGGAATATAAATGATAATTTCCTGTAAAGCTCTTACCGGTACGATTGTAACATTTTCGGGGCAGTTGTAACGTTAATGATGTCCCTGTGTTACAATTGACCCAAGGATCGTTCCAATTTTTTTTGATGATTTAAGGAAATAAAAATGTTAAAAACAAAATTGACTAAATACTAAGAATAAAACTGTTTGTCTACCTGTAGGTATATTTTGTCGATCACGACTAAACACAAAAAAGTGTTGATTTTGGTGTAATCTATTATTTTAAATTGGTCGTTATTACTAAAAAAATATTTTACAAAAAATAAAAACCGTCTTCAAAAACACTGAAACACTGACACTGAAAAGTTAAAAATAATATAAGAATAGGTACAGACAACATCACACTTCTATATTGAAGTCGGTGACAAATTTTAAGACTTTCTAGAAGACCATCATTTTTGTACCGACTTCAATATAGAAGTGTGATGTTGTCTGTACCTATTCTTATATTATTTATAACTTTTCAGTGTTTTTGAAGTCGGTTTTTATTTTTTGTAAAATATTTTTTATTAATTACTTTACTGAGTTTTATTTTTTTGAAATGTGGTTACTTTTGACCCGGTGTAGGGGACATTTGTAACACTACCCTTTCTTATTTAACCTAATATATCTTGAAGATAATACAATATATCAAAACCTAAATAAGGTCACTATATAGCCAGATATATTTACTATCGTAGTACAGTAACAGATTTTTCAGTAATCATGTCTTACCTAAATATTGTTAATTTTACCGCCGGTCTTTGCATTACATACAATTTATTACATTTCATTATAGATTACGATAATATTTTTCTCAAATAAGAAAATACATAATTTTTTGTCTCCCTAACGTGTAGCCGTAGGGTACACATCGAAACTTTTTGATATATTATTTATACAAATAGTAATTGTAAAATTAATATTGTCGCCTTAAGAATAATAACACTGCCAAATCTGAGAGCCAGCGAAAAACTTTGTGTACATTTTCAATTGTTGCCAATAATTCCTTTGCTTCATACTTGGATTATTCTATGCATAAGGGCGGTTTTATACAAGGAGTTACCTTTAATTCAGGAACTCTCAATAAGAATCCTAATTAGCCCATCAAGATGACTTCAGACTTACTTATAATTAGTATCCCTTAATTCAGAGTTAAATAATGTCACTATAATAATATAAAATAAAAAACCGTGGTTAAGATGCTTTTTTACTCTTTTGACATTGATGGAGTAAGTATACTAGAATGAATAGTACCTAAATGAAGCCATACTCTATTTAGTTGCCATCGGTATAAAATAAGAGTCGTATACCGTATAACATGCCGTCAGCTCTAGTAAAATTTCTAGCGCAAATTTATAAATTTTGGAATTAAAAAAGAAATATAATTTCCTACAATTAATATTGCTTCTTTTAATTAATCAATTTAAAGATACCATAAATTTTTTTGTCAAATTACATTAAAACAAGTAATTTTTACTTTTACAAAAAATGGTGTGTCTCTTAGTTAAGTTACGATATTCTTATCTTGTCAACGATGACATGTTGTACACAGTACGTCGTAACACATCGCTGTACTCGTATATATAAACATTTCCAGAAGCCCGCCCGTAAAACGCGGAATGGATGGGGGATTACAGATCCTTAGACAAGTTGCGTACCTACCTGCGTGAGTGCGAAAGGGTAATAGAAGCTTTGTCGATGCTCGAAACCACGAATATGAATTACATACCCCGTAGAAAATTCGTTGTATAGACGGAAACTCGTAACATAATAAAATGGTACGCAAAGTACTCGCAGCGCAGTAACAAGAAATACTGAACAGAATTCGGCATTTCTTGTTTGAAAAAGCGGCAAAGGATGAAACGTTTTAATATCGATATTGGTTTATAGACACGCAAAAATATAACAAATTCTTACGGTGGTAGGTTTTCGAGATACGTAATCTACTTATATTAAAATTCTTAGAGTTTGCCATACCTACAGCCCTAAGAGTTAAGTCGGTCATAACAAAATTAGTACATAGTAATCAAAAAATAAATAACTAAGTACATATAAGAGTTAAGTAATTAAACATTACTCGTTCGATACTGATCTTAGACACAAACATAATATATAATATAATATACAAACATAATGTAACTTCAAACTCTGTCACTGTTTCGAATAGTGAAACTTGGACTGAATACGGCATGGAATAGAAGATATTAATTATTCCTACAAGTATCTGTATCTAACATTAAGCTTAGCCTTTCGCTCTCATACTTTTGACAATATAATAATATGTGTATTATATTAGGTCTTCGTTTTGTTTACAATAGTTGCAGTTGGGGCTATTGACTAATCCAATGTGATGAGCGTAAACGAAAACAGAAGACCAATTCTTTTCTGTTAATTCGCACCGTTAACAACCATGGGATACGAGGAGACTCAATAAGTAATGTTCGATACCAAATTCCCTTTTTTCTGGCGATCTTTGGTTAAAGTATGTTTTCCACTGTAATTGAGTTTTGAACGTATTTATATCGCACGGTATTCTGTCCAGCATTAGCTAAAGCATGAGCCACCTCATTCCCTCTGAGTCCAATGTGTGACGGGACCCATTGCAGTTTGACTTTAAGCCCATTCATTATAAGCTTGTAAATACAATCAATAATGAGGTAAACCTCGGTACGTTCTAGAATTACTTTACTACACGATATTATATGCTGTAAGCTACTATATACTCGTTGAATCTGTAATGGTAGCATTTCTATAGCCGGCTGATTCTACATAACTTAAAGCTTCTGCTATAGCAGCCAATTTTAATGCCATTATTGGAAGAACGTTATTATTTACACAAAATTTTGCTTTGTAGTCATAATTAACATCAAAAAATAAAACCAAACTGATCATTAGATCGCGATCCATCTGTGAAGATTGTATCTACTGTAAAGAGATAACTTATTTTTATTGAAACTTAGAACATCCCGTTCTAAATTTCAATAGAAATGAGTTTGATTTGGGTAGAGTTAAGGAAAGAATTTTCGTTCTTATAGTTTCACGAAGAGGCAAAGCTGCAGCATGAATAGGTAAATGGAAGGGTGTTCGTATTTCATAGCTACACAAATTTTAATCAGCCAAGTCATAGAAGCCTTTAGTCAGCATCGGTTTTCTACAATAGTTCTCAAACTGAGAAATGGACTGAGCAATTTGCAAATTATTGTGTAAATAATCTCTCCGTCTAGATTTAACTTTAATTAAGTATCTTTACAATATGCTTTTAGAACATACTCGTATATGTAGTGACTGAATGTACACATGCCATGACATTGAAACCCGCCACATGAATAGATTGATTTTGGATTTTCTCTATTTCGTTATTAAATTGGAGCTAGCATTGAAAAATAAAACAAAAACACGATGCAAGTGAAACTTATTTTCGGATCGTAGGCATTTAACTGAAAATTTTCGGAAAATTGTTCGATTTAGGGTATTAAAATCACGTTACTAATTTAAACTTAAATCTTTTTTTCTGAAAATAAAATTATAAACAAAAAGAATTAATTAATAAAAAACAAAAACATAATAAACCAAATAATAAAAAAAACACAACATAATAATAAAACAAATTTATAAAAAAATAACGCTCTACCCCAGGATCGAACCACTGCCACACAGATTTAAAGTCGAAGATCTAACGCATTAGACCAATCCTGCCCTATATAAAGAAGTGAAATTAAAGATCTCATGTTTTTGTGTAATGTGGCATGCTGTAGATGACGGAAAATTTTGAGGCATTGTAAAAAGAGTTTCACTTTAAAAACTTGCATACTACAGTTACAGATAACATAATACTAGTACTACAGTGTGGAATTTTTGAACGCCATCTGGAGGGAAAGTACCTACTCTAAATACTGAAAACACTCAAAGAAAACATTTCTTTATTTTTAAAAAGGAGCAAAACTTCATTCGCAGCTTTTTGAAAATACGTTTGCCACACCCTGGAATCAAACCGCCTAAATTTCCAAAAATAACATCTTGTATTTGTTAGGCATCATTCAATAGGATCAGCAACCATTCTCGGATTTATCGTTTAGCAATATTTTCCGAATGATTTTTATTAGGATGTATTATTTATATTATTTGTTTTGTTTGGAAAATAAGCAATGGTGTGAATCTAACATTATACTGTTACATTCACACCATTACATAATATATGAAAGGTAACCCGCTCGACATTGGCAACTACAGACCTATCAGCTTGTTATCCACAATTTATAAACTTTTCTCTTCGATTATTTTGAGCAGAATAGCACTAAAATTGTCAAAAATCAAACACTAGAACAGCGAGGGTTCAGATCACATTACGCTACAACCGACCATATTTATACAATAGAACAGATAATGGAAAAGTATAAACACAAGAATTTAACTAACCACTTTATATAGCATTTGTGAACTACTCGAAAGCTTTTGATAGCATAACACATTTATCCATATTGCACGCTATGGCCAAAAACAACAGAAAAAGTACATATAAATTAATACAATATTTATTCTAAAAGTATAAGCAGAGTTAATTTGAAGAAACAAGCAAAGAGTTCACATTGATTGGAGCTATAAGAGTATATGGATATTGAACAAAAGATTTAGATCAGACACACTTAGAATTCGCAGACGATAATAGCCCTTTTTAGCGAATCTGAAGGAAGAAAACTGGGTTACACATGAACGTAACTAAAATAAAGGTCATGTCAAACTACAACAAAAAATAATTAAAATAGGAGCCTATAAATTATGTACCTATGTGTCTGTGTGTCTCTTTTGAAGAAAATAGCAATGGAAATGAAGTTGTCAGGAAAATAAATAAAGCATGGAAGAGATATTGAGTACAAAAATATATTTTTAATGGAAACTACAAATTAAACATGATGAAGATAATAATGGATTCCTGTGTTCTCCCAAGTTTTACATTATGCATTCCAAACATGGACCTATACTGAAAAAATAAAGAACAAAATCCTATCCTGTCAGCATGTGACGGAAAGAAGTATCTTAAGGTTGAGTAGAATTCAGAAAACGAGAAACAAAGATATTTGCAAGAAAACAATGATAATAGATGCTCTTCAGTTTAGTTTGAATCGAAAGTAGAGTAGCCATATAGCGAGGTATAAAGGTAAAAGGTGAAAAAAGAAAATGGCGTGGGCCAGCAGGAAAAAGAAATGTTGGAAGGCAAAGAAAGAGATGGATCCATGACGGATGAATATTGCTATGAATATTGCTCGTACGTAAAAAGAAAAGAGGAAAAGAATGGAGGAGGCTTATACCCTTGGGGACCACTCATGTGGAAAGAAAGCTAAAATAATAATAAGTTATATTATCGTAATATATTTCACTACAATTTTTTTATACCCAACAGAAAATTTAGGATATACAATTTCATTCAAATCATTATCTTAAAATTAAAACTATTACCAAAATAAAACCATCAAACGACAGCCTTTTAAGTACGATAGACTGTATTCTCTAATTTTTAAGGCCGATTTTTCAAAACCCAGGTGCAGTACGTATGATAGATAAAAACTGGAGATTTTCAGAGTGTCATTAATTATAATTTTTGGTTATCAGACGATTAATATTGCACATGTTGTCAATTATACGTTTTGAATGCAATAATTTACGAAATTTGAGATAGAAACTGTCGAAAGCAGTGTTTTTTTTTTATTAAATAAACAAACAGTACATGTAAACTTCAATAACATTTCATTTAACTCCCAGACTAATGAATAATATAAAGCCGAGACGGTCACCAGGGTAACGAACAGAAGAGCTTTGCGATATAATGGAAAGCTCGCTAAAGTACAATAGAACCAAATTCTTGTAGTTAAGGCACAAAATAGAACTTGCAGTTACGTCGGAAAATAAGTTAGTCCTTTGTGCTTTCTGAGGTTGTATCTAATATGAGGTGAAGTTTCACCTTTCTGCGCATCACAGAGGACGTGACCTCTGGCTAGGGTCAACGAATGTAGTCTTTTCAGAATAAAGTAATTTTAGGGTTCCACAGTTAGGAAGGAATCCTTATAGCTTCACCATATCCATCTGTCTGTCCGTAGTTTATTTCAGATACTATTAGTACTGGAAAGCTGTAATTTGGCATAATGTGTATAAATATTAATCACTTCGCCGAGTATGTATAAAATAAGATTTGGGGAAGGTGTCATTTAAGGGGAGATACCTCCCCAATATATTAGGTCCTTACCTATGAAATTGGCGTTTTGCCGTACTGGCCACTTTGATCTCAAATATCTCGAATCATTACTTGTGATGAAAAGTGGGTCCTGTACGATAATCAGAAGCGCTCGTCGCAATGGCTGAACCCTGCCGAACCAGCCAAACCATGCCCCAAGCGAAAATTGACTCCAAAAAATTGAAATCAAAACAATTGATTGAAAAGTCCAAAATAATCGAGGAAAAAACAAGTGAATTATAATTTTCGAAACACAAATACATGAGTAAATAGCTGTATAAATTTGAATTTGGAATTCCTAACCATAGAGGAGATATTAGAGATCAAAGTGGCCAGTACGGCAAAACGCCAATTTCATATGTAAGGACCTAATACAATGTAAAGTGGAGTTGGTTTTTTCTCGTCTATCCCATGGTGTGGGGTGTCATCGGATAAATCTTTCAAAAATATTGTGGAATTTTTTAATTAAAGTTTTTAAAACGTTTCACGTTTGTGAAATATTAAGTTTTAAAATGTTAATTTTTGTTAGTCAAGTACGCCCCTCCTTCCCTGTCAGTTAAATGTCTATGTATGGATACGTGAAAAAAATCACGGTAAAAGGATATGTAACTAAGTATAGGATTTATATGCAAAAGTAGAGTAAAAGAAGACCAATTATAAAATGCTGAAGTAAATTTTTTTACTAATTCTATTGAAAATTAGTTAGATAAAGTTGTAAGTAAATTATAGAAAAATAAAAACATAACAGCCTTAGTACAATACATGTGATTAATTAGAAAGTCTTTTTTATATTTTCTTTTTCACTTAACTTTACGAGTAAAGAATCCAGCTAAGAAACAATTTTAAAAAATGTTGTGGCGCCACACGACCCAGTAAACGTTAAATTTAATTCTTATTTTTTTCTTTGTATATAAAAAACTTTGTTTATGCTTTGGAAGGCAATAGATTCTGACTTGATGTTGCAACTCAATAACTCGCCGATTAAAGAACGCGTTGGTTATACCACGTTTAAATTATTGTGACCGACAGAGCAATTATAAAAGTTGTTTTGTGATCTTTCGTTTATATTGAACCATTAACATCAAATTGTCTTAAATTTTGGGCACACGAATTAGTTATTGTTAGGCATAAAGAGCGTGGGAGGTTTGTTGACGACAGCAAGTTATTGGATTGTCAAATCTATGCAAATTCATATTAAGCAGTCATTCTAGTATGTAAAGGGGGATAAAGCTTATTGTTGTTAGTTAAATATGATAAACAGAAAGCTATATCTCTGAAATTTTTTTCACAAATAAATATGTAAAGCTTACACTTCTCTTGGTGGCGTTACCAATTTCCGAACGGGTATAAATAAAGTCGCTAGATTTTCTTGCAGAACTTTTAAGCTTTCGTGTTTCACAATCAATTATCATTGCGAACTAGGAATTAACGCATTTTTCGGTAGATACTCTTGAGGCCTGACATTTCGACCAGGTTGCACTTGCTGTAGTCGCAAGTAGACTGAGAAATCTCGCGATTTTGGTGAGAAGGTAGATTTGTTTCCATCCACGTGCATTCCGTTATTACCACAACACATAACACCTTTTAACAGAAAATAAATTAATACAAGTCCTTTTATTTCTTAAAGATAATTTTTTTTCGTAAGTGGAATGAAAGTAAATTGTTTTTAGTTAATAATAAATTGTCATGGGTGGTTGTTCCACGGAATTAACTTTTAACGACACAAGGCGAGATGAATTTTATTTTGTAAAAATTGAAGCTAATTGAAACGTTATTTTTTGTTCTCTTGTGATTTAACCCTAGTTCCGAACCTTGTCAAAATCCTTATTATTTTATTGTATGTATTGGTGGATTATAATTAAATTTTAGCGTAACAGCAATAAATCCTGTAAGGAAGGAAGGAAGAGACAGGACTTTATATCATACTGCAAATATTAATTATTATTTGTGATTGTAATCAATTTTGAAATAATTTCGGTCTCTACTTCATCATAGTCACAACAATGTTTAACAAACTTCGAAGATGGAACACGATAACAAAATTTCTAATTATCGATTGAGTTCAAAACAAGTTCAAGTTTTTTTGATTGATAATATTAAGATATTATATTTATGCATTTACAAATCTTATGAAATTGTTGTAGGTAGTAAAAACGAATAAGTTGTTGTAGGTAGTACAAACAAAATTAATAATAATAAAAATACAACATATATAATATATTTTAATGTTAAAATATAATGTAATATATAATTAATGTATGTTAAAACATAATATAAATAATAACAAAAATCTGTAATATGTAAAGTATACAATGTAATAGGAATATAATAGGTATGTATGAGCATAAATATATATATGATGTATAAGCGTGTGTGTATTATATATAAACATGTAGGATAGTTACACTTTAGGTGATGCGCAACTCACCCTAGATATAGAGTAGAGTAGTCGGACTTATTAAGTTTAAAAAAGAAAAAGATCAAAACGAAAATACAGCCTTAAAAGGGCACGGACCACGAGTCTGTGGTGATATAATTATATTAATAAAAAAAAAAAAAACGAATAAGTTCGTTAAAATTGTCTCTACATATAAGTTATTCATAGACATAATTTCGTTTATTGAATTAGTAGACATTTAAAATAATTTTCGTATGTCTATACCACCATAGACACACAGATTAAATTCAGAATAAAAAAACAAGTCCTTTGGGTTTGATTCTCCCGTTACTTAGAGGACTTCATTATAACTTCAAAAGTTTCGCAGTTAAACTTGGACTCAAGAATAATTGCCGTTATTTTTTATTAATAATCTTCTTCTTCTTATATATAAAAATGAAACGCTGTGTGTTAGTCTCGCAAAAACTTTTAAGCGGCTTCACCGATTCTTACCAATTTTTTTGTGTGTATTGCAATAGGTTCAAGGAAGGTTTAAACATACAATTGAATCCGGTAGATGCCGCTGTAATCGGGCAGGACAACGTCTGCCGGGCCCACTAGTTTCTTATAAATTCACATATTAAAAACGTATATTTTGTCTTGCTTCTAAAATTTTGTTAGGGTAGCGTAGTGGTCTTTTGCTTTTGGACATAGTAATTCTTGCTGTGTGGCATTCCCACACTGGTGCTCAAGACGTACGCCTGCGAGTTTACCCTGGATCTCACTCGCCTCTAGCGTTGTTACAAATGCAGTATAGGTTTCCATGTTCCTGAAAGGTAGAACTTGTCCATCCAAACCCAACGAAGGTTGACCGATCAGACCCGTAAAACTACAGGCCCAAAAGGTCATGGTAGTTCGCTTGGTGACCTGTTATTGTATTAGATAATAAGACACACCACAAAGCCTTGGAGAGCAACGGCGGAAGAGTTCGCTGTCAGTCTACAGCTAGCAAAGATTGCCATGATGAAGTAGAGCTCTTTTTGCATAGTTACTATCATATGGAATTCCTGGTGTATTGCAAATGGCTAATTTTGTAATGGTCGAAGCGTCAAAGTCAAACGTCAACTCTACGGACCTTTATCACATATAGTGGAACCCTTCATAGCAATTGGCTGCCATATTTTGTGGTGTGGAGGTCCTTAGTCGGGCTATTGTATAGAAAAATGAATGACAATGTCGTCTCTCTTACATTTACTGAAAGGCACTTTATGACTGTAAACAATCTCTAAATCATAAGTATATATAGAAGATATAAAGCTGTAAGGAGTTTTATATGATGTTTTTAGGACTCAAGCAAGCTTCACCTGCTTGCGGTAGGTATACCCCGCTTATCAACGGGTGAAGCTCTGGCGCTCTACTTATCTGCACTGGGCCATGATGGCGCTGAAAACTCTAATATCCTCCTTTCTCGAGGAGGTATTTGCTCAGTAGTAGTAAATTACTCTCTCTTCGTGTTTCAGATACATCGGCAGCATCCACGATCTAGTCCACCGAGCACAGTAAAAATGTTAGCTCAGTTTAACTAGCAGCATCACGAGGAACGGACTCGTTATATCTAGAGAATATACTTGAATCAGAACCGGGCAGCATCAAGAGACAAAGATGGACACGAAGAACGACGTACGGACGGACGACATCGAGCTCAGCGCGCAAGGCACCAGTAACAAACCAAGGTAACATAACCAAATATACTTGAATGGAATAACGTATTCAGCAAATAGGAAATAATTATTAAATAAAACTACACTTTTCGGATTAATTCACGTATATTAGGGTCCGAATCGTGTTGGTAGTGGTAGTCGCAGTGTGGACCCTACCACGCGCGTCTATAAGGGTAGGAAGAACACCGGGGGGTTTAGTGGGTAGGCCCGGCTCTCTGCCGGGAGAGCCCCACACACGCTCGTCGTCTAGCCAACGGCGAGAACGACGAGGTAACACATTCCCCTCGAAAAAAAAATGGTACACGAATCTTGTGACCACGAATGCCGAAAAATGTCGGGATAAATAATTAAAACGTTGAAAACCACATACGCTAGTAAAGCCGAAAGTATAGTCTTATTTAAATGTGCACTACTCGTGCAATATAAAACACGAAATGACGTTCCTTTTAAATCTTCCGGTTTTTTTCTATAGTTTGTTTTTCCTACGGGAAAATACAGAATTGTGTGAAATGAAAATCAAATCATATTTATGCAAATTTCAATTAATTTTAGTGTATTAATAAAATATTAAACCCAATCGGTCTTATTACAAAACCAGCCCCCCTAGCACGTCCACCAAAACACGATATGATAAAGCGGCTTAGCGCGGTGAACTGTCAAAATACAATAGGGTTTCGTTGTATTTTGACAGTTCACCGCGATAAATCGCTTTATCATATCGTGTTTTGGTGGACGTGCTACGGGGGCTGGTTTAAACCTGGTCTAAGGTTAGTCTTGGTTTAAACCAGGACTAACTTAAGTCCATGTTTTGTAATAAGACGGAATAAGTATTGTGCCAAAAACAATGAACTAAATATTCACGAACTTACGAACAAACCAATAGCTCAATCCGTAATCCAAATTTAAAAAATCGCGTATACTAATTCATTACCACGAATCCTTTATTTGTCTTCAATGACACACATTAACAGGCTACATAAAATAGTTTACAATTTCTATTTTACAATTTCTTTCACAGCGATTTTACCACTTTTTTACAATTTCTTTCGTAGCGACGTGGCCACCAAATCCGATTTGCCCGAACGAGGATCATGGGCCAGCAAGCTAGACTTCATCCTCTCCGTGGTGGGCCTGGCCATCGGTCTCGGAAACGTCTGGCGATTCCCATACCTCTGCTACAAGAATGGCGGCGGCGCATTTCTTATCCCCTACTTCCTCACGCTCTTTCTGGCCGGAATACCCATGTTCTTCATGGAGCTGGCGATGGGGCAGATGCTCACTATAGGCGGGTTAGGCGTCTTTAAGATCGCTCCGATTTTCAAAGGTAGGTTTTTCGGGACCGTAACTTTAAATGTGTTTTAATGTATAAGTCTATAACTTTTTTGTGACATTAACCATACCGATTGAATTTTTTTAACTTTCAATGACTATGTAACAAAACCAAAATTTTAAATGGGGATTTAAAAGAGGAGATAAATTTTGACCTTTCAAGTTTCTTGCCTGTTCTTTTCGAAAGGGCTCTCCCAATTTCCGAACAGGTGTCGATTCAACCTTTTTTTTCATTCCTACTTGTATTTGCAGACATCTTGAGTATATTCAGGATGTATGCACATACAAGGTTAAATATGTTTCCTTTAAATTAGAACATTTGCTTTGTTTTGACATCAATAAGTGCCTGTAAAGGCCTATGTTAAAAAAAGATTTTTGTATTTGAATTTGCCTCTTACTTCTGTCCGCAATTTTTTTTATAACACTTACGGCCAATTTTTTCAATCGACTGATAACATTTAACTCAATAATAAATATGGCGGCTTGGCAGATTTTCTATATAAAAAATGTCAAACTGTCATATTTATTCCTTGGATAAAAGTTAACTGACGTGACGATTGAAAAATTCTCAGAACAATAACATATTGTTCTGAGGAAAAATCGACCCTTAGATGACAAACAAGCGTATAGTCCACCCAAGGAGGTAATTATTAAGAAGTAAAAATTAAGATAAGTGACGTTTAAGGAGGATTTACTATCAAAGCACTAAAATTGATTTCGGCACTGGATAGACTCTTTATACACCTAAGTTAGCAAGCAAGCAGGTTGCCCGCGTGATGGTTAGTGGTTGCAGTCGCCTATAGTACATGTATATTTCCAAGCCCTATAGCCAAATTCACCAACCTTAGGACATAGACGACCGGAGCCTCTTAGCTTAGGAAACTCCTAAGACGTATGCTGTCACTTTTTGTCTTTAATGAAAAGTATACTTAAGATATTTAAGACAGCAGTAACCTAAGCTAAGACAAGATTGGTGAAATTAGCCATTACACTTGCAAATATACAAACCGTACAAGAACGCTGATGTATGTTGCTAATTTCATAACTCAAGTCACAACACCCAGTAATTTCACTGCCTGTCTTACCCTTTTAACCGGAACACAGCAGTGCAACCACCGCTGCTTGGTGGCACCCATGCTGATGATTCTGGTACAGTCTCTCTTTGGTTTAAATTCATGGTAATTCTAGTAATCTGCTACTTAATCTAATGTTAGATCGATAAACATCCAAGGTAGACTGTCAAGCTAAATTATCTGCAGAACAATATTGCATCAAAAGTAGGAAACGCCTTTTAGAATACCCTAAAGCTATAGTACTTATAAGTTTTACAAATTGATATTAGTGTTAATTAAGAACGTATAACACATTTTTTCAATATCTCAAAGTTTAATTCAAAACGTCTAATTAAATTGATCGTTTTTATATCCAAAAGAACGCACATTAAGTTCTGTATGCCTAAGTAATGTCATTGAACGTAAATCATTGAGATATTTCAAGCCTTGGAAGCAATTTGGCGATGGCATTAAAATTTGTTAAAGGCAACAATAGAAGTTTGCCCGCTTCATCTGAAAACCTTTTTGTTCGGTCGTCTTTGTTTTATTATGAATGCCCCAAAGGAGATTCTCAGTCCCTACAATACGATGGCTTTATAGTTATATCAGCTTCAACAGATTTTTCAATTATTCATTTGTTTTAGTACCTACCTTTACTACCTATCTAGAAACGAATAAATTGAAACTCACAGAAATTAAAAATTTTCTATTTAACTTTTCTGTGACTTAAAATAAGACCGTGTATTGTTATAAAAAAATGAAATATGTAGTGAAAAAAGTTATTCTAATAATTGGGCCAAACTCTCGCGTCTAATGTTTTTTCAATATTTTAAATTTACATCCAACTCGTGATATTATTATGATTATTACAAACTGCACTTTTTTCCTATTAATTCGGAACGATAAGAGGACAAGATATGCCGTTATATGTCTTTGTATTGTTTAACCAGGTATCGGGTACGCAGCAGCCGTCATGTCTTGCTGGATGAATGTTTACTACATCGTTATCCTGGCCTGGGCAATCTTTTACTTCTTCATGTCTATGCGATCCGGTGAGCTTTGTCAATATATTAACTAAACTATTTAATCTATCAGATGGTGATGAGGAATCTTCAGATATACTCGTAGCATGTTGACTCATTTTTTGCTTCACACCCATACAAAAATACGTATTCGGTGCAAAAGTGTGGAAGAGATTAAATAGACACCTTTTTAAATAGACACCTTTTTAGGTACGTAACAAATGTGTACAATGTGAAAAATCTGACTAAATAACTGATATTAATATAGTATTACGAAAAATGTATCCTATTGTGTAAAAGAGAATGATTGTTTTGTTGAAGTCTATTTATTTAAATTATTTTATTTTTAGTAACTTACTTGAATAAAATTTTGATAATATAATGAACTTTACCTGCTATGTTTTTCTTCGTTCATTATTAAACATGTTTAATATACAACATTTCAGATGTCCCGTGGCGCAATTGCGACAATTACTGGAATACGGCGACGTGCGTGAACCCCTACGACCGCAAGAACCTGACCTGCTGGTCCTCCCCCATCGACATGAGCACTTACTGCACGCTCAACGGGAAGAACGTCAGCAAGACTCTTCTCTCCGACCCCGTTAAGGAGTTCTGGGAGTTAGTATCAAATAATAGATTGATTAGAAAAAAGCATGTGTATGAATGTCAGTAACCTCGACCTTTTGCTATTCTTTTCTATAGCGGCTGTTATCCCATCTGAAGTAATGAGATTCTTGTTTTTTTCTAGCTTTCGCTTTTTGCCAATTCGAGCCTGTTATTTACTCAAGCACAGTTTTTTAGTGATATTAAAAAGAACATTGTTTAAATCTAAAATGTTAGGAAATAACTCTGAAAAAATCTAAATGTTAAGTAGTTCTGAAAAATTTGTTTCAAGAACCTTATTTGTTTGCCCTAATCCATCGATATGAGTAGTAAACTGGCATATTAGGGAAACTGTCAAATTAGGAAAATGACCAGTGATACGCTAACTCGCTATTTCATCTTTATTACCTAAATATCACAAAATTTATGTGACTTGGCAAATTTTCGAGTGTAAAAAATAATTATTTCTGTTATTTATAACTTGTAGTGTTAATTGTTCAGAATTAGATACGATGGGATTGTCATATCTTTGAGATAAAAATCCCTAAATAAATAAAGATAAAAAAAATCTTTATTACCTTTGCTCTTCGATGACATATTTATTTTTGATATTTTTTCTCTGGACACTCATATTATATCACTATTATTATACGACAGGCGCCGAGCGCTCCAAATTTCTAGCGGCATTGAAAACATCGGCAACATTCGGTGGGAGCTCGCCGGCACTCTGCTACTGGTATGGGTGCTCTGCTACTTCTGTATCTGGAAGGGCGTGCGGTGGACTGGCAAGGTGGTTTACTTCACCGCCCTCTTCCCTTACTTCTTGCTGACTGTGCTATTGATCAGAGGTAATTGTAGAACAGATTTATTTATTCAAATTAAATTTACTTTGACAACATTTAAGAAAACGCGATATTTTAAACAATATATTTATTTCTCTCTCCACTATCTAACCATTCACGACATTAAGGCCATGAACTAAAGAAATATTATTTAAATATTTTCGAAATGCTTACACAAAAATATTTGAACTAATTAAATTAAATAACTCTTATTAATAAAGGCATTGCTCAAATTGTGGGGAGATGTAAAGTATCCAGTCAGTTTTGTGTTTATTAAACATTTGATCCATCTAAATACAAAATTATATATTTCGCAGGTATCACTCTTCCTGGAGCCATGGAAGGGATCAAGTTCTACGTGATGCCAAACATGTCCAAGCTGCTAGAGTCGGAGGTCTGGATTGATGCGGTCACCCAGATATTTTTTTCCTATGGGCTTGGCCTGGGTACACTAGTTGCTTTAGGCAGCTACAACAAGTTCACCAATAACGTCTACAAGTGAGTGATTTGGCATTTGCTTCCTTATCAGTTTTCCGTTTTGGCATATTTCATTTATGCTTAGAGAATATTTTTCGTTTTTTGATTTTTCATTCAGGTTTGTAAATATTTTCTGCAGGTTCATTGACTTATGTAGAGCTTCTATATCAATTTGTGTCCTTGAATACATTTTATATCGTTTTTATCACTTTCTTATTATAGTGTTTGACAGCAATAGCTTTTTTTCGTTTGCTAGTTTATTTGCAATAATGCTTCATCGGAACTCTTCTGTATGCTATTATGGAAAACAATATCAGTCTAGTTTCATATTATTTAATATTTGCAGGGATGCCTTGATAGTCTGTTCCGTTAACTCCAGTACATCCATGTTTGCTGGATTTGTCATCTTCTCTGTGGTCGGATTCATGGCTCACGAGCAGCAGCGTCCTGTCGCCGAAGTGGCTGCTTCAGGTGAGATTTTTGCATCTCGAGCCATAAAACATTTACAGAACAAGAACATTAGCTGGTTCTTTAATTGATGACATTAATAACTGGAATGAAATGTACCCACAGGTCCTGGCCTAGCGTTCCTTGCGTACCCATCCGCCGTACTACAGTTGCCAGGCGCACCTCTATGGTCTTGCCTATTCTTCTTCATGCTGCTACTCATTGGTCTCGACAGCCAGTTCTGCACCATGGAGGGCTTCATCACCGCTGTTATTGACGAGTGGCCCAAGCTACTCCGACGTAGGAAGGAGATATTTATCGCTATCACCTGCGTTATCTCCTACTTGGTTGGACTTTCGTGTATTTCCGAAGTGAGTACACATCTTTAAATTAATTAGCAGATTAGCGCGTAACTAATATACCTATTGTCAAAAAATATTATGCTGAATTCATGACGAAATTAATAAGAAATTATAAATAAATATAAGTTTTTAACGTAAAAACAAAACATTTAAAAACTACGTAAATGAAAAATTGTAGAAGACTTGCACAAATTAACAATTGAAATAATTTGAAAATTGAATAAATTAATAAAGTAAAAAAATCGTCTCAGGCGGGACTTATTTATTTATTAATTCATTTTTCAATTTCTTTAGCATTTTAAAGAAATTCAAAATTTTATATAAACATTAAAATATTTAATGTCAACCTTAGGGTTTTATATTTTTCACTGTTTCCACTACTGCTCGTAAATAATAAAATATTTCTAGATTATTATAATATATGCGTGTTTTCCAAAATGTTTAAAATTAATTAAATGTATATCTTACACGTTTTCAGGGTGGAATGTACGTGTTCCAAATCCTGGACTCGTACGCTGTTTCCGGCTTCTGTCTACTGTTCCTCATCTTCTTTGAGTGCGTATCCATCTCGTGGGCGTTTGGGGTCAATCGGTTTTACGACGGCATCAAGGAAATGATCGGCTACTATCCTACTATCTGGTGGAAATTTTGCTGGGTTGGATTCACACCCGCCATTTGTATTGTAAGTTTTGGATAACATCGTCAGATTAGAACAAGCATTATACTAGTCAAAGCTATTTTTTTCAAATGAATACAAATTGTCTATATTGAACGGAAACTTTGTATATAGATGGTATTTTTGTATCTGCTTTTAGCTCTAGCACTTTCAGAAGGCTATTGAGTAGGGGAGGCCGCGGTTCAAAGTGCCGGGGGTAGGTTGTTCCAATCCGAATAGCTCCGCGAAGAAAAGAGATAGCAATAGGTGTGAAGTGCGTCGCGAAACGTCATACCATCGCGCTATTGCATCAACCATTTTAGTGACGCTGTGTCGGCATGTGAGAGTGTTAATCGATTAGTGGCACATAAACATCACGTAAGTAAATTTTTTCATCCCTAAGCTTTTTGGTCTATATCAATCAATTTTCTAGCTATTTGTGAGTGACTTGCTATTATCAGTTGGGCAAACTTTAGTGATTATCTTTTTAATATCATTGTATGTTTTTTATAACCTATAATTGGAGGTCACTTTGAAAATGGGAATTGGGATTCATAGTTCCTCTGGTGTGGGGCTAGTTGTTTCGGGGAACAACGTACCCCGTAATGAAACACGTTAATAATAAAATACTTTGTTTTAGAATGAGAAACTATAAACGGCAAACCAAACGGGACAAGGTTTCGATTGACCTTTTGCAGCGGGCAGTTGATGCTGTTATTAAAGACAGTCGTAAGCTTAAGACGGTAGCTCGGGAACTAGAGATATGTCATGTCATAAGACATTGTTTCGCTATGTCAAAAAGTTGAATGGCGGTATAACACCGACAGTGGGTTACTATTCAAGACAGGTGTTCAACCACGACCAGGAGAAGACATTGGTGGATTATTTATTAAAATGTGCGTCAATTTACTTTGGTCTCTTGCCAGAAGAAGTGAGAAAGTTAGCATAGATATACTTGTGCTGTTAAAT
This sequence comes from Schoenobius gigantellus, assembly GCA_963935595.1. Lineage (NCBI taxonomy): Eukaryota > Metazoa > Arthropoda > Insecta > Lepidoptera > Crambidae > Schoenobius > Schoenobius gigantellus. The sequence goes on along the minus strand of OZ012542.1, from coordinate 51,012,811 downwards.
TGTTAACATTCTAGCCTCTTAGCATAGAAATAAAGAAGCTGGAGCTGATTGTTTACAATGTTAATGAATTCTTTAACAAGATCGGAGATGTCATATTGAAACATAGCTTGCTACCATCAAGAATATAGAACTTGGACGAAACAGTAGTCACCACCGCTATTTTAAAGCCAAACAAAATAATAGCTGCAAAGGGTGTTAAGCAAGGGTGCCATAGTATCTGCAGAGCGAGGAACTTTAGTTACCGTCGAATTAGCAGCGAATGCAGTTGGAAAAACTATACCACCTATGTTTGTTTTTCCTCGCCTTAAGTATAAAGACCTATTCATCCCAGAAGGTATTTAGGCTGGAAATAGCTCGGGATGGAGGACGGTTAAAGAATTACTCATCTTTATGGACCATTTTATAAAACATATAAAGATGAGGATGAAGATTAACATTGATGTTGTTGAAAAGGCAAAGGCCAATTTGATTATATTGTTGTCTTTCCCCCCACATTGTACCCATACCCATGACCGTTTAAAACATATTGTTCCAAAGTTCAAGAAAACTGGCTACCTACGTAATAATCCAGGCAAGACAATGTCTATTTATGCGATACCTGGAATTGTAAAACATGCATGGCCTCTAGCAGCAACTCCAAATAACATTATGAACGCATTAAAAAAGGCAGGTATAAGTCCATACAACCCTGAAATATTTTATGGATAAAGATTTTGCTCCGTCTTTCGTTACTGACCGACCTAAGCTCGACAATAATATTTCAAATATGGAATCACAGCTCCAAGAAATAGCAGACCCTGAAGAGCCTCAGGTGGATCATAATATGGAAGCCGTCCCAGGTAGCGAACCACTTCCAGCAACAACAGGATCAGCGACCAACGAACCTCAACCTAAGCGACGAATAAGAAAAACAGCAATACTAACAGATACACCGGAAAAGAACGCTTTGGCTGAAGAAAAAGCAAGAAGAGGAAAGAACAATAGTAAAATAAAGGAGAAAGAAATTAAATAAAGAATCGGAATGAAAAAGGCAACCGGTGAAAATAAGCGAAATTGTAAAGTGACACGTAAATCCGCAAATACTAAAAAAAATGCTAAACGGAAACTTTTACAAGAAGATGATCATGGAAGTGATAGTGATGAAGACAGCCTGGAATGGTATTGTTTAATATGTTGCGACTTATATTCTAGTTCCTAGCCAGGTGAACAATGGATGAATGAAGAATTAGGCTCATTCAAAATGCCGGAAATCTAAAGATGTTCATTTCAATGTTTGTCCAAATTGTAATTCTGTCGACGAATCCTCTGAATAATTATTTTTTTAAGTTTTGCGAGACTGAAATAAAACTATTACTTAAGTAAACCATTAATTAGATTTATTTATCTCGGTAAAGTGAATGCTATGAGACTGAATAAAGGAACTATAGTTCGAAATGTTTAAATTGGTTAAATTTTCTTTTTGTTTTAATTAAAATAAAGTTGATTAATAATATAGATGTTTATTAGTCTAAAAGCCTAATTAATTAGTTTGTTGAAAATATGTCATAAACATTAAGATTTTGTATTCTTACTCTATTCATTTTTTTATAATATTTTCATAAATATTTAGTAAATGCGCCTTATTTTTTTTATACACACTTTTCCAACTAATATTACCTTATTAATGATTGGAGTTGACAGCGGAACAACTTACCTCAACTAAGGAACAACCAGCCCCGTTGTGGGGCGAGTTGTTCCTTGTCGACTTGCTACAGAAAAAATATCCTGAGCCAAAATATATTACTATTTCAATGAATTTGACTATAAAATTTGAAACTAGGATAGAATCTGCATCTATTTATATAGGAATCATAGATTATAAATCTTTCTATTACATTCATATTGCGTCTTTCTCCAAAATCAGAACTTTGAACACCGGCCTCCTATAATAACAATTATACAATACAAAACAACAATTAGTATAACAACAAAATACAACGTTTTTTTTAAAGGAAGCGATTTTATCGATTTGATTTGTAATAAGAATCACTTGTACAAAATCATAAGATTTAAATTATTCTTTAAAGGCGGATTTGAAAAAAAATATTTCTTTAAACAGAGCGTATTCATCTTTAACCTGGTGCAATGGACGCCGATCAAGTACTTGAACTATGAGTACCCGTGGTGGTCGCACGTTTTCGGCTGGTTCACGGCGTTGTCGTCCATGCTGTGCATTCCGGGATACATGGTGTACCTTTGGCGCGTCACTCCCGGTACTACGCGTGAGGTTAGTGCTGTATTGTACTTTTTACTTATGCAGGCGTGTTAATCGCACTAGTCCATTTTTTTGAAACATAATTCCTAAATATAAATATTTGTAAATCAATAAATATTTCAATGTTTTGCTATTGAACTCTCAACCCTTGCGCTCGTATAAAAATACCCTTTATTTTATTCCAGAAATTCAACAAGATCGTTCGCATACCGGAAGACGTACCATCTCTCCGAACCAAGATGCAGGCTGAGGAGCTTGCGAAGCACACCCAGGCCTAGGCTCCTGACTTAAGTCCAATGGATCTCAAGCAGAGTCGGCCGTAGAACTTCCTGGGGTAGAGATAAGGCATATACCTGATACATTAGAAGAAATGAAGTCCTCTCGAGAAGATTATCTTTTACTTTCACATACAGTGCGACTAGGATCTTTTGGTACGTCTCTACAATCGTAAGTAGCGCCGCCATTTTGGTAAATGTCACTTTTGACAGCTAACCAAAGCTTCTAAATTTCCTATTATTACTTTTAAAAATGCAAAAAAAATAATAAACAAGAAGGGTTCGTCAAAAAATCACCAAACAATTTTGAATATGCAAAAGACCATCTATTCCATATTAAAAAAAATTTTTTAGAGGTATAAGAAAAGTTAGCTTTTGAAAGATTTTTCAACTTTTGACCATTCTAGCGTTTCCATCTGTCAATGTCATTTAAGAGTGCCCAGAGATCCTCGCTATGCAACTATGTATACTACGATATAATATTTCTTAATAAATGACGAGCACCTACTGTAAATTACCTAAAAGTGTAAAGTTAAAGATAAAATCTTATTTATTAATAAAAAACTGTTGTTTCTGCTTGTCGTTCTCTACCCCAGAGCCGGCCCTGATCTCAAGGAGACGTCGAGGAAGTGGGAATGAGATTACCGGATAGAATGAGTTGGATTCTTTATGCGCTTGCACAGTCCACAGATAAACGTTAAACATTTTACATGAATAAACTGCCAGATTTTACTAGAAGACTGTTGGAGAAAATAGCTGTGTCGAAGATTCTATGCAGTAATCTTCTGAAATTGGCAGAAGTGACTTAATTTTTGTTCCTCAGTGTACGTTATCTGAAATTGGTATATTTGCATAAAAATCCTTTTATTTTCATTTTTTAGTTTTGCTCCTGATTTCATTTTTCAATTCTATATTTTGATTTTAAAAGGTTTTTAAGTCTTTTAAGTTTTAGAACTTTTGCACAATTAGATAAGATATTTATTCATCCACGAATAAATATTTTAAAATCAAAATGGAATATCTGAGACTGTGCAAGAGCATTTTCCATAATGCATGTACGCAATCAAATTCTAAAATGTCACGCACAAATATATTTACAAACTTATAATATTATACATCTTGTAGTCCAATTTTATTATCTTGGGAAAGAAAATGATGAGATCAAAATATACAATAAGTATCGTCTATTGTGTACAAATTATTTGTTTGAACTTTATTACAACATTATGTTTATGTACAAGAATAATAATAAACTGTAATCAATGTGAGTATAATTAAAGTTTATTATATTTTTTTCAGTTTAAGAAATGTATTATTAATCAGTAGATATCTATCGGAAGATATAAAAAGTATTTACTTTGCTTATATTATTATGTTCAATAGTTTATAAATGTAATTTAAGGCAGTACAATAATTATAATTTTACAATTTAAACAGACTTTAAGTAGGTACTTTAATTGTGACTTTTTGGGTGCGTCGCGACGCGTTCATGTATGTTTATAATTTACGAAATATTTTAAGTGTTACTACAAAAGAATAAAATAATAATTATTATATTTTTTCCAGTAATTAAGGTATATTATTAATACAAGGTGTTAACTATCTCCTATTACTGTCTTCCATTTAGCTATTTTTAAGTGATGGCGTGGTTGAATTTCGTTAGTATAATTTAATAATGTGGATGTATGAAAATACACAAAAATAAAGTTGTATAAAGTTGTTGTTTACTCAATTATAATCCAATTTGTAATGTTGGTAAGCGATTTATTTATGTTTATTATTCAATATATTATACGCGTAACCTAAGTAAATTGCTTTCAACTAAATTATATCTATGTAACTATAGGTAGTAATAACATTTTGTTAACATATTTGAAAAAGTTTATATTTAAAACAATCCTATCAAAAAAATCTTGCCTTTTTAAAGTTGGATTGTATTAGAGTATAAGTAGCGGCAGTCAAATTTTAAACGCACAATTTATTATTACCAAATTACTTTTTTAAAATATCAGCAGCGTAGTAGTTAGTTAAAGGACGGATTTTTTCGAGATTATGTATGTGTATACGTATGTATTTCTCGAATAAAATTAATCTGTTGATTCATAATTCAGCCCTTAGTGTAGACTATGTGCTATGAATGTTTGTGATTGATGTAAACCAAAAATTTATTAACTAACTCTTCGATGTGGCTCTGTTTCATGAATGTTTGCGCGACTATATATTTTATTATCCTAAAAGGATACTCATTCTGTTAGTTTGGTGTTTAGAATGTTAGTAATATAAGTAGATACGCATGTGTTAATTAAAAAGGTGTTTATTTATTAAATTGATTAAGACGAAAACGCAACGGGACGCGTGTATTTGATTAGAAATTGTTGAATAAATATAAGACATTATTGGATTTACGGAGATAAGTTTAGATGTCATAATATATTACAGAAAATTGGCTATTTACATTTATATAAGAAACCTAAATCTGATCGACTTTAAGCTATATATTTAATGCCAAATATAATAAACAATCAATAATACTTATATATTTATTTTATTTTCAAGGTTATAATAAGATAAAGTGGTATTTACCTACTCGTATTATTTTATTTTTTCGCTCTCCACTTCGTGTCGTGTTGTTTTGGTTTAAAAGCTTTAATTTCGTATTTGATTTTCATGCTATTTTTATAATCATAACATCATAACATTTTATTTACGAATCTCAGTTTAGTAAAATAAGTAACAGATAATACAATCTAAGGTCTTCAAAAAATTCCGAATCATTTAGACTGCTATAAAGTAATAAGAGATACTTACTTACATATAAACTGTGTTCTGATTGAGACCAAAATTCTATATGAAATAAAAGATATTTACTGTATCCTTATACTGTAGATTTTATATTGAGATAAAAGCAATCATTGCTAATCAAAAATTTGTATAATTATTATCAACGAAGTTTATTTTAATACGAATAAAATTTTAATGACATTATTCAAAAGGACAGAGTGTGTGACAAATAATGTTGTGTCTCATTTCGCATTCTACAATATTTCTGGATATCATTATACATACATACTTAGGAAATTAATATTTTCTATACTTATACTATACTATTCAATATTTTCCTATACTGATTTAACAATTCAAATTTGACAAAATTCTTGTGTATCTTTGATTTTGAAAATTTACAAATATCGAGTTTAGTATAAGCTAAAAATGAATGTATAACCCCTGCTTATATCAAAATATTGGCGTCATTCGCGTGTTCATATTATTAATTAGAAATATATGCTTACTATATCGAGTCAATTTCTTTAAGAATAAAAAAAACAAAAGAAAAAAGGTGAACATTCGTAATACAATTAATATTTTAAATGTTGTAAGCGTTTAGATGTATTAATGATGAATTAAGACAATATAACATAATATATTACCTATAAAATTCGAAAAATATTTACCCAATATTATAAAGTTATAAAATATATATATGTAGAGTCAAATTATAGACAATGATTGTATTACTATAGAAAGTTAGAATTACAGAGTTGGTGTTGTGAGGTATTCTCTCCTAAATTGTGTGCACTTGCAGTATAAAATTATGTGGAAGTTATACTTAGTTTTATGGATGATTTATTTAGAACTTATATTAGCACAGTTGCCTATTTCAGTTATACTTATGAATTTAAGACGACGCGTTTGTTCGTAATATAACTCTTAATCTAAGTGTGCTATGAAGATTGTGCTTCCATATTGTAGAGTAAATTCTAAAGCTTACTTTAAGTCCAAAGTTTGGTCGCGTGTTGTTAATTACTGTACGTTTATATTTAAAGATGAAGGGATAGTTTGTTTGTTGAGCTAAGTAATTGCTGCTTTGTGGTTTTAAATGTAGAGCAGATTAAATTCCATGGCCTATGCATTTGCAAAAATCTGTCAATTTACCGTTTAAAAATAAAATAGGCACGTATTACTTGTATTTCGCATTACTAATATTTCGAATGAAAACGCAATTAAATTTGAATTCAAAATCACATATCGGTCAATTCAATTACTAACTCTTAGGAACCTAATTACGAGTACTTCGTAGATAAATGTTTCAAGGAAAAATCATGTTATTTAGATAATAATTTATTTATTTCAATAAATAGTGAACTTATTTGGTGTTTTTATTGTTTTGTTAAAATAAGTAGAACATTCAGCTAACGCGATTGAGTAAACATCATAATAGTTATTTTCACTACAAGTGCAGGAAGCCTGTCATTGCAACTAGTTCCGACAAATGTAGACCCGAGCCGAAGGCGAGGGTTGACAGTCGTAACGACCACTGGTTCCGACTGTCAACCCTCGCCTTCGGCTCGGGACGACATTTGTCGGAACTCGTTGCAATGACAGGCTTCCCGCACTTGTAGTGAAAATAACTATTTTATGTTAGTGAGACGAGCTACATCTTGTGACTTTTCTTTTGGGATATAAAGTAATACTTCTATGCTAGTTTGGGTCTTAGTTATTTATTTAACGAGTTTTTATAAAACAAAGTTGGCAAACAAGTATGCTTCCTATCTGATGATTGTTTAATATATCTAGTAACGAATTAAGTATTCAGTAGGAAATAATTAAATAAATAAATATATTAATGTGGTCCCACGACGCGACGTGACGACGCTTGAACTAAAATGTTACTAAAGGGCCAACTGGGGCCAATCATCACATTGTGTTTATTACTTTTTGGAGGTTTTTGTGTCGGGGGTTATTTTAATTTTTAATATATATATTATTTTATACGAAAAACGAGATCATAAGGCGTGCACGTTCACATGACTTTCAGCCGAGGGCGATCGAAACACATATTCTGCAGCTGGAAATTGAGTGTTCTCCATTATTTTATTTTCATATAGGTTTGTATTTTATGGATGACATTAATTGTCATGTAGCATATATTTACTGATATTAGTTTATATTACAATTCTTTACAGGTATTAACCCGTCATATAATAGTTATATTATAAGTTAACTTTCTTCTACGCTCAGGTTGCCTGGTAGAGATTGAAACATTGGCAATGAGTTCGCCTGTTGCTTATAGCGACCCTTCTAGGCTAATGTTAAGTTTTATTTTATAAGCAATACAATTTATCAATTTAATTATTCAACGATTTTGTTAAAAGTAATTAAGTTAATTGCTGTATTGCTTGTAAATAATATATTAATCTGTTTGTCTTTATGATTAGCAATAGATACCTATCTGGAATATGTGAAATATTTAGGTGAGCCTTGTATTTTTTATAAAAGAGTATCAAGCCTGCAGGAGAGGAAATTGGATAGCCAAAACCAGAATATTACAGGGTCATGCCACCGAAAGACATCGTCGAGCTCATGGGCACCATAGACTGGACCATAGGTGGCGATGGTTTTTCGGACTAAAGCCTGGGGTAGCACAAAAGATCCATGGTGGGTCGAAGTGCGAAGGCTCGATGTTTGGGCCGCGGCCCAACCGGCTCTACCTTAAGATAAGATAAGACTGAGTATCAAAGAACACTTGTTTATGTCGCAAATTTTCGCTAATTTCGCGATTTCACAAGGGAATTAAAACATAAAGGCTACTTCCAGTAGACCTAGAGCCATGAAATTCGGCAAGAAGAAAGGTCGTACATATACCAAAGCTTAAGCCATATCGGCGAAATATATGTAAATTAGTTTATGAAACGTGTGTTATTAGGCAACCGCAGAAGTAAAGTAGTCAGTTTCTTAATGCAGTTTTGAAAAGTTCACAAGCCAAACATTTGTTTAGGCAGTGGGTTAACTTGGCCCTATGGCGAACTGAACTTTTGGAAAAGCAAATAATAAAAAAATATTTACCACAACTCAAGGAGATAATCAACAATTCAGCTTTAAAATTCCTATTAAAGCGAGAAAAACCGTCAAAAAATTTCTCAACATCCACAGCGAAAACAATTTATTAAGTTCCCAATCTCAGATTACAATAATACGTTAGTAAACCCCAATTGACGTTACTCCCGTCAACGAATAAAAATTTTGAAAGATATTTTATTAAAATATGTAATAAGTAAGATTTAATAAAATATCAAAAGTTGAAAAATTAAATCATAAATATAACAATATATTGTACCTTTCTTTTCACAAATACCAATTCTAAACTAAGCTAATGTAATTAAAATTGTAATTAATTTTATATATCAATACTTTTTACTTTGTGATGAAATTATAATGAAAAAACATGGCCTCTATAGCATATCAGCCGGCATGTTATGGCTGGAGGCCAGTTTCCTTGTATCAGAAAATCTGTTGAGATATCCGTTTTTATTTCCTTTAATTTTATTGACCCAGACGACATGGTGCTCCTCAGTCCCTCGATCAAGGGTCTCAGGAAGCTAGTTTCGGTCTTGAAAAAAACATAATCGTTTCTCACGGACTGAAGGGTGCCTCCTGAGAGGGTGCTGTGGTGAAACTAAAAGAATTAATTAGCAGTCCGACCTAAGACACATATTAAACATTTTTTAATTGTGTTTTTGTTATTGGTACCCGATATACATTCATGCCCATTTAGTATAAACTTGTTATTTTGACATTACAAACAGACACTTCAATTTTATTTATTTGTATAGATAAGCCCAGCCTCGCTTTGCTCCTCGCACTACTGTCGCGATGTTGCCCGCTCTGCCCGCCCACACACAGCTCTAGTCGCGCAATTAATCGCGACACTTCGCATCCACACTTGGTTATTTGCCTTCGCTTTACAATAACCGTCGAAACTGGTTATAGCTTATTATATGAATATCATACGAAGAAATATAAATCGTCGTCGTCATTCACGCCAACGGGGATGGCTGGATGACATCTATTAATCGCAATAGAACGATGAAGTACCTACAAGGTATCACATTAGAGGGTTTAAAAATCTATGACATATTTCCCGTCATTTAATTTTAACGTACTTGACCGTTCGATGCGGACTGCGTTCGCGCGATCATGTGGTCATTGCCGGTCCTTTGACTCGCGCCAAAAAACCGACAAAATAGGGAGCGGTGGTCATGACGAGGAGCATTACGTGCGGCATGACGAGGAGCATTACGTGCGGCATGACGAGGAGAATTACGTGCGGCATGACGAGGAGCATTACGTGCGGCATGACGAGGAGCATTACGTGCGGCATGACGAGGAGCATTACGTGCGGCATGACGAGTAATGTTGCCACACTACGGCTCTGCCTCCTTTCCTCGCTATTTCCCATAATACCACTCGACGAATGTGTGGCAGGCCCATTGAATGCAAAGATAGGTGCATAAATACCTACATTTGGAATAAGGATTCAAATAAGAATAATGGCGTGTTTAATTCCTTAAAGCGCTTCAATAAGATAGAATGTCAGTATTTTAAATAACTTGAAATAAAGTTAACAAAGATAACAAATGTTATAAAGCAATGACGTGCCTTTGAAAGGATACAGATATTTTTGTTTGTTATACTTACCGATAGGATAAAAAACGCACTATGATACTTATAAATTTTATTTCAAAATCAGAAGAATCATTTTGAACATCAAAAATTAATTTGGCAGTCCAAGTGGTACATTTTGTCTTTTTCTTTAGTTACATGTTCGATGCATAGTAATTTAGTTTTGCGTCATAAAACAAACTGTCTGACCAGTCATAGTTACAGCAAGAGATAAGTATCATGATTATGTGATTAAAACAATACTGTAAATTGCGATTTAAGAGACGAGATAAAAATGGGGCTGACTGTAGGCGTATTATTATGAAGGAAAAATCTGTAATCCGTAAATATGTAAATAGTACGAGACTTATATACTAAACAATTTTGTACGGAACCCTCAATGCGCGAGTCCACCTCGCACTAGTCGGTTTTTTTATTTGTAGTATCATTTTTATGCAACATTAGGTATATTCAACTTGTTGGATGAATTTAAAAGGGTTGTGGTTTTGATCCGATTCTCAAAATTCTTTTATTTTTGATGACAAACGCGAGGTAATGCATTTGTTTTCAAGTTAACATCGAGAATTATATGACAACCGAGAGAAATGAAATATTATATTTAACTTGTAAGATTCCGAATCCGATCAGCTACAATTTAGAAAGTATGAGATCTGATGAAGGAGATTACAGATGGCAATTTACAACGAATGATTCAAAAATTGAGCCGCAGGTGTGGCCTGCGCGCAAAGTTTGCTGTGCAATTACATTTTCCCAGTCTCTGGGGCCCGATTCTCAGTTTTTTAGAGATATCTCTAATTCGACATATCTCTAATACTTTGCATCTCTACTAAAAATCTCTATGATATGAAAAAAAATGTCGATTGCTATCTACCACTAGGCATAGACATTTCTCTATCGTCACATTTTGAGAATACGGAAACTGTGAAATATTCGACATCCGCCATTTAATTTCGACATATGTCGAATTCGACATTATGTCTATGGCTTGAGAATCGGGGGCCTGGATCGACTCGGAAATGGATTACATGGATGTCAACGGGTGGTATAGTGGGAACGTCCAGAACACTGGGGAGAGTTCTTTTGAGCCTGTCGACTAGCTATCGGCAGGTCGTAAAAAAGATGCTTGAAACGTTTTTTTGTGAATTTATTAAAACTATTTAAAATGCTTTATGAAAGTTGAGTCTTTTGACGCAATCGCTTACAATTTATTGTTGTGATTGCCTTGACTTGATTTACGATGTGTGCGCCTACGCGTGTCTATTGCATTCTATTAAAAATAACATTTAAAAAATTTCATAATTATCAACTATGCGAAGATTTTGTGATTAGTTCGATATTAAAGAAGAATATTATTTCTGTGTAACGCCGCTACTTACAAGAAGCTAAGCAAATACTTTGTAACATGGCAGGTGAGGCAATGCTTGACTGGAGTCAGAATTATGTAAGATAGAGACACTTACGCACATGACTCTAGCGCTGATTTTTCTTCTGGTAAAATGTAGTGACATTCCGGCCTACTCATTCTGTGCAGACATAAACAAAGTAAGAAACTCTATTAGTTATTTCCGGGTCTTAAGTAATTAGATTAAATGTGGATTAAATAGTGCTAAAAGGCTTTGTTCTTTATTTCTACAGTCACGTTATTATTAATTCATCTCATAACCTCAGTATCACACGTCTGCGGTTACTTTAGTAATAAGCCATGTTGCAAATTGAAAAGTCAAATAATTTTAACACAAGTAAACGACGTTAATCAAACATCTTATGGCCAACACTTTATGGTTGAATTTATAACAGCAAGACAGTCCACTATTGTCACAGTAACCTTGGAACGAGCAATAATAACCTACTGATACCAAAATCGGATGCCCAACGACCTTCGAAGTAAACTTAAAGATTTTGTACAGAATTCAATGTGGGAATTAGCATATGAATGGGCAAATACGTGACTTTTATGCAAAGGGGTGATTAAGTTACTCGTATTTTCGCTTTTCAAATGACTTCATAAAAAGGACACGTCTTGGGGACTCATGTGTACCAGAATTTGATGGCAAATGTAGAACAGATTTTTACATACGACAGGGAATCTCTTGGCCTTAATCTCACCTGATGGTAAGTGATGATAAGGCCGGATGAAAGCGAGCTTCATCTGGACTCCTCGACAACTACTACAACAAGTATTTATTAAGGATGTATGTAATTTTTGCATTTCTATTGTAAACATATCTTCTTCTTTCTTCTTCTTGTTCTATATAAAAATGAAACGCTGTGTGTTAGTCTCGCTAAAACTCAAAAACGGCTCGACAGATTCTTATGAAATTTTCTGTGTGTATTTGAATAGGTCCAGGGAAGGTTTAAAAGTACAGTTGGACCCAGTAGGTGGCGCTGTAATCGGGCAGGACGTCTGCCGGGCCCACTAGTTTTTAAGGATGTATGTAATTTTTGCATTTCTGTTATCAAAATATTTAATTATAAAACGGTATATTGTTTGAGTGTCACTCAAACAAATACCTATTAGGTCGCTCAAATATTATGAAGCTTCTCATTTTGTATTTGAAGTATGTAACTCGAATGAATGTTTATAAGTTACTGTTCTGTTCATTTATCGTCATTCGCAGTCAGTCGCTCACTTAGTAATACAATAACCCAAATTAATTATTTTTGTATCTTAAAATTTTCACTTACAGTCACTCGTTTAAATACTACCCGTTTTTAATTAATGCAAAAATATTATTTAATATTATAAAATAAATAAATAAATAAATATTTTTTTGACATTTTTAAAGTAAGTATAGTATCATGTTCACTTCAACACATTGCTGGGAATTCCCCAGACGTTAAAGAATTGCCCTATAGTGCGTAGGAGTTACGGGCTACTTTTGGAGGTGCTGGATGGCTAGAAATAATTAAAACTTCGAAACTGCTTGCGATCGTATAATACACTCGACGGTTACAAAAAGCAGTGTTGCTAGCAGTCACGCGGTAGTAGGAACTTAGAATTAATATATCAATGTTGCTTGTTACAACTTGCAGCTTCGCAAAGATATGACTGCTGTAAACTTTCTAAAGTCGGTTCTTACGCCTTCCTCGGAAAGAACCCTTTCTACCCCCGGATGTCGTAGAAAAGGAGAGGAGTGTATTAAGCGATTAGAGGTATAGTTTCTGAGCCCGCCTGGCTAGCTACCACCGTTAGCGGTAAGATAGCTAGTAACTCAATTGTTGAGTGATTTATAAATTAATAAAACCCCAATTACTGATTTATAAATTAATAAAACCCCAATTACTGATTTATAAATTAATAAAAACACAATTTGTGATTTATAAATTGATAAAACCCTTCTATCGTCTGCCTTATCGTCATTTAACACGAAGATTGAAGGTCAAGCTTCTCTAGTCTGTGTAAAAAAAACCTATTGCAATATGCATTATTAAAAGTCTGTCCGCATATGAACCGCATGGAAAACAATGGTACAATGTACTTTAAATATTGTAATTGCTCACATTATTGATTGTTCTAAAAGTCTTTGAAAGGGCTTATTTGATTGTATCAATGCACCCACAATGCAGTCACGTCAGCTTGTAACTACCTACTTACTACTATCTTTGTTGATATTATAGTAAAGCAAACACACAAATAAAAACCTTTTCGCAGCACAGATAAGTGGGGATCCGCGCAATACAAATCGTAATGTTTGTCTGTTGTGTTTCTTAGAAATATTCTCGATGTCACAATTAACGCTTAGCAGTAGTCGAAATAAAAAATAATGAGATATTGACCCAACTTTATCTTCTAATATATAAAAATCTCTTGTCACAGTGTTTGCTATCGAACTCCCCCAAAACGGCTTAATCAATTTTAATTAAATTTTTTGTGTATATTTGGTAGGTCTGAGAATAGGATAAGGGTGACCCTCTCCAGATTTTTTGTACAATTATTAGTGCGAAACGTAGTTCGCTGGCACAGCTAGTTATATATAAAAGGCTTTGGTGAATGCGTAGAGCCCAAAATACTGGAGCTAGAAGCATGGTACAGGGTGGCGCTGTGGATTCGGCACTGTGGCCCAATTCTGCTAATAAGTTACAGCCGAATCGAAACTCAACCGTTGCGGTCGATCAATCGGAGCGCTTATATTGCCATACAACTGTTCGATGACGTGATAATGTGGCGTCCAGAGGGTCTATTACCGATCTCATGGTTTTGCAAATGATATCATAATTATGATATCATAGTGCAAAACGAAAAATACGATTTCCGGTCAGATTTTTGATCATTTGTTCATGATTTAATGATGACATCATTGAAATTATGCCATAGTGATGATATCATTGGAGATCGGTAATACGAAATGCAGCATTTCATGACTTCTTTTTTTAAAATTTATACCATGTCATACGATGAAAGATCCATAATTGGCCCGCTGATTAGTCGATCGCAACGGTTCAGTTTCGATTCGGCTGTAACTTATTAGTAGAATTGGGCCTCTGGCCTTCTAATCGGGAGGTCCATGGCTTGAACGCACCATGTACCAATGTGTTTTCGTTTTCAGAATTTCATATATACATTTTTCGACGCTCTTGCGGTGAAGGAAAACATCGTGAGGCAACCTGCATACATCTGCGAAGAAATTCAAAGATGTATGTGAAGTCGACCAATCCACACTGGGCCAGCTAGGGGATCGAGCTAGGGGATCCTGGTGGACTAACTCAGCGTGGTTGACTATGGCCTAAACACCTAAACTTAGGGTAGGCTTAAGCCCCTCGGTGAGGACGTATATGAGCTGTGGTGACAATGATGATGATGATTATGTAGGCGCTCACTAAAGATGGTTTTTTAAAAATTATTACAAGCTGAGAAATTCCTACCCAAAAAATAAGGAAGAACCGACAAAGCCAAAGAAGTAAAACAACACGGCGGGCGGAAAATTCTCCTGTGAAATCTGTTACATACTTGGGCGTTTTTTAATTTCTATACATTATAATGAGCATTTTGACAACATCTTGTCAGCTGTCAGATGTCAAATGTACATGCGAACAGTAACGATTTGGTTTTGGTTAAAACGTCCCTAAATAGTACGATTGCCCCTGGAGTGACATGCGATAGGTACTCTCTTTTGGTGATTGGTAGTCGTTCACAAACTACACGCATACGAAGCTATAAAGCTAGTAAATAATAAAAATAATGAAAGGGCGCTATAAAATTGTTTAAATTTAATCCATATACATACCATACTTTTTTATCACTCCGGAAAATTTAAGGGACGAAAAAAAGAAATAAAAAAATCTTTAAAATACGAGTACTGCACTAAGCTAGTGCAGTATTTTTCGGATATTTTAGAAAATAAATATAAAATTAAATAGTTATTATTT
This sequence comes from Schoenobius gigantellus, assembly GCA_963935595.1. Classification (NCBI taxonomy): domain Eukaryota; kingdom Metazoa; phylum Arthropoda; class Insecta; order Lepidoptera; family Crambidae; genus Schoenobius; species Schoenobius gigantellus. The sequence goes on along the minus strand of OZ012542.1, from coordinate 50,997,454 downwards.
TTATTAATATTAAGGTAAATCATTCTACTACCGTGTCCTGAAGCGTCCCTTTAATTTTCCAGGGTGGTAAATATGTAACCCTGTATATTTGTACGTCCGACTGTTGGGCTAACCTTTTCCCATTAGACGAGAAGAAAATCATCTACTACATTACGCTGAAAGCTGAACAGGGTTGGTGAAGGCTTCCGTATCGGGCGTTCGGTGAATTGGCTGTCCGATCCCGAACGTGCCTTCACAGGGGCGGAGAGGTTCAGAAGGGTAGTTTAGCTAGGCGGAATAGCCGTCTGGTGTCATCGAGTCCAATAGCATATCCAAGCGAGTCGTCTAGTCAGCAATCGTAAAGAGATTCCTCCGCCCTAAAAAAGGGTTTCAAATCGGGCTGTAATTGCAGGCTCCCTTAGTCCAACGATATCTAGATCAAAATTGTTTACTGTGACCTTTTTCATTTTTTTTTTGTGAATTTGATAGTCATGGAAGATCTACTGCAAATGCGGTTTTAACTATGCGAATTCTTACTAATCACTTACTAATGGAATGATAAGCGTTGCCGGGTGGCTCCGCAGGTCTAGTGACACAATGCGTAAGCAAATAACGTGTGACACTGAGCTCAATTGCTGACAGATCTGTACATTTCATATATATATTAATTATAGCATTTTGTTGTCATTATAGATAAGTCAGATGAGATACTTTCCTGTTGATCTTCACCTCACCTGGTTTGTGACGATAATGTGAAAATGACGTCAGCGTCACCTGGATTCGACATCCATTAAGAAATTGGCATCTTTCTTCAAATTCTCGTAACAGAAGAATGTTACGAGTATCAATACTGTCGACTTACTTAAATAAAACGGTGGTAGTAGGACAAATCAATAAGTCCTTCCTAAATTTAAGTCAAGCCGAAATGAATCCAGAAAGCGAATCCAAATAAAACGTAGCAAGCAGTTGTTAGGACATCTTATTAAGTCCTGTGGAATCCCACTTATTTGCCCGACGCAGACTTATCCAGATTGTGGGAGGGAAACGTCAATGATTTCATATCCGCAGAAAGGTGTTCTTTGTACTAATCATAATCAAACGTTTTACAATTTAACCTAAATAAAAAAAATTGTCGGTAGTATTTGCGATCCTCAATATTTAATGTGGATAAAAATTTAAAAAGGACTGAATACCTTTTTTGCAATATATAATTTCAATGGGATAAAATTAATTCAACGCCTACAAACAGTCCAAGATACGACGAAAATTGGTAATTTTTTGAAAAAGCTTCGAGACATGACTTACATTTGGTCTAAGCTTACATTAGATGTAAGTTATAACTAATTCACGCATTTTTGCCATTAAGGCTGAACTAGATTTACATAAAATAGTACATTGTTACCCAGGGTTGAAAGTAACTTATTTAATGTGTCCGCGAACTACGTTTTTCCATAATATAAAAAATTGTTTACGACCTATTCTCAGACCTACCGAACATACACACAATTTTTCATAATGATATCTCAAGCCGTTTCGGAGGAGTTTGGTAACAAGCACTGTGACACGAGAATTTTATATATTAGACTAGCTGTGCCGGCGAACTACGTTTCGCCATAATAAAAAATAGGTAAAAAATAGTTAAGACCTATTCTCAGACCTACCGAACATACACAAAAAATTTCATAAAGATAGGTCGAGTCGTTTCAGAGGAGTTTGGTAACAAACACTGTGACACGAGAATTTTATATATTAGATAAATCAACAACTTCTGCTTTAGCCTCTTCTATTATGAAATCAGGCGTTAAGGCGCTATATCGAAAATGAATCAAACAATGGGAGGCGTGGTCTATACGTAAACGCGGGGCGCCCCCCGTGCTCAAGCAGCTAGTCTTTATATCTATGTCAACAAAGTCGTGAATGCGTTGCGCCCGCATGCAATCAGATCGTTTAGAAATTATCGACGTAAGCGACAAAATACAAATTATTTTATTAAAAAATAACTATAATGATTAGAAAAAAATGCTTCTGTACGATTCTGGATACTGATGATGGCTACTTATATAAGGAACTTTTTAATTAATACCTAACACCGTTTACTAGTAATCCTGAATATTCTTATTTTTAAGAAGTAATTTCAAAAATAAAAAGTATCGAGGCAAAATCTTTAAATCGCGTTTTCGGTTCTGCTCGTGACTAGCTAAAGATATGAAGAAACACATATTTGACTTTCAGATCTGTAAGATCTCTCAGTTACCTATGACATTACATTAAAAATAACCAATATTTTCGATATAGCGCCTTAAATCCATATCTAAATCAATTGAACTCATTATGTTACTACAAATCTCTGCTATATGGAAGTATTAAAAAAAGATCGGATTGCCGGTTTCCTGCCTTTTTTGTTTTTTTTCCTTTGTGGCCGGCCAGCTATCTATTCAGCCATTATTTTTTATTACCATCATTGAAAAAATGGTAAAAATTTCACCAATTCTATTATTTTAAAGAAATAGTTGAAAGTAAATTATAATAAAGTATTGTTGTCCTGAACGTTTCAGATATTTTGCCGACGTTTTTATTATTCACTCCAATTAATCTTGTTATAATTATCTTTTCAAACTTCTTTTCAAACCTTTCGAAACCTCTGAGAATCTTAATCTATGACAAGACAGAGACGAATGCAGTGCGAACGCGACCAAAATAGACTGTGTTGGGCACGCGCCGGCCACGCACTCCTGCGCATCGAAATTAAGGATCCATGGATCATTCTTAATTTAAAAATCATCCGCGCATCTCTCTCGTGCTACTAGTGAGTGAGTGAAATGGACTTATTGTTTGTTAGTGTAAATATTTGTACTTTTTATTCATAATGTGGCAAATTGTGTTGTGTGTGGGCTTGCTGGTGAATTCGCCAGGTGATGTTCATGGTAAGTTATAATGAAGTGAGGTGCAAATTATTTGAAAATATAGCAAATTTATTTATATATTTATTATAATAATGCTATAATAATAAGTTTATTATTTATTTTTGAGTACATTTGTGTACAAGGCGAACTTAATGCCGTAAGCATTCTCTGCCAGTCTACCTTAGGGTGGTTCTGAGTCACAAGGGAGATGTAAAAAAAAGAAATGTGGAAATAATTTAAAATACTTACACTGTTAAACAAAATATAAAAAATAAATATAGTTAATCAAGCTATAAATTATATACATATAAAATATACACCTTGAATAAATATTTATATCTTTTGGTTTAGCTGAATGTTGGAAAAAAGTTATTCAGAATAATTTTTTACTATTTAAGCAATAATAGAGTCCCAAACGGTGCCAAAAGTACTTTTCGGGAACGAAATATCAATTATTTTCAATTTATGTTAACTTAATTGTGTGAAGATATTTTGTACCTAAGTACTAATATAAAAAAATGTATTAGCTATATTATAAAATGGCGTTGCGATTTCTTTACGTAATAAACTTGATATAAGGAGATTTAATTTATATATGTCGACTTTTTTATTCTATTTAAGCAGAACAAAGAAAAAAACTCACTAATTTGTGATAGGCTAATCACATTCGTGAACTTAAAACTGCAACTATAAGTTGTAAGTAAGTAAGTTTTCTATCATAAAAAGGACTACAATCTGTGAACATTTCCAGTCAATGTGACTAATTTCACTAACGACGATTAAAAAAAACTTGTTAAGGCTTTCTGTTATTATATTTCAAATCAGTCCTATGGTTATAGGGCAAGTTTAGCAATCCGGCTGGAAGGACTATTAAAAACCTTTATATTTTTTATACACGAACTTGAATTCGATGATTTGGCAGATGTTTTTTCAACAAAAAATATTTAAAATAATTTTGTTGGTGCTACGGGAAATAAACGTTTTCTGTAGCGAGGATTAGGTGTCGGGATTCCAATAAAATAATAGGTTATTATACGCCTACAATCCTGCATAGCGGCAGTTAGAATGCGCCAGGCACAGCTAGCAACACGTCAAGTTTTACATGTGCATTACGAAAGCCGTCACTATTCACTAGCGATATAAGTGCGGGTTGAGATCAACATGTAAAGTCTGGCCTGTACCTGCACGAAGCACCTTTGAAAGCGCAGTTACCCTAAAAACTCCTCCATATGAAATATTTAATTATTTTCTTCTGTATTTAGGTATTTTAATTATTTGTTATATCTGACGGATCACCTTTGAAAGCGCAGTTACCCTAAAAACTCTTCCATATGAGATATTTAATTATTTTCTTCTGTATTTAGGTATTTTAATTATTTGTTATATCTGACGGATATTATCCGTGTTCCTCCTCGTGAGACCCGTGTCCAGCATTGTGACGTTATATTGAAGTGATAAGTTTTTTATCGTGGAAATACAGTACAAGAAATATTGTGATTTGGTATGACAAAGTAGTAAAATAAAAATTTGAAAAAAAAAATGTTTTAGGTTACTTGCGTCCCTTACTTACATCATTATTAACAGCTCAAATACGTCTCCACCGAGGAGCTCGAGTCTACCCTAAACTAGGGCGACTAGGCCTTCGGCCGAGCGGCCCACGCGAACTCAGCGCTCTGCGCATGCTTGTGGCCGCTCACTGATGGCCTGTGAGGTGTTCCTGTGGGGTTTAGTGGATAGGCGCGGCACTCTGCCGTGGAGTCCAACACACCCTTGCCCCTACCCGGGGGCTTGGACGGTGCGAAAGTGCATTCCCCACGTTAAAATAACCATTTGATTTCCTGCTAATACTTCGTCATATTGTATTGCCCTCCTCAAGTTTAACCTCCTCAAATGTAGTCGACTTTATGGATGGACTCTATCGTCTACTCGACTCTAGCGTCTACTCAACTCTATCTCATCATCATCATCATTTCAGCCAAGAGACGCCCACTGTTGGAGATAGGCCTCCCCCAATTCGACTCAATTCATAGATAAAGACTCGACTCCATCTATGAAAATACAACACGTTGATTTTCTACATTTGGCGGATAATTCCCAGTCCGAATAGGAGTTATTTAAAAATCTTTAAAAGCAGTTTCAATTGATGATAATGACTGTCGATAAAAAAGATAATGAAGTGAGCATTGTCGTGAACCATCAGTAGGAAACAAACCAATACAAATAAAATTGTTATTAAAACGACAAACGTAGGTATAACAGAATCCGGAATTCGCTTTGCCACGAATCACCAAATTAAAATTTCCTTTGTTTCCCGCTTAACCACTAAATTAAAAGACATACCTAAGTAGGTATACGGGCAACAGGTAAATTGCATTGAATTGACGACTAACGTAATTGACCTATTTGTTCCACAGACTAATAAAGTCTTAGCGTAATTGTTAATGCAATGGTCTTAAGATCGAATTAGTGTGAGGCAATAGCAGACCGAGGATGATCCAAGGAGTAAAATTTTTATTAATAAGGCCGAAAGACTCTAACGGCCTTATTAATAAAAATTTTACTCCTTGGATCATCCTTGGATTAGTTACTTTGTGTTTTGTCTTATTTTGACAAGACAAAACACGAAGTAACCAATCCGAGGATGACCCAAGGAGAATTTTTTTATTAATAAGGCCGTAAGAGTCTATACAGATTTTCATGCGGTTCATTCATCAGTTAGATGATTTACTAAAATATGTTTATGGATAATGAAACCTAAAAATGTTTTTTAGGTAACTAGAAGAAAATACAATATTTTTCAACTAAGCAATGGCTTATGCAGACAAAACCTTACGAGATACTTAAAAATGATGTGCTAGAGAAAAAAAAATATCAACGTGTGTTAAAGAAATTGCAATTTTGTTTGTCGTTCACACTAAAAGTATTTTAAGTTATTTTAACGGGATTTTCTTTTAACATTTCTGCAAGTATTAGCTTTATAGTTTGGATAACTTCTACTGTGTGAAAATATAGAATTCTAACGAAAAAAGGAAATGAACGCAGACTGAAGTTGGTAGAAAGTTAGTAAAAATAAAATCAAAATAAAAGTTTGCAAAATTAAAGTCTGTCTAAGATCCAGTACTGCTACTTTTTTAATGCACACTTCAGGTTGATCGCACTCCACCGATGGAAGGTGGTCGAGAGATCCGATATGACGATTACAAATGCAGCAACTGACGAACCGTTACATTTTCAGTTACACTATAAAGATGTGTCATTATTTCGGAAAGTGACTTGATTATTATACACAAGATTTTGATTTGTAATTGGTAATGTAGTAAAGGCTTTATCATGTTCATTTTTCAGTATATAAACCTTAAATAACTACCTTAACTACTATACAACGGTACGGTTTCAATAACATAAACCTTAACATTTATAATAAAACCAGCTGCACGAGTACCTATACTAAAAAGGAAATTTTTCGAGACCTTTTGACAATAAAACAATATAAGAAACTGAACAATTGAATGGCAATCTGCCAATTTTGTCGGTTACTTACTATTTTTTAAATCCGAATTTTTAATTTTTTCATACAATTTTTCAAACATTTTCTTTTATATAAGCCTCATTCCAATAATAACGAATTCAACAAAAAAAAGAATTTACCAATTTGGTGCGGTCGTTCTGAAGTTATGAGCGTACATACCTATATTTCGGTAATTCATTTTTATTTATAGTATATAGATAATATGGGTTGTTTTGTTTTTGTTGGTATCATATACCGTGACGGCTTGTATTCCATCAATCAGTAGAGTTTGTTCACCGAATCCCCCGGCCCAATCCTCTAGAGGATTCCTGGAACTCGTCTTGAACAAATCCGATAGATCTACATTGGGATTGTGATTTTTCGTACGCTTGAGTAGCAGCCGTACCTTGAGAAAATTAGATAACATTGAGTTTGGTTCGCACAAAATTCGCGCAATACGGCTCTATTAAATTTCAAAGTAAAATTTTGATTTCGTGACAAAAGGAACAGCTACTTTTGCCCTACAGGTTTATAAAAACAACACATTGTTTTTCAATCCTAAGTTCCGCATGTGCCACATAATAATGATTCTAATGATGTTCCAAAGAATTAAAGCTTTGAGGTAGATTAATCTAAACTTAAAAAGATTAAAACTAATAGTTACCGAGATATTCAAGGTTAAAGCTGAAATTTTTTTTTCGAGATTTTTATACTAAACTTCGAAATGTATTTTGATAATTTTCGTCCAAAGAAACATCTACGAAAATATCAGTATTTCTTAACAAAATTTATGACTGAAAAGGAATCTCTTGCGCGAGAAACTCGTCTTGTTTTACATGCACTCACACTGACTCACTTACACCGATGCGATATTCGGACACGCGCGTTACATTACGTAGTATTTATTGTCGTTGTTTTTTTAAGCCTAAAAATTAATTTCGTTTCACATCATTAATTTTTCGTTACCTATATTGCTTTATTTAATGTTCTGAATAGTAGACGTGGGCTTCGGTATACGTCTTTACATCCTGTAGGTAAGTACCTGTGCCAAAATATAGGGCTTAAAAATTATACACCGTGACCGATAACTAGGGCCGGCAAGTAATAAAAACTTCACTATTATGTAAATTCACTTTTTGTCATACACACCCAAGACGAAGTAGTGACAAAAATCAATAGGGCCACACATCGATACTTACATATAAATATTAAATAAACTTCGTCAAAACTTTATGAACAAATCAAATTTGTCAATGTCTAATTAAATTTTTAAATTTATAGAAGTATTTTATTAGAAACTGATTTAACAGTCACAAAAACTTATTAAAAATATACATAAATGCCATGGCATTACAACGCTTAAATATTGTGGGTGACAAAAAAGGCGGGAAAGCTTATGTCATCGAACACAAACATGTTTTTGGAGTACCTATTATCCTTGTTTTACTTTTCTCATATTCGAAATGACAAGTAGAGTGTTTTGTTCGGATGAACCCCAGAACAATCTGAGGGATGAACACGCACATTTCAGTCAAGAAATATTGGAATTGGATTTAGAAATATTGAAAAATATCTCGGCTGTAATTGGTGTCGTTCAGCCGTTATCAATAATCTATTATTTATGACGCGCATCCAAAAGATGGTTAGTCAGGTTACATAGGTTATTTTATCAATAAATAAGATTCGGAAATGTTTCTTTTTTATCCGAGTTATAGAGGTCTTTAAGATACAAAAATGTATGTATATTGTGGTCTAATCTGTGCCAACAACTAACACACGCGTACTAAACACCAGGTAGCCTTGCTGATGAGATGGCAGAGACCACACAGCAGTGCTGCGCGCAAGGCACGAAGTACGCCAGGAACCACACCTCCGACGAGTGCTCCTCCTCAGTGCCACCTGACGTGCAGCCACAGTTCGGCTCCTTGTGCATTTTCGCCATGGACCAGTGTTGCAAGGAGTACTTTCAGTGAGTCATTATAAGTTACCTCTCTTCCATACAAAGTTCACATGTTACTTGTCCGTGAACAATTTCTCAGTCGCAAACGTAAAGCTGAAAAGGGTTGATGATTTTGCTATATTGATATTGCCATACACCTACCATACCATACTACCTACCTATCATACATACATACTACATACCATGCCCAAGACCCTGCGCAAGCAGCTTTCTTGCGCACAGTCTTTCGTTAGCAATTCAGAGCGGGAACGCTGCCTGTATTATGGAGGCTATGCCAAGGGGTCGCTCGTTATTTTCATAGTTTGGCCTCGTTTACGGAGACGCGGGGCGTCGCGCGTCGCGTATGGCGTGGCGTCTCGCGGTGCATCAGACGTTTTTTCTGTTTACGGTGGAGCGATAATCACCCGCGTAAACACAAACATATGGCAATATACAATGTTGTTCATAGAGGGGCGAGACGGGAAGCGTGGCGGCGACCGCCGCGGTGCCACCCGCGGCACATCCTCAAGCGTGTAGCGAAGCACGCGGCGGGCATCGCTTCATCGAGAATTGGGATGATGCCTGTATTCAAATTTTTACATCTCGTCATTAAATATTAAAATACCGTGGAAAAAGGTGCAGGCCTGTGAATTTAGAATTAAAATCGGCTCAGAAATACATTAGATACAAACATTTTAAGTTGTTAATTTGAAGGCGATTAGACAGAGAGATCCGATATCAACCGTGACGTCATCGTTGAGTACGGCCATATAAACTCCTTGTAAATTGCCGTTTTGCTAGAAAGAGATGGAGAAAAATCTTTAATACCTTATATCTTGGTTGTTTTTATACTTATTCGAAAACCGATTTTTTCCTCCTGTTTATTTAAGAGTGAGCTGAGTTGAGCTTCTATTAAAGCAAACAATTTTTTTTAAAAACAAAAAAAAAATTTTTAAAAGCAAAAAATTTTTTATAAAAGCAAAAAAAATTTTTTTAAAATTAGATACCAAGATGTAAGGTATTACAATTTTTTCTTCATTTCTTTCTAGCAAAACGGCAATTTACAAGGAGTTTATATGGCCGTACTCAACAATGACGTCACGGTTGATGTCCGATCTCTCTGTCTAATCGCCTTCAAATTAACAACTTAAAATGCTTGTATCTAATGTATTTCCAAGCCGATTTTAATTGTAATTTCACAGGACTGCATCCTTTTCCGCGGTATTCTAATATTTAATGACGAGACGTAAAAATTAGAATTCAGTCATCATCCCAGTTGTCGCTGCGTGCGCCGCCGCGATAAACGCCGCGTGAGACGCGGCGGTGCCATCCGCGGGCTCGGCCGTAAAAAACGCGCCATTTCAAGCAAAGGCGTGTAAAATCGCTTCTCCGTAAACGCACTCATACAACATAAATGTTTGAATTCTGTGCGGGCCGCGCCGCGCAACGCCCCGCGTCTCCGTAAACGAGGCCTATGTTTTTTGTAAGTATTCAGTTTTTAATGAAGTTAGTTTTAAGTCTTTACTTTGTTTAGATAGCTTCAGTCATATTGGTAACTGTTTGTTTGATAATTGGTTACCTAAAAAGAAATTTTTTCACTGTTTCGTAACTAGTTATTAAATAAGAAAATATTTCCACATTCGTAACTAATGTAAAATTTTATTTTTGGTGAATACATTTTCAAGAAATATTTAAGTGCTTAGCAGGAATCATAACTGTCCTAATGGCGATAAGTCATAAACCCTTTGATCAGTAGTTCGGTTATTAGTCCGGTTGACCGCGAACTGATGAGACTTTTGTCTCAATATTTCGGTACTATTATTTACTCCTATTATGTACTTGTAAAAGCATTCAAGAAGTAGTTATTATTTGATAAAATATTCCGAGCATGCCTACAATAATAAAGTTGGCAAAACGAAATTAATACACCATAAAAATAGCACTATCTTAAGCTGCAGTGGTAACAAAGGAAGGTTATTTTTTATAACATGGAAACCTTTGAGTTTTATCTCATCTTATAATAACTGGTGTCGATGAATATGAAGATGGAAGAGAGTTGAACCATTACAACGCCTGGATTAATGTCAACACCAATTAATGTAATTATTATTTTTTTGCAGAAAGAAGAAAGATTGTGACAGTGGCATAGAAGAAGCTACAAAGGGCTTGTGTGACGTCAGACACAACTCGACAAAAGTAAATACTTGACGATCTAATTAAATTATCATCACCATTCTTTCAGCTTCAGTATCACCATAACCCAAATTAATATCATCGTCACAGCTCCGGTGCTTACCCGTGGTACTACCGTTGGTACTACTGGTAGTACCACGGGTATTTTTTTTGCCCGTGGTACTACTCACGTGTCCGGTAGTACTACGGGTGATTAATTTTTCCCGTGGGTAACTATCAGTTATAATATTTTTTTGATAAAGAAATTAAGTTTTAATAAAACTATTTTTAAAGCAACTTCAACGAAACTTTTCAATTGCAAGTTGTAGTGTAATTTCGACTTCACAAAAAGGGGGACTTCATCATTTCGATTGTTTTTTTACGTTTGCTACCTCACAACTCTGTCATTTATTACCTGGTTTGGAAATTTCTTTTTTGTTTGAGAGCGTATGCTTACCGATTAATCTCATTGTCATCAAAGTCGGAATCTGGTGATGGGATCCCGGGAAAATCAAGGGAATTCCGTAACTATCTTTTTTACCTCATAACTTTGTTTATTATATAAACCAAATTGGATTTTTTGTTGTTTGTGATAGAACAAATCGGGAAGTATTGGGTATACTTCTCGTACTTCCCGAATGATCCCATTGTCACCAAAATCTGAATCTGATGATAGGATGGCAGGAAAATCGAGGGAGCCCTTAAATTTTTTGGAGGCTCCCGTATTTCATGTTTTTTCTGAAGCTTTTTAGGTATTTGCGTCTGGTAGTCATGAGCCGAGCTGATGATGAAAGGATCTTTGATTTGTAGGACTTGGAGGTTAGTTGTTGAATACAATAGGCATGCACCCTCAGTTGTATTCTTTCAAGTTACCTCGTTGAGCTGGTATTTAATTCACTTATAAGTAGGTATATTAAAATATAAAAAAAATAAAATTAATCAACAAAAATAAAAACTTCAAAAACACAAAAAATCTAAAATAATTTAAGAATACACCAACATTACATTTTTTACTTTGAAGTCGGTGCAAAATTTTAACTCATGACCATAGACAACCAGAATAACTTAAAAAAACATGAAACACGTTGGACGTGCCTATAAAATTTAAGGGTTCTCTGGGATCTTATAGACAGATTCTGAATTTGGTGACAATGGGATCAATCGGGAAGAGGGTATTGTTGCGCCGATGGTATAAGAAACTTCCGGCGTGGTTTTCTTGGCCTTAGAAGCGTTTTCAGCGGCCTGAAAACGCAGTTCAGCGCGTTTCAGGAGGTGCTCTATCACATACTAGAATATCGAAATTTTACCCAAGTTGCCGTTGTTTTCAGGCGCCTGAAACATGTTTTCAGTCCGTTTCAGGCTACCCTCTATCGAACCACATCATAACCTGAAAACCCGTTTTCAGGCGTTTTCAGGACCCCTTATGGGCCTTTGAACCACACTTCGATATATGACTAAATTTTCAATATGAGTGAGTGAGATAGCACGATAAGAAAGAGACAACAATAGTGGGCATCTTCCAGAGATAAAAGATAGATCGAGATGCATCTAGAAACTTATAAACGTGCTGACAGACAGAGATAGAACATGCTCATAAAGACAAACATAATCGGGAATGCGATGGAACTTTCTAGACAGACAAACAATCGATCGGGTATGGAAGGTTCTAGAATAGGACCTTCTCGAATGTCTCGAAAGTTCACCGGTCCTACTACATAAGCGCGAAGGGTACCACGGAACTTTCGAGAAGAGAAGATAAATAATCGATTGGGTACGGAATATTCGAGAATGGAACATTCTCGAATGCCCCGAATGTTCGTCGGCCCTACTATATAAGCGCGTAGGCGAATGCAGCCGGACAGTTCTTTTCAAGAGAGCGAACCGAGCGGATCAAGCGATACAAAGTGACTTGGAAGCGCTTCATAGTGAAGAATTCTGTGTGTTCAGTGCTTAGTAACGACTTAAGTGAAGTGATTTGTGTCCATAGTGTTACTGTAAAGTTTTTAGTAATGTAAAGTAGTTTTTAGTGTTAAGTAAAGTTGCTTAATTGGTGCTTAATTAAATCTTATCTGTAATTGTCGGTGTTTCGCGATTTTCTATTGAACACCCACCCCACAAACGTAACAGTATACTTCCCGATTGGTCCTATCTCAAACAATAAAATCCAAATCGGTTAATATAATAAAAAGAGTTACGAGGTGACAAACATAAATAAAGATTTCCCTTGATTTTTTTGGGATCCCATCACCAGATCCCGACTTGGGTTACAATGAGATTAATAGGGAAGCTTATGCTCTCATACAAAAAATAATTTTCCGAACCATGTAATAAATGACAGAGTTATGAGGTAGTAAACGTAAAAAAAAACAATCGAAATGATGAAATCTTCCTTTTTGTGAAGTCGAAATTACACTACTTATAACTTACAATTGAAAAGTTTCGTTGAAGTTGCTTTAAAAATAGTTTTATTAAAGCTTAATTTCTTTAACATCAATAAAATATTATAACTGATAGTTACCACAGGGTATTATTTTAATGTCAAAAATAATAAGTAGTACCACGAGAAAAATTAATCACCCGTAGTACTACCGGACACGTGAGTAGTACCAGGGGCAAAAAAAATTACCCATGGTACTACCAGTAGTACCAACGGTAGTACCACGGGTAAGCACTGCACAGCTCATATACGTCCCCACGGAGGGGCACGAGCCTTTTTTTTTTTTTTTTTTTTGGGAGGGGGGAAAATGCTTTTACGCATTCCTCGTGGTCGAGCCAAACCACGAAGATATGTGGGACTCTCCAGCGGACCGGGCCTACCCACTAAAAACCCCCCCAGCAGCTCCTCCGTCCGTCACAAGACAGGGGAAAGGGGACAACAGCCAGGCCTTATTCCCGCTGAACCCCTGCCTGCGACATGTCCGTTGCCGGACTCCCCGTCTAGCTCTGCTGCTTTGTGGAGCGACGCAGAATTGCACCGCTCTACACCCCGAAATTGGTTTTTTATTGTGGTTGTCTTCCACGCGGCCCGACGCTCAGTGCGCCGGGCCCCCGGCCCGCTCAGTGCGGGTAACGGGTTGCCCGACGGCAGATCCCACTGGATCCACCGCCGCGCGGGTGAGCCAAAGCTCTGGGAAACCCCCGGCAGGCGCGAAGCGCCGTGGCGAAAAGTCGCCTCCACCTCGCTATCTTCATAGGTAGCCGCCCAAATCGGGCTTCTGGCGAAAGCCACATCTCTTCTTGAAATAAGAAGAGGGGACTTCGCCCTTCTCCGCATGAAGCGGGTGGCCACACGAAGTGGCCCGCCGGGTTAAACTCGGCCATCCCACACCCCCCTCTATGGGGGTCCTCTCGTCAGACTATTAGGAGGGGCACGAGCCTACCCCAAGCTAGGGTGTTTGTTTAGGTAGGCCTAAGACAACCACGCTGGCCCAGTGCGGATTGGTCGACTTCACATACACCTTTAAATTTCTTCGCAAGTGTATGTAGGTTTCCTTCACCGTAAGAGAGTTAGCAAATGTACATATAAAAATCGAAAATCCTAAAAACACATTGGTACATGGCAAATTCGAACCACTGACATCTCAAATGGAAGGCCAGTGTCGACTCCATAGCGCTACCGACGCTTCCTACAGCGCTACCGACGCTTCAAATTCAAATATCCTGCTGAATTAGACTATCATCTTTGTTAAAAGGAACCTCTCTCTTTTTGAGACTACGTATACCAACAACCCGCACAAGACATACGACCTTGTTTCACGTACCTACAACTGGCTCCAACTATGCCCAAAACTCGATTGTTTACAGTATCCAATCTAAATATAATACAATATTATTTTCGTCCTTAGACATCTTTAATTCTAATAAAATGAGTTTTAAGGGAGGAGTTATTAGTGCACTTGGTGATATACATTGAATTACACACATACACATTTAACCAAAAACAAACGCACATATACACACATACATACACATACTCACACAAACACACACACTCATTCACTCAAACATATTATGCTGGGCTGATATAGTACTCATATGTTTGCTTAATTTAAAAAAAAAATTTCTTCGGCAAACATATTAATTTTAACATTCTTTGCTGCTTTGAATGTTAATTTTATTATGTTTCGTTTCATGTTTTATTGTTGTTAACCGTATATGTGCGCTTTAATAATGTAAAATCCAGAACTGACTGTAAGTCGAATTTATTATTGTTTATACATTAGTTAAATATGTTAAAGAGCTGTGGATTTTTGTAAATAAAAAATAAAATAAAAGATCAATTCCTAGAATATCGCACCTCTGAGTCCGAGTAATTTGTTCTCACACACAAACCAAAGCTTCAATCTTAAATACATTTTCAAAAGTGGAGCGAAAGAAATGATGAAGTTGAATAAATATTCGTTCTGTAGAGGTTTGGTTGAGACCAGTAAATGATTGATTGATTTATATTTATACCTACGATTTCATAAGGAATCGAATATAGGCGATGTACAGGCAACTAACACCCTCGAGCCTCTACAACTTCGTCGTAACATCGCCTCTCTTAGCGCCTTTTACCGAATGTTCCACGGGGAATGCTCTGAGGAGCTCTTTAACCTTATCCCTCCCTCTCCATTCCTTAACAGAAACACGCGTAAGGGCCTTCGGAGTCATCCGTACACTATGTCCTCCTTTTCACACCGTACCAAGAAATTTCAAGATTCCTTCCACGTTCATCCCATACTTGGAATTCTCTACCTGCGCACGTATTTCCTTCATCCTACAACACGGGTTCCTTCAAAAGAGGTGTGAAAAAGCATCTTTTAGGCCGGCACGGGGCGGGCAGGTAGGATAGTGATTATTTATTTACGGTATTATCAAACACTAAATGAAAAATAAAAACACGTTAGACGTACCTATAAAATTTAAGGGTTCCCGCGATTTCCATGGGATCTCATCACCTGATGCTGACTTTGGTGACATGGGACCACCGCAGGAGTATACTCATTCGAATACAAAAAGTATTTTGAAAATGAATACATTATCTAGCATTTATTCTTTATTATCATTAAATAAAAGATGAGGGGGGGATTCTTTATTATCATTAAATAAAAGATGATGAGGATATATTTCTTATACCGGATCTTGAGACTAAATTTTTTGTTCTGAAGTAGATTGAGAGCTCCGTAGAATTACTTTACCTAGCAGTTAGTAATTAAGATTCATATCTTAGGCAAACTACCGCTTGAGGTAACTGGGTGATCAGGGATCTGTTATCAAATTATGCGCTGCTATCTTATCTGTGCAAACCAGCTTGAGTCAACTAGTATTATTGTGATAGCTGTTCTTAACAAAGGATTTACGTTTGTGAATGAACTTAGGGTTTCTCCAGTAAAAAATGTAGGTCTTTATTTCGTTGTCTTTCGCCTGTTTTCTCAAAATATAAGTATACACAAAAAAAAACAAAAGAATAAAATCGTTTTCAAACAAATTTTCGCATATAATCTGTAGTTTTTGGGTTTGCCTATTTTTTGCTATTACGTTAATGATGTGTTTGCAAACACGCTCCCAATCTCCAGGAATCAGTTCCATTAATGTATCAACATTATTAATTTGTTACTTAACACATTCAATGCCACCGACACGCCTGGCGTGTTCAAGCAAACCTACATCGCTATGCCACGAACACGCCACGCGTGTTCTGAATGTTTTGAAAATATTTCATAAACTAGACCAGATTTCATGTTCAAATTATTTGTGCATAATTTTTACGAGTAAGGCTATGTCATCTTAAAGTGGCCACTTAAAAAAACTAGTTTTTCTATTTTATGAAAAAAATGTATTTTGTAGTGCCGAGAACACGCTAGGCGTGTTCACTTATAAAATATACCCTTAGGTTCTCAAACTTTTTTTTGCTAAAAGGTTGTAAGAGGTTTGGCTAAAGTTGGCGGCGGCGGCGTTTTGAAGTTGAGCGGCCAGCAATAAAACTTAAATATTATAAAAGAACAGGGGCCTAATTACGCTAATATTAACGTCGTTATCGTGACTTGATAGCGTTTCAATAAAACAGCTTTTGCCGTTTTATACGCATTTCCTGGTGCAATTTATTCGTACTACAATTTCTTAGTAAATTATACTTAATAAATCAATAGTGACAAATGTTTTTGTAGTTTGTATCAATAGTGACAAATGTTTTTGTAGTTTCTAATCGATTAACCAACAACTGTCTCAAAAAGCGATTTTTTTTTCAAATTGAAGCGTTATTGACACGCCACAAATGCGTTAATGCTAGCAGATAGTCTTGTATAGTACACGTACGATGTACGAATAGGTAACGTTGTCCTGCACTGTACTAAAAGAAATGTTACCAAGCGCGAACTCTTTATCGTGCCTAATCGTACTATTCGTACATCGTATAATACACCACCAAAGCGTTAAGCGTTAACGGTTGATGAGGTGCGCTGCAGTGTGTTCAACACTGGTAGATGACGTATGACATGCCATTTAGAGAAAAACACGGAAAACATTAGCAGCTCTTACAAAAATTTCACCGTATTTAGTATGAAGCCGGGACTTAGGACATTTTCGACTGTTTTTGTAAGGAATTTCAACCCTGCATAACTTCAAGAAAAATATTTACAAAATTCCTTATAACTCGAAAACGGTGGAGCTTAAAAATAACGAAATTTTTGACCCCCGTACAATTCCACAGCTAATGAGGACACACCAAAAAATGGTCAAGTGTGAGTTCGACTTTTTTTCCATACTAAATTTAGATTATTAGCATAAATGAGGACACACATAATGGACTTATCAAAAATGGTCAAGTGTGAGTTTGACTTTTTTCCAAACTTAACTTTTTGATTTTTTAAATGTTTTTATATGAAGCTTAGTCCAGATTCCACTTTGTGTAGCAAAGGGGTGCGAATTTTAATTGAACTCATCCATACTAAATACGTAGATTTTTTAAAGTGCTGGCTCCATACAAAAATCAGTTAATAAATTTTCAGATTTTTTTAACTTTTTCGGAAAATTAGTCTATCTTTATTTATAACTATGATTTTCGCCAATTAAAACTATGATATTTATAAATAAATACTCATAAGACAAGACTTTAGAGGGAATTTCTTCCACAGCACCTTTGCTATAATCATTTGAGTCATTAGGATGTCATTTGAAGATGTTTAACAATCCCAAGTATCATCATCATCGTCATAATCAACAGCCCATATACTTCCCCACCGAGAGGCTCGAGTCTAACCCAAATTAGGGGCGGTGGGGGCGATCCGCCCCGGTTGAAAAAAAAAACGTACAAATTATGACAATGTTTATCAATATTAAATCACTGACTTATAGGCAATATAATAAATAAAATAGCCTTTTATTTCAGAGACATAAATAATTACAGTTTTATTTTTATAACATAATCTAAAGTATGTCGCGTGTCTCTGAGTGTCTTAAAGCAAAGGCCTCCTCCAACTCTTTCCATTGTTTTCTGTTGAGAGCCACTCTCATCCTGTACGGATCTAACGTGGCTCGCAGTTCGTACTGCGAGCCACGTTAGATCCGTACAGTTTCTAAGAGAGTGACCAGTCCATCTCCATTTTAGCTGGTCAATGCGCGTAAGTATGTCTGTCATTTTTGTTCTGGCTCCAATGTCTGTGGATCTTAATTTATCTTTCAGTTTAATTTTCAGCATACTTCTCTCCATTGTTCGTTGGCATTTTAAGAGTTTGTCTCTCTGACGTCTTGTAAGGGACCATGTTTCACATCCATATGTTATGCATGGGAGTACACAAGTGTTGTAGGTTTTAACTTTAACATGGATTCCTAGGATCTTTGCTTTGCATAATTTCTTTTAAGGACCAGTACTTTTTCCATCCATATGTAATTCTTTTGTCAATTTCTTTAGACATCTGGTCAGCAGGCGAAATTATTTGACCCAGGTACACATATTCGGAGACATATTCGATCTGGTTTCCCTCGATTATTATGTTTACCTGTTTTGAGTTCATTATTTTGGTTTTAGTCTTAGTTCAGTTCAAGACTTGCATTCGCTATATCCTTTATCATGGATGCTAGAATCATTGGATCTTTTTCCAGTAAAACCAGTTCGTCAGCGAATCGAAGATGATTCAGGCGCCTTCCATTTATATGTATTTAGACCAAGGTTCAACCAGTTTATTTTCCTGAATATACTTTCAAGTACAGCTGAAAATTGCTTTGGAGATAGCGGATCTTTGTTTGGCCTGTTGATTCAAGTTTTATAAACTTTTACTGTAGATGTTTTCAATTATATTTATGTAGGTTTCACTGATTCCTTGTTCTTTCAGTCTTGGCCAAATATAGGTATGCTTGAGTTTGTCGAATACTTTGGAATAATCAATGAACGCAATGTAGAGAGGCTTCTGGTATTCATTGTACTCTTAAATTACCTGCTTCACAGTATGAATGTGGTCAATAGTGCTAAAATTTTCCAATAAGGCAATGTAACCAAGTTTTTAATAAAATTACAATAATAACGTATTACTTGTTTTTTAAATTATTAACACGGAAGTGTATTCTTTTTACGCCTTGTAACTTTATTTCGTAACTTTATGATTTGATCGGCTAGGGATTACAAAATTTAGTAATTAGTTTTATTGATGTTGTTAGCTCTAACAAGTGCTGCCATCTTAGCACTTTTCGGGCTTGAAATTTTAGCAAATTGAAGTTTAGCAAACTGAAATTAATTAAAAATTACCTCCGAGCAACAATGGTCGTCAAACAATGAGTCGTTACGTCCCGACCTGAGTTTATGGCTGAGATCGAAGGATCGAACGCTTCTATGGATAGCTTTACACAACATCCCAGGCATCTGTCAATCAGGCTACATAACCTAAAGCCAAATTGATACAGCATTACACCGAAAACATCCCGGACGTCAGCCTCTACGAGATTATTGTGGCTCAAAAACAACAAGGCTATGTATGATGGAGTTACAGCTGAGCTTTTAAAAGCGGGTGGACTACCAGTCCGGAAAGCACTGCAGAGGCTATTTAACTCCGCCATTTTCGAGGGCAAAACGCTTAAAGCATGGCACAGGCGACGAGGCCCAGTTGAAGAACTACAGACCCATCATGCCGCTAATTTATGTATACAAGCTGTTCACGAGAGTTATCACGAAGCATCTCGCGCGCAGGTTTGACGACTTTCAGCCTCCCGAACAAGCCGGGAGTCGGGACCAGAGACCACATTCATACGCTGCGGCAGGTTATACTGAAGATCGAGGAGTATAATCTGCCACTATTCTTGGCGTTTGTGGTCCATGAGAAAGCTTTTGATTCTGTCGAGACCTGAGCTGTGCTTAGGTCACTCCAGAGGTGCATAGACTAGCCGTATATTCAAGTGTTGCAGTCATTGTACAAAAACGCCACTATGTCAGTCCGCCTTCAGGATCAAAGCTCAAAACCAATACGAATTCAGCGCGGTGTCAGCCATGGTGACGTAATAATATTGCCGGAACTATTCACAGCTTCGTTGGAGGATGTATTTAATCTGGACTGGAGAGGACTCGGCATCAACATAACATGGCGAGTACATGAGTCACCTTCGTTTTATCGATTATATCGTAGTCATTGCTGAGACCGTAGGCACAATACTCGAAGACCTCTATAGAGTTTCCCAACAGGTGGTGTTATGGACTCTTTCTTAGTCTTTTATATCTAAGTTTTATCCTTGCTATTGACAATGTCATGATTGACTTTACTTCTGATTTTGTATTAAAAATGTTTTTTGACTTCTCTTGTAATATATAACATTTTCACCGAACTCAGAGTTTTGGATATTTTTGTAAACCTTACTCAAGCAAACCAGCTCTGCCAATCCTGATATTGGTCCTTCTCAACCGACTTAAGTTTTAAGGTATAAAAACAGTAGAGTTACAAGAGAGTCAGCACGCGAGCTACCAAGATTGTCTCCAAAACAGCGTCAAAAGCAACAGCCGTTTATCGATTTTATCAGCATCTAGTACAAAGATGTCAGTTATGTCTACGACTGCACTAAGAAGATAGTTATAATTGGAAGCTGCTGAGGAAAAATCACGGTTGTTAGTTGCTGCTACAGAAGCCAAGCTGGAGGAAGCCCAGATGAAAACCAAGTTAGAAGAAGCGAAGATAAAAGCTCAGACGGATCTTGTGGATAAGAGACTCAGTGCCAGTATAGCAGAAATAAAGGAACTACATTCTCGTGCACGTTTCAGAGCATCATCAGCGAGAAGGAAGGAGAAATGGGTAACGTAATAGAATGTATCTCCTCGTCGAAAAAGCGCAACGCAGAATGTGCACCACTCAGACCCCTTTACCGCCGATGCACCAGATGTTCATCAAACTATTCCTGCTACTCATAGTGATGTATTTTTTTCAACCTCTGTCTCACAACATAATAACATGTCAGTGCCTAGCCCCCGAAAGTCAATCCTAAGACCAGGCAATACTTAAGTTAGCTGATGCAGTGCATAACTTAGCGTTAGGTTATGCTCATAGTAATAATTTAATTAATAACGCTTCCACACGATGAAGAACACACGTCTCTGTAAATCCATTTGATACTTCTTCTTTAATACCTTTTCATTTTTTGTTTGGAACTTCATCTAATTTTCCAGTTTACTACGGCTCCTGCCGATTTATGCTCTTGGAAGCAATGGCGAAAAGCGAAATGTTTAGCTGATATGTTTTGGGCTAGATGGTTGTAAGAAGTACCTACTTCCTTTTATTACCGCGTACCATTAGTCCAACAAGCGATGAAAATCAACTACGTGTTGGTGATGTGGTGGTTGTCGTTGACCCGACTTCTGAGAAAGGTGGAATAGTCTAAGCAATTTATCCTGGAGCTAACGGTAGAGTGAGGGTCGTCGATGTGAAGACCTCTCGCGGCACATTACGCTGTCATTCGACACTGCGGCTAGTACCACTGCCTTGCAGCCCCAGGGGGGAAGAATGTGAAGGACTCTTTCTTAGTCTTTTATATCTATGTTTTTCCTTGCCATTGACAATGTCATGATTGACTTTACTTTTGATTTTCTATTTATAATGTTTTTTGACTTGTAAACATATAACATTTTCACCGAGCTTAGACTTTTGGATATTTTTGTAAACCTTACTCAAGGAAACCAGTTCTGCCAACCTTAATAGGTGGGTCTTAAAATGAACATGAACAAGACCAAAATCATGGTGAATTCCCATGTAGTACTCACTCCTGTGAAGGTTGGAGGCTCTACACTGGAAGTTGTTGACGAATATGTTTACCTGGGACAAATAGTCCACCTCAGTAAGTCCAACTTTCAGAAAGAGGCAAATTGACGAATCCAACTCGGCTGGGCAGCCTTCGGGAAGCTACGCAGCATATTCTAGGCTAATCTACCGCGATGTCTTCAGACGAAAGTCTTTAATACGTGCGTGTAGCCAGTGATGACGTACGGAACAGAGACGTGGCCGTTTACAATAGGTCTAATCAGAAGGCTCAATGTCACTCAAAGAGCAATGGAGAGGGCTAAACTCGGGGTTTATCAACGCGATCGCGTCAGAAATGATGAGATCCGTAGAAGTCTCCCGGTACGCGGCCGCCACTCGAGGACCTTTCCGCCCCAACGGCCGTCAGTCCTACGAGCGATGTGTCCTGCCCACTGCCACTTAAGGTTTGCAATTCTTTGGGCTATGTCGGTAACTCTAGTTCTTCTACGGATCCCGAACGCTTCCCGAACGCTGCCCAGCCGAGTTGGATTCGCCGATTTACCTCTTTCTGGAAGTTGGACTTACCGAGCTGGACTATTTGCCCCAGGTAAACATATTCGTCAACAACTTCCAGCGTGCCTCGTTTGTATTTCATGCTTTAATATACGACACTTAGTTGTTTTTTAATTAATAAATCGTACTTTATGTAATACCGAATTTTTATTATTTTTAACCGTTTTCCATCTTGGGGTGACACCACAATTTCCGCCCCGGGTGCCACCCAAGCTAGCTACGCCACTGCGTATGTTGATGATGATGATTGTATTGCCCAAAACTAATTTGTAAATTCGAACCAGTACATAGTTCTTGAGGTAAGCGCGTTCAACCAAAGAACAAACAATTTAACCTTATGTGTATGTATAAGAAGATCCGTAAAAGAGCTTTTCCAAAAAAAGATCAATATTAAAGTAAATATATCTCATATGAATATTTTGAACTAAATTCATAGCTACTAATGTAGTTAGGTAAGACCAACAATACGATAGTACGAGATAAAAAACGTAAAATTTTATGGAGATTTCCTTTCTCTCTTATTTCAAAAGTTTTTGTATTGGTTTAGAAAAATTAAACGAATTTTTACAACGATTGTTACTCAATATTATAAGATGAACATTCCGAGTAAGTAGGTATGATCGCAATTAATAAAGCCAATGTCACAGTTCACAATCACAGCAAATCATTCATTCTTGGGGATTTTAGTTAAAAAAGTTTGAGAGCCACTGATTACATTGTAATATCTTTACTTGCCATAAAATCAAATTTTCGCCATAATTTCAGGAACCAAAACTCACGATACTATTGTAGCCACTGTTATTCTCGCGTAGCACAAGGCTTACTAACTAGAAAACAGTGTTAAACTGAAAAATATTGATATAAAAGAATCTGCCTTCAGTCAGTGCCACGGACACGCGTGGCGTGTCCGTCTTATTTCAAAGTCGCAGTGCCGCGGACACGCCTAGCGTGTCCGCGGTTTACGCAAGGCGGCATCTCTATAAGCCTCAAGAAAATCGTGGCGGCATTGAATGAGTTTTAAATAATGGAACTGAAATTTGAAGAACATGTGCAGGAAACTGTTAGAAACTGTTTTTATAGGTTGAAGGTGTTGTATAGAATTCGTCAATTTCTTAGCAAAGAAATAAGAATCAGGCTCTGTGACTCATTGATTTTGTCGAAGTTGAACTATGTTGATGCGGTAATTAGTAGCTGCTTACTTTCTAGGACAAAAACTCTTATTCAGCGTGTACAAAACACTTGTGCACGCTATTGTTTTAAAATTCCACGTCGAGGGCATGTTACACCATTCCTAAACCAGGCAAATTTAATGAAAATGGAAGCTAGTCGTGCCCTACACTTTGCCACTTTACTTTTTGGTATTATACAATCCCATCGACCACGGTATCTCTACCAAAAGCTTGAATTCTCTCGACGTGAGGTTAGACTTACCTCTAGACTCACCTGTCCAAGGCACTGTTCGTCTGCTTTTTGTGGTAGTTTTCGTTATGCTGCCACGAAATGTTGGAACAATATTCCACCTCCAATTAAGCTTTCGCGTTCTATTTATTCATTTAGAAGTAAACTCAAAGTGTTTTTGCTTGAACAACAAATAGGATCATAGCGGATGACTGTCCTTCGTAACTGTCAAAAGACTTAGTGGTTTCATGGGGTTTTTTCACAATAGAACATTTTTCACAATGTATCATTTATTCCTATTACTTACACTTTAATATGTTATGCTATTGCTTAAACTATAATATCTACCTATCCTACAATTAATTTTGTACAGATGATTGTCTGTTGGCCAGCACACATACATTTGTATAGGCTTCCACAGAATACCAGCGTTGCAGGTGTTATGCATTCTGCAACATAGTGCTGAGTGGTGGCCTTTTTAGTTTCACTTTATTTGATTTAAATACCTGTATTATCTTTTTCATAATGTTTATTTGTGAACCTAAATAAATTTATTTGATTTGATTTGAAATATGTACCTAGTAAAAAAAGAACTTAAAATTTAATTTGTTCTAAATAGTAATTCAAAATCGCCAAAAAATCTTTTAGATTTTGAAGACTCCTGTCCATAGTTGTACCGTACCTATAATATTAAGATATAATTTCAAGGTTTGCGTCAAGGGTGTAGTGAGGCGGGGGGAAGGGAGTTGCATCCTCCCCCTATTTCTAGGGGGAGGATGCAACTGGCAATCACCTTATGGTGATTGCCGGTAGGCTGGAATACCCCCGAGCTCAAATTAAGCAAAAGCAACGTTTCATCTAAAAACTTAATCAGATTATTATTATTTGCTTTACATTTTTTATGTTAACTGCTCCAAGTGACTTTGATTTACGTGAATAATTCACGTTTGTGTCTTGAATTGAATTCTTTTCACTATTATTACAGAACTGCTGTGAAGAGTGTAGAAGAGGCGAAGCAGCTGGTGTGGATACCGGAGAGTCCGCCTGTTCTTCAAACAAAAGGGGTCTTAGTGCAGAACAACTCCTGGCTGAAGATGCATATGAGCATTGCTGTAAGGTGTGACCAAACGATATATTCATAATATCATACAATATATTATAATGTTCATAAGCTTGAATTTACAAAATACCAGATAACACTCAAAATGTATAGTTAGGACGTGTTTTAGGCGGGAATGTCTGAATTGAATTAGCAGACTACGAATGAAACAGTGTATTAATATTACAGTTAACAAATACCGGAAAGAAATACAGTTTGATCACGTAAAACACTAGATTCACAAGATAATAAGCTTCCATTATTTATTTATTTTCAGAAAGCTGCATTAGATAAACATAGAGACCAAAGTCAGTTTGGACAAAAACCAACAACTGTGAAGTCAGTGGTGAGCGGTATGTTATTATTTTTTAGCGTCTTTGTTGATGCTCTCCGCTATAAGATTTATTTAATACTAGCTGTGCTCGCAAAGTACGTTTCGCTCTAATCAAAAGCTCAACGCTGTAATTTCCTTATTTTTTTGTACGGGCATTTCTGAGCTTTTGTGGGAATTTTAAAAAATCTTTCATTACTAACCATGCATAAGCCCTGCCCTGTAACGAATTTCAGGCTTTTAGCTCCAGTAGTAAGCTACTGGAGCTAAGATACTGGCTCTACGTTGATACCTCAGTCACTCACTCGCCAAAGCTTACAGATGGTGAAATACTTGTTTGAAGAGCTTATTAGCTTGAAAGTCTGTAAGAATTTTAATGGTTTCAGTACTATCATCACTCTGTGAGGAATACGCCCCCAACGAACTTTGTGCACACCACTGCATACCAGTGCCTGGCTCTTACAAGTGCGAGTGTAACCCCGGCTTTAGGCTGATGTCTGATGGAAGGAACTGTATGGAGGTTAGTTTTTCACATGTTACTTTCTCATGTTCTCATATCTTCGGCCTCTCTGCATTGGTATTGGGTTATTTCAAGTAGCTTACAATTGTTTAATTTCAATGGTAACTATTTCTCTACATAGTAATTTAATTATTTCGGCTTAAGGTTGTGAAGAATAGATGTAAGCCACATAACCCGTGTCAGCACAAGTGCATCGACAACGGCATTGAAGTGAAGTGTTCGTGTCGGCGCGGTTATGAGCTAAAAGCTGATGGCAAGACATGCAGAGGTTAGTATAGTATAGTATAGTATAGCCATTGTTGTTAAATATAATTAACCGCATCGCAGATAGTCATATTTGTAGCTAGTCTTGTCCCATCCCTACTCGCTCTTCTCATCTTACTTCTATGTGTTCTCTATGGCCTAGATTCTAGGGTGAGACCGCCGGAACAGAATGCTTTTGACAGCCGAGCGGAGGATTTTTTTTTTACTTAGCTTGGCCGGTGATTGGTGATAGGTCTTTCTCTATATCTGTCCGGATAGTTACAGCTAGTCTAGTCACACTAACAAATTCAATCAAAACCATAGGAATATAAATACCTTTGTAGACTAAAACACAAAAATGCTTACTTTTTTAGACATAGACGAGTGTACTCTGGATCCCCCAGTGTGTCTACCTGGGACTCAATGCTACAACATCCAGGGTTCCTATCGCTGCATTCCCGTGAAGAAAAGCAGTAGTCCCGAAAAAGGCCAGTGTCCACCAGGTTTCACGAGGAATATGAACAATAATGCTTGTGATGGTAAGTACACATTTTTATAGCACCGCTTTTTCAGGAGTGCGGCAGAAGGCATATCCATCTACCAGCGTATTCAAATTTAGCAAGCTAACAAGCTTTGCTCAACTGAAGCTTTAAAAATAGTTTTTAAAATTTCAATGCAATTAGCGACTCTTTTTGCAATTGTAGTAACTTTAACGTCACCTCACCTACAATCAAGTGAGATAAAGATCTTATCTGTTGAAAATATAAAACAAATAATTGGTCCGCCTTCTTGGGTATGCCGCCATCTTGGATTTAGAATGACGTCACATAGTCAACCATGCATTGTCATCCAAACTGAATGTATTTTATTGATTTATTTATTTATTCATGGAAAACAAACAGCATTTATCTAACAATAATAGACGAAATGGGATAGAGCAAAAATGCCTTTGACAGTTTTCGCAAATAGATGTATATACAAAGTTTCAGCTCAATCGGTTAAAGATATCTGCTTCAAAATTGAGTTGCAAGATTTCACCCGAACATACATTGCAAGTTAAAAATCGATTTCAGACGTGAACGAGTGCATGTTACCGCATCCCCCATGCCCATCGTACATCTGCGAGAACACAGTAGGCGGATACAAGTGCGGAGGGGTGCCTGGAGACCCCGCCAACTTGCCGGTCCCTACCAAGACCGCAGACGATGACAGGTGTCCTCCAGGTTTTGCTGCTGGCTACAATGAAGAGTGTGAAGGTAATGACATTTAAACATAATATGTACACATAGACTTTTCGATGATCATCATCATCATGTTCATCATGCTGTGTTCCGGTTTGAAGGGTAAGATATGACAGTAAAATTACTGGGTACCGTGACTTTACATCTTTTGTCACAAGTTGGCAACGTACATTGTGGTTCTTGTGGGGGTTGCGGATTTGCTGCGAATCTTACAAGAGCCACATGTACTGTAAGGTAACTGTGGCCACTTACCATCAGGTGGGCAGTATACTTGTTTGCCAACTTAGTTGTATTTTTATTCAACCAATACACAGCAAATTTTAAGTCTTATTCTTTGTGTATAAGTGTTATAAGATAGAAAATGGATAAAGTGTATTTCATTTATTTATTTATTTCATTATCAATTGCTTCCATGTTGTACATTTTAAGGTGTTAACATATTTCAAAGTTTTTACATGGAACCCTGCAAGGGCACTGCAATTATATGTAGATTCTCATACAATAAATCTCCTAATACTTAAAAATGATTATTGTTACATTTTTTTTTCAAGAATCTTATTAAATTTAAATGTTAACTATATATTAATTATTAACAAATGAAATTCAATTGAAATACCAAAATTAGTCAATAATAAAATAATCATTCAATAAATAATATGTCATTTTATCTACTCATATAATATAATATTGTCTACTTAATAATATATATTAACTGGTGCAAACAGATTTTAAATGAATTGTAATTTTATCAAATTTATATAAATTTTGTTCTCAATCATTAATAAATAAATTACCTTATTGAAATGTTCAACTGAATTGATAACAACTACTTTTTCAATAAATAATAATTTTGTAATTTGTGAAATGTTCTATTAATTAATATTTTACTAGATGTCATTAATTTCCCTACTCACTAATTCTTGTCCTCGAAAAACTCCTGCAGCGTGTAATACGGTTTTTGCTTTAAATATGTTTTTAACTTTTGCTTAAATGATGGTTTTTCCTTCTCGGTGCGTATACTGTTAGGTATCTTATTAAATATTCTAGCACACATAGAATAAGGCCCCGATCCTACCATCTTTAAGTTGGTTTGAATAAGAGCGAGTCTATCTTTTTGCCTTAAATTTATCGGTCGTGTATAGCTATCCTTCGTTTGCGTAAACATCTCAAAGTGGCTTTTCACAAAGTTACAAATCTCCAAGATGTATAGGGATGTCAATGTTAGAATACCGTATTTCACAAAGTACGGTCGACAACTTTCCATTGAATCGATATTGGCCAATATTCTAATACACCGTTTTTGCAGAATTAATAGTTTCGATGCGTCGGTACTATTCCCCCAGAGGACGACACCGTATCTCAGCCAATTATGTGCATATGCGTAGTAAGCTGTCATTGCAGTTTCTGTGTTCGTGGATTTTTTAAATTCCGTTAAGGCATATATAAAACTAGTTAGTTTACTCGCTACTTTTTGGATGTGATTTTTCCAATTCAAATGCGTGTCTATAGTAATTCCAAGTAGATTATAGGTGTCAACGCACCGTGTATAAGTGTGTATAAGTGTTATAAGATAGAAATTGGATTTATTCTTTTTGCTAACTTTGTTGTCTTCTTTGTGTCATAGTTGGTAAGTACCTATGTAGTAACTGGTACAACTTCTCTTGCAGATGTCGACGAGTGTGTGACAAATAAGGCTGATTGTAATCTGCTGTCTCAGTTTTGTATTAACACCCGGGGCTCGTTTTACTGCCAAGACCGAGTTTCTAAGCACTGTCCGCCTGGCTTTAAAATAAATCCGAAGACAAACAAATGTGAAGGTAATTTAAGAGGTGATAATTTAAACGCACAATTTGCAGAAGGCAAATTGAAGGACAATATGAAATCCATGTCAAACCTATACAAATTATTCCACGAATCAAACAATTTTGTTCATTTTTCAATGTGACCTTCCTGTGATATTTGAAAATTCTTGCAGATATTGACGAGTGCGAAGACAGTGAAGATATTTGCAGACCTGATCAGATTTGTATTAATCTTTTAGGACAATATGATTGCAAACCTAAATCTGCATTCAGGTAAATGCTAAATTGTCCTTTTCTCAACCAAAAATAATGCTTTTGCCTCATTTTACCCAATTAAATATATAATTTAATTTTATTTAAGTACAATGTCTTACAGGAAATCTCAAGTGTGTCCAGACGGGATGCGGTTAAAACAGGGCATTGGAATTTGTGAAGGTAATTAAATCTATGCTTATTTTCTTTATTTACCACTTAAAATATTCGCAAGTCTCACAACGTCCATTATTTTAGGTCTTTATACTTTCACTTTTAAACTCCTCTACTATCCGCCAAATGGGTGCATTTATTCCTTTATCTTACTTGATGTAGACGACACGACTTCCTATCAATATAAATAAAAATCAATGTATTACTATGTTTGTTTGTCCTCTATGCGTTCCGAAACCATTTATCAGATTGTAATGAAACTTTGGTAGGGTGTTATGGGTTCCTAGCAAAAAAAAAGCATTTACGTGGCATTGCAACGCATGCCGGGTACAGCTAGTTTCTAATAAAATCTGTTCGTTTGACAATATTTACATAACTGAACTTTTGGTTAATCATTCTATACTGTATACTCTATGCGTCATGAATGGACCGTTTTAATCAAATGCTACAGTGCTATATTTTTTACTTATTTCAGACATTGACGAATGCCTTGAAGGAACCCACCTGTGCGATCAATATCAGAACTGCCTGAACACCAATGGCAGCCACGAGTGTCTCTGCAAGCTTGGTTTTGAACTGGATACGACCACAGGAGCTTGTGTTGGTAATGAATTTTTGACGTGCTCAAATTTTGTAATATTCTCTATAAAACACTATAGTCTTTCAGCCAAGAAAGCTGATTTTAACTATGTTTCAAGGTTAGCTCTCTTCAATTGTCCCCAAGTGTTCAAAAAATATGCAATTCGATTCCGGCAATTTAAAAAAAAAGAATTATACTATTCTTACTACGTTTCAGATATAAATGAGTGTGCGACGAACCAACACAATTGCATCACACAGACACAACGCTGTGACAATACTGTCGGATCTTTCCTTTGCATCCGCTTCACGTCGTGTGGGACCGGCTACATCCTGCACCATTCTACAGGACAGTGCGAAGGTAACCCAGCCCACAAGTACTTGACCAGACATGCTCATCCAGTGATGTAAAAAATGCAAGGAAGGCTATGTTAAAAGTTCAATAATATTGAGACTATAAAGTTCAACAACAACAGAAGGATTGCGTTTTGTAATTAAGTGTTGTAATGACCGGGCATTAGACATGAGAATATTGATTCTTCTGTGGTTCAGAATTTCAAATTGAATTTCAATTATATTTTTTTATATAAGAATGAAGAAATCTTTTTTTAGATGAATATGGATCATTAAACCAAGAAGAACATGATAGCTAATATTCCCTGAATCCTCATTTAACTTAAATTTTTTTGAACATTGCAACAATATAATCATTGGACTAAGTCTGTGGAATCTGGAGCTCATGTTTTGTTCTACATGTCAAATATTACTTTCCTCTTTAATGTTGCTAGCTTGGAGTATAATTGATTTAGGCCTAAATATACTTTAGTAATCATCTGAATCTTAAATGCACATGATGGATGAGCTTTCGTGTGTTATTATTGTTGTTATTAATATTATTATTTTTTATTATTTTTTTATTATTGTCAGTTTATTTTTCAATTATTTCCCTGTGGTTCTATGTAACGGATCGCCGATTCCCACGGGGTGATGGCTGAAAATCAGCGCTATGTCCTGTGACATTAACGTCGCTGAGCCTTTGACCCTTTGCTTGCTGCAGCACGCAAACATAATGACGATATGTGTATTGTAAATCTGTATCTCTGTCTGTGAGTTTTTATTCAATGTTTGTGTGTTGTTTGTAAGCAATAAACGTCAACTACTACTACTACTACTACTACAATAATTATGCTCATCAGATATTGACGAATGCTCTCTGGGCACTCACAACTGCGCGCGCGCCGGCCCCGAGTATTACTGCGTGAACAATCCTGGCTCATTCAGGTGCGTGCGCAAGCGCACCACCACGACGTCTACTACTACTGCTATACCGGAATACGAAGAATATTACTACGACTCGGAGTAAGTGGCAAAGTTTTGATTACCGATTAATGGTAAAGTGGTGGTCACGACGATACTTTAACGTCGTTACCACGGCAATACTTTATCAAATTGAACTTGTATCAATGCCAGCCGACAGACATACCGGATGGCTTACCCCGGCTCTGATGGGGTTTCTCACACACCCTTTCGTTTACGTTATGATGTACAATATAGTGCGTGAATGTATTCCACTTAGTAAAAGTATTATGCATGCAATGCGGTCCGACAGTTTCATATAGGTACTAAACTATTTTTTTCCAGCTCCACTGATTTATTCTGATACAGTCTATTTATCTATCTTTATTTATGTACATTACAGAGAAGAAGTGACTGAAGTCAACAGCACTGATACCGGAAATCAGCAACAGAATAAACCTATATCGTCTACTTCTACCACGCCTAAAATAGAAACTACAAGTAAAATTCCCGAAACTACATCTAAACAAACTAACAATATACCGAAAGCCTCTGGAAATATTCCTTACAAATCTGAAGATAAAGATGAAAGAAGTA
This sequence comes from Schoenobius gigantellus, assembly GCA_963935595.1. Lineage (NCBI taxonomy): Eukaryota > Metazoa > Arthropoda > Insecta > Lepidoptera > Crambidae > Schoenobius > Schoenobius gigantellus. Next base: position 50,965,659 of record OZ012542.1, on the reverse strand, counting down.
ATGAAATCACGCATCCGCAAGCAGTCAAGCCTATTCTTATTCCTGAAAGGCCAATTCCAAACACAGAAACTGAAAATCGTGAATCTTTATTTCCTCACGATAATGTTCATTCGGTTGACACTTCTCGTCAAACTACGCCACCAGAAGGACCTCACAAATTCGATCCAACTCCAGTTTGGCACCCAGAACCATCGCCATCTGATGTACAAACGACAACAGAACAATCAATAAGTTACACTTCACCAGAGTCTGCTTCTTCTGAATCCCCTAAAGCTACTGAAACAGTTAAAATAGTACCTAATGAAGATCAAGTGTCAGAAACAACATATAGTCCTATTCCGCCACCAACCCCTCCAGTTTTTCAGTCACCTTCTTTAGTCTATGTCAATGTTGGGAAAGAAACTGCGACAGTAAGAGCCGAGAAAGATAGCGATGGCTCCCTGATCATAAATACTGAAGAGTTACCGAAAAACGAATGGACAAAAATAAATGAAAAGCCGACAGACTGCCAGATTGGCTTTGAAGTGGATGAATATGGAGCATGCTATGGTAAGATTAGTTGTAGAAATTTGGAGGAAAATACGTTACTTTATTGTCAAATTATACTATTCCTGTAGCAACGGTCTTCAAACAGAATTTGCTTGCAACTATATTGTTTTTACATTACTTGCGAAAGGTGATTCACGAGATTTTGGAATCACACAATTGTGAGAGATGGACAAGCTGAAGTTTTCAACCTATTTGATAAATTTGTACGAGTTTAATGACAACTCATGGTAACATTTTGCAGTTATAGAAATTGCATTTCGAATTATTTTGTTTTTTTTTTGTACATTGTTGAATTTGTTACATGTGCACCATTAATAAGCATTTTATGCAATATACCGTGATCTAGTCTTTTATGTTTACTTTTAAGCTACTATGCATACCTAATTGCATTTATGCCTAATTGCATTACCTATCCAAAGTATACTTAAGAATGCATGCGTAGTTACAAATTTTGACATTAATTTCAAATCAGTATGTCCCAAACCCAAATATAAATTGGAGACAGCAAGCATAATTAATTAGCCTTAGGGCGTGATATCCAAAAATAAATGAATACCTATACCAATATCTTATTATCCATAATAATTTCCTAGCACTTTTCTTTCTTGAACTATATTTACAGATATCGATGAGTGTACCACGAATCGACATCAGTGCTCCGGGCTAACAGAGCTGTGCAAGAACACAATGGGCGGGTACGTTTGCGAGTGTGCTCCGGGGTTCCGAAGAGATTTTCATACTGGAGCGTGTGATCTCGTCACATCCTCAACGTCTACTTCGACAACCACCAGCACAACTACACGGCCTCCACCAACAACAACTCGTAAGGATAAAGCATTATTATAAGCATCATTTAGAGGTGCATGCTGTGAAATTAGAAAAAATCTAAGCATTGTGAAATTTTAAGTGTTCGCTTGTTTCCGTTCAAAATTCGTCAGCTTTGATTTCAACGTCATTGCATGAATGGAATTAATTAATCTTTTACAATAATAAATGTCCTGCGATTTAATATTTAACTGTGCCATCTTTGTGTAATTCATAAATAGTAATTCGAGTGAATATAAAATCTTTCACGTAACATTCAAACGTCTCTTTTGATAAAGTTGTCAAGTTATTGTTTAATAAATAAATTTAAGCATACTGTCATTAATTGCAACTTGATCATGCACACTTTGTTTAGAGTTTTCCTGATGAGAATAAAAAGATACGAGTAGGTTAATGTTGCCATGTTAAGTTGTAAAAATGTTGTTGCAGCGAAATACTATTTCTGGGGATATCCGGAATATCGACCAGCTACATTGAGACCCTTCAGGCCAAGAAATTTATGCGATGTTGGATTTCACTTTAATTCGCAAACTGGAAAGTGTGAAGGTAACATTGGTATAATCTTTTAAATTCAAACATAATAAATAGACACACTAATAATCGTGATTTTAAAAACATTGACATGAAAAGCAAAAGGGTTTAAATACTAAGTACAATACTTAGTTCTTAGTTTAATTGATATTAAACTAATAATTACTGCGTGTAATTTACACAACCAAAGTAAGCTTTAATAGTAGCTGATATCAATCATTGATTTTGAGAAAATACATAAAAGTAACATTTCTATAGGCACATACAAATCCACAATATTGTAGAATAATTGAGAAAACAGACCACAACATTTTGTTTATATTCAAGAAAAAATGAATGAAGAATTCTGTAGCAACATTAAATTACAGATGTGAACGAATGCGTGAATGGCCAAGCTAATTGTGCGGCAGAGGAAATCTGCGTAAACACAGAAGGGGGCTACCGCTGTGAATGCTTGCCGAACTGGCATTTGGATGAGATCAAGCATCGCTGTGTCTCTAACAAGAAAGACGACCAGTTTCCCACGGGCTACGGGAATGAGCCAAGTAAGTTTGTAACGACGTTCTTTTTATTCACAACTAGCTGTGCCCGCGAACTATGTTTCGCTTTATAAAAGACTTCAACGCGTTCTTAGTTATATCTTCTTTATTTTTTTCCGTTTTAGCAACATTTTTCATTGATCCTCCTCTCCTATTGGCCATAGCGTGATATTACATAGCCTTCCTTGATAAATGGACTATCCAACACAAAAATATTTTTTTTAAATTCGGACCAGTAGCTCCTGAGATTAGCGAGTTCAATCGAACAAACAATCAAACAAACTCTCCAGCTTTATAATATTAGTATAATTACGAAATTTAGGGATTTAATGTATTTACCAACGCATGTCCTAAAAAGATCTTCGGTTTCAGCCTATCGCATTGATCCGAGATTCTCGGGGAACACAAAGGGATCTAATTTCGTGGAGCCAGAAATTATCCCGATCGAAAACAGAGGCACTGTCATCAGGTGTCAGCTGGGATATAGACTCGGAGAAGACAATACTTGCGTAGGTAGGAAAAACAACTGTGATCTGCCCATATATTGTGAAACTCATACTGTCTTATTACAAAACGTGTTCTAACTAAACTTAGTCCTGGTTTAAACTTGACGCTGTCTCTATCGATATAACATTGACACTACCATTAACACTACTACACTAACAATGGGCAGAGCTTCCCCTAAAATCATATAATGTCAACTTAACCAGACATCGATGAGTGCGTGACGGGCGACGCGAGCTGCGGCCCGCTGCAGATCTGCACCAACTTGCCTGGCGGTTACAGCTGCGGCTGCCCGATCGGCCACCGGCTGGTCGGAGATCACGAGTGCCAGGACGTTGACGAGTGCGCGCTCTCCGGTAACCTGGTGAGTACTAACTGGTCCTACCCATCGACAAGTCATGTCTGCACAACCTACTGGGATACAGCTGCGGTTGGCGTTCCAGCCACCAGCTGATCGGCAACCATAAGTGTCGGAACTTTGACGAGTGAGGGCTATATGATAACCTGATGAGTATATACTGGTCGGGAATATATTAAACGTGACGCCTAATGAATGGCTTTGCCTGACTATGGCTGAACCATTGGACACTGGCTGTGTGCCTTTTGGCCCGTTAGATTCTATTACCGGATGTCCAGTCGGTTCATAACGTCGGTTTTCCTAAACGTCTACTTCCCTGAACGACCATTTTGGATGACTGCATGCATTCCGGAGGTCTGATGAATCGAGACTCATCAGACCTTTAGTTGCCAGATGTAGACCAGTTTAATTCAACCAACTGGCTGCAGTTGTGGCTACTGTCTCGGAATCTGAGACTCACAATCAAGATGACAGTCTAGAACTCAAAGTTATCACACCTTTAGTTTCATTCTTGGTTTCGGCACGAAACATTAGGCGCTCAGTCTCAACAAAGACAAAGATTTAAAACGCAAGAATTTTTAGTGCGTTCTTCTTTTAATATAGGTGGCAAAAAAATAAGCTTGCGCGACCTCAAGTAAATGTGTCTATACACAACGGAATTGAATGCATATAAAAGGTACTTTGTGGTTGAATGGTTGAGATGTATGTACATACAAGGATTAAATAATTAGTTAATTAGATTCTTAGTTGAAGGTTTTTATTGTTTTTTTTTACGTCAATACCTAAGTGCCTGTTAAGATCTATGTTGAATAAAGATTTTTGAGTTTGAGTTTGAATGCATGCCATTTTCTGAGATGGCGGTACTTCTTAAGTTGGTTTAACTAAGCAACGCGCAACCACAGAGTGCACAACTGACTCCGTATTTGCAAAGCGTCCATTATCTAACTATCGAGTATTATGTTATCTGTGCTATCGTTCAACATCATAAGATTAATTGCATGCTAATTTGTCGATTTGTTTCTTCTTTATCTTTCTTTGTATCTCTTTCAAATGTAAAAAAAAATAGGTAAAAAAATTAAGGTAAAAAAATTATGACCAATTTCAAATTAATATTGTTTTTTTTTTCCTTTCAGCCGATTTGCTCTCAAAATGCTGATTGTGTCAACACGATCGGCTCATACCAATGTCGGTGTCATGAAGGGTTCCGTTCTGCTCCAGTTAATGACAAGGTTGGCAAAGAGAGGCTATAAGAAGTTTTATTAATACTATTGCACATTCGCTCGAACGAGCCCACAGACAAGTAATTTGTATCAATAGCATTTCGTGGGGGTCTCCACGAAATGCTATTGATACAAATTACTTGTCTGTGGGCTGTCTCACACAACATACACTTGCGATCGCGGCACATGGTCTTGCCTCCTGAGAGCGTGAATCCGCTATTATACGAGTTTATAAAGAATTATAAGTACCTACAAATTAAAAAAAAAACAATAATTAAGGAAATTATAATCAGCACGTTTTGATATATGTAGTACTTATAAACTTATATTTTGACGTAAAGACGAAACGTAAATATTTTTCGATATTGGTCAATTCTACCTATTGGCCATAGTTGGGACGAGATTGCTATTTTTAAAAGGTCACGAAACCACAAGTCTTAGTAGTAAAGAAGACGAGAGAGAGGCGAGAATTTTTTTAAGTCTTCCTCTTTGTCTCTTCAGGTTTGCGTGGATGTAGACGAGTGCATAGAGAACAGATCAGGGACTCTGTGTGAGCAACGCTGCAACAACGTGTGGGGCAGTTACAGGTGCTCCTGCCACAGGGGGTACAGGTTGAACCTAGATAACAGGTAATTTTAAGTTCGATGTTCTTCTTCGAGGTCAAATTATTAGACCTCTTTAATTAGTGTTCACCTGCGGATCTAATTTGATGAATAAGAATTTTTATGGCAACACTTTATATCACCGATTTGTCTACATTAAACTCTCAGATAAATTCTACAAGCCCTGTTCGTCTGTCATTCAGTAGTTAGTGGTTTGGTTTGGTCAGTGAATATTTTGTTACGGCTTCAGTGGTACGGTGCAGTGTCGTGTATACATTACAATCACTAAAGTAAAGCATCCTTGCACTAGTTAAGATCGCTATGGTTACCAAAAATGTAAACATTACGAGCTCCGAGGCTTCAGTAGGTACATTAGATTAAGAAAATAATAGAGGTATATTAAAAAGTGGGTCTGATTTAACCCTGGTCCTATTCACCGTCCCATCATCGGACTAAGTAAGCGGGGGAAAATAGTATGCGCAGAATTTTGTAATGTTGTATGTCCCGCGCAGATGATAAGTCTCCGTTGAGAATGGTCGAGAATTGATTGCATTAAGCCTTAAGGTTGGTTGTGATAGTGTCATTAACTTTGCACAAATTTTCAGCACGTGCTCAGATATCGATGAGTGCACGGAATTCAAGTCGAAATTGCCTTGCGTGGGCAAGTGCGTGAACCTGCCAGGCAGCTACCGGTGTTCTTGTCCGTCTGGGTACAGGCTGTCTGAGGACAAGAGGAGCTGTATAGGCAAGTTTTCTATTGTACCAGATACGTGACAATGACACTACCTATCCTGATGATGGGAATTAATCGTTGCTTATGGATAACTTATGATGACACGTGATTTGCGTGCTGTTAAACCTAAATCTCAAATCACATATACAATCGCATTCACAACGATTCTCCGCAGAGCTCTGGCTGGGCTCTCTATTTCTAGGCATAAAAATTATTGTCATAAAATCATATTCCATAATTTCGATTGTAATAATCGTCAAGACGCATAATAATCAGGAAGCAGAATGGTAATAACCATAATATTGTGTGGCAGAAAATCATTTGTCATAAGTATTAAAACCCATAAACTCGAAACACAGAACAACTTGACGCATAATTTTTCAAAGCATAATTAATGTTTAGCATATTAATCACAACGAACAATACATTTACGCAAAATTTCTCTAGGCATAAAAGGCGCGCAAGCATGCAGTAATGTAAGCAAACATGCAGTATGCATGCAAGCATGCAACATGCCAGCAAGCATGCAACATGCCAGAAAGCATGCAACATGCAAGCAAGCATGCAACATGCAAACAAGCATGCAACATGCAAGCAATCATGCAACATGCAAGCAAGCATGCATCATGCAAGCAAGTATGCACAGTGCAAGGAAGCATGTACCACGCAAGCAAGCATGCACCTTGCAAGCAAGCATGCACATGCATGGTTTCTGTCACGGCTCCGACGCTGCGGGGCTTTGGCGGTCCCACGCGAGCTTATCGTCGCAGATGGTTTTCGCTCACCATCCTCAGCCGCAGCGTCGAGCGTTAAAACCACCTGCTCCTCAGCCTCGCCTCGCCCCTCCGCGCCTACGCGGGTTTGAATTACACTCTAGGGGTAGGACAAACAAGACTACGTGGAGTCAGTTTTGCAGCGATTCGTTTCTGTCACTAGTAGCATGAATGAATTACTTTGTCAAATAAAAAATCTACTATGAAAAAAATATATCAAATGAAAATATAGAATATTCGAGTATCATATTTGAATAAAATAATATATGAATTGTTATTATAAAAAGTTTAGTAAAACAGAGAGTAATCATTGTATCTAATGAACGTGATATCCCTTAAAATAAAATAATTTCTAATCACTTAAAGTTATGGCAAAACATTTTAGGACTACCAATATTATGTCAAAAGAAATTAGGGATTTCATTAATTATGCTTCATAAAATTATGCCTTTGGATAATTGTGCCTTATGCAAATTATGCAAAGAAAAAATTATGTGACGTTAATGTTATGCTTTTCGATTATTATGCTTAGTGATTTATGCCAAGCGTCTTTATGACAAACAACATTATGCCAAATGAAAGGCCCCCCTCTGGCTGACCCTAGTTGTTTAGCCTATGGTTTTCTGTGTAAATATGCTCATTGCAATGATAGTAGTAAACATTGTAAAAGTCTTATTGGTTTCGTTTGAACAGACATAGACGAGTGCGAGACCGGTGAGGCGCCATGCGCGGGAGGGTCATGGCGTGGCGGTGGAGCCAGTGATGTGTGCCTCAACACGCGCGGCGGCTACCGCTGCCATCGCATCATCTGCCCGCCCGGATATCACCTCGAGACCAAGAAGTTAGTAAGACCTTACTTCACTTTATCTTTGCCGTTGATGATTAACGATCCCGTTTCATTCATTTATCTGTAATCCGTGTTAAGGAAGGTGTATCTTAGTTTAATTGATAGGAAGCTGCTACAACATTTAACAGAAAATCTTAGCAACTGCCTGATACGGTTTTTTTAATATGGGCAATCAAGCTAGCGAAGGATAGCGATTAATGAGAAGGGACTCACGCGCAAGACTCGGATTGCCACCCACTTTATGAATATTATTACCATTCCCTGTCTCTGTTACCCCATAGGCGAGGACTTAGTTACATCGCGTCGTCAAGATTTATGACGCAGCGAAAACTGGATACATTGGGCAGATTGTATTTGTAATATATTTTTCTTATCATCCCATCTTCTTTTTACAACATACGTTCACACCTAACCTCTAGGATTGGCCGGTTTGGTTACCTCTCGATTTGCAAAGACATTGATTCCGCACTTCCACGCACGCTTTGAGTATTTTTTTCAAAGCCTAACATTTTCAATAATTATAACGCGCGCCAAATAGTCTCATTTGGAGATTTTGCGATTTAATTATTTTTAAATTGCAATCATAATGTATATTGTAGGTATCTACTGAATAAGACCTTGGTGAGCACATATAATAAATTTTCTAAATTTCACTTTTTCAGCCGTTGTACAAAAGTAGAGAGAATATGCCCGCCAGCAGACTGGGACTGCGCTCATCAGCCGTCTACCTACTCCTACAACTTTATTACCTTTGTCTCTAACTTGTATATCCCAGAATCGAAGGTAAGGAACTTCATTATCATAACATTGGTCATAATTACATTTAAAAATGCTTATGAAATCACAACAAGAAAACTATTCGCTTTGATCTCACTTGATAAGGTCAAAGATGGAAGTGAGCTCCACAGCTGGATGCCTCATTTATAATAAAAGAACTGGCCATCTAGCCTTCATTATTTGGACCACAATACTTCTGCCAACATTGTTACTGTGGCAACAGACTTAGGAATGATATTAATATGTAATATGTGATGAGAATAATATATCACTAACGTGATTTCATATTTTTGTCCTAGCATAGATGAATCACACAATCTCGCCGTTAATTTATAGTTAACCTCAACGAACAGTTAAGTTAATAAATCACTTTAGGTGGACCTGTTCACAATGAGAGGCCCAACGTGGGCTAATGCAAAAATCCACTTCCAGCTGCGTTTGGTGGACGTAAACGCTCCGCCGTCAGTCAAAAATAAAGCTGATATCAACAGTTTCTTGTGAGTAACATAATTAATTAATTATAAACATAATTATATTTATTGTAAACATAATTAGGATATTATAAAATAATTGATGCCTTACTACATTGCTAATTGAGTAACTGCTAGAGGCATCTTTAAATACTTCATATGCGATTTGGCAAAACTTTACTACAGCTAATTACATTATACTAATAATGACGATATTAATTTGCAATTACTGCTTAAATGCGTTTAACAGTATGTTCTGATATTTCAATAAAAATTTCGTAGTGGTAAAATCTAAACTACAAAAATCAACAGTGTTATAATTGTGTTCCAATGTCAATATTTGCACTTATGTTGACGAATTTAAACGTTTATAAAAAACGCACTTACTTTATAGTTTGTAACACTCGATCTGTTCTTCTTATTTCAGATTATCACAAACAGGCAACCAAGGTGTCGTTTCCTTGGTACGGCCACTTGAAGGCCCTCAGAGTATAGAAGTAGAACTCAGCATGGAACTGTACAATCAAGACCAATTTGGAGGCATTGCTGTAGCAAAACTATTTATATATGTATCTGAATATGAATTTTAAGTAGTACATGGAAACTTTTTAAATTTTCTTCAATGAAAAGGTTGTGAGAGGAGTGTGAGAGGCGCAATAATGAATCGGTAACTTGCGTATGAATATGTACTGTTTTTATGCAATGATTACCATTGACTTTTGAATTAAGGATTCACATATAAAGGATACTGGTGCATAATGGTGTACATAAAATCAATATTTAGTTAAAAATTTTAACTTGTGCAGTTTTCAATACCTACTTACTATAATTGTCACATACTTGAAGTTTTACTTCGATGACGTTTTATTTCACGCTTAGTCACTGAAACCTCATACCCGGTTTTGAGTTACGCATTCTTTGTTGTATCTCGTTTTAAAGGAATAAGCATTTTCTCTTGAACTTTAATCTTATTGTAAGCACTTAGGTGCGTAAAATAAAAACATTACCAAAAACTGCTTCAGCAAAAATATAAGTAGCAAAATATAATTGTACCTCTTATTAGTTTATTATGTTAAATTAATGTGATCTTTACAGTCTTTTAAGCGTGTTCACAACTCCAACCCAAATTTATTAAAATGTATGTAGGTACGTAAGTGAGTTCTAGTTTTCATGAAATATGTAATTCTTTGAATAACTTACAGTTTTCGAACAGTTTTTGTTCTAATGTTAGTATTCGATTAGTTTATAGGTTATACAAACTTTATTTTTATGTGAGGTTTGTATTTGTAAGGTTGTATTTATGTTACTTAAGCAATTGTGATGTAATATAGTTTCGCAGCATTACATTGATATAACTGTTGCAATTTCGCCTTTTAAATTACGGCTTTAATATTTTTGTTATTTTGTTTAGTGCGCATCGTTCAGTATTATTCCATTTTTTACATCTATACTAATGAAATAAGTGTGAAGGTAACCATGCTGTCTATCTATTATCCGTTCATGCCTTAACCATTGAACCAATTTTGTTAAAATTTAATGTAGCCATAGCGTAAATCCTAAGGGAGGACATTAATGGTTATTTTTCATTCTGAGCTCACGATATAACCAAATTTCAGGCAAACAGCTAGTATCTTCATAAATATATTTATTTCGTCGACAATATTATTCACTTTTGTAAAATAATTGTTTGTACAAATATAATCATTGTTTAATTAATTTTTTTATTTCAATTACAACATAATGAAGATTTTTTTGTATTCTAACGCTTATTACCAACTAAGTATTGATCACATAAATCGAAGCCAAGAACGAAATAAAATTATCTATTTATCCTTTCCCAAGAGGTGCCCTTCACATCCGCCTGAGAACATCCGTTACCACTACCTACATCCTACTTAGAAGGATATACATCAATGGGGGTTTTAAATGTTATTACCTTTATACCTTTTCAAATTTTAACAAAACATTAGAATTATTTTATAAATATAATGTTATTGAATATTATACACTCCGACACAAAAAAGTATACAATAGATTTGTTGGAACTAACATTTGCATTTCTGGAGCACTTATCACTGTATCCGAATTATTTATTTATGACTATAGTCAACTCAAATTATTTTTTGACTTCCATCAGTGCCTTTAGAATATTTTATTAGAAAATAAAAAAATTTTGTTAGGTAAATGTCTTTCTTGTCTTCTCTTTTGTGTCGCACTGTACTTTACCTACACCCAACAATTCACATAACTTTTAAATTATCTATTGTATTGAAAATAGCGACTTAATTATAGTGCCAGCAGTTTATCAGCCCTATCAGCAGCAATTTACAGTCTATCAGCTGTTCAATTAGAACGGCACATAAAACATCTCAGTTTCTGGTGTTATTTCATGTGCATTGCTGCACTAGCTCCGTCATTTACTCGTCTGATAGATTAGTGGTACTGTAATACATAAAATATAACCTTTCTGTATCCGTCAAAATCCACATTCTATACCATTCTTCAATTTCATATCACAGACTTCAATACAGTTCATTAACGGACGAACTAATATTTTAAAAACAGTTTTAAATAACTCTATAAAAACAAAATATTTTTCCAAAAATACTCATTTTCTGTTTGTAAATACATAACAAAATAAAATGTTACTAACATCTGTAACTATTTTCTTCTAAAATTCATGCCAGATTACAAATAATAATATAATATAACGGTGGTTAGGTGGTTCTAGTTGACACATAGTGTAAAGGAGAATGCCGGTTTTTGTATGGAAACCTGTACTCCTTGCTTTGAGATGAAATAACCTTTACTGGTCAGGGTATCATTTAATATTACCACCGTCATCAAAGATTTTTCTTTTCGAATCCGCAGTGCTGAGATTTTTTCGCAAAACAATATTTTCAAAGAAGCCCGCCTAAAATAAGCAATACAGCAAATATACCCACCGTGTTCCATATAAGCATTTTTAGCTACAATTATTAACATTTTTAGCATCAGTTTAGTTCATATATACGGAAATAACAGCAAAATATACCAAAACTAAACAAAACACAAAAGATTCCTAAGCGTAGCTAAACGACGACCGGAAATCACAGAGTATAAAGGTCAGCTTAAGGCTGCGGTCCGAAAACCGATAAAAGTTATGAGCAGCTAGATCACTACATGTTTATTTAGTCATAACATTAACATATATCAAAAGAAAAATTATTTCAATCGTCATCCAATTAATTATTATTATTCTGGAGTCGATTTTTCGTTTTTCGTTCCTACGATTCGATTTTTTTATGGCAATGCACATACTTTATCAAATTCTTAAAAGCTGGAAGTCAGGAATTTGGGTTAACTTTTTTAAATTTATAATTATAACCCGGATTTAATAATTATTCATAATTTGCTAAAAGTAGTATAAAAATGTTAAGATATTTATGGAATCAAAATCATTTTTAAGCAATGAGGTTTCGGTACAGGTTTCGGCATTCTCCTTTGTTAATTATATTATATATAGTATTTCTATACGTGATCTGTGAATGAGTAAAATTACAATCTCTAAATACATCGCTTGTTTTACTAGTAACGTGTGAAAAATTGCGTGCTTTAGATTTTTTACCATCCCAAATATTGTAAGGATTTAGGTAATAATGAATCTACTACTCACATAGATCTAAAATTATGCAGAATAGTAACGCGTCTTTATTGAAACATATTTTAAATCTAAAGGCAAATCCTAATCTAAAATCGTGCGTTGTACTGTATATCTTCATCTAAAATTTAGATCTTTACTTACTCACTCTACTGTTTCTACGGATGTACTCTATCTACAATAGTTAATATTAATGCAGTGATAATTTTAACTAACGTTAAAAAGCAAGGTCCTACCATAATAATATGAAATTAGCGTTTTGTCGAACTAGTCACAAATGATCTCAAATATCTTGCATTTGGTTCAGAATTCCAAATTCAAATTAATTCGAAATTTAGGAGTTTCTAATTGATTGATTCCCATGTTTTCGCACTATTCGATTTTTCTAAATCGTTCTCTTCACGAAATATTCATATTTCATGAAACTTAAAATATATCATTATTTACGAATGAGTTCCACCACAGTACTAGCGCTACAGAAACAGCTCGAAAGATTAGTGAAATGTATGGGAAAGTAAAGGAGGGAAGGAGAAAAGAGAAGCACGGCACGTTTCGCTTCCAATGTTTTCGACCTGGAAATTTTTACCAAACCCCGTGGACGGCAGGTTGGACCCCAGTTGATGATGAAGAATTAAAGGTGATCCATCGCAAACCACGTAGACGGCAGGCTTCGGTGTGAGTGATAAAAAATATATATTTATCTTGAAACTTGAAATGGGTACCGCACGAATTAAGTAACCAACAAACACGCATTGAGTGCTGCGTTACATTACTCAACCATCACAATATGATGATGTGATGATGCGATACTTGTGATAAAAATGGATTCTGTACGACAATCGGAAACGCCCATTACAGTGGTTAAATCAAGGATAACCGGCCAAATTCTATCCAAGCTAAGTCAAATGTTGACTCAGAAAAAGGTAGCGCTAAGTGTGTGGTGGTCCAATGCTAGTTATTCATTCCTACCTAAGATCTGACCAGTTACGATCTGTATTGTCAAGAATTGCAAACTATAATGTAAAAGTGTTATACAACTGAGACTGATCGATCGATCTAGCCCCCTGCTGCTTCAGGGCAACGATCGACCTCATAGTTTGTGACAGAAGGTCGCTAAATTAGAGGAACTGCAATTGGAATGTTTTGAATAGTCAACTTACACTCTGGACCTTTTTCCAACAGATAGCCGCTTTAATCGGAATTTGGAACGCTAATTTCATATGTAAGAACCTAATATCAACAAATACAATGTAGGTATTCACCTAAAACCTATTCCAGGTACTTCTAATTTAAACCTACAGAACACCTCTACAACCTACTTCTATAAAAATAAAACTGGAAGCATATCACATATTGGTTTCATCTCAATACTACTCATATGGATCAACTATATCAAGAATAGTAAGACAGCCATCTTGTGATGTAATAGCTACTGCCTTTCCACCATGTGCACTTGCCAACGCCGTAACTTCAGCCGGAGCGCGATATTCGGCAATGGCTTTACCATCAACGGTCCTGGAAAGAGTGATACAGGGTACCTTAATATCTCCACTTAACTTTATTTGAGAAATAATATTAATAATAATTTCCGTGTTATTACGGTTGATGTCATTAGTGGAATATAAAAATAGAATTTGATCTTATCGTACCATACGAAGTGTGGCAATTAAGTTTCGGGAATTCGTCAATATAAAACAAGCAATTTAAGTTTGTGGCAAAATCTCACCATCGACCTTCACAAAGGTCCCCTTCAAGTCTATACAATGATTTTAACATGTTCCCAGGATTCAAAGCATTTTTGATAATCCTCCAAAGTTAACTCATTCAGAACCGTGGTAACAGCCTCTTTGCCCTCTTGAGGTGTACTTATTTCAGGTTGCGCTTTTTTGACTAAAACTCTAGCACAATTAACAAAGGCCCATAGTTTTGGTGCAAGTTCCAGCAGTTCTCGGTTAGTTCGGGTCGCACACGGAAAACAGTTGCCCGCAGCCACTGCAGGGCACAACTGTCTAGTCACTGTTTAACCGGCAGAAACATATTCTTGATGAACACTGCCGTAGATATCGAAAAACGATTAACATTGCCTTTAGTCGCGACTCTGTCGTCCTCGCTTTCATTGGCCGCTTCCCACTCTGTTTTAATCACTGCCGACTAGGTTAATGGGTCTCGAAGTCATAGTCTCCATGCTTCATTCACAGTGGCTATCCCATTCATCCAGTCTCTGCCTACAACTTTCCGATTGCGGGACCTTTTCACAGATCGATTTTCTGATTTGTCGTTGTTCATGGGTGAGAACTTTTGGCACCATCTTGTGCAATTCGAGTCACATAATGCTTAGACAGCGGTCGAATCAAATGATACGAGTCACTCATTTTAAGGATGCTAGTCATCATTTCAGCCAAGAGACGCCCACTGTTGGACATAGGCCTCCCCCAAGGATCTCGGCTCTCTCTCAGCGGCTTCCCGCGACCTTTACCAGATCGTCGGTCCACCTTGTGGGGGGCCTATCAACACTGCGTCTCCCGGTACGCGGCCGCCACTCGAGGACCTTTCCGCTCCAACGGCTGTCAGTCCTACGAGTGACGTGTCCTGCCCACTGCCACTTAAGGTTTGCACGGATGCTAGTGAACAATTGTTTTTCGGAAAAAAAATCTACAAAACACATTCAAAATGTGCTATCAACTGCAGTCAAAGATAATAATAATATAATCACTTTGCAACCATGGACGAATATTGACGGGAAGTGTCCAACTTTCTTGATAAATGTTGACAAACGACCATCGAACGACTCATTGTTGCCAGTTCCCCAGTTATGACCAAATTGACGAAACTTAAATGCCAGACAACGTATATAATCGTCCTACTTATCATAGTGTAATGTATACATTTAAATCAAGTTCGATTGTAAGACATATAGTTTTAATTTTGACGCCGAAAATAAATGAGTAATAGACTATGAAATTGAAAGCAACTGTGAATCATACGGTGATAGATAAAATACATTTATATGACACTGGGGTGGGTGAGATGATATATATATTTTCAAAAACGTTTTGAACGTACCTAAACACTCGCAGAGTTTTTCTTCCACTGTGATAGTAGAATACGTATTGGTCCGTCGAGCTGAAGAGGGTTATTATGGAAAAGACGCCCTCGGCAGCTCTGGTGATTAGTTGCTGGACGGTGGCGCCACGCTTCAGCTCGATGAGGTCTAGGCCTCCGCGGGTGGGTGCACAGAGGCCGGTCTTCCCATCCTTAGTGCACGCACCGTTCCAGCGTGGCACGATACTAGAACGTAGGCCATAACTTGATACTTTAACTGTTAACTTGAATATCTTAGAAGAAAAGATACTTGCAAGCGAAACTATAGCATTACCTATTTGTGTTTTGCTTTTGCGACCATAAGAACTTAATGACGAATACTGGACTGTTTTAAAGAATGCTGTTTTATAGTAAACACACTTACAAGAACACATATATCATGATATTCTTTGCTCGTCTTTACATTACAGCGGCAAAGACTATCATACCTCTCTCAACGTTATATTGTTATTATATGCATTATCTTTGCTTGTTACATTGTGCCTACCGCTTAGAATTAGTCATCGGTGTAACTATTCTGGAATTGTGGTATGGCATTGGTTAGGAGTCATACGGGGATGTTTATAAATTCTTGTGTCCAGTTAGAGCAATTATATAACTTTTTTTAAAAAAGGTAAAGTTTTATAGATTTTTCAACTTATTTACTGTATTAGTGATACTTAAACGCAAAGCCGCAAACTCACCGGACATGCCTCTTTGACTTAATGTCGACGATCCCAGCCTTGTCATTGCCGACTACAGCCACCCAGAGTGGCTTGTGAGGCAGCGCCACTATGGACTGCATGTCTTTTATCCCACTGTTCTTTATGGGAATCCTGAAATCATTAATTAAGTCAAACATTTAAGTATCCTATTACATCAATATTACTTTGTTTGTTTCATTGGTTTCAGATTTCATCAACTACAAAACAAAAACTCTTATTTTGTATTTAAAACTTTGCATTTTCTTTAAAAATGCAAATTCAATTAAAAAATGAACAAATCAAACCCGCCACTTCAACATACCGTGTTGACGCCTTGACCACTCGGCTACCAAGCTCTTACTAGCCCCGACGAAATTACTACTGAATAACTAAAGTCTACTGTTGCTTAAGAAAGTACAAAACAAATCAATAGGTACTGTTGAAATTTCGTCGGGGCTGCTAAGAGCTCGATAGCCGAGTAGTCATCAGTTGGCAGAGACACGGTATCTAAGACGCGGCTTCGATCTCCGCCCAAAACGAAATTTTGTTTTATTTTTTCATGTTTTACTATTATTTTCAACGTCAATGTTAGTTTCGGCATTCATAACATACATTACCTGTGCAATCTTGCCCCGGTTTTTGTGTGGAAGACATGGAGGCAATCCCGTAATGATTTATCCACTCCTGGCGCCACCAAGTGATGTTCATCCGCAGACACCACTGCTGCTTTGTACCCCATGCCTCTCACCTCGTAATCAACAGAGTAGATTCTTTCTCCGTCTACGGAATCCATTACCCATATTACCTTCTTAATAATCATTTATATTTACCCTACCTAGGAATATTTCTTGTTGTTGAATGTTTCTGAATGTTATTAAAATTCAGAAACATTATGTACAGTATGTATATACGACCACGTTACAAAAAATGCATTTTATAAATAAAATTTTTTAAAAAACAACGGCAAAAAAGGGCATGATATATATGATTTGCTTGACATTTCCTGTTGTATTAAATATTGTATATTACTTTTTTTCATACAATATATAGAAAGAAAACTCATAAGGTGCCTACCAGGTATGGTTCTCGCTATGATCGTCGCATTGACCACATTCTCGACGTTATCTAGGGTGGCAGCTATCGAGATGGTCACGAACTTTGCGCCGTCTTCAAGCATAATAAGCTGCTTTACTCCTTTCTGCTCCTCTTTGAAGATCACCTAAATTTTTTGTCGTAGTTCATAGACTTTCATTATAGTCATTCTTAAAATATACTTCAGAGAATCAAATAGCTTTAATAAAAATATAGTTCATTTTATTAGTGTTTTTATATTGCTAAATACAATACATTGATATTGGAAATGCCAATAAAATACTATTGATATATAAATACTTAAATATTAGATAAAAATCAGATGACACTAGTTGGTTGCAGTCTTCTGCGAGGTGGAGGTATTACCTACTTCCGCAGTTGGGTAACTCAATAGAATGCTTTACGCCTATACGATGGGGTATGTATAACTTCTCGTGTCTTGTCTTCCTACCTGTCGTTGAGTAACAGCCCACACTAGTACAAATCCCGACTCAGCCGTGAGTACATGAGCGGCGTCGGGCGTGATGGTGGCGTGTGTGACGATAGCGCCGAGTGGAGCGTCCGCCAGCTGCGCCAGGAGACGACCGCAAGAGGTGTCCCAGAGTGCCCAGCAGCTGCGCGTCACCGTCACTGCTACTGGCTCGTCACGGGCTAAGCTGCAAGTGGTTATGGATTGATGGAACGTTGTATTATGGATGGGGAAACGGCAGAATTTATACGATGAAGACGGATTCGGATTTAGGCAGGACTTTGTAAAATGGTGTGGAAATATTTGAATTTATAGTTACGCCCATGTGAGTACTAAAGAAATAAAAACCGACATCAAAATCACTACTGAATACACTCCCGACTAATTCACCTTTCAAACAAAAAAAAAACAAAATCAAAATCAAAATCGGTTCATCCGTTAGGGAGCTACGATGCCAGATGCCACAGACATACACATACACACACACACACGCACGCACACACACGCACGCACACACACACACACAAACACAGACGCGTCAAACGTCTTACAGGAGATTGATCGCAAATACCTGGATTGATTCAAAGAAAACAAGGACGTTGAACATGCATTTGAAATTTTAGGGATTCCCTCGATTTTGGGATCTTATAATCAAATCCTGACTTAGTGACTATGGGACCACCTCGGGAGTATACTCTTTTATTACAAAATGAATTAAGAAAATTGGTTAATATGACATGACGGAGTTACTAAGTAACATATACACAAAAAAGTAGACACTTCTACCTTATCGAATCAATTGGCAGTTCCTGCCGATCGATTTTATGCACTTGCTCGAAGATGTTGTCGATGTTCCAGATCTTAACGGTCCTGTCAATGGAGGAGGTGATGACGTTGTTCCAGGTGCCGACAGTGAGAGGCTCGAGTTGGACGATGCGCCCGAAGTGAGCGTCTAGGACTTTGATAAGATGCGTGGTCTCGAGGCTCCACACGTAGAGGTTCTTTCTGTTGCACCAGATATTGATTTCGCATCAAACATTGACGAAAGCACACATGAACCGAGCAAGGGTACCAATATAATAGTGCGGTTCTAAATATTATGAAAAGTTAAATAACTAGGACTTTCTTGCGATATAATTATTTTAAGTTTGCAATATAAATAATATGAATCAGTATTTCTTATTATTGTCTTTACAAAAAATATTTTGAATTATAGTAAGAATATAATTAAGAGCTATAAAGGAGGATTTAAAAAGAATAAATAAATACGAATTTTGTTATGATCAATGTAAATTTCAAAAAAATTAATGATTGTTCTTGATTTTAGTAATATTGTATGAGTATGTGGTATAAGGAACAGAGGATCTAATAAAGTTATCTCTTCCTAGAAAATAAACCGTCCAGAAAGTAATGATGATATTAGACAAAACATAAATAGGTAACGCTAGTTCACGTTTCACGATGTATTTATAAGTAGGTTTGGAACTTTTGTATGGAACAGCTGATTTCTTGAAGCCGATTTTTGATTTCTTTTTCGTTCCACATTGAAGTTTTTGAGATTATTTAATCATCTTTTTTGTTTTTAAGGCATTATGTTAATATAACCTTGTGCTTACCTAACACCAGCAACCGCGTATGCGTTGTTGTTGCTGATCATAAACGAATTGGAGAGCGTCATTTTCGTTGATATGTTGCGAATCGTATGCGGCAGCTTAAGAACGATTCCTTCCATACGAACATCTTTTTTTGGTACGTCTTGTTTTTCCTCCTAATCATAACCAAAGTAATACTCAAGTAAGGTTAGGGTTTCAGTTAATACAAATATACTTATTAGCACTTGTAGTTATACAAAATGTAAGGAAATGGGCAAGTCGTAGTCACAAAAGACGCATGATCAAATTTCATGGATAAATATCTCTAGCTGGACTGTCATTAGGTATTGAAACTTATTTACTTCTTCCTCTTCTTTCTTTTGCGTGTCTCCATCCTCTGGTTTCTTTTTTTTATCTTCTATCACATGTTTGTCTCTCGGAATAACGTGATCAAAGTCCCAGACCACGAAACTGTATGTAGTTGTTGCTGAAAATAGTACACATAATTAGGGTATGCATTCAACTCAATACTAGCACAAAATTTGGTCTTTGACAATATTATGGAAATAAAAAAATACAAATTATAGTAGAGCAATAAGCCTACTTTTACTACGTGGCATTTTATTATTAAATTAAACTCTGTTGAAGATAGACTTAAGTACTTCCACGCTAATCAGTCCTGCTTTACCCACATCCAGCGGGTTCTCGTGACCTTTACCCAATTGTCAGTCAACCTTGTGACTGAAGATGCATTTTCAAGTACGAAACCTTCACTCGAGGACCTTTCTACCCTCAACAAGGCCATAAAACATTAATCATTGTGATCTGCCCACTGACACTTGTCTAATTTATGTTTATATCGATAAAGATATAACTGGTTAAGGATACCTAACAACATTTTGTCCTTTTTCCCCCGTTTCAGTTGCAACATCGCCTCAGCAGTGTCCGTCTCCCTGTGATTCAACTCTTCCACCTTCAGCCAATTATCCTCTGTCAGTTCGAAAATTGATATCTATAACCGCAAATAAAATTAAAATGGTTAGATACTGTAGATGCACATAGACATAGATGATATGCTGATATTCAATTTCAGAGGATGAAATAATTGTTTGGATATGTTAATTGGGTCCGTGCCCTTACTGTTATCGTTCTAAGCAAGGTTAAAACAATATTGAAAAGACTCATTGCTTTTGCAGCGTATACTACTCATTGTAGTTTTAATACTGTTTGCAGTCATAGTAAGGGGCTACGATTGAAAGTCTTGCCAGATAAACTCTGAATAGCTAACAATAAAACATAATATTAAGACGTCACCTGATACCCTCGTTCTGGGTCGCTAGTATAAACTCTCGTCCAGGTTTTGTTCATGGCGAAGGCTCCTCTGCACCTGAGCGGTTGCACCCATCGACCTTCCTTACAGAACTGCACCAGAAGACGATCGTCGTCTAAGTCACCGCTCCACATGATCAGGATAAAGGTTTCCAGGCCTCGGAACTCCATTGCTGTTGGGTAAAGTGATATGTATACAATCCCGGTATTGTAAAGGTGCTTCATGAATGAGGGTTCATTGAAATCAAGTCAAAACAATGTTACGCAAATGATCATCTAAATGAAAATAGTCGTTTTTTATTTATATATAACTTGATAGAAAGCTCTTTTAAATCTAAATAATGGTATCAGACATTATTTTTCGGAAGTACATTACTAATTGTTAAAATCAACAGAGACTAGTCATGTGCAGAGGAGATAATAAATAGGTTCTGCCTAAAACATATGCACTCTCAATCATTCATTGTTAATGACACCCCCAAAACGACATCCCTGGAGTGTCGTTGAAAAATAGCATTTGTTAACGACACCACTCTAATGTTGGGATAATACAATTCGTTTAAGAAGCTAGTTTAGAAGTAATAGGCTAGTTGACCCTTTTTTAAAGTAGGGCTTAAAATGTTCATAATTGTTGTATTAGACCATAGCAGATGAATATTATTTTTTTCGATGGCTAAAAAGTGCAAAAAATCTATTTTAAATTAAGATTTTCAATTTTGGACCGAAAACACGGTCAGCCATGATAGTCTGTTCATTATCTGTGGCAATGACGTCAGTCTTATAGTAAACAAAGCACGGGGGCGAAATAACCTCACAAAAACAATGCTTTCTATTAAATATCACAAAATATAGTAAAACTGTATATGGAACGGGACAATAGAACAGTAATATAGAAATACCTCTTCAAAGACTCCAGGAAATCTGTGGATTAGACGTACCCAGTGATATAGACATGCGAAATATTTGGTTAACACTCGCTTAAAGAAATCCTGTAACTATCTACTGAAACTCAAATGTATTTTTGCGAAAATCACATTAATGTAAGTACTATAACTGAATAACTCAATCTGTGTAGGTACTTCAGTTTCAACTTAAACAAAATAGAAGTTTTTAGGTTGTATGTAAAATCAAATCTGTATGTATTAATTAAATTTTTATCTTTCAGTTAGAATGAAAACTGACTGCAGCCGACCAACCAAATTTTAACTTGACCAGAAAACTGAGAGAAAACTTGACCATTTACGCCTTTTTGATTTAATCTAAGTTATACACTGACACTAGATGATGTTTCAAGGAAAAGAATATGTACTTATGTCCAATTGAATAATGATGTAATTGAATATTAATTAAAAAGTATGTAATACAAACAAAAATATCAAAGTTTCATAATGAATATATTTATCTAAACAACTTTTACTTGAATTTACTGAGTACCTAATTAAAATTTGTTGCTTTCAGTGGTTACTTAATGAGAACTATTGTGTACTAACCTGTTCTCCTCTTGACAACGAGATTGATAAGGCAGTAAAAGTTGTGCAACATAATACAAAGCAGTGCATGCTCAGCCACAACATCAAAATGTGACCCGTCAACTAGAACAACATTATGTCAACAAAATAACTCAAGTATTCATATACCAAAGCACCATAGAAGTAAATAGGTCCAGTTTGGTAAAACTGAAAGATGTTATATCTTCACTGATTAAACCTGCTGGCCACCATGGCTGGTAAATTTCAGAACAGCTTACGCAAGAATATGCAAGTTATCCATTTTAAAGCCGTATACAAATATATTAAATGTGATTGCTGTGTTGTCAGCCTGTGCTCTTCTTAATTTACAAGACCCTTCTTATTAAATAAATAATATAAAGAATTTTTTTTTTTTACTTTATACATAACTAACATCTAAAGATGACATAATAAATTTTTGTACTACATTAGTCATTATGTTCTTCACAAAAAAAATGTTCTATGTTTATTTGACAATAATGACTTGTAAAGGTTGAAGTTGAATCAAAATATTTTAATTTGAAATGCATGTGTTTTATTTTTCTGTTACACCTTAAAAGATTTATAATATTTTATAGGTTTGTTGCTCATTTTTATCATTGTTACTCAAATATAGTATAGGTATGTTCCAAAAGTACAAATAGGTTGAATAGAGTTAGATCAAATTAATTGTTTATCTATCTATCTATCTATCTATCTAAATTTATTAATTTGTATATATTGCCTTAAGGTCGCAGGTAATAAAAGTCAAAATAATAGTAAAGTGATTTATTATGAAGTAATACTTTCATATAATTTAGGAAAAATGTAGTATAGTTTCCAAAATGACACTATTTGATCAATAAGTTTTTTGACATTCAGATTGTTAGAACAAATACCTATTATAGCTAATATTGTCACCTTTTGAGTGTTTTCAAAATGACATACTGCTAGCAACACAAAAGTATATAATTTTTGTTTGCTTTAGCACAAAACATCTGCATCTATACTTGAGTTAAGCATACTGTTCACAGTTTTCCGTCTTTGATAATTAACATTATCTTCAGTGAAAGAGCATGACAATTTTGTATTAATCTAATTTTATGGATACCGTTTGTTGAATAGACTATTACAGGGTATTAAACAGAAATGAGGTCACATTTTGTAAATTTCAACCCAAATCTTCATCTTTCAACTTTTATCCACATTTCATTATACATGTTTGCAAGATTTCCCACCAAAAATCTTTCCAACAAAAGAACCATCATGTGTTATGCACTGGCTGACTTTATAGCACATGGAAGCTGTTATTGTTTATAACGAAGCTCGAACTAAAGAGCACTTCTGTATTGATGATTCGTGGTTTAGTTTTCTATGCACTTTATTCTTTCTTCATTGAAGAGGTCTTTTATTTTTTAAGAAATATGTCACAATCTGTGTCTGTGAATGTATATATATTTTTTCTCCCAGTAATTTTCTTCATGCTTGACAAATGAACAACTGCCAATCTTTCTCTTTTTATGTTCATTTACAAATTCTTGCAGTACTACACTGGTATTTGACACATGATCCTGATGTTTTCTTTTCAACATTTCTCTTGAAGTAAATATTTTTAGTGTTTATTTGACTTTTGAGAGATAGAATTCTATCCAATAGCATTCAACTGCTGTACAAAATAGCTCCTCACTGTGATGGTGCAACCACACCAAAAATGCATGTTTGCAATTCTCTTCTGCAGCGTGACAATCTTGACAAGTACACTTGTAACCGTTCTTCATTATAACAGTATTGAAACTGTACTTATATTGTTTAGAGCGATACACAAAGAATCTCCTGACCATCAATCTGTCTATTTTCGGAAGATTTGTACTATCTGCTCTCACAAATCCAACATCAATGGTTGATTTTGCTATTAATACAAATAATTTACGATATTTACAAATATAATAACGGAGACTTGGACGATTTTTTGCCAGTTTTAGGAAAGAATAGTGCAAATCGACGAGTTGTTGAATCAAATTTGACATTTCTTTGTTTACTATATGATTGACGTCACGGCCCTGACCACAGGATATCAAAGCGTTTACGGCGTGAGATAAAAAAAGATTATTTCTAGCATTTTCAAATTAAAATTTTACAGCAATCATTCATTGTTATTTATTAAAATCGGTATATTGTGGAACCTTATGCCAAATACTGTTAGAAATAAACAATATTTTAATGAATTTTAATATGAGTCAACTACCCTATTGTATGTATAAAAAAATGTTTTATGGAACGGTTAGCTGACACGACCGGAACGAGCTCAGGTGCAAGATTCACTATTCAATGCACCTTCCAAAGAACAGAGGAACTCCATATAATTCATATTTTTGGTCACTTATAAAAATAATTCACATTTACTTCATTTCTTCAAACTCACAAAGAATTTCCCAGCTGAAATCTTCGTAAGGTGTGGTTTCAGGTACCAATGTGGTTTTTTCATGCTCCCCGCGCATGCTATACTGCACCCACGAGCGAGGGCCATAGATTACCATGTGATGATTCAGTACTGCTACTCCTCTCACCGTTTCTCCTAGAAGACACATATTTACAGGTTGAGAGACATGGCGACTAGCGACATGGCGACAAATATTAAATCTATACAATTGCCCATTGCCGATGATTTTATAAATCACCCCTCTGATGTCTCTAGTGCTGCTAGAGACGTCAGGTTCGAAGCAAAAGTTACGTTTCATAACACTACGTTCCAAAAGTTGGGATATGTACAAATTGTTTTGCGCTAAAGGAAAAACCAGGTAGTTTCTTTTAAGAGCATTGCGTCGCATTTATATGTGAATTGTATGATGTGAGTGTGATTAGTGAGACTTAATAGGCACTCTAAACAATCCTCATGTAAAGTGAGACACGTCCAGAATCACACTTTGGCTTAGTTGTGTTTCTCTTAACTTGACGTAAAGTGGAAGTTAAAGTTGAAACTTGTCAACCCCTGTAGCCTCAGACAAATTACTTCACACTGCACAGTTTTTGCCTACTGAAAACCTGGTTAGTTTATTACAAAATAAATATCTAATAAGCATAAGCTGCTTAATCTGGTTATTCTATCTATAACATTGAAATTTATACTTTACCATACTGGAACAGTTTTCTATCATAGTTTAATTTCGATACTGTGTTACTAAAGTTTTTTTTTTTAAATAAAATTGACCTGTTTGTTTTAAACAATATTAATAATCTCAATTTTGATATTTATGATTGTATATGTTACCGGCAATGTGTATAATTCAGGTATTGTATACAATCCCTAGGTAATGTATACAATCCCTGGGGCGTCCAGGCAATGTATGAAATATCATGAATATCATTGTCCATTTCATACTTTACCTAGGTATTGTATACAATTCCTAGGGATTGTATAGAATACCTGCTGGTTCACCGGTAATGTGTAAAACAAATAAATCTTAAGACTAAACTAATGTTAGGTAAGCCGGTTAATATCAATAAATCTTAACAGACTTACTTATCAAATAGCAGACAAATAAAACATGTTGTATTTACTTGAAATAAACTTTATTATCAACTTTAAAATCACAAAAAAATAATATATTTTAACATAATATAAGTAATTTTGTAATTGAACTTCACAAACAAAACAATTCTCTTTATAACAAAAAGTAGGTCTAATAGGCATTCACAATTTTAAGTAAAAGTAGGTTTTATTTATTCTTACACGACAAACTATTATGGCACTTTGAAGAGCACAGAGCCTTACTTTTGACACAGGAACACTTTTTAGAGTCACAGTTTTTTTTGCAGCTACATTTCACAAAGCCCTGTCCTGTCCCCGTAGATTGCAAAGTCGCAACTGTATGGAGTGTCGTTTCCAGATTGGGGACGTCTTCTTCTTGCAGTAATTTCTGATGGCAAACAGTGAACTGTTGTCTTGAATACAATGTCTTGACAACGCCTTGCTTTGTGCCTAGTTGATATAGATCGTCATCAGTTTTGTGTAATACTACAGCCAGTATATTGCGAGCATCACCACGACCTCTATCGACTTCTGGAACAGGAATGCGTAGTGGTACCCAACGATACGGGAGGGATTTTTTTTTCAGAAGTTTTAAGCATTTTCTGAGCTTGTACTATCAAATTCTCTTTGGCTCTGATGCGGTTTTCTATCGAAAAGGCGTTTTTTGCGCATAAAGAACAAGCAACTTTGGATCCAAAACCTTCTGCAATATTTTCTTCCGGAGCAGCACAAATAGTATGAATAGGCCTATTGCACATTCTGCACGAATGACCACCTGTTGTCTCCTCGGAACAACCACAGCATATAAGTGCACAACTCAATGACTCCTCTCGTACTGATACCAAATTCGGATCATGTAAGGCTTGATCATTTACCTCACAAGGAAGATTTTCGACATTCGTAGGCTCAACAACATTCTTAGTATTTGGGATAGCCATGTGTTCATCATGCGCACTTTGGACATTTGAAGCTTCCTTACCGATGTTAAAACTATCGAGTGCAGCGTTTTGTTGATCTGGTGCCTGTAGAGGTTGAGTGTCAGCTGTTTCAGTTTCTGATGTCTCAGCCGCATCTATTACAGATTCTGAAGATGACTTCATCACTTTTTCTAAATTTTCTTCGCTCTCCAGGTTGTGAGTATCCTCAAAAGGCAAAGATATGCCAACTTTTATTTTCGACCCAAAAAGAGCTTCATAATGTGTTCTTTTGATTCCTGAGTGAAACGCCCTATTCTTCATGAGTTGTTCAAATCGCAGACCATCACTCCAACGTTCGCTATCGTTATCTTGCATCCAAGTTGTAAGCATGTTTTCAATGTCCTGGTTAGCTCGTTCGACACTCCCTTGACTTTGGGAATGTCTAGGCTTGCCATGCACAATTTTTAAGTTCGGCCAGTATATTTTAAGATTACTGACCACTCGGTTTGCGAATTCTCGACCGTTGTCCGATTGTAAGATGGCTGGTGCACCAATCAGTGTAAAAATATCCAGTAAATTGTACGCTACTTCCTCAGCGCGTTTTGTTTTCAGGGCTCTTAATATGACAAACTTTGTGAGATGATCCTGATAGACCATTATGAATTTATAATCCCGGTCTGATTGAGATTGATAGTCTATCAAATCTACTTGACAGCGAGAATTAAATTCTGTTGAAAGTATGGGCTTCACGACAATCCCTTTTTTTATTCCTTTTTGTTTTTGCTGGCAGGGTTCGCAAAGTTGCAAAAATAGTTCAACATCGTGGCGAGTTATATTCTTATATCTTGAAGAAAGCTCCTTCAGCATTCTGTCTCGTCCTCCATGGCCGATACTCTGATGTGCGTCGTGAAGTACTTGAAATAATTCAGTATCAGCAACGTAGTATATAATATTGTTATTTGTAGTAGCATCCACAGGAAAAATCAACTTATCTTGCTGACCAACAGTTATAACATCATAATGCTTCAATAACCAGTAATCCCGAGAAGCCTTTTTTTCAGCCGTTTTTGCATTTTTTGTTTCTTCTATCAATTGTTCATAACGATTTTTTTCAATAAACGTGCCATTTTTTTTGTATTTGCTGCTTCTCTTTTTATTTGTAATTGTGAATAAAACCTTTCTTTCATCTCAGCTATTCGTTGTTCGGTCGCCATTTTTTAATAAATTAAATTACTTTCCTACCTGACGAAAATTAGCAAAAATAATAACTATGACGCAAATAGCTCAATACATGTGTTAACAGTATCATCGCACGTCGCGAAATGAAATGGAGAAATGCGGCTGTTTGCTTAAATAGTGTCGCGGTATCCTTTTTCTCAAGCGGCGGCGGCGGCTCCTTTGACCTGAAAGGCCGCCCGCTCGCGGTATCCTTTTTCTCAAGCGGCGGCGGCGGCTCCTTTGACCTGACCGGCCGCCCGCCCGCCGCGCCCGCGCGCCGCTCTTAAGGCGGACACACACGGTTTATTGGCTAGATAAGTACTGTAATCAGGAAAACTTATTCTAGCTCCTAGTGTTACGGCAAGTAGGTATGTTTTGGCTTACTACTTGCCGCGGCGCAAAGTACTAACTACGTTGGCTACCCACTGCACACAAAAATGACAGTTTTTAGGGTTCCGTACCAAAAGGTAAAACGGGACTCGATTACTAAGACTTTGCTGTCGGTCTGTCTGTCTGTCCGTCCGTCCGTATGTCACAGAGCTGTTTACCTCATGAAAGGTGACACAGATTGTGTATATCTGTGGCCGTATATGTATGGGGAGCCCCCTCTATTATTTTTTTTGTATAAAATTGTAAAGCGGTTAACAGAATACATCAAACTACTAAGATTCAATGGCCTACACAAGGCCCAATTATTAATAGGTTGGGAATAAATTGGCAGTGACGTACGGACGGACGGGCGCACGAACGGACAGACAGACAGACTTGAAGAATTTATAAGGGCTCCGTTTTTGTAATTCGGCTACGGAACCCTAATAAAAAACAGCTTGAAGTATTTAATTTTAATAAAATTATTACTCACTATTTTTTTACTACAATGAGTCGTAAAAAACAACAATAATAAATTGATTGTACAGTTTAATATTTAAATTTAGATTTATAAGTTTTTTTTGTTCATACAGTTTCCATTTCAAATCTTTCGCATTTCCTGTAAATCGGCTATATGCGCCTTAAGAGTCCGCTAGCTTAGATAATGCCGCTCTTTAGCGCACCCCGCATTGACGCCGCCCGCGCCGCGCCGCCTCTTGTCAAAGGATTTAATTTTATTTACAAAGGCTACCGCGTGCGGCGTACACCCGAAAGTGAAATTGACAGTTTTATATCGAAGCGCCTCCGTAGTGAAAGATTGTGTTTGTGAACTGTTGTACTACGAATTGAATTTATCCTCAAAAAATCCGACATTTGATAAGATTCTGGATAAATTACACCTATGTACTTACCTCCGTAGCAACCTACAGACGCTCCAGCCGTAAGTCAAACTAAAAGGAAGTATTAATAAAAAAGGTAATTCCACATTTATGTGGAACATAAGTATACGTAGTTCACGCAATTACAGAAGAAAATAAGTACCTAAATATTTTGTTTTGGATTCAGAACGTGATAATGGCTCTTTTATTAAAAATACGGGTGGTAGTAACTCTGACAGTTCGAGTGATGAAGAATTGTGGTGTAATTTTACTTTGAATTTACCTACTTTCGCATATTTTTGATTAAAATTATCTTTGCACCTAGCTTGTGTGTCCCGATAATTTTTATTCGTATTTTGTTTTATTAAACACAATTGCGTTCGGGTGTACCGACATTATCTAAGCGAACTTACTTTGATCGCGCCGCCTTGGCGCCGTGCCGTCTCTTGTCAAAGGATTTAATTTTATTTGCAAAGGATACCCGCGTGCGGCGTACACTCGCGAGTGAACGGTCTTGCTAAAACGATTCACTTCCATTAATGCTTGAAATGGCGCCTCTAGGAAGGGTGTCAGGGTTCTATGAAGCTTACCGTACTTATTTGTTTGTAATAACCACAATTGCGTTCGAGTGTTACATTACCTGCTGCAAGTTTGGCATTGTATAGAATACCTAGGTAAAGTGTAAAATAAATTCTATTTCATACTTTACCTGCCCGTTTTAGGTATTCTATACATTGCCTAGGTATTGTATACAATACCGGATTATACACATTGCCGGTAACATATACAGTGGCTGTATGTTATACACTAAGAACTTATTTGTTATTCTTTACTTAATAAATTAGCATTAGGTTATTAATTAGTGACATATTTTTTAGTATAAACTTCTTTTTTCTTTGGTTTTGGTTATTTTGTTTGTTTTAGTCTAGTCTTGTTGTTTTTTTTTAATTTCATTAATTATTTTTCGAACTTACTACCCCTCTTTTTATTTTTTCTTTCTTGTTCATTTCTTGAACTCTTATTTCTCTGTCCAGTTTATACTTAAACTTAAAATAATTTTTATTTTTTTTAGACTGTCTTTGCTGAGTAATCAAGATGATGACCCGTAAAGGTGCTGTACAAAATACCGAGGCAAAGCTCAGACAGGCCGTAATGGAACTAAAAAACCTAAAGGAATCCCATGACAGACTGCTTCAGGAACGCGATGAAAGTGAAGAGGAAATAAAAAAGATCATAGACAGAAATTCTTCTCTCAAAAGTGAGCTCTCAACGCTTGATACCAAATACCAAGAAGTGTTAGATGAGCGCCACCAATTGCAAGACCACATTGATAGCCTTACTCAATGTCATTATTTATATGAAACGGCGCTCAACAAAATTACAACACTGGAACGGGAGCTGAGTGATGCAAACAACCAAATCAGCAAACTTGAACAGTTCAAGCAGGACAGTGAAGTAAAACATACCCACAGCCTCTTCGAGGAACTTATACAATCACCAGGGGGCCAGAATCTTACACAACATTGTCCAACTTCATTAGATAAACCCTTACCAATTCATTTCCATAGTAGAAACAAACTCCGGAAATATATTAAAATTAATAAATTAATTAAAAAACACCAATTATTAATCAAGAAGCATAACTCTTTTAAAACTAATATTAAATTACGAAAAGAGCGTGCTTGCTTGATGGATTCATTAGATATTTTCGACTCAAAATTGAGAGAAAGCAGAAGCATGTATGAAAGGGACATACAAGAATTAAATGATGTTATTGATAATTTGCAAAATTCCTTATCAAATATGACACTAAATTATCATAATGCTCAAAATGAGATCAAGGAGCACATTCGATCGGTCACAGAGCTAGCCACTCACTGTCAATATAATGAGGACAGATATCAGGCCCTACTGGAGAAATACTCCTTAAATTCCAGTAAGGATAATTTTACATTGGTCAGCAATACAATTAACACTACTGAGTATGTACTACCCAATCATGCATGCCCTGCACTCAGTACAGTATGTCAGTCACCTGCTGCTGACAAGTCTATATTACCCAGATCGGAAAAACATGTCAACAAAATATCTACTGAATCAAGATATTTAATTTTTTGTGACGAAATTGGCAAAGACACGGGTCAGCTGTTGTCAAACCAGTTGGGGCAAAATGTGACAAACTATTGTATACCTGGCTCCAACTTTAACACCCTTACATTAAAGATGAGTAATTATAAGTTTAATTTTAATGATAATTTAATAATAATAATGGGAAATTGGGAAAATTTAAATAAATCAAAATTAAAAGAGTTTTATTCCCATTTAATTTTTTTTTTTTTTTTTTTTTTATTGCTAACGGTGGCAGACGAGCCAGTGGCCCACCTGATGTTAAGTGGTAACCACCGCTCATGGACATCTGCAATGCCAGGGGCACAGTTCTGTCACTGCCTACCTGGAGAGAAATGCTCTTCTTAAGCCTCGTTTGAAGAAGGACATATCGTAGCGCTCAGGAAACACCGCAGCTGGGAGTTCGTTCCAGAGCCTACACGTACGTGGAAGGAATGAACGCTGAAACCGAACTGTACTAGATGAGATTGGTTCCAGGTAATATGGATGAACTCTACTGCGATGGCGGGTGGTGCGATGGTAAAAAGGTGAAGAGGGCACCATTGCAAACAGTTCCTCAGAGCACTCTCCGTTAAAGAGACGATAGAGCACGCAGAGAGAACCAAACTCTCTCCTTTGCTCCAGCGTCTCCATTGAGGCCGTGATATTGGGATCACTGACGATGCGGAATGCACGCCTTTGCAGGGAGTCAAGAGGGTCGAGCTGATATTTGGGAGCTCCCGCCCAGAGGTGCGAACAGTACTCCATATGCGGCCGAATTTGTGCTTTATAGAGCATTAGCCGCTGGCTTGGAGTGAAGTACCGCTTGGCTCTGTTCAGGACGCCCAGCTTTTTGCTCGCCAATTTGGCTTTGTCCTCCAAATGACTCCCAAACTGCACTTTAGCAGAAATTTCCACACCGAGGATTCCAATACCATCGGACATACGAAGAGTAACTCCCTGGAACTGAGGCACTACGATAAATGGGTCCTTCTTCGCAGTGAATGCGCACACTTGTGTCTTCGTGGGGTTGAACTTAACCAAGTTCTTTGCACCCCATTCGGAGACTCGCCCTAGAGAGTCTTCGACTTCAGACACAAGTTGTAACCGCCTTTCTAGCAACGAACTCCGAGGGACATTCTGGTGGTCGGTATACCGCGCATCACCCGTACTGTCATCCGCATAGCAATGTATGTTCTCAATTGACAACATGTCATTGATATGCAGAATGAACAGGGTTGGGGAGAGCACCGAACCTTGTGGAACACCAGCGTTTATGGGCATGGTTTCGGAGCAGCAGCCGTCGACGACGACCTTAATGCTCCTACCACCCAGGAAGCTGGCTATCCATTTGCAGAGTCCCTCGGGGATTCCATATGATGGTAACTTCGTGAGAAGAGCTCTATGCCAGACCCTATCAAACGCCTTAGCGATATCGAGTCCAACGGCGAGAGCCTCACCTTTGCCCTCCAAGGTTTCCGCCCAACGGTGGGTCAGATAAACTAAAAGGTCACCAGCTGAACGGCCGTGACGGAAGCCGTATTGTCGGTCGCTAATCAGCTGGTGTTCTTCTAGGTACCGTAGGAGGCGGGAGTTGATGACCCGCTCCATAATCTTGGAGAGCAAGGACGTTATCGCTATTGGCCTGTAATTTGACGGGTCGGATCGGTCACCCTTTTTGGGAATTGGGTGGACGTGAGCAATCTTCCACGAAGATGGAACCCTATTGTTTTGATAGGAAAGGCGGTAAAGGCGCGTTAGTACGGGGGTCAGCTCAGGGGCGCACGTCTTCAGCACCACTGCTGGGATGCCATCCGGCCCACTCGACTTATGGACGTTCAGGAGCTTAAGCTCCCGCCTGACCGCACGTTGTGTAATACGAATTTCAGGCAGAGAACTTTCACACCGAGAGATGGTGGGTGGTGTGGCTCCCCCATCGTCCATTGTCGAGTTAGAGGCAAAGAGTTCAACCAGGAGATTGGCCTTCTCTTTTGCGCTGTGGGCCAGGCTGCTATCAGCTCTACGCAGTGGTGGGAGATTGGACTGGCAGAAATTACGTTGCGCAGCTTTGGCCAGCGACCAAAAAGCACGACTCCCACTGGGATAGCTTCCTAGTCGCTCGCCAACCCTGGCCACGTGTTCCGCCTTGGCTTCAGCAATAGCCTTCCTGTTGGATCTGGAAGCAGCGTTGTACTGACGCTTCTTCTCCGTCACACCAGGATCCCGACTTTTCCTGGCGTTTTCCCAGGCGATGTACGCAGATTGCTTGAGGTGGGCAGTCTTCCTGCAGGTATTGTTATACCAGGGACGACTGCGACCGCCAACAGGTATTTTGGCGTTGGGAATGAATGTTTCCATTCCCATCAGCACCGTTTCAGTGACGCAATCTGCGCAAGTATCGGGATCTTCGGAGGCGAAGCAGAGCTGCTTCCAGGGGTAGGATCCGAAGAATTCTCGGAGTCCATCCCAGTCTGCTGACTCATACCGCCAAACTGCACGACTGCCAGCCGCAGACGCGCGATGGGGCCGCGCATGACTAGCAGTACTACGGACAAGGCAGTGATCCGATGATCCAAGAGGAGCATCGACCACAACCCTGTATCCGCTTGGTCGTGTAGTCAGCAGAAGATCCAACAGGGAGGCTTCATGGCTCTCTATATCTGGTATACGGGTGGGCTGTACGACCAGTTGAGAGAGGCCATAGGCCGAAGCCATGTTGAAGACAGTCCTACCAGGGAGGTCAGTGGTCCGGGACTTCAACCACTCTTTATGGTGAGCATTAAAGTCACCAAGGACCACCACCTCCGCAGATGGGTACTGCTCCAACGCTCGGTCAATCCCCTCTTGGACGTGCTCAAAAAGCTGAGCTGACCCTATTTCACTGGCATGGGACCTGTAAAGGCACGCGTAGATTCGGGTAAGGCCCCCATGGTCCACGCGCAGCCATAGTAACGACAGGTCCCGATGCTCGAGGCCCCGAAGGCGGCGACAACAAACATCGCCCCTGACGAAAACGCACACCCCGGCTTTACGTAGGAATGTGTGTTCCAATTCGTAACCGGGGTATTTCAGGTACGAAATATCATCAGGGGCGCATATTTGCGTCTCCGTTAAGAAGAGCAAGGCAGGCTGAGCCGTCTCTAGGTGGTGGTGGACGGCATCAAGATTACTATGTAGACCCCTGATGTTGCAGAAATCCATTTTAAAAGTGGATTGGGTGTCCGCCGTAGGAGCTCGCTTCTTCTTTTTATTTACCTTCATTTTGTTTTAATTGAGCATTTTGGGGAAGGGGATAAATGTGAGGCAGAGTCCCGGTGACAAACAAAGAAAGGGCAGAGTGTAGTACAAAGTGGGAACGCGGGTTGTGTGAAGAGCTGACACGCGGCACGGAAGGGCCCCCGGTGCCCCCCCGCATGCACCCATCGGGATCCACTCCGGTCTCCTACTCCGGCACGATGACTGCACGACGGGATTTTCGCCGGTTGTGCAGGACAGCCTCCCAGGCAGGATAGTCCTGGGTTCGGGTCCCCTACTGACCGGCAGGTGGCCGACGGTAACCATTTCCACCGGGTCTCCCTGTACCGCGCGTCAACTCCTCACGCCCAACGAACAACACTGAGACTTATAACTCTGCTAATTTCGATTATCACCGAGACTCCTCACCACAACAGGGACGGGAAGGGGGCATGAAGGAGCGGCTGCCTCTGCCCTTCAATCGAAACGCAAGACTGCTACACGACCGAAATAGGCAGAGTGGTGGTACCAACCCGCACAGTCCCGGCATTAAGTAGGTGAACCTAATTAGTACCGGGCCTTACCACAACTGTAATGGGAGAGGGAGGGAAGGAGAAGGACATCGACACCGCGGAGATAAGAGGTAAACGGCATCGAAGGCTCGAGAAGCCGGGGTCGCGCACCCGAGTCATCTGAAAACTGTAATGTACAAGAGAAGTTAATTATAAATAATTTAAACGTGAACAAAATAATTATGTTCACACTACCCTACCATAAGGGATTATCTCAAAATTAAAATAACTTAAGATACAAATTAAATTTGATGTTAGATATGTTGACATGCTATTCTGAAAAATGGCATATTATTGATGTTAATAAAATGACTTATGTTTGTAATAAGTTTTATCTGACAGGAGATAGATAAAATCTATCAATGTTTTCAAAAAAACAATTAGCAGTTTCGCTAAGATTTTTCTTTTTAACTTTAGCCAAAAACTTGGCTATTAATTCTTGTGCTGACAATGCTTTAATTGAGCAACACAGTGTCTTGGAACAAGTTCCAAGTAATTTAAATTAAATAATGAGACGAAAGAGGTGGCCTCTTGCCCGGGATTAACCAAAGATAAGCCTAGTTATTTACGGATTGTACATCAAAATATTCAAGGCTTTTCCGGTAAAGACTTAGAAATAAATTTATTTTTAGATTCTGAAAGCATTGATATACTTTGTATTACAGAACATTGGCTGAAAAGTCATGAATTATTAGTAAGTTTAGATAATTACAAGATTGTGAGTTCATTTACTAGGAAAACTGCGATTAGAGGTGGATCCTTGATAATTATGCATAACAACATTCAATTTAAGGAAAGAAAAGACATTGTTTCACTCGCTATTGAACGAACTATTGAGTTGTCTTGTGTGGAACTTGATAACTTCATTATAATATGTGTGTACAGACCCCCCTCTGGAAATTATTCAGAGTTTGAGTCCGCTATGGAGGATGCCGTAAGAATAGTATATAGAAAATCTAAAAAAATTATTGTTTGCGGTGATTTTAATATAAATATCTTAGATAAATCACAACTATCTAGTAGATTTATTAACTTATTTAAATCATTTAATATGGATTATGTATTTCACGAACCTACCGGCATTACAGTTACATCTGCAACTTGTTTAGACAACATCTTCTGTAACTGTAATGTACAAGAGAAGTTAATTATTAATTGTATTAACTCTGACCATAGCGGGCAACTAGCTTCATTCGAGCACCATCATGTTTGTTCTATACGTGAGATTACTTGTAGGCCTATAACCAAACGCGGTATGGAGAAACTCAAAAGAAATATTATTTATCAAACTAGTAATTTGCTCGAGGGGAACAACGCTAATAATCTGTATAATAATTTTTTTCATATAGTTAAAGATGAATGTAATAGTATATTTAAGGAAAAAGTAATAAAGGTCAATAACGGAAGAAAGAAATTTAGTGACTGGGCTACGCCAGGCATATATAAAAGCCGTAGGAAACTATTTGAACTATATGCTTTAAAAGCAACCTCAAATGATCCTAATTTCATAAATTTTGTTAGAAACTATTCCAAAACATTTAAGAAAGTGTGCATGTCCGCAAAAGCTATGTATATAACCAACAAAATTAGCTTATCAAAAAATAAAGTAAAGACCACCTGGAATATCATTAACCAGGAAACCGGGAAATCTAAAAGCTCAGTAAATTCGATTTCACTGGAAGTCAATAATATTACAGTTAATTCGGACATTGCAGTTGCCAATGTATTCGAAGACTTTTTCTCCCATATACCCATAGAAACTACAAGTAGTCTCAACTCGTGCCCCGATGCAGCTGTGGCCCTCTTGTCACAGAGTGTAGAAAAGTGCAACAATGGCTTCACATTTTGTCACAATGACGCCGACACTATCTTGAAAACATTCCGCATGATCAGTACAAAAAACACTGAAGACCTTTGGGGTATTTCGACCAACATGATCAAATCTGTGAAGGAACTTGCTCCCCAACTCGCGTTTATATTCAATAAATGTATTGATGAAGGTATCTTCCCTGACCTTATGAAGAATAGCAAATTAATACCTTTATTTAAATCGGGAAATAAAAACAATCCTTCAAATTATCGACCAATTTCAATTTTACCAGCTCTTAGTAAAATATTTGAAAAAATTATGTCTAATCATCTAACAGGTTATTTTTCAAGTAACAACATATTACATATGAATCAGTTTGGTTTTACTAAAGGTCGTTGCGCTACAGATGCTGGAGTCGCCCTTCTTAAACACATTTTTGCTGCTTGGGAGCGTAAACAGGATGTGATTGGTATATTTTGTGACCTATCGAAGGCTTTTGACTGCGTTGGTCACCAGACTCTTTTAAATAAACTCAAATATTATGGTGTCTCTGAAGAAGCAATTAGACTTATTGAGTCTTATTTGTCCAGTAGAGTCCAGAAAGTTGTCATTAACAAATCTAAGTCTGCTGGTGCACCCATAATTATGGGTGTGCCTCAAGGCTCGATATTGGGACCTTTGCTTTTCTTAATTTACATTAACGACCTCCCACACACAAATAGTTTGTGCCACACTTCACTAATAGTTTGTGCGATACAGTGCTATTTGCAGATGATACTTCTTTAATATTTAAGGTTGACAGAGGAAACGGAAATACTGACGTTGTAAATAGTACTCTCTCTAAAGTATTGCATTGGTTCACCATAAATAATTTATCATTAAATTCAAGTAAAACTAAATGTATTAAATTCTCATTGCCAAATGTAAGAAAAGTTGATACTATTGTGCAAATGAACAACCAAATTGTTGAATTCGTCGATTCTACAAAATTTTTGGGTATTACTCTAGATTCTAGATTGCAGTGGGATCCACATATTGAGTCCTTGGCAAACAGACTTAGTTCTGCAGCATATGCAGTAAAAAAAATAAGACAACTTACTGATGTTGAAACGGCAAGATTAATTTTCTTTAGTTATTTTCATAGCATCATGTCATATGGAATACTTCTGTGGGGATCAGCTGCTAGTATAGAAAGTATTTTTGTACTTCAAAAAAGAGCGGTTCGCGCTATTTATAATTTAAGAGCAAGAGACTCTCTTAGATATTTATTTAGAGAAATTAACATATTGACTTTAGCAGGACAGTACATTTATGAAAATTTGATTTATGTCTATAAAAATTATAATATATTTGAAACCAATTTCCAACTTCACCATTTAAACACAAGAAATAAAAATAAACTTGCCGTTCCAACGTACAGGCTCCAAAAAACTAGAAGCTCATTTATGGGGAAATGTATAACTTTTTACAACAAAGTCCCACAAAATGTAACTGACTTGCCTTTTGATAAGTTTAAAGCGCATGTAAAAAAGACTCTGATGAGTAAAGGATATTATAAAGTCAACGATTATTTACAAGATGCCAATGCCTGGTGTTAATTTGAAGAAATTATTAATGATAATAATGTAAATAATCGTGTTGTTGTGTATAACTATTCATTAAGTAGTATTGGTAACGTTGTACTAAGAAGAGAACTGACAAATCTACATTTGTTATGGAAGTTGAGCTCAAATTTTTGCCTTGAGGTCAGCTTCCAATTGACGACTCTGTAACAATACAGGGAGAAAAAAATAGCCCTTGCTGGTTTTCTTGCTGGTTCTTTCCAGTACAAGGTCTCCCGCCGTAGACTTGTGAACCATTGGCGTAGCTTCCTTGACTTTCAAAAGAGATTGTAAAATCCAAGTTGAATAAAATATTTTGATTTTGATTGATTGTTCCTTTTTTAAAGATTTGCTTCAAAAGAAACTTATATTGTAACGGTACAAAAAATAAACTTACAAACTAAAAAAAATACTTGAGCATGCTCTTTCTTCAAACTCTACCTTTGTCAAGAGGATTGTCGATCGTGATGTATTCACTTGTCAGCATGTTCAACAACATCGACTGAAAATAATAATAAAACTCATGTAAGTGTAAACCTCCATTATAACATCAAGGTCGGTATTATAAAGAGCAGCGCCGGCGCTGCCTATATATTTCGTCTCATATGAACTTATATAAGAGTCAGTTAGGCCGGTATTATACTAAGCGGCACAGCCGCGCGGCTGCGCCGCTCTCACTGCGTATTTCTATAAGTAACTTGTCTTTACTTATATGTAGAATGGAATAGCAATTATTTAGGATAAATGAGTAATTCCTTTTATTTTTGCTTTGATTTACTCTACTCACCACCGAATTATTAGTAGAGGCTGCGGCCCACTTGTTGTCTGGTGACAGTTCAAGGTTCTGCATGATTCCCTCCAGCTGCGGGCACAGGTCCCTAGCCAGGTCCGATGTAGAGAGATCCCAGGAGATCACGCGACTGGAGATAGACACCACGTAGCGCTTGTCAGAGCTGAGGCGGAACGCGAACACTGCAAACTGGTGGCCCTCCAGGGAGTACTGGAAAGATTTCCACACTCCTAGTTTACTTATAGTTAGATGATAAACCGATACAGAGCAGCATAGACAGCACCTCGGTGTCCATTGGATGCATGCAAGTGATGTCCATTTGTATACCATACAATGCGAGGATAATCGAAACTACTTCTGCCCAACCAACTGAGTAATTTTTATATGTATACGTGTTATTATTTTAGTAGTCTTCTATTTTATTGTGCATTAAGTCACCCCCTTTCGCTGATTGCAAAAAAAATGACCTCCTTGTTGGTCGGTTTGCTTATTATTTGCGACACCACCAGTGGGATACACAAGATAACAATGCATTCTGACAAGGTTCCTACTCGGAGATAGGGTTAAAATCACAAATAATCAAAAAATTCAATTTTTATCACCTTTAATTTTTACAAAATAAAGTAAGTAGGTAACCGCAAAAAGTTGAGTCGGAATTATTGAATTCCTCCCATGGCCCCCTCCTGGATCCGCCAATGTCCGCTCGTTTGCCAACTTAGTTGCGTAAAAAATAACGACATAAAACCTGCCTTATTTTTGTTCAACGTTCATTCATACCTTGAGCGGACCGCCCGGCGTGTGCAGGCAGTGGTGAGCGGGCAGTAAAGCGCAGTGGTGCGTGCCGCGCGCGCGGCACTGGCGCAGCAGCGCGCCCACGGCGGCGTGCCGCACCTCGGGCAGCAGCCGGCCCGTCAGCTGCGGCGCGAGCATGTCCGGGTGCTGCGCGAGAATAGCGCCACCTAGACGCAAGGCGTCGGCTACAAGCATCAGCTCCCTGGAATATAATGGAATAATTTACTGAGAGTTCAAATTATCTGTAGGGATAAGTCTTTAGTGACTGAGTGAGGTATCAACGTAGATCCCAAACTGCTGGAGCTAGAAGCATGGATTTCGGTACAGAGGTTCATGGGCTTATGTAGGCGTTCACTGAGAAAGGATTTTTTTTTTTATTTTACAGAAAGTTGAAAAATCGTTATCCAAAAAATAATACTTTACAAAAAATAAAAACCGACTTCAAAAACACCGAAATGTTAAAAATAATATAAAAATAGGTACAGACAACATCACACTTCTTTAATGAAGTCGGTGCCAAATTTTGAGACGTTCTGGGAGATCATCGTTTGGCACCGATTTCAATATAGAAGTGTGATGTTGTCTGTACCTATTCTTATATAATTTTTAACTTTTCAGTGTTTATGAAGTCGGTTTTTATTTTTTGTAAAATAATTTTTATTTTTATCTTTTTAGTGAATGAAATCTTTTTAGTGAATTGAGAAACCCTTTCCCTCGACTATACCTACTCTATCGAACACAAAAAGAATTTTGAAAATTGGTCCACAATTGGCAGCGTAAGCGCGTAACATACACACAAAAAAAACATACGCATCGAATTGAGAACCTCCTCCTTTTTTGAAGTCGGTTAAAAAAAGGAAAGTACAGTCTTGAGCATTATTAAAGCGAAATGTATATAGCTCGCGGGTACCATTAATATTATAATAAAAAGGTGTAGAGAGGTTATTATATCTATAATATTCATGATTTCTGTTCTGCACACACGCAATGTCGAGCCGAGAAACAATTATGACTATGGCAAGCCAATGGAGAAATCTCATGATGTTGAAAATATAATATTTAATTCGATAGAATTGAAATATAGACCAAAACCACAGACATATACATAAAAGCAGACTTAACATATTGTTCAAAAATGCGTGGCAACTTCACCACATGCAAACATTACTCACACACAAACAAAAGTCAGGGCCGCATTAGGGTACGCCGGGGCCACACTCTGCACTATAAACTTTGTACTCATTTTTACAGGGATTTTTTATTGAGTAAAATATGAAGTTTTAAAGTGATAGAGTAGAGTTGGATTGTCGTCATTGAAAACAATAATTTACAACTTAAATTTTTAGGCTAAAGCAATAGCTTTTTTTTACTGAGTCTTGAGTGCATCACACACAACATGAATGTAGTCATTAAGCTGAATTAAGATTGTTCATTTTTGTTGTCGTCTAAATAAGACTATTTATCGTTTATTAGTGATGCTCCTTTGCCTATGAAAGTCACTATAGTTATAGTTCCCTATAGTTATTTTACCCCCTTGAGGGTAAAATTTTTACAAACTCTGAATGTCATATTTATTTATAGATATAACAGCCTAAAAAATTAGATTCAAGCTTCTAGCTTTAAAAATGACAATACTTCCATACACTCTTTCATACCCCCTTTCAACCGTTTTTTAGCATTAAAAAGTAGCCTATATCCTTCTCAGGCTCTAGACTATCTGTGTACCAAATTTCATTTAAATCGGTTCAGTAGTTTTGGCGCCAAAGCGCGACAGACAGACAGAGTTACTTTCACATTTATAATATTATAGTATGGATGTAGGAGTTGCGAGGGAATTAAAAAACAACTTGTAGGTGTATGCTTGCTTATTTATTTTTAAAAAGTACAATTTTCTTGTAATAATTTCTTTCGGAAATTTGGTCAGTACGAGCGTAATGACTACATCTTATGTCTAAATATAATTTCACAATGGTTTTTAATAAAATATATACATGTTGTGCATTATGTTCTAAGTCGAGGGTCCGTCTCTCAACTGTCGTCTTCTTTCAATGCTGCAAATTAAAAATATTTTTAAAATATGGATATTATTATCCAAGTTAACATAATCATAGTACCTACCTACTTAAATTTTTAATTTAGTTATTACTACTGAAATTATTTAATTTTACGTACAAAAGGAAAAGTATGAACTTGGAAAGCAAAGGTTCACAGTGCCCTACTGTTGGTATCCATTAAAATTAAAAACATTTCTTTAACTTAGTTTTATTATCTCTTTAGACAAATTTATATGATATCATATAGTTTCATTCTACTTAAGTTAATAGTTAGTAGCACCATGCCGACAACAAACTACCAGGATGTTCATAAATATAAGCTAGATTTTCTATTCTAACCCTGAGTTCGACCCCTTTGAACTGCCTAGTACAAGAAATGTCAAAATAAGTCAATGAAATATATTGAATTGAAAAATTCACAACTATTTCAAAATAAAACCAAGTAAAAACAGATTTTTGTGCAAGGCAGTTAACGTAGCTCACAATCTTAGAGAATTACAAACACATGAGACGCGTAAGCTTAACCAAAAAATATGTACGAGAATTACTTACCTACCTATGGAAGGTAATTTCTGGAGTTTTATTATTAGATGCGTAAGAACACATCGGAGCATAGCACTTTACCATTTTTCTTGTCCGATTAGCAGTTCTTGTTATATAAAATCACAATATAAAATATTATAACACAATGTCACTCCACCATTTTTGCCTTACTTTGATAAAGGTAAACATGGCGTCTGCCACGGCTTCGGAAATGTTTATGTGTGCGTTAGTATCGATCGATATAGACGAAAAACAGAAATAGCGATATATCATGTCACTTGGGAGTGAAAGTAAAAACAATATACATTACTAGTACAAATGTGTG
Organism: Schoenobius gigantellus; assembly: GCA_963935595.1. NCBI lineage: Eukaryota > Metazoa > Arthropoda > Insecta > Lepidoptera > Crambidae > Schoenobius > Schoenobius gigantellus. Next base: position 50,922,799 of record OZ012542.1, on the reverse strand, counting down.
AGTAAAATTATGTTAAGTCTGCTTTTATTTATATGTCTGTGACCAAAACTAATAAGTGATGTATTTTTTAAATCTGTCAATAAATGACTTAGATATTTTGATTACCTTTTTTGACGTATTTTCTACATGGGTTGAAGAAAAAAAGATTAAACTTCTCCATTGATTTAGTTTTGCCGTGCCACGTTAGGAGCGATTATAACTTTTCTGCATCTTTTACTTATAAAATAATTGGAGCGCTTAATTAACGTTACCTAATTATATGGAACGACTAACTAGCACATATGTCATAATATTCTAAGTCTAGTATTACTGTTACCGAAACAAAATGTTTACAAAATAATAATAATAATAATAAATCTTTATTGTACCAAGAACAAGCCACAAAAATAAATTGCAGCCCTAACTCCTAAACTAGTATTAACTGGTATTTCAGGAGCCAGTTCCTTCCCCATTTCACAATATTATAATTCTGAAGTACAACAAGAGGATTTTAAATATTAATTAATTACAATTTTTGACAACAAATAAAATCAAAAGGTAAATTTGATAACAATTGCAGTTTATACTTTCTTATAGACGGAAAGTTCTCATTATTTGCGAATCCCAAGGTTCCCCGGAAGCTTCTCCGTAATTATGGAATTCAAATCAAAGATATCTACAATATGTGTAGCAATGAGATCGAAAAAAGTCCTTAAAAATTAAAGAGAACAATTCGATCAAGGATTATTTACAATCACCCAACTTCAGCAATCACATCAGATTTCAAGCTTGATTAATTTCCTAAAAATAAAATAAATTGCTGTCAAAAAAAGTCTATGTTCTTTGCGTTCCTTACTCACATAATTGGTTAATTTAAAAAACAAAAAATCGAAACAAATTAAATTACCTGACTGCTTCTTTATTTACGTGAAGCTTAGCGTCCTCAAAATCAGCCAGAACTGCTTGTAATGGGCAGCAGTTCAGCTTGGCGTGGAGCCAGTCGTAGTTGAACAGCACTTCCGCGTAAAGGTCCGTAAAGCGCTTGGATCGCACCAAGTGGAACGGGAGTTCACCGAACTAGGAACCAGTGGAATTTTAAAAAAGGATTCGGATTAAATTATTCACCTCACAAGTAGCAATTAGTTGAAAATCATCAACTATAACTACATCAAAATAGTCAACATATTCAAGCATGCGACGATGGTAATGTTTATTTAACGCGTTTCCTAATTTTGCCGTATTGTAGTTGCTAGAATAGATGTAGCTAAATTTTGTTATACTAGCGATAAACTTAGAGGTGTAGAGCCAGTCATCTCAGCTTATTATCAAGCGCAAAAGAGAGATGGAATTGATTTGGCTGCTACAAGTGCCTTTATTTGCAAAATTTAGGATACACGAAGAGAAGTATTTATCGGACTTATTACGTCCTTTGAAATAATATGGAACTAATTGCTTGATTAAACTCAGTTTAATTTATAAAAAAGGTCCCCACTGAGAAATGATCACTTACTTTTCTTAAATTGTATCTTTTCGAAGAGCCATCAGCAGAAGTAAATACTAATGGTTGCAGAGGCACCTTCCTGTCAGCAATGCCCTCCTTATCAGCTAAGTTGAAACGGTGTCGCTGGATCTCCGTGTATTTGAAGGGCTTTGGAATACCACCGCCCCATATGCCTAATGAATAATGGGAAAAATATAGGCACTAGTGCAAGACACTAGCCTTCTTTTGATCTGTGATTCCTATAACCCTTCAATCAAAATTCAAGTTGCTGTTTCATAATAAATTTTATTACTACTGCATTATTGTAATCGGTAAACTTGTCACAAAGTATAGTGCTCCGATTTCGAAGCTCTGTCTAACCCCATGTTGGGCGCCAAACTTTCATGTAAATTGAATTCACAAGAACTTTTGTTTTTTTTAGCATTTGGTTAGTACCTAAATACGTAATATTACAAAGTATTGTTACCAAGGTAGTAATCTGCAATCATTGAGTGGAAGTACATTGCCATGTTCATATTCTTGAAGTATCTTTCGCGAGCTGTGTCACGAAACTGCCTATGGTACCAGTTCATGACGGAAACGCCATCTGCTTCGCGCTCAGATAGGTAATTTGGTAGGTCGTTGCGTATTCTAGAACATATGTGAATACATATTTTTATGTATATTCCAGAAGATAAATCATTCATGGCTAGCCCAATTGCAAATAGAGTGTTATTTCAAGGATTTACAAGGGTTAAATACGAACAAAGTACCTGGTCCACAGTAATGGCGGAATTCTTCTCACTGGAGGCAGATGGTACTGATAGACATCGTCCAAGACCTTGTCATCTAAACTGATGAGGTCCTCAAGCTCAGTCTCCGAGAGACCACTGCGAGCTGCTGTGATGTAAGCTAGTGCGTGAAATACCAGCAAGCGGCCGTGCTAGAAGAATTCCTTTTAATAATATTTGGTGGACCTTCGCATTTTTATGAAAGTATAATAATAAATTGTTTAGCATATTTTTTAATTCATTCAGGTTATTCACCTATATATATAGTTACTTTCTGTTACTTATCTTTCATATTCAAAGCCATAAAGATTAAAAATATTTAATTAAAGTCCCACGTTGGGCGCCAGAATGGAAAAAATATACAGCTTCATTAAGTCTCATCATAAATAAATTCAGTCACTTCTTAAATGTTTTGAAAATTGAGCATTAAACCAAGACTTGGCATACAATTAAGAGACATCTTTTAGTATTTGTTACTGCAAACTATTGAATTTTTTAGTTGTTTTTTAATTCTTTCAAATATAACTTATCTTTCGAATATACAGCCATAAAGATTTCAAGTATTTAATTAAGTCCCATGTTGGGCGCCAGTGTGGAAAAAATACATAGTTTCATTAGTTTCATCATAATTGAAATAAATTGAATCACTTCTTTAATGATTTGGAATTGAGCATTAAACCAAGACTTGGCATACAATTAGGAGACATCTTTTTGTTGTTGTAATTGTAAAATATTGGATTTTTTACTTGTTTTTCAATTCTTTCAAATGTTACTTATCTTTCGTATTCAAAGCTATCAAGATTAAAATATATAAGTCCCACGTTGAGCGCCAGTGTGGAAAAAAAATTATTTCATTAGTTTCATCATAATGGAAATAAATTGAATCACTTCTTAAATGGTTTGGAAATTGAGCATAAAACCAAGACTGTCTATTAATTATGTCAAATAAGAGACATCTTTTTGTAGTTGTAACTCTAAACTATTGAAATTTTTACCTGTTTTTCAATTCTTTCAAATAGCATCATGATTGAATCCATAACGGTGGATGCTAGATGAGTGTCCGTAGGTTTTGTGTAACTCCTCCACCTGCAAACCTGTAACATAAGCGAAACACAAGTTTAATCTATATTTAAAGACCTAAACTAACCTTTCCATTCCAGAACATTCTGAGCATATTTTATACAGGATAATAATATACGAACATTTTAGATAGGGCAATGACTGTATTTGTAAAAAAACCTTAGCAAATAAATTTAAAAAGATACAATCACAAATCATCGCACCTCAGCAAAAACAAGCTTGACGAATATTGGCAAAGAGCATTGTCCAATTGCGTTGGAGACCAGTCTCCATTGGTAGTTCGTTAAGTCTCGAGCAGCTCGCGCCATCCATAGTCTGAAATGTTCCAGGTATTCTTATAAAGAAACATATCCTGGCTGATTTATCTACCAAAACCGATTCGAAATTTAAAAGGTTTCAGTTATGTTTGCAGAAAAAGTCATTTAGGTTGTGTGGTTGAAGTGGATAGTAACATACATCTTCCACCTACAATGTGGTCCGCTGGAAGATTGTACGAAAATAATCATCATTTTTAATACCTATTTAATTTGAATAAAAAGTGGCAAATTAGCGTATAAAAGTGCATTAAGATTTCGTTATTTTTAGCGCAAATATAGATTTAAATACATGTTTTGGGTTTTTGATTCTACCAGGTCTTACCTATATAGCAATATTGGCACTTACTTCAAAACCTGCATAGCCAAGTCTTCACCGAGCGCGGTAACTTCTAAAAAGTTTTCTTCGCTATCAATCATGCGCCTCAATACATCGTATTCCTTTGAGACCTCTGGATTTGCTTCTTCGCATGCGCAAGTGACTATTATCTGTATAGGATAAGAAATTATTAAGGTCAAGGAAGCGGTGGTATACCTTTTATAAAAAAGCAATTTTATTGTTTAGTTACTCGGCATAGTTAGCAAAAATGGTTAGAGCTACCATCGAGGTATCTATCCCATAATATGAAAGATGCTTCTTTGACTTATATACTTAGGAAATCTTCATTTTTCCGCTTTAAAACAATATAATCCAATTGATCAACTACGCATTCCGTTTTTACTGAAATTTCGGTATCTTAGGATATGCGATGTGCTGATAATTATGTCATTATCAAGCAAACAGGTTAAAGAAAGTGTGCAAATTGATCTTATGTGTTCTGCGATTACTTTTGAATTGAATATTTTGATAAAGCATAAGGCCTCCTTTACGGAGACGCGGGGCGTCGCGCGTCGCGTGTGGCGTGGCGTCTCGCGGAGCGTCCGACGTTTTTTTCTGTTTACGGTCGGGCGCGTGAAGCGGCATTCATAATCGCACACGTAAACACAAACATATGGCAATATACGATGTTGTTCATAGAGATGCGAGACGGGAAGCGTGGCGGTGCCCGCCGCGTATCCTCAAGTGTGTAGCGAAGCACGCGGCGGGCATCGCTTCATCGATAATTGTCGCTGCGTGCGCCGCCGCGATTAACGCCGCGTGAGACGCGGCGGTGCCATCTGTGGGCTTGGCCGTAAAAACGCGCCATTTCAAGCAAAGGCGTGTAAAATCGCTTCTCCGTAAACGCACTCATACAACGCTATATGTTTGAATTCTGTGCGGGCCGCGCCGCGCAACGCCCCGCGTCTCCGTAAACGAGGCCTTAGTTTCATCAATCAGTATGAATTAGGATTCTTACGTTTTTACCTTTCATCAATTACCTTACAGTTTGGCGGTAGTCGGGTCGGTAGCCACGAGACCTTGTTGTTTTCAGTCCCTACTCCCGTAAGCTGGTCCACCGAGTCGAGGAACAGGAGCAGCGGCTGCTGCGGTGACGCTAGTGTCAGCAGCTGCTTGAAGTGCGCTGTCAGTGGCACCAGGTCATCAGGAATGTTCTCGAATGGCAGAGCGAAATTGTAGGATATCTGAAAGATTTTTTCCATAACTGTGAAACTAATTGGTCTTATAATCGCGTAATCCCACTCTATACGAGTATCTGCCCCTTGATTGTGTACCAAAAAACTATCGCGATCGCTTTCGATTTTGACAGTCAAAGTGCATTACTATTTTTTATCAGACGGTCGACACAGAGTCTTGTAATGGCCCAGCAATTATTGGCAAATTCAAAGCGATCGTGATAGATTTCGTACACAGGCATCCGTAGATGATTTTGTGTTTATGCGTCAATTTGTACTACATAATCAATTCATCATCGTAATAGTAGGTTAGGTACCCATATTGCCATGAGTCTCATGCCGTAACAACTAATTTTGCTAGTCTAATACGTGTCAAGGGATACAGAGTGCACTTATCTTCGCGTAGACACATGCGTTGTGCTCCCGTGCAGATTACTCTTTACTGAAGTTGCTTATCGCGACTGAAAATTGCGAAAAAAAATATAATGAATATTCTAAAAGTGATCGAAGATGCAAACCTGCTGACAAATAGAAATCAAGGTCGGCGTTAGAGCGCTGGAATCCGGCGTGGTGCCCAGGAATCGAATGATGTTGGTGGGGCGAGCGTCACCGAACCACGTATCTAGAGACATGGCTGCACTCTTTGATAAGAGGCTGGTTTTGCCGCATCCTCCTGCGTGATAAGAGAAAATAGATAATTTAAAGCCAGTTTATGATAAGATGATGTATGAATTCCGTTGCTTTTTAGGGAAAGGAATGACACACTCTTCCTTCTACTTCCTTCTAACGCAATCAAAATGAAATTATTGAAACTGTTTAGTGTGATATTAAATTTTCTTAAGTAGGAGGAGGCTTCACGCTACTCTTCGTGCCACGAAGGGTAGCGTGAGGTGAGCTCGTGGTTTGAAATATGCTCACTGAGCGGCGGCCTGAAATGCCGTTTCCCGCTTCTGCAAAGAAGTGTTGGAAATGCAGGACTGGCGCTAATTAGTTAACCGAATCTGAAAATCGCTGAAAATTACCTTCTCCGTACAGCACCAGTGGTTTCTCAGAGCTGTTCTTCATATAATTCTCTATGTACTTCAAATCGTCTTCCCTACCGTGGAAGACCTTCACCGAGTTGTTGCACGCGTGGAGGTGCTGCAGAATCTCCGTGACGATCTGACCTTGGGCGCTGCTGTCTTCTTTACGCATGGCTCTGGAATTCCGCGGGGAACGTTATTTATTATTAACATAACGGGGCTAATTAAAGAACTATTACGTGGGTAATAAAGAAAGGAATTTTCACGTAACACATAAAGCTTTAGCGTTACAGTCTATATGGTCTATTTTTATTTGAAGTGCCTTGGTTGTAAGAGTATGACAACAATGGCAAGATTGACAGTGGTTTATACCACTATTTATCGTTGCCAGGAATCATTCCAATTGTATTTAAACTAGTGGTCCCCGACCTCTTAATATCCAGGAACCATTTACATTTCTTTGTCGCGAGCCGGGATTAAAAGCCTAAGTTGTTTTTAAAATATATTATTGTACGAAGCAACTAGCAAATATATTCAGTCGATTTCGGACATTGTTCTATTACCGAGGACTTGGAGCAAGTCTGAAGTGAGTTTGTGTTCGCAGACCACTTTTCTCCTTCCCTGTACCACGGGTGGTCCGCGGACCACTAGTTGGGAACCACTGATTTTGAGAGATTATTGGATTTTTTTATCGACATTATTAATCATGTTTAGTTTTAGATAATATATGGTTAACAATATCATATGAAAACGAAAACGAGACACCTTAACCAGTGTACCAACCGCAGTCATGTTGTCAAAATACCATGAGTTAGCAAAAATAAGCCACGCGAAAATTAAATGAGTCAATTCAAGAAGGAAATTTTGCCTCGAGCGGGATTTAAACCCGGGTCTTCGAGATACGGATTTCGAGATTAGGTTGGGAATAGGGTAGTTGACTCATATCAAAATTTATTAAAATATTGTTTATTTCTAACAGTATTTGGCATAAGGTTCCACAATATACCGATTATAATAAATAACAATGAAAGATTACTGTAAAATTTTAATTTGAAAATGATAGAAATAATCTTTTTTTAGCTCACGCCGTAAACGCTTTGATATCCTGTGGTCAGGGCCGTGACGTCACTCTTATAGTAAACAAAGAAATGTCAAATTTGATTCAACAACTCGTCGATTTTTTCATTCTTTCCTAAAACTGGCAAAAAATCGTCCAAATCTCCGTTATTATATGTGTAAATATCGTAAATTATTTGTATTAATAGCGAAATCAACCATTGATGTTGGATTTGTGAGAGCAGATAGTACAAATCTTCCGAAAGTCGACAGATTGATGGTTAGGTAGGAAATTCTTTGTGTATCGCTCTAAACAATATAAGTACAGTTTCAATACTGTTATAATGAAGAACAGGTTACTAGTGTACTTGTCAAGATTGTCACGCGGCAGAAGAGAGTTGCAAACATGCTTTTTTGGTGTGGTTGCACCATCACAGTGAGGAGCTATTTTGTACAGCAGTTGAATGCTATTGGATAGAATCCTATCTCTCAAAAGTCAAATAAACACTAAAGTATTTACTTCAAGAGAAATGTTCAAAAGAAAACATCAGTAAATGAACATAAAAAGAGAAAGATTGGCAGTTGTTCATTTGTCAAGCATGAAGAAAATTACTGGGAGGAAAAATATTTATACATTCACAGACACAGATTGTGACATATTTCTTAAAAAATAAAAGCCCTCTTCAATGAAGAAAGAATAAAGTGCATAGAAAACTAAACCAGGAATCATCAATACAGAAGTGCTCTTTAGTTCGGAAGAATAACAGCTTCCATGTGCTATGAAGTCAGCCAGTGCATAACACATGATGGTTCTTTCGTTGGGAAGATTTTTGGTGGGAAATCTTGCAAACATGTATAATGAAATGTGGATAAAAGTTGAAAGATGAAGATTTGGCTTAAAATTTGCAAAATGTGACCACTTCATTTCTGATTCGACTATTACATATCCTGTAATAGTCGGTTCAACAAACGGTATCCATAAAATTAGATTAATACAAAATTGTCATGCTCTTTTACTGAAGAAAATGCTAATTATCAAAGACGGAAAACTGTGAACAGTATGCTTAACTCAAGTATAGATGCAGATGTTTTGTGCTAAAGCAAAACTTATATACTTTTGTGTTGCTAGCAGTATGTAATTTTGAAAACACTCAAAAGGTGACAATATTAGCTATAATAGGTATTTGTTCTAACAATCTGTGTCAAAAAACTTATTGATCAAATAGTGCCATTTTGGAAACTATACTACATTTTTCCTAAATTATATGAAAGTTACTTCATAATATATCACTTTACTATTATTTTGACTTTTATTACCTGCGACCCTAAGGCAATATATGACAAATTAATAAATTTGATCTAACTCTATTCCAAACTATTTGTACTTTTGGAACATATATATTTGAGTAACAATGATAAATATAAACAACAAACCTATAAAATATTATAAATCTTTTAAGGTGTAACGGAAAAATAAAACACGTATTTCAAATTAAAAAATTTTGATTCAACTTAAACTTTTACAAGTCATTATTGTGAAATAAACATAGAATTTTTTTTTTGTGAAGAACATAATGTCTAATGTAGTACAAAAATTTGTTATATCATCTTTAGATGTTAGTTATGTATAAAGTAAAGAAAAAAAAATATTTATATGATTTATTTAATAAGAAGGGTCTTGTAAATTAGGAAGAGCACAGGCTGACAAATGGATAACTTGCATATTCTTGCGTAAGCTGTTCTGAAATTTACCAGCCATGGTGGCCAGCAGGTTTAACCAGTAAAGATATAACATCTTTCAGTTTTACCAAACTGGACCTATTTACTTCTATGGTGCTTTGGTATATGAATACTTGAGTTATTTTATTGACATAATGTTGTTCTAGTTGACAGATTTTGATGTTGTGGCTGAGCATGCACTGCTTTGTATTATGTTGCACAACTTTTACTGCCTTAGCAATCTCGTTGTCAAGAGGAGAACAGGGTAGTACACAATAGTTCTCATTAAGTAACCTCTGAAAGCAACAAATTTTAATTAGGTACTCAATGAATTAAAGTAAAAGTTGTTTAGATAAATATATTCATTATTATGAAACTGGGATAGTTTGTATTACATACTTTTTAATTAAAATTCAATTACATCATTACATCCTTTTTCAATTGGAAATAAGTACATATTCTTTTCTTTGAAACATCATCTAGTGTCAGTGTATAACTTAGATTAAATCAAAAAGGCGTGAATGGTCAAGTTTTCTCTCAGTTTTCTGGTCAAGTTAAAATTTGGTTGGTCGGCTGCAGTCAGTTTTCATTCTAACTGAAAGAAAAAAATTTAATTAATTATTTTACATACAACCTAAAAACTTCTATTTTGTTTAAGTTGAAACTGAAGTACCTACACAGATTGAGTTATTAATTTATAGTACTTACATTAATGTGATTTTCGCAATAACACATTTGAGTTTCAGTAGATAGTTACAGGATTTCTTTAAACGAGTGTTAACCAAATATTTCGCATGTTTATATCACTGGGTACGTCTAATCTACAGCTTTCCTGGAGTCTTTGAAGAGGTAATTCTATATTCCTGTTCTATTGTCCCTTTCCATATACAGTTTTACTATATTTTGTGATATTTAATAGAAAGCATTGTTTTTGTGAGGTTATTTCGCCTCGGTGCTCTGTTTACTATAAGTCTGACGTCATTTGATGTATGCCATAGATAATCAACAGACTATCATGGCTGACCGTGTTTTCGGTCCAAAATTGAAAATCTTAATTTAAAATAGATTTTTTGCACTTTATAGCCAATGAAAAAAATAATATTCATGTGCTATGGTCTAATACATCAATTATGAACATTTTAAGCCCTACTTTAAAAAAGGGTCAACTAGCCTATTGAGGCCACAAACGCCACTGTTTTAGTGTTAATAGATTTTTCAAATGCATTTAATGCCGTAAATCACAAAATCCTTCTGGCTATTTTATCTAGTCTTGCGATCTCTGACGATGCGTTGAAGTGGTTCTTATCTTATCTTCAGGGACGCCAACAATCGGTTCTTTATGACGATCTGTCATCTTCTTGGTGTTACTTAGATTCTGGTGTTCCTCAAGGCAGCATTGTTTCTCCTCTTCTATTTTCTATATTTATAAACTTTCTCACGCACAAACTTCACTGTTCGTATCATCTCTACGCAGACGACTTGCAGCTTTACTGTCGGGCAAAAGTGGAAATCTTGAACGATGCCATCGACAGATTGAATTTGGACTTGCAAACCATTGGAGAATGGTCTGAATAGTTCGGAATTACTGTTAATCATTCCAAACGCCAAGCTTTGATTGTTGGAAGCTCTCGTGTAATGTCTAAAGTAGCTACTTCCAACTTACATACTTTAGTTTATAATGATAATGCTATTCCCATCACTAACGACGTAAAAGATCTTGGCTTACATATTGATTCCACCTTATCTTGGCAAACCCACGTGACTAATGTCTGTAGGAAGGTCACTATGTTACGATCTCTATACAGGCTTAAGAATTTTCTTCCACCTAAAAACAAAAACTATGATTATCCAGACCCTTATTTTCCCTTTAATCGACTATGGCGATGTGTGCTATCTCGACCTGAATGCAGATCTTCTCAATAAACTTGATCGACTTCTAAATAACTGCATTCGATTCGTTTTTAATCTTCGTAAATATGACCATGTATCTACTCATCGTCAAACCTTAAAATGGTTGCCTATACGACAGCGAAGAAAGATGAGATCCCTAACAACTCTGTTTTCTCTTCTACATTCCCCTCATTCCCCGCCTTATTTAAAATCTCAGTTTCAATACTTGAGTACTTCCCATGATAAAAACCTTCGCTTGTCCTTCAATCGACTGCTCAAATGTCCATCTCATCACTCTGATGTTCTCCATTCTTCATTCTTTGTGCAGTCGATTCTTTTCTGGAATACTCTCTCTCCCGCAATTAGAATGGCCTCTAGCTTGTATGCATTCAAGAGGGGGCTACGGAGGCTGCTATCAGAAGATTATCGGTAATTAGAATCTCGAAAAGAGCCTTTCCTTTATTTTTATCTCAAGAGTCACCAGCAATCTCTCTATTTAGCAATAGATATTTATATATACTTATATATATTATATAAATTTATATTTATTTATTTATTTATTTATTTATTTCTATAAAACATCTATCTTTACAGGTTTGCTCCCAATGCGATAGTGTTACACAATCTACTTATTTATAATAACAAATTATTTTTAATGCTATCATTGTGAATCCACTCAGTGAGCAATGGAACAGGTCGACCTCTTCCGCAATAACGTTGAGTGTATGCAAAGCGCGCGTTAGCGGCGCTTCGTTCAACAGGTTGGTGCGCCCGCGCGGCACGGCCAGCAGAGGCGGTCGGCGGCGCCGCCACACGTACCCGTCCGGGACGCATAGGCTGGCTTGACGTAATACGTCCGCATTATGTATTCCACCCCTTAGTACTCTGAATATGTACGATATGAGTGTGAGTTCCCTCCTGACCCTCAGTTCGTTATATCCCACCATACCCAGAATAAATAGAGTAGGATACATTAATGGATAAAATGGGTATACTCCATAGTATCTCAAATATAAAAATCTTATAAATTTATTTTGCACTCTCTCCAACATGAGGCTATATTTAGCTTCATGCGGAGACCAAATGACTGCGTTACTCTCAAGCTGACTTCTTACCATCGCGTTATACAAAGCTATAATTGTATTTATGTTGCTAAAGTTCTTAACTGTTCGCAAAACAAAACCTAAGTTCCTATAAGCTTTTTTGCAGCATTTGACAATGTAATCACGAAACCTCAGCTCAGCATTAAAATGAACACCTAAATCCCTAACCTCTGTGACTTTTACCATCTGCGTCCCGTCGACAGTATAGTTATACGAGACGGGTGCACGTAAGCGAGAAAAAGTGATTGCCACGCATTTCGAGGTATTAAACTGCAAGAGATTATTTTTACTCCAGGTGACTACCCTATCTATATCTTTCTGTAATCTCTTGCAGTCCTCCACGTCGTTTATAGTGAGTGAAAGCTTGAGATCGTCGGCGAACAGCAAGCATTGCGCATCCAGGACTACTTCGGGTAGGTCATTAATCATTATAATGAATTCCAAAGGTCCAAGGTTACTTCCCTGACTTACGCCAGACCTAGTGAAATATGGCGCGGATACATATCCCTGGTATTCCACGTACTGCTGCCTACCCTGCATATAACTCGCAAAGAAGCTAAGCAAGTGAGGGGTGAAACCGACGCAAGCTAGCTTCTTCAAAAGCACATCATTATTGACCAGGTCAAATGCTTTCCTGTAGTCGAAATATGCAGCGTCAGCTTGACCCCCTCGATCCACCACTGGAATCACCTTTGATATATGAGCGAGGAGGTTACTGGTGGTGCTTCGTTGAGGTCTAAATCCATGCTGAGCATCTGCCAGCTGCGGGCTTACTTGCAATACTATGTTATCGTGGATAGCAGACTCAAAAACCTTCGCTGGGGTCGACAGGACCGCAACAGGTCTGTATTCGTCCACCCTTGAACCTGAACCACCTTTCGGCACTGGTATGACACGGGTTAGCTTCCACCTGTCTGGAAACACCCTCGCCTTTAAACATTCATTATAAATGTGAAGCAATGGCAGAGCTAACACGTACCGGCAATCCCTAAAGATGTAAGGCGGGATGCCATCGGGTCCCACAGACCGTTTTGGTTTCAGCTTTTGCAACGCGCGTCTCACGTCCGGCAACCGCAGTCGGTCGAGATGAATTCTCGCACCAGCATTCTCGCTACCCGCCTCCGCTATCGCCGCTTCTACATCGAGCTTCGGTGTCACGGTACTGTATACTGAATGGAAGTAATCCGCGAACTCCCTAACAGACTCCTCACCCGTCAGTACTACCCCGTCTTTTAAAATCGTTTGTGGGTTCTTGGAATTTCGTTTTGATTTAATAAAATTCCAAAAAGACTTAGGATCCTTCTGGAATTCATTTTGAATGCGATCTTGATATTGTTGCTTAGCCACTAGTATCTTATGCTTAACCGCTGCCCTACACTGCGCGAAGGACTCGTAGTCACAATTTTGTCGGCTCGATTTATATCGCTTATGAAGTGCCGCTTTCAATTTTATGTCGCGAATTATTTCAACAGTGTACCACTCGGGGTAAGTGTACCTCGAGCTACCACGACTTCGCTTTTTTCTGGGAACGCAATCATTTAAAATAGCATTTATAATATCATATGTATTCATATATGTTTATTTTGTATATTGTAGTATTTTATACGAATTACTATTTATTTATATATTAATATAAACAGTTAACATTTATTATATTTATAACTTTTAAATTGATTTGCGTATTTTTTTAGTTGTTTATTGTTTTGTTTGTTTTTACATCTACCTTAGATTCTCTGAATCACCCCAAGGTCGACTGGCAGAGAATGCCCATGACATTAAGTCCGCCTTTGTACACAGTACATTAAGAATACATAAATAAATAAATACCGTATTAGCGCCTTGACCAATTCGGCCACCGAGCACTTACCAGCCTAGAGCGAATTTCATCTGAATTTATTGATTTCTATTGTACAGTCAGCAACACGTCAAGCTTTACATTATTTTGCATTACGAAAGCCGCCGCTATTACGAACGACATAAGGGCGGTTAGAAGGACAACATGTAAAACCTAGCGTGTTGCTGTGTGTACTTGATAAGCCACAATAGACATAATTTACTGGTAATAAATACGTGTCAACATCCAATTTGGAAATCTTTACAGATTACGTGAAAATTGTTTAAGAATAGAGCAAACTTACAAATTCATTGTAAAAATCATTGTGTGATTTTGTGAAACCACGATGCATCTGAAACTTTTTTCGGATCGTAGGCATTTAACTAAAAACTTTCGAAAAATTATTCGGATTCTGTTCGTTAAGTAAAGATTATTCGAAAAATTATTCGATTGAGCTCGTTAAGATTAAGTTAAGAGAAAATCGCGTTTTTAATATTTTTCTTCTGAAAAGAAAATTATAAATAAAAATCTAAATAATAAAAAAGCAATAAAGTAATAAAAGAAACAAATAAACAAAATAGCAATAAAAAAACAAAATAATAGAAAAACAAAAAACACTGCTCTACACCAGGATCGAACCACTGCACCACTGATTAAAGTCGAAGATCTAAGGCGCATAATACATTGCACCGGACACCGCTCCCTTGTGCGGCGCTGCGGTTTTAAATTTTGACTGAAGAATCTAAATTTGTATACAAAAACCGCAGGGTATAACACACTCACACCGCATGTCCGTGCGGTTGTGCGGCGGGCGGACGGTACCGCACTCCCGGACGGTGATGTGGTGCGGTCCGCGGGGTATGATACGGAGCAAACTGTACGATGGCACGGCTGCGGCGGCACGGAACCGTGCCACCGTACGGTTTGCTCCGCATCTCCGTCCGGAGCTGCGATGCACGACGCACCGCATCACCGCATTATCTATGTCGAGATCTATTACGCGTATGCACGTCCTTTCTACGCAAAAATCCGTAGGATACTGCGGCACAGTGTGGCATATCCCGCGGACCGCACCGCATCACCGTCCGTGAGTGCGGTGCCGTCGCGCGCGCCGCACAACCGCACGGCTATGCGGTGTGAGTGTGTTATACCCCGCGGTTTTTGTATACAAATTAAGATTCTTCAGTCAAAATTAAAAACCGCAGCGCCGCACACCGGAGCGGGGTCCGCTGCAATGTGTTATGCGCCTAAAGATCTCATGTTTCGTGTAATGCGACATGCGATAAATGGACGAAAAAATTTAAAGCGATGTAAAAATACTTTCACTTTAATAACGTATCACACTGAGATTGTAGTATATTCATGCAACTAAGTTGTCTCGTATCGATAGCATAGAAGGTACTTAAGTTGAATTGACTCAATAACGAATGAGCGTTACCTGTCAACGAGTTTGATTATGTTCTTGTAGAAGTGGGCGATGAAATGGTTCAGGTATTCGCCGTGCGTCTCGTTGTCGAGGCCATCCCGTCCAATCCACTCAACCGTGTATCTGTAATGTCATTATTCAAGAGCACCATAAGTACCTACATTACATACATTTTGTTGTATATGTTGACGGAAATGTATGTAATCAGGAATTGTATACAATTCCTAGGAAATGTATGTAATTCCTAAAATCACCTTGTAATAACCTTACCTAACCTACAGTTTAAGTCAATGAATATCTTTTTCAAGCAGTTTGATGTTCCGCTCTGTATGGTCACAATATCTAACCTTTTTTTTTTTTTACAAGAGAGAAAATACAGTCTTTACGGTATTCGACAAGGGAATTGAGCTGACTAGGCCACCCCAAGGATATACAGGACTCGGGTAGAAGACCCACTACCGGCTAAAAACTCTCTAGATACTTCTACCTCCGTGGAGACACAATCGGGATCGGCGTTGGCCATTCCCCGATTGCACAATATCTAACCTAACCTACAGTTTAATCCTATAACTCCTCTTTATTTTTCCTTGCGGGGGTATTATGTTTATATTTCCCAGGATATGTATGTATTAAATAATTTTTAAACAATATTTTATACATTTACTAAATAGCTTCGAAATAGTATACATTTCCTAGGAATTGTATACAATTCCTAAATTTGATATATTTCCGGTAACATATATACTTATTATAAAACTTCGACGAGGCGTATAAGAAGGGTCTATGTGATAAGAGAAAATTCCTTAAGTAAAACTTATCATCCATTACTGCTATCATGAACGCTGCCGTAACACATAAGATCACTAAACCAGTAATGGATATAAAGTGTCTTTCAAAAATGACAGTTCTAGTCACCAACCGTAGTTAGCGAATAGGCCTGCTGTTATGATTATGAGTATAGGTGCAAGCCGATTTTTAATTCTGAGATTTCCGATTTTTGTTGCCTGTTACCAATTAATAATGTTATGGTTAATGTAACTTGTCTCTCGATTTTTAATCCCGCGGTTATAAAACGTCTCATCTCAGGTTACGGTACAGCGGCGGCAATAGTAATAGAATTTAGGTAGAATTGATTCTGCTTCGAGGCGGGACTGACAACCCGTTATGACAGCCCCATACCGCCCCGAAGCAGTGCAGTGTTGGCATTCAAAGTGACCTCCCGCACTACAGCCACCACCACTACCAGTAGTTGCATGCGATCAGGTTCACTGCGTCGGTGGCGCTGTGGACTTGGCACTTGCCTTCCGATCGGAAGGACCGGGGTTTGAGACCGCCATGTATCAATGTGTTTTTCGTTTAAGGAATTTCATATGTACATTTATCTGACGCACTTACGGTGAAGGAAACCATCGTGAGGCAACTTGCATACACCTTTGAATTTCTTCGCAGATGTATTCTGCGAAGAAATTCAAAGGTGTATGTGATGTCGACCAATCCGTACTGGGCCAGCGTGGTTTACTAAGGCCTAAACACCCTAACTTAGGGTAGGCTCAAACACCTCGGTGGGGACATTTATGAGCTGTTATGATGATGATAATGAGGTTCTTTAAAGGACCATATGAACGGTCGCACACTGGCTGCAGCGATTTACGACCTCGAATAATGGGCTGGCATGACTGGTCGTGGTCGTAACCGGCTAGTGTACGAGGTCCCAAGCATTAAGGCAGTTCTTGCTTTTTATCATCAAAGGTTTTCCTTTTACCATCCATGTTTAATAACAAAAAACTTACTTCTGTATATTGGTAGTCTCTATTTTCTCAGGGAGGCGGACATCTCTCAAGTCGGCTAACAGCTTTGACGCTTCCGAGTCGAGGCTCCTGTTGAGGATGTCCACAAAGTTGCTCGCCTTCTTCAGGTTCTGCAGGTTGATGTTGTTGATATACCGCACGTACGCCAGGCAGTGGTTCTTCGTGTTTTTCACGTTCAGGATGCCGTTGATTACCTCGCGCTCAGTTACTAGGATTAAGAGTATACGATTTTAAGAAGATTCAAAAGAACATCTTACGGAACCCTATCCCATCTCATTAGAAAGTAGTGCACCATGTCGACCAACGAACATAGCTCTGGCGCATCCCACCAAGTTGCAACGGACTAGTTTGGTGAGAAACGACACAAGCTCTGGCTTTTTAGGGCAGATCTATTGTCAGCAAACAAATTGACGCGGAGCATAGTGACGTTCAAAGACATTATAAGAGTAGACCAACAATGCAAACGAAATGTATGAAGTCCCCTTCAACCAATTTTGATATGATAATAGCTAAATAAATAAGCATAATTAAGACTCATCGGTAATAAATAATGTTACAATGTGATTTAGTTTTTATTACTGTTCGTTTTTTACACTACAAAACGAAGTTATTTGGGCATGTTTAAGTATTTTTATAACTTGACGCGCGCTCGACAGTCGAATGCAGTACAAATACAGTATGAGTAGCGGCCGCCTGACCGCTGTTGTGGTTGAAGGGGGTTTCTTAGAGGCCGCGCGTATTGTCGGTCTATCTCTTATAATGTCTTTGGTGACGTTAATAGCTTGGCGCAATAAGATGATAGCTTCCGCATGACTATGTCACAGAAACAAGTCATGCCTGGTCAAGCAACGTTGCTATAGTAGTTGATGTTTGACATGGTAAGCGTTGAACTGCGTTTTGTAAAACATTTGCCTTAAAGTTACTCTGAAACTTCTATCCATTAGATAGAAGTTTTAGAGTTGTTAACAAAAAATCACGTTGCAATACCCGACATAAAATAGTTATGCATGATGTCCTTGTCGATCTTCCCGGCGGCGTAAAGCTGGGAAGACGCCTTCCGGAATAGCTTCTGCATCTTGTTCAGCGTATCCCACCACACGGCTTGGTCCTCGGCTTGCAACTTGGGCACTCGCTGCCAATCAACAGTAAATTGTTATCATCTGAATTAATGAATTTATGAGTTTTACATATTGTTTTGGAGTCTACGGGGTTCCGTTTCCGAATACAGGTACTAAGCCAACTTAAACTGGTCATGATGACACCTGCCAAAAACGGATAAGTTTCTGGCATGGACTTAATAGTTTTGATTATTAAGTCCATGGTTTCTGGCGTTCCCCACCAACGCGTACTCGACCAGCTTAACCTGCAGGCCTATTCTCTAGCTACGGTTGATTACTAGAAATGTCATTTTTGAAAGGAACTTTATATCCATTACTAGTTTAGCGATCTTATGTGTTACGGCGTTGTTCATGATAGCAGTAATGGATGTTAAGTTTCTTTCAAAAATGACAGTTCTAGTGAGCAACCGAAATAAGACAATAGGCCTGCTGGTCATGATTTATGAGTCATGTGTTTTGAATTGCACGCAGAAACAAAATCACGCCCAGAGAAAAACAATCAAATGAATATAGTCTAGCATATTGTTATGTAATTCAGACGTTCTCGATCCGATTACAAAAGCCATTTTCGGTTATTAAAATGGGTTAATTGCCGCTCTGTTAAGTGGCATGACACGCTGACCTAAAATAGGTTGATGATACAGAATGTTCCAATTACGGCAGTGAGCTATTAAATTTTCGGAAGTAAACGGAATTTACACATTTTTCATTACGCATGGAATCTTGTGTTAATAACGTTAGTTGCCCAACATTACTATCTACTAGTATGTGTACAAAATTTCATACTCGATTAAAGGCCCATTGGTATCCCATTAAATTAAGGCACTTGTACCTTGTTGTTAAAATTGATGAGGATGGACGAGATCGGTTGCAGCACAGAAACAGGAGGTACGGCGTTAGAGTCCTTCTTGTACCAGGTGTCCAGCAGTATAACGTCGACGCCCCCAGCAGCTAATTCATCTCGCAGCATTTGAAGCTCCGAAGACAGCACATATGTCGGAATCGGTCTGCAAGAAAAATTATGTCATTACTTACATTACTGAGAGGATCCTCTTGACTTTGGGTGAAAGATATTCTGAAAAACACTTGCTGGGATCCAATCAATCCTCACCTGCTCTCGGTGCAGCCAGCGGGCCAACTTACAAACAAATTAAACGTACGTACTATTCTGTCCCCTCCCTTGATACAACTAGGGAAGATCAGCCTCAGTTGTGTGAAAAAACAACAATGAAACCTTTAGAATAAGGTAAAACCAAATCGCTTTTTGCAAAATTAGTATTTTATGAAATTTTAAGAAAAACGGTGTTACACAGGGCGTCGTATGCTACGGCGTTCGATTTATTTCACATTTTCGGTCACCCATCAGGTTCTAAACTACTACAAACATTACTTAACTGTACGATACTTTCCGGGAAAAATCATGATGAGTCATATTGTAAGCGACGAGTGGTACGATTGCAGAAAATCCAAAAATTCTAGGTCCCGACTACAGTGACTCTAACGAGTCTATCAATAATTACTGATGATTAAAAAAGTCCATTCTTAGCAGAGAGTCAAAAGGGTAAAACTGGTATTTGGAGGCTCCCAGGTATTGATGTTTAGCTTACCTGTATCCATACTTCTGGCCCAGGAATACCACAAAGTTGGGGCCCATGGAGAGCCGCTGGCAATTCTTGATTTCCCTCATGCAGAGCTCAGTAGTCATGTGATCATCTGTGGCCTCATCACGCACACCCCATCGCATGTCCACCACCTAAAGGTAACCAAGGTCACAGGTATGCACTTAGTTATTGTAGAGGAGCGTAGGATACAGTGGATTAAAAGGTAATTGTTTTTATTTAAGGCACAAGCACTTTCGTAGATCCACGACGTTGACATTTCTTCCGTATCTGAAGCAAATGCCATCGTTGGACATCGGAACATCACGACAAGGTGATCTTGTTAATAAGTTCAATAATATTTTTGCATTTTGGCTGTTCTGTACACTACCTTTTTTTTTCTCGGGAGGAAATGCTTAACCGCAACGTACCCGCCGTGGGCTAGACGGCGGGCGTGTGTGGGGCTCCTGGCAGAATGCCAGGCCTACCCACTAAAACCCCCCGGTGTTCTCCCTGCCCTTATGGGTGCGCTAGGTAAGGTCCACACTGCGACTCCACTACCCACGCGCCGGGTTCTGTACACTACCTACAATTTTGCAAGATTTTTAAATTTTGTCACGACTTTTGTAGACTTCAGGTATATTGAATAAAGATACACAGAAATATTGATAGGTACTACAAGTTTTTAGAGGGATGAAGTGTTTAATAATTTAATCTTTATGTGTTTGTAACTGGAGTCAATTTTTCAAACATTGAGAGCCTCACACATATTTATCATCACAGCTCATATATGTCCCCACCGAGAGGCTCGAGCCTACCCTATGTTAGGGTGATTAGGCACACATATTAAACATACTTTTTACATTAAACAACTACATTTTTTTAAATATTTTAAATATTTGAATTGCACACTCCTATCAAACGTAATTTTATTAGGTGCACTGTAATACCATTGTTGCAATACAATTTAAAACACTATTAAATGTTGCAGCATTACTACGATTCAAAATATTTTTTGATGTATGTTCCAAATAAACTTAAATGATCCTGAAAGACAGTTAAAAGCCATGTTCTAATTTCAGTGGAAAGATCAACCGCACATTTTTTTACCAAAGATTGGTTGATCTTCGATTCTACGAACGCTCATTATGGATTTCTGAGCATCAACTATAAAAATGGATGTCTTCCGAAAACCCGCTCACTAATCCATATTCAAGATAAGGGTAATACTCGTATTTACGTGAAGAGTGTAATGTTTTGTAGCTTCTTAGATAAGATTATTGAGGAGGTTCTTATTAAGATATCCGCCACAGTATTCGTTTCGTTCGACACAGTTGATAGTAGGAACGTTTTTTTTAAATATCAATTGGTTAACAAGCTTATGATCTACAAATTAAGCAGTTTGCAGCCTTAAGATGCCTGCGACCGAATTAAGTTACCCAGACACAGCACTCGGCAACCTGCGACACGACTTACGAAGCGATATGCCGGAAGCAATTGTACTGACGAGTATCGAATTTGGTATTCAGTACCAGGTGCCCTACTTACAAGCTTTTATTTAACTTGCAATGTATGTATGTAAGTATGTTTGTGTCAAATCTGTGCCTTTAGTTCTGATGACAATGCAATTTTACCTAATTAGTGTCGTTATAAATCCAAAATGGCTGCTGCAATAATTTGGCAGATTACATATTATTTTTGTAGAACTCTCGCAATATGGGTATCAAAGAAACGGCTAAATATCAAATGAAAGAGCTCGACTTGTCATCATCATCATCATATCAGCCAAGAGACGCCCACTGTTGGACATAGACCTTCCCCAAGGATCTCAATACCGATCGGTCCTGCGCCTCCCGCATCCAGCGTCTTCCCGCGACCTTCACCAGATCGTCGGTCCACCTCGTGGGGGGCCTACCAACACTGCGTCTCCCGGTACGCGGCCGCCACTCGAAGACCTTTCCGCCCCAACGGCCGTCAGTCCGACGAGAGTCGGTAACTTTAGTTCTTCTACGGATCTCATCATTTCTGATGTGATCACGTAGAGAAACCCCGAGCATCTCCATTGCCCTTTGAGTGACTTTGAGCCTTCTTATGAGACCCATTGTAAGCGGCCACGTCTCAGTTCCGTATGTCATCACTGGCAACACGATTTCGTCTTCAATTCGTCTTCAAGTCCAACTTCTAGAAAGAGATAAATCGACGAATCCAACTCGGCTGGGCAGCATTCGGGAAGCCACGCAGCATATTCTCGGCCCATCTACCGCAGTGCTCGACTTGTAGAATATTGTTAATTATTTTAAAAAAATATCTAAGATGGCCGCCGTCCCAAAATGGCAGATTACATTTTTTGTACAACCCCCACAACATGGGTATCAAATGAAAGGGCTTAACTTGTAAAATACAGTACACAATGAAAAAAAATCCAAGATGACCGCCATCACAAAATATAAAAAACTAGCTGTGCCCGCGAACTACGTTTCGCCATCGAAATGCTTAACACAGTGTTTAATTTTTTCTTCCATTTTATTCCATAACCTCCCGCACGCGCACCCCCGCCTTGGTGACGCTCACTTCGCAACGGGCCGTGCAGCAGAAATCGTAATATTTTAATGTCGCCATAACTTCAAAACCAAACGTCCAATTTAAATCATTCAAAGACCAAATATTATCTACATAAACTGTACTTAGTGATGAAATAATTTATTTTGATAAGGATTAATAGCACGAGAAAAAGAAATGCGTTTAAATGTAGTCCAAAAAAATTCAAGATTATTAAAAAATAAATAGTTGTTGTGCCTCACTCGACATAGATAGGTATAGTGTGTCGCGGACTTTTTTGTAGATATTTATAAGATCTACAATTAATTAGAACATTTTATGGTTCTATCTTTATAGTTTAGGCAGCGTACGCAAAATAAGTTACTTTTCTGGTTGATTTTTTACACCTATTTAATTGCTCTATCAAGAGAAAAATAAACTTAAATGTCGTATTATACTTAAATGTATTAACTTTTTAGGTCGCGAGATTGCCTATGTAGATTAACGTAAACGTAACCATATTGTAGATAAACAATAATATAATACCTATTTAACTTGATCTTGAATAGGCAATTCTAAGAACATAACATAATTATATAGCTTTTCTAGTTTGCAGCAATATTTTTTTGTAATAAAGTTAGCATGATTTCTTTCATTTTTTCTTCAGAATTCTAAATAAATATACCAGAAAAACTAATAGAACTACGTCCGATATCGAAATATTAAATAACTAGCTTATGAGGTTGTTATACATTATTCCTTATCCAACATTTCCCCTATCACATCCATAGCTCGTTCACTGTTAACAATCTTGGAACCTGTTGCCTCTTCATCTAAAACTTGTAATCCAGTCAACAGTAAATTTAATATGTTTTCACTGGAACTGGTAAGATCATTGCCAAAGCACATCTCCAAGAAAAGGCAACCGATCAAACAGACGTAAGATCAAATCAGCGGTTCTCTCGTTGATATGTCCATTCAAATCGAAATTGCTACTATAGTAATAATATGTCCTCTTAACCGATATTCGGCCTATTGCACAAGTGACTACGCAAACACAAGTGCACTCTCTGTTCCTTCACTCGCATAGTCGGATGGGACGGTTAGCCGACACGACCGGGGCGAGATCAGGCGTAGGTCCCACTGTTTAACGTGCCTTCCGAAACACGAAGGAGCTTGAGATGTTTCGTATTTTTGTCACGCATCGTTGGACTGACCACAGCCAACGCTGCTTAACCTTAGCAATCGTTCACCGAGTGCACGTGCAAATGCGCTTCAAAGCTCCTAATTTATTTGAGTGAAAGTAGGAAAACTTACAACAAGAAAATTAAAGAGAAGAAAACAAGAACAAACAAAAAAGAAAATAAAAGTGATGACCAAGAAGAGACGGGAAAACTCTATCTGTTCTAGAGCCCTTTGCCAACAGGAGATCGAAAGAGAAATGGGTTTAGTGCTTCAGTTAATGTACAAAATAATCTTCTCATTCGTCTTGCTTTTTCGTTAAATTTTATATTAAATTCAGATAGTATATTAAATTTGCCGTCCCTCATAAAAGAGCTCATAAACATGCGATTAATATTGGATGGCTTACATTTGTAAACGTGAAAATTGTCGCAATTCTCCTCTGTCTCCTGTAGAATTACTATAGGGTAGAGGAAAATTTGTCATAACTGTTTTTTGTGTTATTAGCGCTTTAAGAGCGTAGCACTTCGCCTTAAACGTAGCGCGTAAGATAAAGCTTTTAAAAATAATAATCCTTATAAATATTTCACGGTATTTTATACGTTATTTCAGAAATCTATTGAAGTGTAAGATCAGAACGGTTTTCTTGATAAAACTTATAAGTGTCTTTGTCCCTCGAAATATCGAACGTAGCCAAGTAGAACGGTTTACTTCATTGAATTCTTGTTTTTAATTCAGAGCACTTAATACGTGATAGTACAAAGTTGAAATATAAATTTTATTGTTTGAATTGTGACTAGTGTTGTTAATTGACCGTTTCATGTGAATTATTGATTTTTTGATTACTTTACGGTTTCTAGTGGTTATTTTCAAGCGTGAAGATCAGGTATTATGAAGTATATCTTTCGATGTAGAAATGTATGATTTTTAATTTAAAATAGAATAAGTCATGTGTATTTGATTTTGTTTAGCTTTAATTATCTTTATTAAGAACGAAAAACACTTGTTATGTAGTAAAATCTTGAATTATGTAGGTACTCAGAAGACTTCGCATCAGTTTTTTTAAATGTAGCGTTAGACCTTCTTTAATAAACAGTGGACAGTCTGTCCGGTCTTGTCACATCTGATTTGGTTCAAAATTACGACTATACCATATTTTCGAATCAAAACGAATATTTTTTCTACTTACTTCTACTAGCAGAAGCTAGCTCTGCGGTTTTATCTGCATGTATTCCGATCCCATGAGTATTTCGGGACAAGAATTAGCCTCTATTATCATTAGTGTTAATCCGGATCGTCAACTACTTACCTGCCTATCTACATGCCGAGTTTAATCAATATTCGTCGAATAGTTTTTGCTTAAAAGAATACCATGTCGAATAGTTTTTGCTTAAAAGAATAACAAAACTCAAAAGCTTGCGCACTTAAAAAGTCCTATTACACAACATACTATTATGGACATAGGTACATAGATCTAAAAAAAAATTAAAAAGTACCTATAATTATTATTTTATATAGGTACCTAATTTGGGTGTGTGGATGTGCCAACAGCATTTTTCGATTAAGCGACCTGTTTGCAAAATATAAATGTAATGGTGTTATGGATTTCACTTTGAAATAACATAACATGCAGATTTTTAGAAATTGCTGTATTTTTACCTAAATAAGTTTTATTAGACGACGTTATGAATTATTAATATTTATGTAAAACGAGCAAAGAAGCTTACTCATATCATAATAGTTCTATAATAAATGCAAATTTAAGAGGTGTATGAGGAATTGTGTAGAGTTTACGTAGAGTTTTGAGTGTATACTCTGAGCTGGCAACACAACGGCTCCCATACTGTTTCCGGCGCCAGAAATATACCTCAGGAGCAATGTTTATAAGTCCGGCAGTTGGGGGGCTATTTGCGGCAAGCTTACAAAACCAATCACATGGAAACTGCCCTTCTCTCTGTATTTATTAGTTAGTTAGGACGACACGGTTAGCGCAGAGGTCGAGTGATCACCTGCTGCACAACGGGTCGCGGGTTCGATTCCCGTACGGGACAAATATTTTGTATAGTCTACAAAAATTTGTTCCGGTCTGGGCGTATATGCATGTGATATTTTATGTTTGTAACTGCAGCCACGTAGCATGAGGAAATCCTAGTGTGGGGCGACTTTTTTTTTAAAGTTTTACTTTGTCTGATCTGAACCTTGGTCTTAGTTTGGTACAGATCTAAAGAATCCGGGTATTATTTAATTTAATTTAAAGAATTTTTTACTAGACGATTTGCTTACCAAGTGTATGTAGACTACATTGAAAGTACGAATTGTAAGTATTGTTTTGATCGTTTTTGAATTAATCATAATTATATTATGTGAAACACGCATTATTGAATTTAATCTATATACATAAAGCAAAGTCGGGTTGGTTACACCATTTATAACTCAAGAACGGTTGTACCGATTTTAATGATCTATGAATTGTTGAATTCATCTTCAGCCCCGAATAGCAGAATGACTATTTAAATATCGGAAAAATACACGAAAAAATATACAGAATTGTTTTGTTATAAATTGGTTTGGATCTCCGCGGTCGTCCACAATTGTCAGCTCACTTCACTACAAATATGTCTGTCATTTGAAAAAAAACATAATTATAAAGGTTACCATATAACTTAAGGTTTTTTGTATTCATTTCATTACGTCAATAAAATCCTAAATCAATATTTATTTATTATATAAAAAGAGAAGTTCCCATCTATATACGCACGCATAGCCGTAACCTCATAAGGTAGAAACGTGAAATTTGGACAGTTGTTTTATCTCAAAATACGGACGCACACTAAGAAGGGATTTAAAAAAAAATTAACCCTGAAGGGATCAAATAGGGGTAGCAAGTTTGTATGGATTTAAATTAGCAACGATTTTGATAAAACTTAAGATTCATGCTCTTAAAAACATTTCATTGAACACGTGTTGTATGGTTTATTGAAATTCACCCCCTTAGGGTGCAAAAGAGGTGTTGAAATTTTCTATAGAAAATAAATATATATTTTTTTTTATATGGATGGCCCGGCAAATGACCTCCTCCCGCCTGATGTTAAGCGGTGAAAGAGGTCCAAATGAGTTGACAGATAGAGTAGGGACGACATCCACTCTCCTACCTGCCCGCCCCTTGCCGGCTCAAAAGATGCTTTTTCACGCCTCTTTTGAAGGAACCCATGTTGTAGGATGGAGGAAACACGTGCGCAGGTAGAGAATTCCAAGTGTGGGATGAACGACAGAAGAAGGAATCTTGGAATTTCTTGGTACGGTGTGAAAAGGAGGACACAGTGTACGGATGACTCCGAAGGCCCTTACGCGTGTTTCTGTTTAGGAATGGAGAGGGAGGGATAAGGTTAAAGAGCTCCTCAGAGCATTCCCCATGGAGCATTCGGTAAAAGGCGCTAAGAGAGGCGATGTCACGACGAAGTTGTAGAGGCTCGAGGGTGTTAGTTGCCTCTACATCGCCAATTATGCGAATAGCGCGACGCTGCAATCTGTCCAGAGCATCGAGGAGGTACTGAGCGGAGCCGTCCCAAAGGTGCGAGCAATATTCCACGCAAGACCTAACCTGAGTTTTATACAACAAGCATAGTTGGCCCGGCGCAAAATACCTACGCACCTTGTTCAGGACACCGAGTTTCCGTGAGGCAGTAGTTATGACGGATTCGATGTAGTCTCTGGGGTTCAGATCGCAGCGAATGTTCATTCCGAGCAAGGTGATGTTGCTCTGTGTGTGAAGGGTTGTGCCCTGAAGAGAAGGAAGGGGGAGGAAAGGTGACCTTTTCGCCGAGAACGCGCACACCTGTGTTTTCTTAGCATTGAACTCAACAAGATTGTTGGAGCCCCATTCGGAAACGAGGTCCAGCGTCCTGTTGAGCTCAATGATAAGATTCTGCCTTTCCCTACCAATATCACCACGAGCAGCCTCTGAGCTTCCGTGATATCCCCCATGCACTGTACTGTCGTCTTCATAGCAATGTATAGCTCCCAAGGAAAGCATATCATTGATATGCAGAAGAAACAATGTGGGGGATAGAACGGAGCCTTGCGGAACACCAGCGTTTACTGCCACGAACCGCGAAGCGCAGCCGTCAACGACAACGCGAATTCTACGCTCGTGGAGGAAGCTGGCAATCCACGTACAGAACTGCGCGGGTAATCCGTATGCCGGAAGCTTGGAAAGAAGAGCCTTGTGCCAGACTCTATCAAAAGCTTTGGCGATGTCGAGACTAATAGCCACCGTTTCGCCGCGCTTATCGATAGATTCACCCCATTTGTGCAAAAGGAACGCTAGAAGGTCACCTGTTGACCGTTTAGGACGAAATCCATACTGTCGGTCATTAAGTAACGAGTGACCATCCAGGTAACGGATCAGCTGGGTATTAAGGATCCTCTCCATGATTTTACACAAAATGGAAGTGACGGCTATAGGACGATAGTTAGCCGGATCAGAACGATCTCCCTTTTTGGGAACCGGCTGGACATTGGCCTCTTTCCAAGATTTCGGCACACAACCAGCAGAGAATGACAGATGGTATAGACGCGTAAGGACCGGATCCAACCACTATATCGGGTATAAGTGACGGTGTCCCTTTTCATTTAACAGCGAATTCAGACCAATGTTAATTGTTGTAGATACATGAATGTAGAAACTTCTTACATGCCTATCGCTCTACATAGTTTTTTTGAATAGTATGACATTTGTCAAGTCCATAAAAAAAAGGAATATAATAAAAGATCTGAAGAATGTAAGATGCGTAATTTATTTAACTAAATATCTAATACATATATAAAGAACCTAATTTATCACAAGTGGCGACCGTGGATAGATAGATATTTACGATACGCAATGGATTTTAAAAAGTTAGTACACGAACGGAATCAAATAAGACGTGTTTTTACAAGGCACGAACCCGGCACCTGTACACGGGTGAACCTTGAATTTTTAGAGGAGAAGGTAAATAGACTATCGATATTAGACAAGGCCATCCAAGAAGAGCTGTTATCGGCAAAAGATTTCGATGAAGATGCTTACACTAAAGAATGCGACGAAAGCGATATATGCAGGAGGAAATGGCTTGAAGCAAAAGCAAGATGTCGCGGAAACATAGAAAATGTGGATAGTGATATGAGAAAGCATAGACATAGTAATTTAAACCTGCCGAAAATTGAAATAAGAATATTTGATGACAATCCTAAGTCCTGGTTGGCCTTCTGGGGCCAGTTTAAGAAGATCCACGATGACGATACCTTGGATGCGGAAACGAAGTTTCAGTATTTGACACAAGCGATGGCCCCAGAGAGTAAAGCTAGAAGCCTTGTTGAGAGCTACCCACCTACTGAAGAAAACTATCCCAAAGTGATTATAATAATACATTTATTTCAGACAACTTATAGGTCCATACAATGTGGTTAGTAATACAGTGAAACTTAAAATTAGATTGTTAGTAAAACATTAATAAAAACACAAAAACAAAGAAAGTGGCGGCCAACACCCAGCGGTGTCGAGCCCACTGTTACTTGACTGCATGCAGTTTAAGCCAGTGGGCCAGCATCGGCGAGTCCCAGCGCACCGCTAGCGCGCGCAGGATGCCGTTGGGGCTGTCGCGCATGCGCCTGAGAAGCGAGGCGCATCGCTTGCGCATGATGGCTGCGAACCCATCTATGTGAGCTTCCGCGAACATGGTGGAGGCACTACAAAAACGCGGCAGCCCCATCAACGCCCTGAACGCGTTATTATATTGCACGCGAAGATAGCTGCATGCCGCCTGCGTAAAATTGACCCACAGACTGCATGTATAAAAAGACTGACAAAAGGCTTTAAAAAGCGTGACTTTAACTTCATAAGTACATTTATCAAATCTGCGAGCCAGCATATTACAACGAACAGACAGCGACCTCCGCTCTCTCATGATATCCAAGTTATCCTTTAGATCCTCCGTGACCCAGTGACCTAAATACTTAAAGCTCTCCACTTTTTTCAAAGAAGTACCACATAGTGTGAACTTTGGGATATTGGTATAGCGCTTATTATCCGGCCTAAATACCATAAATTCACTTTTAACAGCATTGTATTTAAGCCCCTGGGCCTCAGCATAGGATTCACATATGTTCAGAAGTTTTTTCATGGCCCCGCTTGAAGGGCTCAACAGGACCATATCGTCTGTTTGAAAAAGAAATAAAACTATTTGTTTGTATATTTTATTACCCCGGTTGTATTATGACTTTTGTACCCAATTAATTCAACTAGAACTTACAGAGATTGATGAAACAAACCTGAACCATCCTGCCCTTGGCTTGTATTGATTAAATATTTAGTTAAGTGCTTTGCATTAAGGGATTTTATTTACTTTAGTAACATATGCATAAGTGAATTATGTACCTACAAGAATAAAGCTTTTCATTTTGTATCGAACTAAAGGAATAAGTTTGTTTTTTTTCTTTCAACTTTAAGATTTCCCTATATTTCTACAATTCAGCAAGAAAAAGCACTACACTCTTTCACCGCTTAACATCAGGCGGGAGGAGGTAATTTGCCGGGCCTTACAATAAAAAAAAAACATTATTCTTCTGGTTATCGTACCAGTGCTTAAACAACACAACCACCTCTTCAGGCAGGTCAGTCCCAGTTCGTAATTTATCCCATAATACATGGTAATGCACGAGATCGAATGCCTTAGACAAATCTAGGTAGCTAACATACACCAGTGTCTTTTTTGCAGTGTAGTACTGGACAGTCTGCTTGAGGCAAAGGATAGCACTCTCAGTAGACAAACCCGGTCAAAAACCAAACTGCGCATCATTAAGTGATACGTGTTTATCCAGGCGTCCACTAAGCAGACTGTCCAAAACCTTAGCGATCACCGTTGCAAGCGAGATTGGCCTATAATTGGCCACATCTGAGCCTAGAACAAAACATAGATGCAGTAAAGAAAAATGGTGGATGTTTTATATGTCTAAAAAGGGGACATCTAGCCAAGAACTGCAGAACTTTTGTAAAATCTATGTGTTGTAACAGACGTCATTTTGTTATTTTTTGTCCAACTGTACATGATTGCCAGAGACCAAAGAATGACGTACAGAAGATAGTACTACCAGAGGTTGCAAGTAACCATTCTAGTAATGATATGACAACCTTGCTACAAACTTTGATTGTCAATGTTTCAGGCAGCTGTCAAGCGAAAAAGGTTCGAGCTTTGCTGGACTCTGGTTCGCAGCGGACATACGTGAAGGCTGGCGTAGCACGAGAATTAGGACTGCAGGAAGCGGGAAGTGAGAGTCTTAGTCACTCACTATTCGGCGGCATCAAAAAAGCTACACAAACACACAGAGTTTATAAATTTCAGTTAAGTAACCTTGATCATTCTTATAGTATTGAGATGGTAGGCCTTGAACAAGATGTACTTTGTGGTGCTTTGCCGAAAGTGCAAGATGCTAGTCTAATACAGCTACTTCAAAAACACCGAATTCATCTGACCGATGCCGATAAGAATGTAACTTCTATTAATGACATAGACATACTCATAGGCTCAGACTATCTAGGATCCATTCGGAGAGCGATTGCGTGCATGTTAAGGACAATCTCGTGGCTATTAAAACAAAACTAGGATGGACCCTACAAGGACCCATTAAAACATCTCATAGTCTTGTCAATGAAGTTACCTCGAATTGTGTGATGGCAACACCAGACCTAAGTGAATCATTAGACTTTTTATGGAACATTGAGACATTAGGAATTAAAGATCCTTATGAAAACAGCAAGGAAATAACTAACCCTTGTCTTAATATTACAGTGAAATTGTAATTAATAGTCGACCCCTTACTTATGTTGAGATGGGTGATGTCAAACCACTTACTCCTGTGTTATTTTTGCAGAGTTTACCTTCAGGCGACACGATTTAGACCAGATTGATGTGAAGACTACACAGATACGTTATAAGTACCTTCAGCAGTTACGTCAAGATTTTAGACAAAGATTCAAGAGTGAGTATATAGCATTACTCATAAGCAAAGGAAAAGATAACAAGAAGGAACCGGAGGTAGGTGAATTAGTATTAGTCGAAACTGACAAAAGCAGGCTACAGTGGCCTCTAGGTATTATTGTGGAGACCTACATTGGGAAGGATGGTTTTAAGAGAGCTGCCAAGGTCCATACAGCCTCAGGCGACAACGTAAGACCTTATCAAAAATTATTCCCATTAGAACTCTCGGCAATCTCACAGGAGTGGCTGGACAGTACGCCTGTATCCAGAGGCCAAGATTCAGGTAGTCGTGATAACATTACACCTATCCCTTTATCCTCAACAAGGTCAGGACGTTTGATAAAGTTGCCATCCAGGCTCTTCTTATAATTTGTCTTTAGCACCAAGTATCTTTTTATTGTGCTTTTGTTCTGGGATAATTTTTAGTTTATACTACACTCGCGAGCAAAAGTTTGGAATCAGTTACTTGAAATTGGTTGCGCGTTATCTTGAGTAGTTAATACTTTTTTAATAATCGTAAAAATGACATCTTTTTAAAGGTTCAACTCTTTACTTTTAAACTGATACCGAATTCATTAAAAACAAGCCAGTATTTATGAAGCCAATCCGCATTAAGTGAAGGTGTATCGAAAAAGACGTGTTTCAATTGTTTGATACGTCACGAGTTGCGACCTATTGACCCCCTATAAAAGCACCTGTTATCGGATTTTCTTTATCAGTCGACTTTCACACGTTGACCGGTACACATCTCCGCCACTTTTGACCCTTTACCTTGTACGACAAGGGAGACAACACCTACAGAAGCAGCACAAATCGTAGCCCTATTGCAAGAAGGGCTCAGCCAGCGGGTTGTCGCTCGTCGGCTCCACATAAGCCAATCCTGTGTTTCGAAAGTTTATAAGCGCTTTCGGGAGACGGTGCACATCGGAGAGGGATGACCGTTTTATCGTGTCGTGTCGATGTGCGCGAAACTCACGGCAGCTCACCGACAAGCACGCCTTCAGTTTGCTCGCACCCATCTTGATTAGAAGGTTGAGCAATGGAGGCAAGTCCTGTTCTCCGACGAAAGCAGGATGTGTTTGCACGGTAGCGACAGAAGAGGACGGGTCTACAGGCGGCCCGGGGAGCGATTTGCACAGTGCTGTGTCGCTGAAACAGTGGCTTATGGGGGCGGCTCTTGTATGATGTGGGCCGGCATTTCCTTCGATGGTAAAACCGAGCTTGTTTTCGTGCCTGGCGGGGGACGAGGAGGCGGTCTGACTTCGGACCGGTACATTTCCGATATTCTCCTGGAACATGTCGTTCCCTATGCGGGATACATCGATGATTACTTCCTCCTTATGCACGATAACGCTCGTTGTCACACTGCCCGTGTAACAACGGAATACTTCGAAGAAGTCGGTATTGCCACATTGGACTGGCCAGCGCTCAGCCCTGACTTGAATCCCATTCAGCACGTGTGGGATGAACTGAAGAGGAAGGTTCGTTCCAGAACTCCTGCTCCTTCATGTCTGAATTAGCTGAAATCAGCGTTGATTGAGGAGTGGGAAGGTATTCCACAAGAATCAATTCAGAAGCTGATCAGGTCTATGAAGAATCGTCTTGGAGCAGTTATTAGGGCGAGGGGAGGGAACACAAAATATTGACACTTATTTTTAAAGATAAATAAAATTTTTATTTAATTATTTTTGTTGTTTTATTCATTCATTATTTTTCCCTATTTCCTTGTTTTCCTACCTCCTTCACTTAATCCGGAATAACTCCACAATTATGGGCTCGATATGAATTAATTTTATATCGATTTAAAGTGGACAGTTGCAGATTTTTTAATTTATCTTCAAGTTTTGAGTATGTTTTGGATATTGGTATTATTATTTTGGACATTGTTGGAAATATATTAATGTTGATAAAATTTAAAGATAGCCATTATTCCAATATATTTTGACAGTTGATGTTGATTTATCGTTTTATCATATCGTGTTTCGCTGTTCATGCTATGGGGCAAGGCATATTAACTAAACTGTAAATCGTATTTAGATCAAAATATATACCAAGCAAAATACCTAAAAAATAATGATTTATAAATAGGAATTCGTCTATAGTTCAAAATTTGCAACAAGCAAAATGCCACTGCATTAATTCTATGCAGTATATTTTTAATATTCAATTAAGTTGGAACTTCTTGGTTTTGTCTACTTGGTTAGTGCCGTCCACTTAAATTTATGTATATAGATAAATTAAAGACAATGTCATTATTAATTCATATTGGCTTACTGAAAATCTGACAGATAACACTGACATTGAAAGAGAGCGCAGAGCTCTGAGTGTGCGGTGTATATGTTGGCTCGCAGATTTGCACGTTGTAGTGAACAAGTAAAGTTAACGCTTTTTAAAGCTTATTGTCAAACTTTCTACACGTGCGGTCTGTGGGTTAACTTTACGCAACGTACCTACTCGGCACTGCGCGTTCAGTATAATAACGCATTCAGGATTCTGCTTGGGCTGGCGCGATACTGCAGCGCGTCCAGTATGTTCGCCGAGGCGCGTATTGATTGCTTCTACGCAATAATGCGCAAGCGAAGCGGGGCGCTGCTAGCGCACGCCCGCGCCAGCCCGATCAGTATCGTGCGCGCGTTCGCCGAGCGCTGGGACTTGCCGCTGTTGAAGCGCTGGATTCAACTACATAAGCCAGTTGCACATTTGTACCAATTGTGAGGGCTGATTGAATTAAATATGTATGCACTAACACTAGTTTTTAAGTTTGTGATTGTTACTAACACCTATGGATGCCTATCTGGAATAAATATTATTATTATCATTTTTTTTTATAGTATATGGGTAGACACTTGTCCTCATCTTGCCTGATGGTAAGCAAAGGTGGGGACTAAGGTGGAGCGTGCCTACTCATTAGGTGCCGACTCACTCTAGTCCTGAAAAGACCCGGGTTCTAATGAGGTGGGAACACAGAGGACGGCAAAGAATTCCATTCCTTTGCAGTACGCATTAAAAAAGTGAAAGCGAAACGCTTCGTGCGGAGCAGTGGAATTTCTACTACGTAGGGGTGGGTCTTTGCCGTTCTCCGGGTGCCTCGGTAGTAAAAGGGAGATGGTGGAATAAGATCAAACAGTTCTTGGAAACACTCTCCGAAATGTAGCCTAGAAAAAACCGATAAACGGGCCACTGCGCGGCGATGTTCAAGACTCTGGAAATTTGAAATTATCAGAGTGTCTTCACCGATCAACCTCTTCGCCCGGCGCTCCACCGAGTCAAGGGCAGATAACTGGTACTTAGCAGAGCCGTCCCAAAGGTGGCTGCAGTATTCCATGCACGACCGGACCTGTGCTTGATAAAGTGTAAGAAGCTGCCCCGGCGTGAAATACCTCCTAACCTTCGAGAGTATGCCAAGCTTTTTAGCTGCAGTAGCCGCCTTCGCCTCAATAGAACGCCCAAAGTTGAGGTTCGGTGAGAGGTCGATGCCCAGTAGGCTTAAATGGTCCGTTAAAGGCAAGGGTACACTTCGGAATGTGGGAACCAAGTTGAACGGGTTCCGCTTGGAGCTGAAAAGACACGCCTGGATCTTGGAGGCATTGAACTCGACTCTGTTAGCTTCCCCCCAATCCGAAACTTTTTGCAGGGTCGAGTTCACGCGTTCCACCATGTTCGCTCTGAGCAGCTCAATTTCGGTCTTCCCAGCCTTGGCATCAGACATATATCTCTCTGCAACTGTGCTATCGTCTGCGTACCCAAAGATACCAGGTTTCAACAGATCGTTGATGTGTAGCAGAAAAAGTGTTGCAGAGAGGACCGATCCCTGGGGGATTCCGGCATCGATAGCCAAGGGATCAGACGAGCAGCCATCAATGACTACCCGAATCGATCTGTTCCTCAGAAAATCAGTTATCCATGAGCAAAGGTTTGGGGGTAGTCCATATGAAGGAAGCTTGCTAAGCAAGCCGTCGTGCCAGACCCTATCAAATGCCTTTGAGATATCCAGTGAAACCGCGAGAGCTTCACCGTACCTCTCAATCGCTTCGCTCCAGAGGTGTGTGGCATACACTAGAAGGTCCCCGGTAGACCGTCTTGGCCGAAAACCGTACTGCCGGTCACTGAGGAGGTCGTTACCTTCTAGGTAGCCAATAAGACGAGCATTCAGTACACGCTCCATACTCTTACAGAGAATGGAGGTAATAGATATTGGCCTGTAGTTTGATGGGTCAGCACGACTTCCCTTTTTGGGTACTGGCTGCACATTAGCAAGCTTCCAAGATCTTGGAACTAGACCGGTGCTCAGAGAGAGACGGTATAGGCGTGTGAGAACAGGAGACAACTCGGGAGCACAAGTTTTAAGGACTACCGCAGGAATTCCATCTGGGCCACTAGCTTTGTTCACATTTAGACCCCTCAGCGATAGAAGAACCTCCTTCTGGTGGATGCGAATCTCCAGCATTGCGGAACTGCTTGAGGGTATTGTGGGTGGAGGTTGGCTTGTGGGGTCTAGGTGCGAGTTTTCCGCAAAAAGAGAGGCAAATAGATTTGCCTTATCCTTAGCGGTGTGAGCCAGTGATCCATCAGGCTTCTGAAGGGGCGGTAGTGATGGCCGACAGAAGTTCGTCTCGACCGATTTAGCAAGGGACCAAAAGGCTCTATTTCCCGATGGGTATGATGAGAGTCTGGCCCCAATACGACCAATGTGGTCGAGGCGAGCTTTCTTCTGTGCTTTTTTGCAGGACTTGGCGGCTTTATTAAAAGCTTTCTTCTTGGCTCCTTTAGGAGCTCATCATGTCAGGAGTTGGGGTCCTTCTTAGTCTTAGACCATAATATACACAAAAAAGCCTTTTTAGCATCAAGATTCCATTTCCCGATTAGTATAAAGATCCAGATCAAATATTTAAAATATTGTTAAATACAATATAGGCATTGTATTTTGGTGCCAAATAAACTAACATTCATTCAATTATTCATTCATTCATTTTGCTTCCTAGTCTGTATATAACGTTTAGCTGGTTTTCTACTTCGCTTAGGTGTTAGTATCATTTGGGGTTGGCAAACTGGTGGCAAGACCATCTCCGTCTCTACCCTACACTCTACCTTATTCTTAGGTGATAAGATTCTATCTTCAACCACAGACTGAGTTACTTCCACTGCATCACTTTCATGACCTAAATCAAGAGTACTTATCATCTGTTTCCTAATTTGATCTACATGTCTTTTTAGTGGTGGACCGCTTTCTCTGTCGAAAACATAATGTCGTGACCCTAGTTTTTGATTAATCTTACCTTTAATCCATTTATCTCCTTCCCCATAATTTCTTACGATCACCTCCTCTCCCACTGTCATAGACCTGTGTCTACCACCAGCATAATCGATTTGTTTTTGCTGTGCTCTTTGTACCCTGTTTTCTGTGACATTATCTTGTTTTAACAAATCCAAACGAGATCTTAGTGACCTTCGTTGTAAGCTCATTGCTGGAGAAATTCCTGTTGTGCTATGCTCAACATTTCTATATGCCATCAAGTAACTTTGTATAGCTGTCTCAAGTTCACATCCATCTTTAATAGATTTTCTTATGACTCTCTTACATAGTTTAACTGCTCCTTCAGCCGCTCCATTTGATGACGGGTGATATACAGCTGTGAAAGTTAAATGAATCCCATTACTCTTCATAAACTCTGAATACTCTTTACTAGCAAATGGGGGCCCATTGTCAGAAACAATTTCTCTTGGCAGACCAAAACGAGCAAATGTTTCTCGTAAAACTTTGATTACACAACTGGCTGATGTTCTTTTAAATGGTGTACCTCTTGTGCTGCCTCCAACTGACTCCTCCCGCGAGTACAATCTTCCACTGCAGCTGCATTGACTTCTGCTGCCTCGTTCGATATTGCTAATTTATATGCTTTTTCAAACGTTATATAGTCTTCTGTAAATAGCCTTTGCCTTATATATTCATTCCTCAAACCACAAATGAATTGATCTCTTAAATTTTCTTGTAAGTTGTCTATGGTAAATCTACAGTGCTTCGATATTTTTTTTAACTCGGATACAAATTCCGCAATATTTTCATCCTCCAATTGAACTCGTAATCTAAACTAAAAACGTTCTGCCAGTAAACTGGGTTTTGGTTGAAGATGTGATTTCATAATCGCGACCAAATCTTCGAAACTCTTTGATGAAGGTTTCTCTGGTGTACACAAGTTTACCATCAACTCGTATGCTTCACTGCCGATCACTGTTATTAATGTTGCTACTTGAATATTTTGCTTCACATCATTAACTATGAAATATTGTTCCAACCTCTCAATATATAAATCCCAATTGTCGTTATTGAGGTCAAAATGTCCAATCTTGCCTACTGCCATCTTGTTTCTTTATACGTCTTTACACGTTGCGGTAAATAAAATTATTTTGACGCGCACTAACAAATCACTTTCAAGATTTTTGTTAACCTTATAACTGGTTCTAATAGATATCCTCGTCGCCAATGAAATATATGTAGCTTTTACTGATTTTCGGGAGAAAATTAAATAACACACGAACGTTCTCTAGCCTTTTAATTGCAGAAGTGCCTGACACAAAAATAAAATCTACCGACATAATATAAAACTAAATATCCTAAAGCTACCCATACACTACAAGTATAAGGTTTAGGTTAAATGTTGTATAGTCATATTGCAAGGTCGGCACTATAGGTACTTCCTAGTCAACATAGTTAAGAAAAATGTTGCATAATCATATTACATGGTATGCATTTTACTTCCTAATGAATATAAGGTTTAGGTAAAATGCTGCAAAGCAGTTTTATTTGTAGTAGGCATGCTGTCTCTGCCTCCCTAGACAAGACGTTTTTCGATAATCGCTAACGCAATCGCTAAAAGGAAAATATTATATGCGATTTGACATAAGCTGTCGCTTAGCTTTCGAGCGCAATTGTCGAATCTCATACATTGTCCATTTAGCGATTGCGTTAGCGATTATCGAAAGGCATCTTGTCTAGGGGGTCTGATCAGAAAGCAATTTTTCCTGTAGTGGGTACAGGAAAAATTTGACAGACCAATTGTTTTAGGAGTAATTAATATTAAACTCATCGGAGAGAGGATTAATTTTTTCACTCCACAAAAAATCCTTCTATAAAAAAAATATTTATGTAAGAACCAACTTTTAATATCGACACGTCCTACGCATAATTCGCTAACTGAAAAAAGCAAACTTTACAGGAGAGCCGTTCGAATGTTAAAATAGCTCTAGCACCATCACTGCTGCAGCTATCGACTTCAGAATTGGCATTTAGACTTAATTTTTTATTTGCTATTTAATGGTGTATCTGATTTTTTTTAATTCCTTCTAAATTTTAAAATATGGTATTTAAAGAGTTGTGGTTCGGAGTCGACTGGCAAATATTTTGTATATGTGCCAGATACATAGATATACACGGGAGAAAATAACTAGCACAAAAATTTATCTGCCTCATAGAATGTTATGCATGGGAAATTTTGAAATACAAATGTATGTAACTGTATATTATTATTGTACAAACTTATGTAAATAAAAATCAAAATTTTGTAGTTTTATGTGATTTATATAATATTAATTAAGAGCGTACAAAAATGTTTATAAAACAGAATATAAAAATGAAACTCCTTATTTAAACAAAAAACAAAAGATTCCTCCAAAAACAATACACCAATAGACATACATATAAACAATAATACTTTTGTTTCTACTAATACAGAACGTATTAAAGAGGCCATCGAGCAGAACAAGGGCTCCAAAGTGTTCGCAAGAGATTTATCACTCGATCAGAGTCTGCTGACAAAGCTAAAGACAGAGGACGGCAGAGTCATTACATCCCGACCTGAGCTTATGGCCGAGATCGAACGCTTCTATGGACAGCTTTACGCAACATCACAGGCACCTGTTAGTCAGGCTACAGACCCTAGAGCCAAATTGACTCGGCACTACACCGAAGACATCCCGGACGTCAGCCTGTACGAGATTAGTGTGGCTCTCAAACAGCTTAAAAACAACAAGGCACCGGGTGATGATAGAGTTACAGCCGAACTCCTAAAAGCGGGTGGACTACCAGTCCGGAAAGCGCTGCAGCGACTATTCAACTCCGTCATACTCGAGGGCAAAACGCCTAAAGCATTGCACAGGGGCGTGGTGGTACTTTTCTTCAAAAAGGGCGACAGGGCCCAGTTGAAGAACTATAGACCCATCACGCTCCTGAGTCATATTTATAAGCTGTTCTCGAGGGTCATCACGAATCGTCTTGCACGCAGGTTCGACGACTTCCAGCCTCCCGAACAAGCCGGATTCCGAAAAGGCTATAGTACAATAGACCACATCCATACGCTGCGGCAGGTTATACAGAAGACCGAGGAGTATAATCTGCCACTATGCTTGGCGTTTGTGGACTATGAGAAAGCTTTTGATTCTGTCGAGACCTGGGCCGTACTTAGATCACTCCAGAGGTGCCAAATAGACCATCGGTACGTCCAAGTGTTGCAGTAATTGGACGAAAACGCTACCATGTCAGTCCGCCTTTAGGGCCAAAACTCGAAACCAGTACGACTTCAGCGCGGTGTGAGAGTGATGTTATATCGCCGAAACTGTTTACAGCTGCGTTGGAGGATTTATTTAAGTTTTTGGATTGGAGAGGACTCGGCATCAACATAAACGGCAAGTACATGACTCACCTTCTTTTTGCTGATGACATCATAGTCATGGCTGAGACCGTGGAGGATCTAGGCACAATGCTCGAAGACTTCGAGCATTCCCAACAAGTGGGTCTTAAAATGAACATGGACAAGTCTAAAAAATTGTCGAATTCCCGTGTAGTACCCACTCTTGTGAATGTTGGAGGCTCTACGCTGGAAGTTGTTGACGAATATGTTTACCTGGTTCAAATAGTCCAGCTCGGTAAGTCCAACTTCCAGAATGAGGTAAATCGACGGATCCAACTCGGTTGCGCAGCGTTCGGGAAGCTACGCAGCATATTTTCGGCCCATCTACCGCAGTGTCTCAAGACGAAAGTCTTCAATTCGTGCGTGTTGCCAGTGATGTCATACGGAACTGAGACATGGCCGCTTACAATGGGTCTCATAAGAAGGCTCAAAGTCACTCAAAGGGCAATGGAGAGGGCTATTTTTTTTATTTAGGTAACCCAACAGCGTTACAATAAACATATTTTATAAGAATTAACATGAAATAAGGCCAAAACAAATGCTCGGGGTTTCTCTAAGTGATCACATCAGAAATTATGATGGTCCGTAGAAGAACTAGAGTTACCGACATTGCCCAAAGAATTGCAAATCTTAAGTGGCAGTACGCAGGACACATCGTTCGTAGGACTGACGGCCGTTGGGGCGGAAAGGTCCTCGAGTGGCGGCCGCGGTGGAGGTGGACCGACGATCTGGTGAAGGTCGCGGGAAGCCGCTGGATGCGGGAGGCGCAGGACCGATCGGTATGGAGATGCTTGGGGGAGGCCTATGTCCAACAGTGGGCGTCCCTTGACTGAAATGATGAATGAAGGCGTTGAGAGGTATATTTAAGTTGACACCTTCGCCCAGATCTACATTTTTTTCTTCTTCTACTTCATTCTGGTGTTGACCTTTTTCACTTTCAAAATTTGTGGCATCCTGATCGTAATTCCCTAATACTATATTATTTTCCAATGCCCCGGAATCACTATCTTTGAATATATTATTGTTGGCCCAATATGTCTGCTCTTTTTCAGTGAAATGAGGCACAGGTGATTCTGATAGTTTAAAAAGTACCTACCTAATACATTTTCTGATTGCGGTCCCGCCGAGTCACTATCCTATCCCTAAAAAAACATTTTCATGGAGCACAGGTGGGTAAACCGTGCACTATCTGATGAAAATTTGATAGTAATTAGACAGTACTTAGTGTGGTCACCATATTTACGTATCCCAAACCAAACTGTCTGACTGGTAGTTATAAATCAATATGTTTTCACAGATCCGACGCATTATTTTTGTAGTGGTAGTTAGAGCAATTCATGCCTACGATCCAACGCATAAATAATTATGTACCAGATGTATAAAAGCTGTGATTACAATATCCGAAGCAAAACTCATCAAATGCAAATATTCCGAAGTAAAAGTCTGTAACTACGGTAGTTAGAGAGTTATGCGATGCGATTTGGAAATTTAATGAACTAAACCTTAAAACATAATTATCACTAAAAGCAATTAAGGAAATTTTAAAGGACTAGGTAATTATTATATCGTCATGCAATTAAACAAATACTTACCTACAAAAAATCATTGTCAAGTAGTTTTAAAAATTTCAGACTGTTTCTAAATACAAATAATATAACCAAGCGTTTTGGTTTTCAAGCGTCTGTTTTATTTTGCATAATGTTTATCATAATTTGACAGTTCTTTAGTTTAACAGGCCATTTTAACCTTTCCATAAACTGCATTTGTTCACAGCTCACGTTTAATCCCACTAAATTAGAACAATAATTTTACTTAAAAAGGCGTAAACTCCCGTTTACTACGCTCGCCGCAGCAAAACTGATTAGGTGGCAGATCCCGACCCGAGCGCACCGCCACACCCCTCGCATAAATATAGATCTACCAAATAGGTATATTTGCGGCGCTCACGAATTTTAGATGCACACGTTTCCCACTGTAAAATTTGAGTAATATCCATAATTTTATATTTTTTTAAAGTCTATCATATAGAGTTATGATCGTAGATCACAAAAAGGAAACAATCGTATTACTCTTCAAGTGGCAGTTACCGAGTTATGCACAGG
This sequence comes from Schoenobius gigantellus, assembly GCA_963935595.1. Lineage (NCBI taxonomy): Eukaryota > Metazoa > Arthropoda > Insecta > Lepidoptera > Crambidae > Schoenobius > Schoenobius gigantellus. Next base: position 50,880,506 of record OZ012542.1, on the reverse strand, counting down.
ACGTATATATACAGAAATAATTGATAGGTTTTTATTATTAATTTATTTTTGGTTATTTCGATTTAATGCAACAATCTATTCAACAATAGTCTCTGGACGAAAATAATATTTGTAGACAAGTAAAGTATGATTTTGCATATCTAAGTATTTATATATTTAAAAACTAAAAAATAAATTATTTGTCTAAAACATAAATATTTTAGTTATTATTTATTACTCATATGGATTTTCATCCTAATAGTGTCATACTTAAATTCTTCTTTTTAATACGAGGAAATCATAGACACCCCATAAAAAAGGGACAAACGGCCTCTCTTCTGGCTATCCCTCTCGGCTCGTTTTTCTAGTCAGAGAGCTCAGTCCAGTTTTGATTATTAAGTCCATGGTTATATGTCATATATGGTAACCTTATAATTATGTTTTTTTTAAAGGAGAGGATTGGTCCTGTTAGAGTTCGTTTTTTAAAATAAATGACAGACATATTTGTATTGAAGTGAGCTGTCAATTGCGGAAGACTGCGGAGTTCCAAACCAAATTTATAACAAAACAATTCTGTATATTTTTTCGTGTATTTTTTCGGATATTTTAATAGTCATTCTGCTATTCGGGGCAGAGACGAATCAAACAATTCATAGATCATTAAAATCGGTACAGCCGTTCTTGAATTGATATATGGTAACCAACCCGACTTTGCTATAAGTATATAGATTAAATTCAATTATCCGGCTAAAGTTATTCCGGTGTTTTCCTTGACTCAAATTCTAATACGCTACATGCGTAAATTTACTAAAGAAATTGATTTTTTTTTAAAATAAAAACCGACTTCAAATACTCCAATAAGTCATAAATAATATAAAAGAATACATTAAACATCACACTTTTATATTGAAGATGGTGCCAAGCAATGATCACCTGGAAAGACTCAAAACATTAAGAACAATTAATAATGTTTCTAGTTAAAATTTGGCACATACTCCAACTCGCACATTGGGCGATTTTCGGGTGGCTATGACCACAATCTTTTTTGAGAGCTGGATCCGCGCCTGTCTATACAGTATTGAAAGAACTATCCCCTAACTCCTATTATATCAAAAACCTTCCATCACCAGCTCAGCATCATAATTATAGTAACTACAAGATGCAAATACCTCAACATCTTCAGAAAAAACATGAAACCCTTTGGACGTGCCTATGAAATTTAAGGGATTCCCTCGATTTTCCTGGGATCCCATCATCAAACATGGTGACAATGGAACCTCCTCGGGAGTACTCTTTTGATTACAAAAAAAGAATAACTATAGACGTACTTTTCAACAGTATTCCGGCAGTCCGTGACTGATCGTGTAACCGTGTTCAAAATCCATCACTCTCCCATCATTCAAAGTTTTACGAGACTGATAGATCAAACAGAAGAAATACTGATGGTGTAACCTCCCTCTTAATGAGTATATTAACATAAGCTTGTGAGTCATAGACGTAGGTACCTATAGGGTGTAGGTAGGTAGACGTCCAGATTAAGACTTCAATTTACCTAGTCTATTTTGTATAATGTTTCCTACAAAACCTGAGCCTTTATACTTGAAGGAAAACTTTCTAGCTAGTGTAGGTACAGTAAGCTACTTGTCAAGCTATACTGTTTGACCTTTGGACCGTTCTTTTGTCATTCGTAATAGTTGCAGTTTTCGCAGAATAATTAAAGCTTGAATGGGAGCCTACTGTACGTTGATTTTTCAATAGGTGTCCGGTCCCCCAAGTCGTACCTACGCCAATGTCGTGAGTACTGACCTGAAACTCGAGGCCGTGCTTCTCTCGGCAATAGTCCTTGATTCGAGGGTAGCATTTAGCCATCAGTGTGTTTCTCTCCATGGTTGTATCTGAAAAGAATCAACAAAATGTCGCAATGAAATAGGTACATTTCAATCAATGATTTGGTCAAAATCGTCACAGGAAAAGCTCGAGATGGGGGCTGAGCAGGCGATCGGCTTAAATATCTTTTAGGGAGTCCAGCGGGAGCGTCTTTCAGTTGTTATGATAAACAAAATTATGTAACAGAAAAATTTCCACTACCGGACAAGGAATCGCTCTTATTCCTAAGGGGGCGCTATGGCCAATTACTTAGTCATAGAGTTTTGATCAAGCTTAAATTTTAGCCAAGTGCCTTTCACTATTGACAACGACGTAGCAACATCCAAATCGATCCTAATATATATATATATATAAAGCATAATAAGCTATTGGCTTTTCACACGTAGCCGCAAATTTAATGCACGAACAATGATACTATGCATCAATGATTTAAATTATATAATTGATTGTAAATTATAATATCAGAGATATTGCTTAGCGGCACAGTTTAACAATGCATATAGACTGAGAGGTGACAGGATTTTTCGTAACGATCATGGATACGGTTAAATTTACTTTTATAGTTTGTAGAGTAGTCCCCTAATGTGAATGATGTCGGTCTGCCTGCTTTCAGTGGTTGCAACTTCGAGTTATAGAGCTTACAAGAGGCTTCATTGTTGCGAAAAAAAAAACGATCAGAGAAATGGTCAGTTTTAGTACATATTCAAAGTATGGCGTCTCCGCAGATGAGACAAGTTGGTCTGCCGGCTCTCAGTGGTTGCATTTCAGAGTTATGACGCGCGCAAGTCAATGCATTGTTGCGAAAAAAAAACGATAACAGAAATGGTCAGTTTTAGTACCTATTCGAAGTATGGTATCTCCACGGGTGAAACGAGTTAGTCTGCCTGCTCTCAGTGGTTGTATTTCAGAGCTATCATTGTGTACGCAATACCCTTATTTGTGGAGAAAGCCTAAAAAATATCGAAAAACATGACAATCGGCGGATTTTTCAAATGCTCATTGACCGCTGCTGTCGTGTCTTGACTTGACACACACAGCGCACCCTCCTCCCCCCGCGCCCGGCCCCTGTCTGTGAGCGTGGAACAATCGTGGAGGGTGCGCTTGGGCACAGATTACTTAATAGTTACTACGTAGCTTGGGCTCGTTTTTGGTGCTTTTAAATACAACTCAACCGTTACTTACATTTTTACAATAATGTCGAAAACAAATACTTTTTTATGGAACGCGTATAAACATCCCAAAGCGCGCGTATATTACGATCTAGCCTATTTTACGGCTAATAAGTACATAATTTAATTCGATCTTAATTTGCTAGAGATACAAATGTCTCGGATGTGTTCATTCGAGTTCCCATGACCTTGTCCGGCAGCGACGCTGCCCTTCTCGGCGTGTCCTCTTCTAATGAGGAGGACACGGCGATGATGGACGTGCTTGCGCCAAGGCGTGTGTGAGGGTATCGGTGGGTTTTAGTCGGTAGGCCGCGGTTCCTGGCTGGCACTCTGTCCCCAGGGGCCGCGGAGAGTCCGACATAACCCAAACGCGGGGTATGCGTCATGCAATTCCTAACGAAAAAAAAGGAAGTGTTCACTTACACCTTTTTTTATTGTCTCTATTAAGGCGACCCCACTAATTCACAGTTATTGTTGCAGCACTGATTCTACATTGTACTAAATTAGAACTTATTTTTTATCACTCCACTTCATTACACTAGATCGGATGGCTTTATCCGTTTTAGTCTTCTTTTTTTTCTTTGTGTGGTCGAGAAGCTGGACAGCCTCCGCGTTTACATGTTTTTGAAGTCTTTTTTGGTGAGCTTCGGCGTATTTTTTGATGATGCTATCAACAAACTCTGTTTTGAGGTCCCGATGGAGGTCGTCATTTCTTACATACCAGAGAGCATTAGCGATGCCCCTCAGCACCTTATTCTGAAATCTTTGGATAATACACCTGTTGGTCTGAGTCCCGTAGCTGTATTCCATAAGTCCACACTGGCATGAGGACTTGCCGATATAACAATAGTGTGTTAGCTATTTTTAAGGGGACTCTCTCCCTGTTAGCCAATACATGTCTCTGTATCGTAGATCAAGCTGTTCTCTTTTTTTCTTGACGTGCACCTTCCAAAGTAGTTTCACATCAAGAGTCATGCCAAGATATTTGGCAGTGTTCTCATATGGTATAATATGTCTGTTAATGAAGATATGGTGATACATTTTCTATTTGTTACTAAAATCGACGTGTACAGACTTGGAATCATTAAATTTTATCCGACTTTTCTGCGACTTTCCACGTACGTACTTTTGCCTAAGATAGGCATTAACACACTTTACAAATCATTCCTTTCTCATGTTCAGGGGGTACAAAGTGTATCATGCTCTTCACCCAGACATTACAGCTCATGCTGGAAGTGCTGTTATTGTTAAAGAAAGGCTATGATGCTATGAAGATTCCAAATGCGAAATAGGAGAAATTCAAGCCGTCGCAAGTGGAACTTAAGCAAGTTACCCCGAGAGAAGTTTGGAATGAAATCAAAAGTAATATCTGCCCGCCAAAATCTCCTGGCTATGATTTAATACCAGGAGTAATACTCAGAAAACTTCCTAGAAAGGCAATAGTTAAATTAACAACTTTTATAAATGCCTGTCTAAGGCAAAAGTACGTACCAGCCTTGTGGAAAGTCGCAGAAGTCATTATGATATGATACTGAAACCAGGGAAATCGCCTTGTGAAACTTCATCTTACAGGCCTATATTCCTATTATCAGTAATGTCAAAATTGTTCGAGAAACTCCTACTAAAAAGACTAAAGCCAGTAATACAAAACTTGGACCTAATTCTAAACCATCAATTTCTCAATTCAATAGGCTTTCGAGAGAAACATTCGACGATTGATCAAGTGCACAGAATCACGAACATAATCGAAAAATGCCTAGAGGACGAAAAGGTATGCACAAAACAGTATTCCTGGATGTAGCTCAGGACTTTGACAAAGTATGGCATGACGGACTCATTCATAAACTACAACAAATGCTCCCTGAGCAGTTCGATGAGCTTTATAGATAAGGTATTCAGAATCAAACATGAAGACGCCTTCTCAGAATTGAAGCATATAAAAGCTGGTGTTCCGCAAGGGTGTTTTAAGTCCGATCCTATACCTTTTATACACTTGTGATATACCAGAACCGGAAAATAACACCATTGCACCTTTTGCTGATGATATATGATGATGATACTGCAATCATGGGTATCGGTAATACTCATGAGGAAGCAGCAGAAAAGGTCCAAAATGCTGTAGAGAATATCTATGACTGGACAAAGAAATGGAGGATAAAATTGAATGAATCCATGTCTGTACACATCGATTTTAGTAACAAACAGAAAATATATCACCCTATCTACATTAAAAGATGAATTCCATATGAGAACACTGCCAAATATCATGGCATGGCTCTTGATGTGAAACTAGGTTGGATGGTGCACGTCAAGAAAAAGAGAGAACAGCTTGATCTACGATACAGAGACATGTATTGGCTAATAGGAAGAGACTTCCCCTTGAAAATAGCTAACAAACTATTGCTATATCGTCAAATCCTCATGCCAGTGTGTACTTGTGGAATGCAGCTCAGACCAACAGGTGTATTATCCAAAGATTTCAGAATATGGTACTGAGGGGCATCACTAATGCTCTCTGGTATGTAAGAAATGACGACCCCCTTCGGGATCTTAAAACAGAGTTCGTTGATAGCATCATAAAAAAATACGCCGAAGCTCACCAAAAAAGTCTTCAAAACCATGTGAACGTGTAGGCTGTCTAGCTTCTCGACCACACAAATAAGAAAAGAAGACTAAAACGGATAAAGCCATCCGATCTAGTGTAATGAAGTGGAGTGATAAAAAATAAGTCTTAATTTAGTACAATGTAGGGTCAGTGTTGCAACTATAACTGTGAATTAGTAGCGGCGCCTTAATTGAGACAATAAAAACATGTTAATGGACACTTCTTAGAGACATGTTTATCTCTAGCAAATTAAGATCGAATTAAATTATGTACTGTACTTATTAGCTGTAAAATAGGCTAGATCGTAGTAGTACTTTGGGATGTTCATACGCGTTCCACAAAATTAAAGTATTTATTTTCGACATTATTGTAAAAATGCAAGTAACGGTTGAGTTGTATTTAAAAGCACCAAAAACGAGCCCAAGCTACGTAGTAACTATTAAGTAATCTGTGCCCAAGCGCACCCTCCCACAACGATTGTTCCACGCTCACAGACAGGGGCCGGGCGCGGGGGGAGGAGGTTGCGCTGTGTGTGTCAAGTCGAGACACGATAGCAGCGGTCAATGAGCATTTGAAAAATCCGCCGATTGTCATTGTGTTTTTAGATATTTTTTAGGCTTTCTCCACAAATAAGGGTATTGCGTACATAATGATAGCTCTGAAATACAACCACTGAGAGCAGGCAGACCAACTCGTTTCACCTGTGGAGATACCATACTACGAATAGGTACTAAAACTGACCATTTCTGTTATCGTTTTTTTTTCGCAACAATGCAGTGACTTGCGCGCATCATAACTCTGAAATGCAACCACTGAGAGCCGCCAGACCAACTTGTCTCATCTGCGGAGACGCCATACTTTGAATATGTACTAAAACTGACCATTTCTCTGATCGTTTTTTTTTCGCAACAATGAAGCCTCTTGTAAGCTCTATAACTCGAAGTTGCAACCACTGATAGCAGGCAGACCAACATCATTCACATTAGGGGATTACTCTACAAACTATAAAAATAAATCTAACCGTATCCATGATCGTTATGAAAAATCCCGTGACCTCTTAGACTAATAAAACTGTGTTGATGGACAATTCCAACAAGTGCGTTACTTATACAAGGTCTAATGACCTCGTATGCATAATGTTATTTACCTACTCGAATTTTCTAAAATGCTAAAAACTGTCAATTGGGATGATGACTGAATTCTAATTTTTACGTCTCGTCATTAAATATTAAAATACCATGGAAAAAGATGCAGTCCTGTGAAATCAGAATTCTAATCGGCTTAGAAATACATTAGATACAAGCATTTTAAGTTGTTAATTTGAAGGCGATTAGACAGAGAGATCCGACATCAACCGTGACGTCATTGTTGAGTACGGCCATATAAACTCCTTGTAAATTGCCGTTTTGCTAGAAAGAGATGGAGAAAAATCTTTAATACCTTATATGTTGGTTGTTTTTATAGTTATTCGAAAACCGATTTTTTCTTTCTGTTTATTATATGAATGAGCTTCTATTAAAGCAAAAAAAAATTTTTTGTCATCTAGCCTATTGTCCTTTAATAAAAAAAAAGAGAATCAACGCGTTCGAAAATGGAACACGGAGGTAATTCAATTCAAAATGTGTATTCGCGGCGTCCATCGTTCCGATGTTGTCGGCGGCGCGCCCTGCCGCTCCCTCGTGAGCCATGGCTCCTCGACACGCGAGCCGCCCCATCAGCGTAATGAAAGCGAACGACTGAGCGATACTGTACGTCTGTGTGCGATAATATAGTTCTTACCAAGACTGCTACTCGCAGTATTACGTTTTTTACATATTTATTGTTGCAACACAGTAAAATAAACATTTTTTTATACCACAAAGGTGGCAAACAAGCATGTGGGTCACATGATGGTAAGTGATGACCACTGCCTATGGACGTTTCCAGCACCATGGCATCACTCGCACGTTGCCAACCTTAAAAATAAATACCTCTTCACACCATTTTTGCAGAACCCCATGCTGTAGTTCTTATTGAAAACTTTAGAAGGGAGCTCATTCTACAACCTGAGTATATGGGGGAGAAAATGTCTCGAAAATGGTCACCATTTAGCTTCTAATGTTTGAGGATGAACTCCCTTCCGATGGCGAGCGGTGCGATGTTAAAACGTGGCCGTTGGCATCATAATATCGAACAGTTCTTGAGCACACACTCCGTTGTACAGACGGTAAACATGAAGATTTAAGGAAAAACACTTAACTTTGTTTGGTTAAGTATATCACAATAAATATGTTTTCATTTAATTTTACATTTACGTGGCAATATTGGGATAGTGATTGTATGCTATGAATTAAATTACTAGTTTTGTTGAAATCATGTTGACTTTGAGGCCTCTGGTCTCGATTGTAAATTAGGTTAAATTGGTCCCTTGCCATAATGTGGACCATATACTTATTTTCAACGGTGAGCTACAAGAGAAATAAATTACGTAACTAATACAGCTCTGTCTTAAAGGCAGTAGAATGTATTTATTTTGTTTTGGCTTTAAATTACTCACAATAATTTAAGTTTATTTACCGATGGAAGTAATCACATGCTATATTACACGTAATCATTTTAAAAAAATACTAATATACTACGAAATGCTACTAATATGCTACTACGAAAGAAACTCACGTTTCAGTACCTATAAAAATAAATAAATAAGTAAATAATAAAAATATTATAAAACCGAAACAGATTGAGAAAACAGCTAGATTAACGCCTTTGTAAGTAGTAGTTAATTAATGAAATAAGCTCACGTATTACTTCATATACGTATGAAACTTCACGTATGAAATCATAACCGCTTGCCAAAACTGTTAGCTAGATAAATGCCTCTGAAAACGTCTAAATAACGTTATGTTTCATTCGAGAACTCAAATTGCAACCTTATGACTTTTTAAAAGGTGTTACACTCTCGTTCGACAGTGTCGCATCAAGCGACCTAATTCGTGTTGCTTCACCTGCAGGGTTGTTGGCGGTATACGGCTGGTTTCTTGTGCCTTGTCATAGACTAACCTACTGTATGACAGTATTAGCTCTATGTCAATATTTCATTTTGAAAATCGTCAAACCGGTTTTGATGAATGTCTGCTTTTTAGCAAGAATGTCCTTTCACAACAGGAAAGCCCATTAGCGATTGTCTAACCTGATGGTAAGTAATGATAAATTAGACGACGCCAGCGAACTTTTTATCAGTTTCATAACCACAAAGGAACTTGCTATCTTATCTTTTATTATCCTAACACATAAACAGGGTGTAACCGACACTGATATAATATTTAAAGGTAAATAATTAACAGAAGTGCAGACTCTCTGCCGAAAAATATGGGGCTAATCAAGCTCCTTTCTTTCATACAAACTAAATAAATAATATTTTTATCCCAAGCTTCGACAACCCTACAACAGCGTACCTTGTTTCTTCATTTAGTGTTTACATTTCTTTTGTGTTAATTTCATAGTCAGTTGGAATATGGTTGTCACTTAAATGTTTTAGCTCGGAAGTATTAAGTTTCAGATCTTAGAGTGTCATCGAGTATATAGTTTATAGTATATATCTAGTATAGAGAAGTAGGGTCATTTAATATATTTTAAGGTATTTATCACTTAAATATTATTCCAGCATTCAGTTACACCCGATATTATGTTGCTAGTAATGCTATTACAATAAAGCCTTTTTCATTTGTGGTAGTAGGTAAAAAAATTAACGATTCAAAAGAGCTTTTTATCAAATCATATTTGATTTCATTTAATTTCGTTACCAGAATGGAGGCCCTGATTAAGACTTACCTGTAAAGGTGGAACTGGTAAAAATCCTCACGATTTTGGAGCTCACGGGCGGCAGGGATTTGAGGGAGCCCGCGAAAATCAGGTCCACTGTTCTGTCGTCCATGGTTCACGTTTATCCACTGGAAGATGATTGTCATGTATCACTACAACCACTACATGTTCCTCGATATACCTAATTTTAATTAAATTTATTATGTCTCGTATTTATTCTATTTACATAGTAGCAGGCCGTGCGGTAACGTAATCAAAATATATGTATCACAGCTCCCTTTCTTTCCGCGTATGTCGTAAGAAGCGACTAAGGGGATTCACTGCACTCCTATATCTGAGAAGAAATGGAAACATAACCCATTACCAACTTGCTTGGACTGCGAGGTGTGGTAAACCAATTCCTTTTCGTATAAGGAGAGACCCGTGCCCAACATCGCGCTGGAAAGGAGACGTACACGGGTTAAATTGATGACGACATAGTAGCAATATAAAAATTTAAAATTGAAAACTACATCTCGTGGAACGCAAACTAATCTCACCTGTTCGCAGTACAGCCTACGTACTGCAAACAGCTGAGATTGGTTTGATGTCTACACCAATATTGTCCGAGTACCAAAAATGTCTACACACTTACAGAAGTGGAGCATAAAATGTTCCAAATTACACTTTTTGGGCGGAAGAATCTAAAAGAACCCAGGCTAACCTCACCTGAGTAAGTTTCACCTTTTACTCATTACTGGAGGTAATCCGCACTGGGCAGCGATGTAGAATGCAAAGCAATCATCCTTTCTTGGAATACCAAACACCAATTAAAAAGGTATGGTAAATAAAGATTAACAAGGTACATAAAGTACTTTTTATTTTTTTCAAATTGTCCCAAATTTTTAATAGATCATAAAGATCTAAAGAAACAAATTTTCTACAAATTTTTAGGATAAAACTATTATTCAACTAACAGAAAATTAAGCAAAACATAAACGGACAGAAAATAACATCTGTCATAGGTCTCAGGTATGAAAGTATCCAACTATCGGCCTTCATAAAAAAGTCTACGAAGTCTGCAGTGTGCCACGCGCTCGATATTGGTGTATTATTACAAAATTAATTAGAATAGCCTTGTAACGGCGTTCTCATCAGGCCGCATTATCAGATTGCAGTGATGTATCGGCGGCTATCAGTCTTGTGGTTTTTTATATCAATCCCGTCTGATAAATGGAGCTTTCTGCTAAATTGTTACGTTGATAAGTAATCTGGTTCGATGTGATAAAGGATTTCATAGTATCGCTAGTGAGCTTAAATAATAAAGTAGGGCAAAATGATAGCTATAAATAATCCTGATATTAGACTCTTCACCTACGAAATTATGGTTTTGTATCTGTATTTCAGCCAAGTGACACCCACTGTGTGTTTTTATAATGAAAACTAGTGACCCGGCCTGCCATCGCACCAGTCAGCTGCTGGACATTACGCCTCTTTAGAATAGGGGGGATTTGGGTCATCGCCAGATATCCGTTGGACAGCGAGGTGCACCAAGTAAGCTGAGATTGGCTCTTGAGGTGTTATTTAAATACCTGTACACCCCCATTATTTACGTTGTAGATTTTAACATGTGCCATTTTTTTCGGACCACTCTATTATTGAATGCTCCAAGTCAAGTACATAAGATTATTTCATCACTCATGTATTCAGAATCTCATATCTATGGATAGCAGGAATTGACCTGGTTTATAAATCACACTGACTAGGTAGGCTTGTGTAGCTTTGTTTCGAGTTTCCCATTTCTTTTCAAAGTTATGATTACGGTAAACTTTGTTGGTCGACTCTTATACTTACAGCATCCACAGGAAGAAAGGAAGACGCGACACGTGTATTCTGAAAATGTTATCGCGCGGACGCGCTTTACTAGTATTTACGATAATTGTGAACCTTTTCTACTAAGAGAGCCTACGCGCACTTGTGACTCTTAATCGACGGATAGTTTAATCCTTATTGCACAAAGACAGGGGCAATCGCAATATTTAACCAAATCAACCCTGCGAGCATGGACTTGTCGATCGACATATATCGATCGACAAAAGCATCTGAGTACCACCACAAGACTAAACTCTCAACCGAAGGTTTGATCATGCCCCAGTAGCATGACCATCAAAACACGATATGTTAAAAGTCGATAAATTTGACAGATATTCCTAAGGAGTGAAAGGACAGATGCTTTTGTCATACCGGGTGATCAATCTAAATGGGTCAGTAGGGAGAAATCAGAAACCATGAGAGATAGCGAAATCTGTTCTTAGGAACCATGGCGTCGATTTCAGATTTAATAATAATGGCATTCAAATTTTTAAACTTTCATACATACATACCGGGAATCGAATCTAGTCAAAATCTCTGTATCTGTTATAAATTCTGCAAGTTTTTTCGTAGTAAGTAATTGTTTATGGTGGATTCAATCGAATAAATGAAGAGACCACTAATGCATAATATCTTATCTGCATCGATATTATGCATTACAAATTGCGTTTATTTAAAATTAGAACATATTCATTCAGCGAGTGGGCCAATTAATTTAATACTAGCTGACCCGGCGTACATTGTATCGCCATGTATTTAACTAAATTACTAAAATTTATGTTTAAATTATTGTAATTTTTAGATTGTACAAACCTTATCCTAACAATGACGAATACATAAAACCAAGAATCATCCAATTTGGTGCAGTCGTTCGAAAGTTATGGGCGTACATACATTTCGAAGATCCATTTTTATTTATATAGATTTAATAATACTTCAATGAAATAATTATCTTATTTTTAGTTTTTTTTTATTTATTTGAACAAGGTTCCATTAAAAATGTATTCCTTGTGATTCATGATTCATACCATCAACAATAACAACGAAAAAACTTGCAGAATTTATAACATTTTTAACTTTTTTTGATTTTGACCAGGTTCGATTACCGGTTATGTATGAGAGTTATTAAAATTTGAATGCCATTTTCATTATTAAATCTAAAATCGACGCCATGATTCCTAATAACAGATATCGCTAACTCTTATAGTTTCCGACTTCTTCCTACTGACCCATTTGGATTGATCACCCTGTATAGATTAGGAACAAAGCAGAAAATAGTTCCTAAAACAGTGATAATTTGTGCTATAATAAAACAAATTATTACAAACTATCGGTTGAGGTTGAGAGTTTAGTCTTGTGGTGATACTCCCACTACACGGATTTGTGTTTATAGAATCACATGTAAAGACTAGGAGCAAAGTAGAAAATAGTTCCTAAAACAGTGATAATTTGTGCTATAATAACACAAATTATTACCGTTTTAAGAACTATTTCATCTGTAACAATCGGCTAACTGTTTGACAAAATAGGCGCACTCACTTATAACGCCATACCATGTCATACTGATACCGATAGTTGGGCGATATTTAGTTGAATTCAGTGCACAGGCTTGCATAGTCCTAAATGCAAATTACGCAATCGCTCGTTTGTAGTTCGATTGTTTGGTTGAATAGCTACATAGTTTTATACTTATTCCTACAACGATTAAACTATCGGTCGACTAGAAATCGCTGGTTTTGCGGAATCGCTAATCGCTAGGCACTTAATGCAAGACCTCTCTTGTCACTGAGTGAGAAATTTGCTCTACATATTCATGTGTTTATGATGAATAGGCAAACGGAAGAAGCGGCGGAACTCTCCAATATCACGAAACATGCATCTCTCTTGTCACTGAGTAAGAAATTTGCTCTACATGTTCATAAGTGTTTATGATGAATAGGCAAATGAAAGAAGCGGCGGAACTCCCAAATATCACGAAACATGCATATTGCGTCGCAATCCTGGGCTTATTAATCAAACAGGTCTGAGCTCTCTGACCAGAAAAACGAGCCAAGCAGGATAGCGTGAACAAAGGCCGTTTATCCGTTTTAAAAAATAGTTATTATTATTTAAAAAAAATTATCTACTTATTTCCGTATTTTTCCACAAATAGCAATGATAATACGTGAAAAGCGGCCTCTGCTCGAGCTATCACTCTCTCGGCTCGTTTTTGCCTCTAAGTTGAGTTACCTATATGGGATAATACCCCTTCAGCCGTATTGATAACTGGGGGGTTAGGCAAGTGGCAATCGTTTCATAGCGAAACGATATGTAAATTCGTCATCGTCTCTGAGATAACGAAAACAACTACCTACCTACTCAAAACTGAGAAATAGAAAATAAATGGTAAAATAAATGATTAAAATTAATACTTAACGTGTTTGCTTTTTGAAGTTATTGCATTTAAGGAGTCTTCTTATCTTTACAGCAAACTAAAGAGGGGGGTTAGACAAGTGGCAATCGTTTCATAGCAAAACAATAATTAAATTCGTCATCGTCTCTGAGATAACGAAAACAACTACCTACTTTCTCAAAACTGAGAAATAGAAAATAAATGGTAAAATAAATGATTAAAATTAATATTTTCATTTCGTTTTATTAAAAAATGAGTTGTTTTGAGTGTATATCAAAGTTACGAAATAACAATTCGCTACTTCATCGATTCGTTGCGAATCAATTTATCTACCAACTTACATGTCGATTACTATGATCGATTCGCCACGTTATTTAGCGAAAGGCATTATGTCAATCCCATACATTTTGTTCTTATCGAACTTCGTTATCGTTTTTGAATTGTTACTTTGTCTACGCCCCCTGATTGTTTGATAACTGGTTACTTTCCGTCATTTTTGACGGAGCTCAGTCCTCTTGATAAATAGGTCCATGGTCACATTATTGTCCTTTATTTTAACTGGTGGTGGTGTTCCTATGTGAGAAACTGTGATAGATCACGTTACAAATATTAAACAATACAATAGATTGTTCCGTTAGAAATCTCTTCACAAATTGTACACTTTGTAACGCTTTTCTTATTGTTTATAGTTTTGCGTTTGACCTAGAATCACCCGATGGTAAGCGAGACTAATAGATCTATTGACAATTAGGCACGCTTACCGAGTATAAATTGGACATTTGTTCACTATATTTTTAGGGAGACTCAAATTTATAGTGATACGTGCATATCCTTCATGCATGAATCTGTAGAATTGCAGAAAAGCGTATATGCTTTTCTTTAACGCATTCTCCTAAATGCAAAACTTATATTTTGGATTATCATATATTTTTATTCGAAAGCAAATTCTTTTGAAGGACTAACTAATTGATGGCTAATTCTATCATGGTCCTATTAAATGGAACTTATGTTTGACTTGGAACGATAATCGGTTGGAGTAAGATCTTCATATTCTGACACGCAAAAAGCTTCCTAGCTATTAATGAAAACATCCTAATCATGCTGTGCGAATGACCCATATATTCTAAGTCTATGTGAAAGACCTATCTTTTAAATTTTATTATGTCTTGAAATTAGTTGCATTCAGTTGCATAAAGAACTATTTTTGGCAAAATTTTATTACGGAACTTAAAATAGTTTTACTATTTTAAAATAGGATACTATATAAGTATGACAATCAATGAAAACAGTTATCATCAAATACAATAAAAACATAAAATTAGAAATGAAATCATAAATCTAAATGTAACGAATACCACTGATATTGGTAGGTACTATTAAATCTATTGAATTTTAACTCGTTGCTAGTATGAAACAAAAAGAAAAACTATAACAAATACAATACTCTCACCTGTCCCAGTTTCGACGGCACAACAGAAATCGATACTATTGCACCATTCCTAATGTTAAGGTCGCGGTCAGTATCGATTATTGTCACTTTCGACCGAGGCGATCATCGAATGCAGCGAAAATCAAACGGTTTCAAGTACTGGCTTGTTTTCACGAGATGCCAAGGAAAATATTCCGATCGTCTTTTAGGCAATTTTTTATCGGTTTCCGCTGTTCATTCAAATTTCGAATGCGTCGTTTTCCAGTCTGTACTGTGATGGTACTGAAAATATGACGATGTTGTAAAGTAAATCTTGTTATTTCGTTGCTTGGCAATCGTTGAAGCCGCCGAACAAAGGCTAAAGGGTGATGTATCTCAAAAATTATTCTTTTCACAACCTTTTATTTACTTTCACCTGTCCCGTGTCTGTAATGAAATCTTGCAAGCTAAATTTGACCCCACTTCCCGGTTTCCGATTGAGCTGAAATTTTGCATGCATATGTAAGTATATCATGTGACAATGCAATAATAAATAATTGTTTAAATTTTTTTTTACTTTATTTATCGCCTAGATCTGGAATAAGAATTCAGAATAATTTTTTTGAGTTATATTTTTTGTTAATAATTGGTCTAAGATAAATATTTGAAATCTGTGTAAATGTCGTCACGCAAAAAATAATATAAATTGAAGTTATTCACGGTTCGGTTCTCGGTATATGATTCTTGATTCATTGTTATATTTTCTTTATCTTTGTGCAAATCGTAATAAGTTTGAGAGCGTATTATTAAGCTTGAGAGAATTAGTGGAGGTTTGTTAGTCTTTCAGGAAGAAACTACTTGAACTGATTGTATTGAAGCTCAGTGTCCTAGGTAGCTGAGTACCCATAACAAATTATTGTTTTTATACAAAAAATGAGAATTCTCAAAAATATATTCCCTAAAAGATTTGACAATAGATGTTTATATACACTCACACGTGCAAAATCATTAGGAACTTCTATAACCCTACTAATACCTTTTACCGGAAAGAGACTCTGGACCAGAGTCGTCTGCACGGAAACCTCTATCTTACCTATTAATGCCGCCAAACAGCGGTGTTTTTTCAACATTTTTAGCACCATCGCGTTTCATTAGCTTTTGACGTAATGCATCGTATGTATACGTTCCTTTTAAACAATATCAATATTTTTAGATTAAGTTGTTAAAAATAGCGCGATTAAAAATGTTACCATTTCTTAAAAGAGGTTGTAGATTTGCAAGTCTTACAGGAACCATAATCCATATGTACTTTAGGCGACTGTAGACACTTACCATCAAGCGGACAGCCTGCTTCTTCGCCAACTTTGTTGTATAAAAAAAGCGTCACACTGTCTGTCTGTTACGCTTCCGTGCTTAAACTCCTAATTATGATTATTATAACTAAATTCCAGACGAGGATTCGCAGACAAAGTCGCTAGCAACAGTTGATAATAATTATACGGTATATGGCCGGGAGATGATTCGAAACTCTGCAATTGACCTATCTACAAAATAAACTTTTGGGTCGGTCATATACACTGGCCAACAATACCAAATCAAATCAAATCAAATCATTTATTTGCTATAAATAGGGTTACATTGTGTTCTTAGTTATATAATGAGTTCTAACCTAATATATTTAGCAGATAACAATATCAGCATGCAAATGTAGGACATTTTATTAAATTAATCAGTGACCCATCGATTATAAAGAATCGCAATTAGCTCTAACAATTTACTTATAATTTCTGTTTCATGTAGGTACCTTAATTTATCTTGTCTTATCAAATTAAATTAAGTCCGTATAAATTGATTAACTTGTTTAGCTCAATCTAGCCTAGTCTCTCTAGTTAGATTAGGATTTATATAACTAAAAAATCTAATTTGTTTCATTAATTTATTTAAAATCTAACCAATGTTATTTTCATTATTTTATTTTAATTCAATTGTATTTATTTTATTTCAAATTTATTTAATTCTAGCCTAATCTCTCTAGTTAGATTAAGATTTATATAACTAATTTAATTTATTTAATATTAATTAATTTAAAATTTAACCAATGTCATTTTAATAATTTTATTTAAATTCGATTTATTTATTTTATTTCAAATTTATTTGATTCACTTCAATTCATATTCTATTTGTGTGCTAAGAATTCCTCAACAGAATAAAATGTTTTCTGTAAGAGCCATTTACGTAAATGTCTGGCAAACATAATAAACGGTTGTTGCTTTAAGTTTTCAGGTATTTTATTAAAAATTTTAATACCCATTGCGTAGCTGTTTTTAAGAAAACGTTTGGTTTTTGGAACTGTGTCAAGTACAAGTTTGTTTGGGTTTCTCAAATTTCTATTAGTAACATTTAATTTCGTAAATAAGCCTATGTTTTGTTTGACAAACTTGCTTATCTCAAGTATATAAAGACACGGTAGTGGTAATATATTTAATGTCCTAAAGAAGTGTTTGCATGACACATCTGAGGCAATGTGGACTATAGCCCTGATACACCTTTTTTGAGCAACAAATGCATTATGAATATTTGTGCTATTCCCCCAAATTATTAGGCCATATCTAAGCACTGATTCAACGTATGCAAAGTAGGCAGTAATAGCGGTATTTTTATTTGCTACCTTTGTCAATTTATGTAGTCCAAACGAGAATCTATTTATCCTGTCACAAACTGTTTCTATATGTTCTTTCCAATTAAGTTTTGAGTTTATGTCTATACCTAGAAATCTTACTTTTTCTGCATCATTTAAGATATGTCCATCGTAATTTACACTTGTTATATTATTTAAGAAATTATTGAAATTCATTATTTGTGTTTTATTTAGATTTATTTTAAGATTATTTTGATCTAGCCATTTTATTATTTGTCCCAAAGTATGTGCTAAGTCATTATTATGTTGTTCTATATTTTGTTGCTGATCTGAAGTGACAATGACTGAAACGTCATCTGCAAACAAAGTCATCTTATGCTTTGTAACATTTGGAAGATCATTTATAACTATTAGAAATAGTACTGGCGCGAGGATACTTCCTTGGGGAACACCAAAACCATTTATTTTTTGTTCTGACTTATAATTTTTTATTATGCCTTTTTTATCAAATTGTGTTATCTCGACATATTGTTTTCTATTGTCTAGAAAGGATTTTAGCCACTCTAGTGCAGGTCCTCGGATTCCATAATGTTCCAGTTTGGTAAGTAATTGTTCATGTGAGACTAAGTCGAACGCCTTTGTCATATCCAGAAACATTACTGTGGTATAATAATTGTTGTTTACGTTTTGTAAGATATCATTTACTAGACTGAAAGTTGCATGTGCGGTCGATTTATTTTTCTGGAATCCATATTGGTTACGTTTTATGATGTCATGCTTTTCAAAAAAGGAAAGCAGTTGGTCGTGCATTGCTTTTTCGAATATTTTGGAGAATATCGAAATCAGTGTTATCGGTCTATAATTATTTAAGTCATATTTATCTCCTTTTTTATAAAGCGGCTTAATAATTGATGTTTTTAATTTATTTGGGAATGTACCTGATGTCAATGATAAATTTATAAGATAAGTCAATACTGTACATATTTCTTCCTTGCAACTCTTAATTATTTGCGTACTTATGTTGTCATAGCCTTCAGATTTTGTATTTTTTAAATGTCCTATAATTTTCTTAACGTCAGATTCGTCAATCGGTTTTATAAAGATAGTATTTGATAGATAATTTTTAGTAGTCATTTCTAAATTGTCATTTTTTTTATTTGTGTTATTTATAAAGTAATTATTAAATGTCGTAGCAATTTCTGTAGGTTTGATTATTTCTTTGCCCTCGTTTATTATTTTGTGTAAGTTAGTTATATAGGAAGCTTTACCCGTTTCTTGCTTTATAACATTCCAAGTTGCTCTGCATTTGTTTTTACTATTTGCTACATATTTTTGATTTGTTACACTTTTTGCATTTAATATACATTTTTTAAACAATTTATTGTAGTGTAGATATTTAAGTCTATCAGATTTGCTTTTAGTACTATAATATTTAAAGCGCAGTGTTTTTTTATTTCTAGAACTCTTTTTTAAACCTCTTGTTATCCATGGAGATTTAATGAACTGATTTATTTTGAGTTTTTTCATCGGAAAACAAAGGTTATACAGTAAACTAAAAAGTTCATGAAACTCATTAAAGGCATCATTTAAATCTTTCTGAACATACACACTACTAAAAGAAAGACTTCGTATATATTTTTTAAACCTTTCAATATTTTCATTAGAGTAGCAACGTTTGAAAGTGAAGGTTTTTTTTGGGGCCTGTTTTTTTTCTACTGTTTCAAACCTTAGTACCTGTGCAGTTTCGTGATCTGATAGGCACAAAGTGTGAATAGATCCTATAGCATGTTCAATATTGCTTAAGATGAGGACAAGCTTTGCCTCTAGTAGGAACGGTAATATGACTAGTTAGATTACATTTTTTTAACATGTCTTCTAACTGTGATGACATGGCATTTTTTTCTATGGTGTTTATGTTTAAATCACCTGCTATAATAATTTTCTTTTTTGGATATTTCGCTAGGCATTTATCTAGTAGTAGACTGAAATTGTTGAAGAATAATTCCGTATGTCTCTTGGATTTTGTTGGGATTCTATATATGCATATTATTATAATATTATTTGCGATCAAATTTGTTGCACACATCACAAAGTGGTATGTCGTTGAAAGGTTATTAAAGTAGGTTATGTTTTTATATTCTATTCCTTTTTTGACTAAAATGCAAGCACCCCCTCTTTTATTTGACCTTGAGTAGCTATTTGCCAATTCATAGTTATTTAAGATGCTTCGTTTTTCATCTCCGGCCTTTATGAACGTTTCTGTTAAACATAATATATCCGGATCTAGATCACAATCAGAAAGCGTTATTTCAATGAGTTCTTTTTTAGAATGTAGTCCGTGTATGTTTTGATGTAAGATTGTGAATGCGTTTTCAATTTTGTTAACGAAAAAAAGTTCTTTCAGTTTCGTCAGTTATATTGTCAGGATTATTCGCTGCGCGTTTATCACTACTTTTTTGAGTTTTATTGCGTTCTAGATATGTTTTTATGTTATCGATATTTAGAAATTGTTTATGGTATTCTTTATAATCGATGTATACATTGATTTTTCTACAAGTATATTGTCGGTTTTTTACTAGGTACTCATAGTCAAAAGGATTAGAGTCAATATACGTACAATGGTCGAAGTGTTTAGTCCATACTTTCAAGCAGTAATTTAGTTGAACTACATTAAAATAAATATTGCGTTGAATGGGCAGTAGCAGAACAGAGGAGTTATTTAACTTACTTATGGCTATACAAATATTAGCATGTAATCTATGTATGTCATCATCATGATTGCCAAATCCTAATATTACAATGTCATTTTCATTTAAAGTTTTTTGTATGGTATCACAGTGAGAAATAAATTCTGTACTAGAGGCGTCGTTCATAATAAAAGCAGATGTTTTGTATACGTCATTCCATTTCCCTTGCCTAGATTTTGCTAGATGAGCTGACAAACCTTTCAGTGTTTCGTCTCCTATTAGATAAATGTTTCGTTTTGTAACACCTTAGATTTGCCTTCTGTGTATTTTCGGTTATGGCGCATTCTGTAGACTTGTTGGATCTTATTCCAGGTTGGTTAAAGTGGTTCTGGCTAACCTCGAGATTAGGCGTTGTATCTTCTTTTGGTGCGGGTGATTTCTCCCTATGAGTAGTTTTGTCGAGGTACATGGATGGTGAATTTAAAATACTTTTTGGCTGCTTCTTTTTTGTCAAAGTTTTCGCTGTGGGAGTTAACTTGCAAATATAATATGTGTAAGCTGTTTTATTTTGAGCTCATAATCTGAGATTTGTTTTTTTAGATTATGATTTTCCAACAGTAAATTTTCTACTTCACTTTCTGCAATGTTTAAATTTAGTTCCAAATTTGATATTTTTTCTTTTAAGTCTTCCATCTTGTAACTATTATTTGCACGTAGCTCTGGCAAACTTCTATTTGTATCTCCCAATGGAGTTGAGGTTAAAGAAGTAAATGTACCTTCGTCAGAGAGATTTTGTAATGAGTTGTCAGTCATAATGTTTGATATGTTGTATTCTTCATTATTTTCCAGGTCATTTATTGTTTGGGGAGTACAATTTTGTAGGGTTGGTTGTTCCTTTGCTTCTGTTAAGTTATTTACATCTTTTGTTAGTTTACTTGGTATGGTTTCGTGCATATTAGGTGTGGACGATATTATTATTTCGTCACTTTTGCAAGCAGCATGCATTTTTCTGCGCGTTGTGACATATGATGGAGTTTTGATCTGTATTGATGATGATTTAGTTGGTTTATTTATACACGATTTGCATTTCCATTGCTTTTTTGAGTCTGGTTTCATTATTCGATATAGTTTTTCCGAAAATCCAGTACAGTCAAACTCAAACCTGTGGTTACATATCGAACAAAGCAATGTATCCCTTTTTGGTACCTTAGTTTTACATTTTTTGCAGGTTACTATTATCTTGCGATCATTTTCTGTATTAGTCGATTGTGACGACATTATTGTGTAAAGTAGTGAAAAGGAATAAAAGAAAAGGCTGTGTATTTTTCGCTCCCTTTGCCTTAAAACAAGATGATCAAAATAATCTATAATCTATGCTTGGCTTGACGTAAAGTTTATCGGCGTGAAGTTAGCAATATTATGTCAAAAAAGCACGTACCAATCAGCTTTGTGTGGGTTTATCACGTCACAGCTCTTCCCAGTGGATTTTGCTGGTGGAAAATGTTTTGAAGCGTAAATAGTGCAATTTTAAATAGTAACCGATTTTTGAAATATCTTCTTAACAACCATTTATCCTCTTGTACATCAAAACACAGCTGTTTTTACGTCGCGGTCTTACAACTTTAAAGTTATATTAGTTTTCACAATATTGCAATGAGTGAAAAGTGCACTAGTTCAATTAAAATCTGATTTAGTATCCAAGAGCAATTACAGTCAGTGTTTACTTATTCGCGGACGTGACGACACTCCAACGATGTAGTACGAGTACACTTGCCTTAATATTTGTATTTTTAATAAACGCGGTGATTCAGCATCGTCATACTTGTTCATGGAGTGGCTTTGAGCTCGTTACGGCAGCTAAGTGCCGCTTAATCTAATTTATGCTGCTAAAATTTTGAGCGTCGCGTTCAAGGTAGATACTCTATACTATGTATTAAGTAATCTGTGTCTATTACACAGAAAAGTGCGAATACGCGCGCGATTAGCGTCAAATTGGCGCGATGCTTATGGACTCTCCCTCTCTCTCACACACACTCACGTTCCTACGTGAGTATGAAGTATGGTTTGGTGTAATATTCTTAAAATAACTTTTACAAAATTCTCTCATGAAAAAAGCAAAACACAGCAACACAGAAAAAGCCTTGTTTTAATTTTAAACGCAAAAAGTAATTAAATCGGTCAGTTAATTTTTCGCGGAGTAAACAGGTCAGGTGTTTGGTATTTTCGGTCCCAGCTGCAGTTGTCCCTTTCGCACTCAGTTCAGCTGTTGTTCGGACACACAGCGCGACAGCAATACTTTTTTTGAATTCTCTCGACTTTGGTGTTTCCTCTTAAATATGTACACACACGTTATGAAGACTCCCACTGTAATTTTAAAAGAGGGAGCATTTCTCGATGTTAGTTTGACAATATAGGTCCCACCTCGCTGAAAGCATTATGACTTCTTCTTCTTCTTTTTATACTTCCTCTACTATCGGAGGTTTGACAACATCTGCACAAACTTAACATCTGCGGGGCGATTCTCTAAAGTGACAGCCTCGAATTCGTCGCTGTGACAGCGCTATATAGTACCTATTATACCCCATTTACACTCGCGCGCGAGCCGCGAGACGAGCCACGAGCCGAGCCACGAGACGCGAGTGTAAAAACTGAGCTCGTGGCCGTCGTGGCTCGGCTCGCGGCTTGTCTCGCCACTCGCAAGGCTCGCGTCGGGAGCGGTTTTTTGGGCACGAGTCAAAGGGGCTCGCGTCGTGGCTCGCGTACGCGCGAGCGCGTGTTTACACTCGCGCGCGAGCTTCATATAAAATTTATAATATTGCTTTATTTTTTACAATTTTTTTAAAAATCTTTAAATATTTCAAAGTTGGCTGTTGATACGTAGTTATTAAGAGTGAATAAAGATTACTTTGGTTAAAAGAGAACAAAAGATATCAATACAGTTGAATTTTCGTCGGGGATGGTAAGACCTTCGGTGGCCGAGTGGTCAAGGCGTCAACTCGATATGTTGAAGACGCGGGTTCGATCCCCTCCCGAGATTAAATTTATCTTTATTGATTTATTCATCTTTCTTTTATTTTAAAAAAATTTACTACAGACGAAACCTTACACTTCATTGTACTTTCTCAAAAGGGGCCTATAATTTGGAACCCTAAGAATAAAAAGTCATATTTAATCAAATTATTTGCGTAGTTATAGGGTATATGCTGGCTAAGCACAGCGTTGATGCCGCTAATACTTCGACGTCCTCCATTGCTGAAGGCTCGAAAGCAACTGAACGCATTGCGAGAGTGTAAACACCTCGACGAGCTCACGCGCTCTTCCGCGAGACACGAGCCGAGCCGCGAGCCGAGCCACGAGACGCGAGTGTAAATAAGGTATTAGAGTCTGGCACACGAAACATGAACCGGACATTTTTTCAAGTAGCAACACTGATACAATGTCCCCATGTAGTTTAATTCAACATGGTGATTTTGATAAAGTATCAAAATCACCATGTTGAACTAAACTACACTAAACAATTTCATAATATTTTTTCTTAATTTCTATCGAAATATTACAGATATTAAGTAATTTTAACATTCATGAAATCCAAATACAGCGATTTCTTATAAAAGGTTCATTGTTGGAAGTTCATTGAAACTAAACATTACCTAATATTTAATTTTTAAAAAGTATAAACTCCTTTTTTTCCTACTATATTCAAGGAAAAAAAGACAATCCTTTCACAAATTTAACATTCTAAATTACTACATTGTTCGACCTGTTTGTTTATCAAACCTTTTTTAATTTAGAACACCCCTTTGAATATCTGTCACTTCACTCTATCTCTCGTCAAATACACGACTATAATATAAAATATGCTATTTTTATTCCTGCTAACTCTACAGGTTATGGGCCCAGGAATCTAAAAATAAAGTATATAATTTTAATTAATAACGTGTAAATTCTAAAAGTGCAATATGGCTAGTGGTGAAAATACGCATTCTACACCATCGATGTCCATCATGACATCATCAACACCTATTGAAAAGCTTGAAGGAGCTAAGAATTACACCTCTTGGAGTTTTGCTATCAAGAATCTCCTAATAGTGTGTGATCTCTGGGATTTCATCGAGGATCCTGACGCTCTAAAGGCAAGACTTGACGAGAAGAGCTTTCACCAACTAGATGCTAAGGCAAGAGCTAAAATTTGTCTTACACTAAGTAGTAGTGTATACCCAGTTGTCATGACTGCAACATCAGCAAAGTCAACCTGGAAGAAGTTACAAGAAACTTATGCTGACAACGGCTTACTGCGTCGTCTTCACTCTGTCTCTCGTCAAATACACGACTATAATATAAAATATGCTATTTTTATTCCTGCTAACTCTACAGGACGTTTCTAATAATATACAATCTATTTCTAACGTTTTATTTGTACCACAATTAGGCGTTAATTTATTATCAGTTAGTAGTTTAGTACAGAAAGGTTTTGTAGTTGTTTTTTCTTCAAAAGGTGCCTATATCCTTACGAAAGATAACTGTAAAGTGTCTGGTACACTTGTAGCCTCGGCTTCAAATCACAAAGGCCTTTATAAACTAAATTTACAGAAAGATGCAAAGGCCAATCTGACAACTAATTTAAAAGACACTGCTCTACTTTGGCATAGGCGCCTTGGACATTTAAATGTCAACACTATGAACATTCTTAAGAAAAACTCTATGGGTATAGACTACGAAAGCTGTCATAGATTGAATGAAACGTGTACACCATGTCTTCAAGGGAAATTGTCAAAAAGGCCGTTTAAAAAATCGGAAACTAGTTCGACCTCAAAATTAGAACTTATTCATTCCGATCTATGCGGTCCAATGAGCACAAAATCATGGGGCGGAGCATTATATGTTCTCACCTTTACAGATGATTATACTCGTAAAACATTTGGTTACCTGTTAAAGGCAAAAACGAAGTTTTCTCCAAATTCGTCCTTTTTAAAAATTTGGTAGAAAACCAAACGGGCTTAAAAATTAAAATTTTTCGCTCAGACAATGGACGTGAATTTGTGAATCGTGAAATGACCAATTTTATGGATAAACATGGTATAATTCACCAAACTACGGTACCATACTGCCCGCAGCAAAATGGTGTCGCCGAAAGGCTTAACAGAACCATTATTGAAAAAACCCGATGTATGCTTCAAGATGCAAATTTACCTAAAGCATATTGGGGTGAAGCGGTAAATACTGCTATTTATTTAATAAATATTACGCCGACACTGTCCTTAAATTATAAAATACCAGATGAACTGTGGTACGGTAAATCAATCAATTTGTCTCATCTTCGTGTTTTTGGATGTGAAGCACATGCGCTTATTCCAAAAGAAAAGCGTACAAAACTTCAGCCAAAAACACAAACCTGTATATTTGTTGGTTATTCAACTGAGACCAAAGGTTATCGTCTTGTAAATGTTAATAATCCAAGAGCAATAATTGTCGCAAGAGATGTCGTTTTTATTGAAAACAGAGTACCAACTCTAGATTCCGATAAAAATACCGCATGCACCGACAGTATTATCATTCAAGACGCAACCACGATTGATTCAACATCACAGGTAGTATCATTACAAAAAGAAACTAAATCTTCCCAACCCATTTCAGATGACATTAATAATCTACCAGATATTTCAGAAGCTTCTATTGTTAGTCAACCTGATGTCCAAGAACCTCAAATTCCATATCAGGCTGAACTAGAAGCATCTGAACCTCAAGTTTCAATAAATCCTGAATCAGAAACCCAAGTAGACGACATAACTGAAACGAGGTATCCAAGACGGGAACGACGAGCTCCTGTTAGATTTTCCCCGTCAGAGAGTTCAACTAAGTCTTACATGGTCTCTAATGATAACGAACCTGAAACATACAGAGATGCTATTCAGGATGTTTATAAAGAAGATTGGAGAAAAGCTATGGCTGCTGAGTATGACTCTTTAATAAAAAATCAAACTTGGTCTTTGGTTGATCGACCTACCGACAGAAAAGTCATAAAAAATAAATGGGTCTACAAAATTAAGCGAAATACGAGTGGAGAAATAGTTAAATTCAAAGCTCGACTTGTTGCAAAAGGTTTTACTCAAGTCTTTGGCATAGACTACAACGAAACTTTTTCTCCAGTCACTAGGCTTTCTACAATAAGGCTATTAATGGCTTTTGCCGTGCAATTAAATTTGCAAATAGATCATCTTGATGTAGAAACCGCATTTCTTCATGGTGACCTTGACGAAGAGATTTTTATGGAACAACCCGAAGGTTTTGAAGCTGACTCTAAGTCTAAAGTTTGCCGGTTAAAAAATCATTCTATGGACTAAAGCAAGCACCACGTCAGTGGAATAAAAAGGTCCATGAAGCCATGATGTCTCTTTCAATGTTACAAGTCCCATCAGAAGAATGTATTTATTACAAAACAAATGATGAAAAATTACTTGTTGTTGCAATTTCCGTTGATGATTTTTTCATTTTTTCTAATGACGAAAGCATGAAAATTGACTTAAAAAAAGCTTTAAGTCAAAAGTTTGTAGTCAAAGATCTTGGCACTCTATGCGATTGTTTGGGGATGAAAGTTACACAAGGTGTTGATACAATCACGCTCGACCAAAGCAATTACATAGAGAAGATAATAGAAAAATTCGGAATGAGTGAAGCAATTCCCGTTTCTACTCCTCTCGAACCTGGTGTAAAATTGACAATACCTGACAAAGATGAACGAAGTGACATACCTTATCAGCAGCTTATCGGTTCACTGATGTATATATCCATTGGCACGAGACCAGATATTGCATACGCTGTGTCTTACCTAAGCCAATTCAATGTACATCACGGGGAGGTGCATTGGAAAGTTGCGAAAAGAATTGTCAGGTATCTGAAGGCAACAAAAGATAGGAAGTTGACTTTCACAAAAAAGGGTCAAAAGTATCCTATAGGTTTTGCTGACGCAGATTATGGTAGCAATGTCATTGATAGACGGTCGTATACTGGCTATGTCTTTATAATGAGTGGCGCATGTATATCATGGGAGGCGCGAAAGCAACGAACAGTAGCTCTCTCAACAACAGAGGCAGAATACATGGCGTTAGGAGAAGCTTGCAAAGAAGCAATATACCTCAAATCACTCATCAGTCAAATTTTTAAAATAAGCAAACCCATTGAAATTCATTCTGACAATCAAAGTTCACTCAAACTTACGCAAAATTGCACGTATCATGCTCGCACAAAACATATTGATATACGTCATCATTTTATACGCGAGTCATTAGCACGAAAAGACATTTTCATTAAGTACATCAGCACTAACGACATGATTGCAGACATCTTAACCAAATCATTACCTACACTGAAACAAAATAAATTTTGTAAATCTTTAGGTATAACTTGAGTTTTTAAATGTATATTTTGTGTTAAGTTGCCTTTTTCTTTTTCTTCTATTATTGTTAGTGTACAGTACTTATGTTAATTTAGTTACTTTGTAATAATTTATTTTATACATTATACAGCGTGTTACTAAATTAAGGGGAGGTGTTCGACCTGTTTGTTTATCAAACCTTTTTTAATTTAGAACACCCTGGCTGTCTATATTTTTTTACGTATATTGTATTTTGAATATCTGTCACTTCACTCTGTCTCTCGTCAAATACACGACTATAATATAAAATATGCTATTTTTATTCCTGCTAACTCTACATACATAAATAAAAAAATATTAGAATATTTCAAGTATCAAAATGTATTTTACCTTCTGTAGACAGTATTACCAGAGCTAGAATTTTTGAATTTGCCGCTTTTTTCCAAGCTTATATTTCGTGTGTCAGACTCTATCTATCGTATTAGTGAAAAAAGTAATACAGCAATGTCGCAATCACGAACTCAAGGCTGTCACTGCAGAGAATTAGGATGATGACTGAATTCCAATTTTCACGTCTCGACATAAAATATTAAAAGACCGTAGAAAAAGATGCAATCATGTGAAATTAAAATTTCGGCTTAGAAATACATTAGATACAAGCATTTTAAGCTGTTAATTTGGAAGCGATTAAGTATATAGACAGAGAGATCCGACATCGACCGTGACGGTCATTGTTTAATACGGCCATATAAACTTTTTTTTTAATTGCTAACGGTGGTAGACGAGCCAGTGGCCCACCTGATGTTAAGTGGTAACCACCGCTCATGGACATCTGCAATGCCAGGGGCACAGTTCTGTCACTGCCTACCTGGAGAGAAATGCTCTTCTTAAGCCTCGTTTGAAAAAGGACATATCGTAGCGCTCAGAAAACACCGCAGCTGGGAGTTCGTTCCAGAGCCTACACGTACGTGGAAGGAATGGACGCTGAAACCGAACTGTACTAGACGAGATTGGTTCCAGGTAATATGGATGAACTCTACTGCGATGGCGGGTGGTGCGATGGTAAAAAGGTGAAGAGGGCACCATTGCAAACAGTTCCTCAGAGAGCTCTCTCCGTTAAAGAGCCGATAGAGCACGCAGAGAGAACCAAAGTCTCTCCTTTGCTCCAGCGTCTCCATTGAGGCCGTGATATTGGGATCACCGACGATGCGGAATGCACGCCTTTGCAGGGAGTCAAGAGGGTCGAGCTGATATTTGGGAGCTCCCGCCCAGAGGTGCGAACAGTTCTCCATATGCGGCCGAATTTGTGCTTTATAGAGCATTAGCCGCTGGCTTGAAGTGAAGTACCGCTTGACTCTGTTTAGGACGCCCAGCTTTTTGCTCGCCAATTTGGCTTCAAAACTCCATGTAAATTGTCGTTTTGCTAGAAAGAGATGGAGAAAAATCTTTAATACCTTATATCTTGTTTGTTTTTATAGTTTATTTATTATATGAATAAGCTCTATTAAAGCAATATTCATCTAGCCTATTGCCCCGCAGGGCAATTTTAATTTTAGAAGCTGCTGCTCTGAATAATGAGGTGGTAAATTCAAATTCAAAAATCTTTATTCAACATAGGGCTTTACAGTTTAAAGAAAACATTTTAACCGTGTATGTGCATACATCCTGAATATACTCAAGATGTCTGCAAATACAAGTAGGAATAACAAAAAAGTTGACTCGACACCTATTCGGAAATTGGGAGAGCTTTCTCGAGAAGAACAGGCAAGAAATTTGAAAGGTCAACATTTTTTCTCTCCTCTTTACAGTCGCCATTTACAAATTTGGTTTTGTTACAGAGTCGTCAATTGGAAGCTGACCTCAAAGTAAAAGTTTGAGCTCAACCTGCATTACAAGATTAGATGTGTCAGTTTACATTATATATAAGATGAAGACTTTATTAGCATATCAATGAAAAGAAAGTGTAGAGTTGACCTCATGTCCAAATAGTATTATTATCCAAATAATCATTAATAATACCAGTCTCTTTAAACCTATCTCTGAGAGAAGTGCGAGAACTTTGCTTATAAATTACTCTCCCTGAACGTTTCTTTGAAACAAAATGCAGTACATTATTAAATATTAGAATTGTGAGTTCACACCAAGCTTTTTTGTCAGTCATGTAATCAGACACTTTATAATATATTTTTTAGGGTTCCGTAGTAAACAAGGAACCCTTATAGTTTCGCCATGTCTGTCTGTCTGTCCGCGCTTTTACTCAGAGACTATTAGTAGGTACTAGAAAGCTGTAATTTGGTATGGGTATGTATATTAATCATGCCAAAAAAGTGGTGGAAAAAAACATTGAAAAAATTTTTTTAGGTTGGCTCCCATACAAGTAAAGTGGGAGTAAATTTTTTTCTCAACTAACCCATCGTGTGGGGTATTGTTGAATAGGTCTTTAAAAAATTATGTAAGGTCCAGATTACCATTTTTCGATTAAGGGATCCGTTTCTGAAATATTTGGTTTTAAAGTGCAAATTTTTGTTAGAGGTAACTGTACCCCCCCCCCCTCCCTCTATCTGGTAAACGGTTATATATGGACACGTGAAAAAAATTACAATAGTAGTATATAAGTTTAAAGGAAAACTATCAGAGTTGAGTACTAACTACAAACTAAAAAGTTATAGACGACTAACTTATAAAATATACTCGGAAAAGTAAAATTTCATAAAAAATGAGTACTGAATATAAATTTACGAACCACGTGAAGTTAAGGAAATATAAAATCATTGCAGCTTTAATTATAATGCCTAACTTAATAGCAACGTATTTAGTAATCTGTGACAACGTGTTGTGAGGTGTGAGTGTGAACTCAAAGTTGGAATTTGCAACTACGGAACCCTACGTCATCATAAGTCATCAGTCACATCTTTGATTGCAACTTAAAATTTGTTTAAGCTAAGTTCTTGTATACAACTTGGGACTATATTGTAGAAACGTATACACAGGCCTCTAAAAGAATTATTGATGTTTTGGAGCCTGGTATTTGGTAAAGCAAACATATTCTTTTGTCTAGTATTAACTGAATGAATATCACTATTGTTACAAAACAAATGTATATTTTTATAACATACGAGTATATTAGATTCTCATAAATATATTGCGATGCTACTATCATAATACCAATTTCTTTAAACTTTTCTCGCAAAGAATCTCTTATTTTAGGGTTATAGATAGCTCGAATAGCCCTTAATTTTACTTTACGTGTATTGGTACTGCAACCAAACCAGTCCCGCAGATTCTTTAACCATGGGTGCCACCTCCTGCAGCACTTCTTTTTCCAGCAATCTTCCCCTGATGGTGAGTTGGAGAAGTCTGTATTTAACATTTCTGACTGATTATTATTTTATGACTGACGTCAATCAATTACGACATATTCTCCTCTTCCAGTGCGTGGTGCGCCTGCTTCAACTAGTGTAAAACGCCTTCGTCGTAATTCGGTTGTTAAACGTAGAACGTAGTAGCAGAATATTTTTAAAACAAGCATGTAAATGCTATAAAAAGTGAAAAATAAATTTTGATTTATTACATGACACAATTTTTTATTTTTATAACAAAAGCTTGTCGGGAGATTTGGCTTTCATAAGTTTAAGAGATTTCATAAAGTATCTATTGTATTTTGCAAGTCAAGCCTTTTCATTTGATACCCATATTAGTACAGTATCCGATCATACATGTGCGCAACCGACCCTTGGTACAACTGGCCATTGTAAGTTACAATGTATATTACATTGCAAGTTAAATAAAAACTCGTAAAAACAGTGCCTATATCTGCTGAGCTTACCACAAAAGTCAACGTTTAAAGTCTATTCAATAATATTTGAATATAAATATTCTCTTGTTCCAAAAATGTGAAGCTAAGTATACAGTACAAATTTCCACTACGGCCCCAACACAATCTCTACAGATCTATAACTGATGTAACTACATAATAAAACATAAAACCGATCCATTAGTGACATTGTATGCAGGGCGCACCTATCCGCCTATTGGGTGGAGTCAACGGAGCGTGGTACAAGTGAAGAGATTGTAGCGTTTAACACTATCGACGAACTAACTTCACTTGTAGTTTTCCATGTTTCATACATGAAATACATTTATTTTACTTATTTTATTTTGTCTGTGCTCATCATCACCGGGATAAGTATACATTGTCCCAATTCAGGTTTTACTGTATTAATATCTATCTATATGTCACACTAGCTGTGCCCGCGACTTCGTCCGCGTGGAATAGTAACTTTTATTGAAGTTGATAAAAAGTAGCCTATGTTATACCTTATATAATTAGCTATCTATTAGTGAAAGTCCCGTCAAAATCGGTCCAGCCGTTCCGGAGATTAGCTGTAACAAACAGACAGACAGACAAAAAAAATTAAATTGTGTTTTTGTTATTGGTACCCGATATACATTCATACCCATTTAGTAAAAACTTGTTATTTTGACATTACAAAGAACTTCAATTTTATTTATTTGTATAGATCAAAATAGGAGATTATATAACAGTCATACAAAAATCAAACATAACTGACACATTTTTACATTCATAACATATAGGGTTAAATTTTAATGGTAATGCCAAATATAATATCAAATCATCCACAAAAAGACTATAACGTATTCCTAAATAGCGTATTCAAACGTGATAATTTTCTAATAACATGCATTTTAAAATATCCATAAAATATATTAAAAATAATTTCAGTTTATTTTTGTACGTTATTTTTTAAGTATTATTCAATTGTACCTACCAAGTAGTTAGCTAGGCTATCCCTGTTCCAGTGCATTTCTTAAAATGAGACTATATCCACGTCCACGAGTTCATTTCTATTCGATACACACAACAAAATTTGCCTAAAAAACTTTTATCTTTACATAAATCGGATATTACTCATACTGAATAACCTGGTATAACAAAGTACTAGAAGAAACGTGTCGTGGCTACACGGGACGTAGTTTTGTCCCTCATTGGCGAGATCTTTATAACATAACTACAATATGCCCAGCAATGGGTATATTATGGCTGTCAATAATGTAAGTTACGTTATGTTACCGGAGGGAGACTGTATCAGGGTCGCCTGCTTAGGTACCTCCGTCTTACCTATTTCTGCTGCATAGCAGTAGTACTTGCATTGCTGTATTCCGGTTTGAAGGGTAAGTTATGGCAGTGAAATTATTGGGTACCGTGACTTTACATCTTATGTAACTAGTTAGCAATTACACTGTGGTTCTTGTGGGGATTGCAAAGGACAATGTCGAAAATCGCCCCATGACCAACAAAGATTTAATTTACGTCATAATTATGTACATATTTTAAAACACTCATAGCAAATAATGTATTCGACGGACAAATAAAAACTATATAAAAAAGTACTTTCAGAAACAAAACCAAATGAAGTAAAATAAACGAATGGTTGTTGTTACCTTTGCTCGACTGAATAGAATTAAGTCGATTTTATGTAGGTATGGACATTTATTTGTTTGTATAAATTATGTTTTTCATAACTTCTTTCACAATTTACAAAGAAAATTTAATTAAAACATACGTCAATTGACTACTCACTCGCTGTCGCTTGTTAGTTCGTTGTGTTTTTGACTTGTTTATAATTTCGAGATTTCTTGTTCTTTACTACGTGGCTATAATAACGTTCTTTGATGATTGCAATAATTTATTAATTGTATAGTTATGGACTATGTGTATTGCTCTAACGAAATAAAGTGTTACTTCAACTAACCTCAAAATCTTGTTTCATCCATAACATGTAAGTCTATAAAAGTCTATAATATATAAGTCCGTATAGTAATTGATGTGGACGTACAGTATTTACTAATGTCCAATTATACGAAAAGCATTCTTTCACTGCTGTTGGTATTGGGGCGAACAATGTATAGAAGCAGAGCAATGTCCTTTGCTGCGAATCTCACAGGCACCCACGACAGGTTTAGCGCAGAGGTCGAGTGATCACCTACTGCGCAACGGGTCGCGGGTTCGATTCCCGTACGGGACAAATGTTTTGTATGGCCTACAGAAATTTGTTTCGGTCTGGGCGTGTATGTGCATGTGATATTCTATGTTTGTAACTGCACCCACGACACAGGAGAAAATCCTATTGTGGGGCGAAGTTTTTTTAAAAAAACAAACAAACAAAAACAAAAAACCACATATACTATAGGTGACTGTTACCATTTACCATCAGGTGGGCAGTATGCTTGTTTGTCAACTTAGTTGTATAATAAAGAACGAAATTAACTTTCACGCATAGGTGGATCTCCACTCAAAATGTTATGGGTAGAATTAGAACTTTTTTAATAATCCAAATTCTTATATATATATAATTTTTTTTAAACAATTTACTCTTTCTCGAAATATAGTTTCAAATCTTTAAAATATTAACAACATGAAAGAAGTGACAGTAGCACCTATATTATAAGTTAGCAAATGTAATGAATACAATAAAACGTACTACAGCAATCCATTAGTGACATTGTATGCATGCCACACCTTGCGCGCTGTCTTCGTTAAGAATGGTCTTTGCAGCGACGTAAGTAATAAGAGGAAGCGGGAACGTTTTTACAAGTTACCTAAACCATTGAATAAATATTTTTTGTTTTGTAGGTCTTAATCAGTTCAATTAGTTGGAAATAAGACTTTTGAATCAATTAACTTTCCAGTGTTTAAAATCAATTCGTCGTCAAACATTTTCAAGTACGAGTATAATAGTTAACTTCTCCAATTTATGAATTCAGATGTAACTTGCTTTCAACTTTATCTTTACCTGTTGTAAATATGAAGACATCTTCGATATATCTACTACTTAAGTTTTTGGTTTTGACAGCATTCATGATAGCAGTAATTGACGTAAAAATGTATTTCAAAAGCACAGTTCTGAGTTAGCAATAGTTTGCCATAAGGACAATAAAAGCAAACCT
Organism: Schoenobius gigantellus; assembly: GCA_963935595.1. NCBI lineage: Eukaryota > Metazoa > Arthropoda > Insecta > Lepidoptera > Crambidae > Schoenobius > Schoenobius gigantellus. Next base: position 50,845,748 of record OZ012542.1, on the reverse strand, counting down.
CGGTCCCGTCAATTATTATTCGGATCCCCTTCATTGAAAATATTATTTTTTATTATATAAAACTCTTATAAATTAGACCAAACGCCAACGGAAGCACGTCTATTTTTGTGGTGCTCATACCTGCACAGCTTTTCCACGTTAACCGCCATAAACTCGGTTCCGGTGTAGCCAACCACTATTTCTGTAGTTTATGCCTTCAGCGAGCTCATGGGGCATGGAATTGGTCGCTAAGCGAATTAACCTCTCCCATTACACTGAACACGTGTTTTGCGGGTTATTTATTGATTCCTTACTGCGACTCTCTATGATTTGTGTTTGGAGAGGAGTACGATACAAGGTGTGGCATAGAAGCAGGGTGCTGCCTACGCACCGAATGAGATAAAATAATTAAAGTCCTTCCAATATGTCAGCGACTAGTGCGATTTTCTTTGGCTTCCGATCTACCGGTTCTGTTCTTTTCTATGTAAGTGACAGGCCGGCGACAACGATTCTCATACGAATCGCGTTGTATTCTAAGTGTCTAAGCTTTTTCACTGTGTTCTGTGATTGGTATAGCTATATAAGCCCAGTCTGTATGCATTCAAAAAGTGGCTATATAGTCTCCTGTTAGAACCGTGCATCGATAAAATGTGATAGGCAATCCGCTTATAGTAGCTACGTAGATAGCATCTTTTCTATATTTTTTTTAATGCAGAGTTAATTTTTCTTTAGGTGTTGTAGATATTTATATTTAACAGCAGCCCGACATGCTGTGGACTGTACATAAAAAATAAAACCTAAGCAGATATATTGTGTCCGATTATCATAATCTATGAGAACTAAATAATATGGTCTTAATTGCTTATTATAAAGTTTCTGGGCAAACAATATGTACTTATTGTTTTTTTTTTCTTTTATACTTACTTACTAGCTATAAACTTCGAACTGCTTTAAAAAATCAGGAATAGATAAGAAAATCGGAAAAGCTTCTACTAGGGTTGATGGGCAGAGCTATTTTGCATGTAGAGATAATAATATATTATGTAAAAAAATCAATTAATATAAGTCGTTGGTGTATAAGGAATACACATAATTAAAGACGACTGATGCTATCTAAGAAACATACCCCAAAAAGCAGCCCTTGATCCATCGAATCATTAAAATATGAAAATAGCCCACCTTTATTCGGTAGTTAATTAAAGCCGTGACAGTCTTGCCGCGACATAATTAATATTCGCTCATGAATTTAAATTATTAAAGCATTGGTTACGTACCTCAGCTTTTTCATTATAAGTCGGGAAATATTGATCGCTGTTTCCTCTACCCTTCATAGGTCCAGAATGTGCTTTGCGAGGGACATCGATATACACTTCAAAAAGTTCTAAACACGATCTAAAGTTATAGACACTGTTTTAACATGATCCTGTCACTATCGATCATTTGAAAACAAATGAAACAGCATCATATTTAAAGCAATCATGTTAAACTCACATTCATATGAGAGATGACACATTTTTTCAGCCTATAAGGCCTTTTTAAATGGAAAAAAAATACGGGTCTTCAGTTTATTACGCAGGACAAATAAGAAACAAACTTCTTAACTGACATTTTTTAAATTTTTATTGTTGATATTTTTTCGAGGATCGAGTGAGTTTGAACATATTTTTATTTCTTTTAACATAAATGTAAAAATCTACACAATTATAATCGTAATTAACGGTCACATCTCCCTTTTTATTTAATCATTCAATTAGGGGTACATTTATTGCTTACATCATTTGCCTGTCTCAAAGCAATAATAATCGATCGATTTCATAATAAAAAATTAAATGTAAAAAAACCCTTTTAAAAACAAGCTTTTATTTAAATGCGCTAAAAAGAAAAAATAAACTTTTACTTATAACGTCATTTCACATTTGACACAATTTATATGACATAAAAGCTTGTCGCGAGATTTACTTGTTAAAAGTACTTAAAAGAGTACTTTTAAATACCTACTCGTATTTACTTAGTTTGAAAATTGTAATGTTTAAAATTATTCACATCAAATTATTTAATTTACTTGTTTATCTACAAAAGTAAATCTCGCGACAAGCTTTTATGTCATATAAATTGTGTCAAATGTGAAATGACGTTATAAGTAAAAGTTTATTTTTTCTTTTTAGCGCATTTAAATAAAAGCTTGTTTTTAAAAGGGGTTTTTTTACATTTAATTATATTTTACTTTTTAGATATCACTGGACACGTTTCTCAGTCTGTTCATCTCATTCAACGCATCATTGTTGCAAGGTCGTTTACCGGAACATCTATACAGAATTTCAGCTCAATCGGTTAAAGATATCTACTTCAAAATTCATTTTTTAGCTTTAGAAGTAAGCTATATTGGATTAATAGTGACATCACTTCATTTTTCAAGTTATTCTTAGCAAGACCTTTTATTTGATACCCATATTTTAGGAGTGCATTTAAAATAATTAGTCCGCAATCTTGGGTATGCCGCCATCTTGGATTTAGAAACACAGTTAACCATGCATTTCATCCAAACTGTGTGTGTATACAAAATTTCAGCTCAATCGGTTAAAGATATCTACTTCAAAATTGATTTTCAAGCTTTAGACGTCCGCTATATTGGAATAATAGTGACGTCGCATTATTTTTCGAGTTACTCTTAGCAAGACCTTTTATTAGATACCCATATTGTAGGGGTGCATTGAAAATAATTGGTCCGCCATCTTGGGTATGCCGCCATCTTGGATTTAGAATGACGACACACAGTCAACCATGCATTGTCATCCAAACAGAACGTGTATACAAAATTTCAGCTCAATCGGTTAAAGATATCTGCTTCAAAATTGAGTTGCAAGATTTCACCCGAACATACATACTTACATACATTGCAAGTTAAATAAAAGCTTGTAAATAGGAGTACGGTTCAAAAACGAGACAGGGTCAATTCTGCCGGGTCATTTCAAACTATGCCTAAAAAACGAGACGTTCCGAGAAATACGGGACGTCTGGCAACGCTAATTCGTATACTACAATTTCATAACAGGAGCTCCCTAAGACTCGTTTTAGCTAAACCTATCAGTCATTCAAAGAAACCTCCCCACCACGCGGCAGAGAGGGAATTAAATTTTCAGCCGATCGTCATAAGCGTAGGTACTATAGCCATTGTAAAATTTGTAGACAACTATTTTGTGATACACTCCCAATTATACCACATTAAAGAGGGAATTCCGTAAAAATATATATATTATATGGTTTTCGAAACGGGATTTTACCCGAGTAGTTCCCATTACCGTGGTATTACAGGGTCGGAAGAAGCCACATACATAAAGTAAGCATTCCATTGGTAATGAAATCGAAGCAGCGGTTTTCTGTGACGGTCTTTTACGCCCGTAGTTCCCGTTCCCGTGAGATTACCGGGACGAAAGAAGCCACATACACTCTCTTGGATTTATCTCTTAAACATTCCATTGGTGAAAGATTTTTTAAATCGGACCAGTGGTTTTGGAAATTGATTTTTTTGTTGTAGCTCCCGTTCCCATGTAAATTCAGAAAATTCTTTCTTATTGCTATTACTTGTTCAGGCAATAAAGAGAACTTACTATCCAAATTTCATCACTCTAGGTCCAGCCGTTCTGACTCTGCGTTGATGAGTTAGTCGGTCAGTCCCTACCCTATAAAGCCGAAGTCTACCCATGTTAACATAGTCATATTAATGGCGTCATTGAAAATTCGACATTGTAACATTAATTTTCCAATTCCTTACATGTTTTTCACAAACCTAAATTTTGTATGGAGGATTTCAAGATAAATTTTACAATTTTAAATGTTCAACGAAGCTATAACTTTTTTATGGCTACGTTAACATGGGTAGGTTTCGGCTTGATAGGGTAATGACCAAGCACGGTGTATAATAGTAAAGATGTAAGTAAGGTACTTATTTTTTTACATACGACGGGAAAGCTCTTGGCCTTCATCTCACCTGGTGGCTGGTGATGATAAGGCCGAAGGTGGAAGCGAGCTTCCCCTGGAGTCCTCAACAACTGAGGAACTGGCTGTTTTACCTCCACATGAACAACAAGACAATGCTATTAACATTGTTATTATGACGACAAACTTTGATAAGACGGTGGTAGCTAGCCAGGTGAGTACCGTAGCTCTACCACCAACCAAACTGAGCAGAAAATTTTCTGCCCACACAAGGAATCGAACCCGGATTTTCAAATTTTATCTAATTATACGACATTCCTTCTAGCCAAATTTCATGGTTCTAAGCTAACGGGATTTGGTTAAAGACGAGGTTTTGATGTGTGCGTATGGATTGAGGAGCCACATCACGAAATCAATCGAAATCCCGCCCAGATTTAGTAGCAAATTAGATAATTTTGTAGGCGAAATCCTGGAATTTGTAGCAACACACATCAAGAGTTACATCAATTTAAAGGTGGCTCCTCAATTCAAGCATCTGGATTGAGGAGCCACCTAGAACTCGGAAACTATTATATGTACATTTTGGAAATTTAGTATCATTTAGTAGTAATTTTGTCTGGAACCTACAAAAAATTTGGTTCGGATACTGCTGGAACTAGAGAAGATACAATACAAAATGTGTGGCTCCTCAGTCCATACACGTACAAAACTTGTCAACGTGAATTTCCACGAAACTAATTGAGCAATTTTATTTTGGAGTGCATGATCATTTAGTAGTAATTTTGCTAGAATTTGTAGTATAGAAATAATGTTGGAGGACTTAGTGACATTAAAAATATAAAGTAATATAGGTGGCTCCTCAATCCAGACGTTTTGCATATAAATGATTGACTGTATCTTCGCGAAATCACAATGGAATCAAAAGCTTGGGGTGCCAACATTTAGTAGAAATTTCTACTAAATAACTACGTACAATTTATCAGTGTACATATTAAGGATCTGAAGAAAAACACACTTTCCGATATTCCATAGGAAATTGCTGTTAAGGGTGACCATAATATTAATGAAATCAGGATAACTGTTTCATGTTTATTTCTTTTAATATCAGTCATATAAAAATAACATTGATTTCGCTATAATTAATTAGTGACATTATAGCACTTTTCTTAATATTCTGAAATGAAAGTATTCAACATTGAGCTCATCAAAAACTCAGAAGAATTTTATTTATCATTGTTATGACAGCGCTGACATCTGTTGTAGTTTTTCTTTGCAACTTTCTCATTCTTTGTGAGCAAAGGTTCACCGCCATACAGCCTACCCTTTCCTCCGAGTTGATATAATCATGTAAACATTTTAGGTGAACTAAAATATATTGTATCCGGTTTTTATGTATAGAATAGAACAGAATATTCACTTAGTTAATAATAATTTTATGCCTTCCCTTTGCTCCGAGTTGATATTATCATGTAAATATTTAAGGTGAACTAAAGTAGATTGTATCCGGTTTTTATGTATAGAATAGAACAGAATATTTACTTAGTTATTAATAATTTTATTCTTAAATGAACAAAACCTTCAATTTGGTTTCTTTCTGTGAACAATCTTGTTGGCTAATGTTGAGTCCGTGGATAGGATGTTATTGTCTTGATCATCTGTGGAATTAGTGCCGCAGTATAGATTTACAAGAAATAGCGTCTTATCGAGTAGGCGGTTATCAAAAGTGCATTCATGTGCTTTAAAAACTTCTCATTAAATGATTTATTTTATTTTCCTTTTCTCGTCAAGGTGGCAAATCGGCCCAGAGGCTCTAGACAAATGCCACACGCTAACTTTTCCGCAGTCGTTCCACAGAAAAAATGTATGGAAATGACATTAGCTTACGACAACCTCACGCTATTTTTTCCGTAGCTAATGTCATCTTCATACATTTTTTCTGAGGAACGACTGCGGAAAAGTTAGCGTGTGGCATTTGTCTAGGGGGTCTGATACTTAATTAATTCCAGCTACATATACTATGCTTGGAGTAGTTTACTACTTTAATATTTTAATTACTATTAAATTACTATTTTGATACTTATCATCACAGCTCATATACGTCCCCACCGAGGGACACGAGCCATCCTTAGCTAGTTAGGGCGATTAGGCCTTAGTCAAACCTCGCCCGCCCAGTGCGGATTGGTTGACTTCACAAAACCTTTGAACTACTTCGCAGGTGGTTGCAGGTGTCCTCACGATGTTTTCCTTCACCGTATGAGCGTCAGATAAATGTACATATGAAATTCATGAAATGAAAAACACCTTTGTACATGGCAGGATCGATCGCAGGTCTCCCGATTCTCCTCGGAGCACAGTCCAGTGCCAAGGCCAAAAGTATCAGAGCGTCGATGGCCCTGAGCCACCGACGCTCTGATACTTTGATACTTCTTAAAATATAAAACCTATGGAGAACAGAGGTAAGTCGTAATTTTTATCGCAATTGTACTGTGTCGTAGGTCCGCTATTACGTGACCACGTTCTAACAATTGTTATGTTGTGTTAGAGTTTTTCTCCTTTGTTTCATTTGCCACATTATAACCGCTGCTTGGGAGGCTTCGGACACCTATTTATGACGTTTCCTTTGGATTTGGACGGCGTATTATGAAATGTCTACAGCTTTCACACTAAGTACTGATATAAATAAACATTTTCGTTTAATAAATAAAATGCGTTTTATTTTATAGTCATTGACATGTATGCCAGTGAACAACGTTTCGCCATAATAATTAAAAAACACCTTTATTACATAGGGTTCTAAAAAATTGTTTACGACCTATTCTCAGGCTTTACCGAATATACACAAAGAAAATCATAAAAATCGGTCAAGCCGCTTCGGAGGAGATATTAAAGGAAAGAAGATAAGCACAGTATGATGGTCTGTGGTGGGCACCCACCTATGACCAGATCAACCACCACCAGACTCCAACTGTGAAGATTGCTATTGCAGCCATCGCTATATGTGCAGTGTATGGTAAAAAAGAGCTTTCATTATAGAAATAGGATATACATATAAAAGTGAACTGAAATGAAAAGAAATTTAAAAAAAATGAACGACGACTCGGTAACGCAGACTGGCTGATCCTTTCACCACGGCTCGATGGCAAGTAAAAACTTGCCTTCCTGCCCATCCCAAGCGTATCCCAATACCTGCACACGCGAAAACCTTCAAAGATAACAGACAACATAATATCCGTGGCGGAGTACTGTATCTGAATCGACACGCAAGAATTGAAATGAAATGAAATAAAAAATCGCCTTTTCCATTTAACCCTATATAATGTATAATGGGCAATCTTAAACTGTTTTCATTAAATCACCGTAAACGAACGGAGTGAGATTTGCGGAGCTAGAGCGCAGCGAAGCGTAGCTTAAATCTCACTCCGTTCGTTTTCGGTGTTTTGATGAAAACTGTTTTAGAATGCCCAATATACACCTACTATTAGTACCTGTTACGCAAAAGCTATACATTTGTTTGATATCTTAATATGTTAATAAAGTACGTGGTGTAATGTTGAAATCGAGTGGTTCTGCTGGAAAGCATCCTTCCTGCCAGGACCCCATAAAATGAGTAATTGTAAGCGAACTACTAGTACACATTTTTTGATACTTCGCTACAAATTTATACTAAATATATACATTTTATACTACAAATCATAATCATTAAATTTAACTGGGTTTTGCCAGATAGCATCACACTAAAGTTTGCCTGTGTAGGTAGTTGGTTCTTAACCTATGAAATAATGTTTTACTTGTGTTTCTTTTTTTTTCAAAATAAGTAATACTTAACGCGTGAAGTATCTCCCTCTTCAACATTATGGTACACAATAGGTATAACATCGTCGGTAAGCCAAAATGTCGAATGTTTTGCCAAAAATACGGCTATTATGCTATGTGGATAGATATAACATAATAGCATGTATTCATACAGATTATAATTCCTCAGTTGCTGTGGAGTCCAGATAAAGCTCGCTCCCACCTTCGGTTTTATCATTACTTACCATCAGGTGAGATGAAGGCCGAGAACTTGCCTGTTGTATGTAAACAAAAATAAAAATTTTGTTTTTTTTGTTTGTCCTAGATTTTAGTCTGGTTATGGTCACCCTTAACAGCAATTTCCTATGGAATATCGGAAAGTGTGTTTTTCTTCAGATCCTTAATATGTACACTGATAAATTGTACGTAGTTATTTAGTAGAAATTTCTACTAAATGTTGGCACCCCAAGCTTTTGATTCCATTGTGATTTCGCGAAGATACAGTCAATCATTTATATGCAAAACGTCTGGATTGAGGAGCCACATATATTACTTTATATTTTTAATTTCACTAAGTCCTCCAACATTATTTCTATACTACAAATTCTAGCAAAATTACTACTAAATGATCATGCACTCCAAAATAAAATTGCTCAATTAGTTTCATGGAAATTCACGTTGACAAGTTTTGTACGTGTATGGACTGAGGAGCCACACATTTTGTATTGTATCTTCTCGAGTTTCAGCAGTATCCGAACCAAATTTTTTGTAGGTTCCAGACAAAATTACTACTAAATGATACTAAATTTTCAAAAATGTACATATAATTGTTTCCGAGTTCTAGGTGGCTCCTCAATCCAGATGTTTGAATTGAGGAGCCACCTTTAAATTGATGTAACTCTTGATGTGTGTTGCTACAAATTCCAGGATTTCGCCTACAAAATTATCTAATTTGCTACTAAATCTGGGCGGGATTTCGATTGATTTCGTGATGTGGCTCCTCAATCCATACGCACACGTTTTGATTACCTTGTGAAATTGCAAAATATGCCACATAAACGGTTATAATATCTTTTGACTGAGTTGACTTCCAAGTTTGATTTTTTCCCAGCTGAAAGACTGTAGACTCGAGTAGTTATATATCGAGTATATATATAAATTTCGGTTTGATATTTCACGTGTTCCTGAGAAAAAGGGTCTAGACAGACAGACGGACAACGAAGTGGTCCTATTAGGTTTTCGTGTATTCTATTTCAGGTGCGGAACCCTAATAAAACAAAAATTCTAATAAACAGTGCATTATTTTCCTATGTAGTATGTATAAGTTGTGAATGTGTTCAGGAACCAATTTTTGTTTTTATTTTATTCGGCTAAGTCGCGTACCTACGACTTCGTTCGACACCAAAACTCGCCAAGAGAATCAAGCGGGAATCAATGGAGAAATGATTTACTTACAAACATAACAAAAAGCTTACAAATAACTTTCATATTTTTAAGTCTTAATAATAATAATAAATCCATTTATTGCAGGCACAATACAAAATCATACGAAGTTGATTTTATGACCCATATTTATAGCATAATTTTATATTACATTGTCAATTTTAGATAATAATTTCATTAATTATATGATAATAAAATTATATAATAATAAAATAGTGAAATAAATTAATAAAATAATAAATTAAATTCATTCACCCTATTACAATAAATTAAATTAAATTCATTCACACTCACAAAATCATTTTTTTTTAAGTTCATATCACTATTATAAGACTATAAAAAATGTTGTATTTTTAATGTTAAGGGAATTTTTCGAATAATATAACAATAAAAAGCAGATTACATCTATGAACTATTATCGTTAAAATATTCGCCAATCCTCGTAATAATCGTCGTCATGATGTTTCATTATTCTTTTGGATTAAGCCCCGCACTCTTCAGGTAAGATTCCTACCCGGGTGCGTTGGTAGTGGTAGACGTTAACCACTACCAACGCCTTCCTGCCATAAGGGCAGGAAGAACGCCGGGGGGTTTAGTGGGTAGGCCCGGCTCTCTGCCGGGAGAGCCCCACACATGCTTGTCGTCTAGACAACGGCGAGTACGGTGCGGTCACGAGTTCCCCTCGAAAAAAAAGGTAGAGTCGAGGTAGAGTCCTACACGAACCTGTCAACTAGTCATTGACAGGTATGGCTCCTAATCTAACAGAATTCAATTTCGAAAAAAAAGATTCAATATTCAAATGACATTTTGACGTTAATAATGATTAGCTCCTTTTCACGCAGTTTTGGTTATTTTTAACGAGCGCCGTGTATTGTGCGTCGTTAACGGATAGTTTGCTGATAACCGTGACTTGTCGACGGAGTTACGTGGCGTCAAAATTAATTGACATTTCCTAGAATAAATACGTGATGGCGGACAAGCGAAGATTGGGGGGCGCGTTGAATGGAAATCACTACTTATATAAATCACTACATACTTATGTACATCGAGTATCTATAGCTGAAGAAAATGATGCATTATCGAAGAACTGCTAGTAGGCATGCATTCAAAACAAAAGTATTTCTTTAATTTTTAATATAATTTATCTAAGCTTGAGTGGTCATTACCTACGTCAATGCAGGACCATTCACATCCTTTATCTAATTTACAAAATTCTTCACTTTCCCAGATCCCTGATTATATGCGGTCCCGTTTCCATCTACTACCTCCTGGTCCTCGTCCGGTGTGTTCCTGTGTAGCTCGTGGATGTGCCTCAATGTAATTCGAAGTTCTTTCACAACTCTTTTACTGTGCGCGCTTTACTAATGTGGAATGCTCTCCCAGGTAACATCCGTGAAAGTACTTTCATAACTAAGTTTAAGTGTAGATGCAGCACATTTACTCTCAAATTTTGCATAATATGATGCTTTATATATTACTTATATGTGTTACTATAATAATTTGTTATTGTTATAAAAATATACCTTGTTATTTTATTTTGTACATTTTCCCATTTTCCCGCCAATATATTTTCATACAAAATCTAGAGTTGCCTGGAAGAGATCTCTTCCAGCTACTCAGTTCTTGAAGAGTCCAGGCAAAGTCCGCATCTTCGGCCATATCGTCTGTTCTGTGTGAAAAAATAGTCTGTAACAAATTCAACCCATTTCCTGGTGTAACTGTACACGCTTGTGTACGTACTCGTATACAAACAACAATTTATGCCTGTATCAAGGTAAGCATACAATACTTGCTACCGTTGGCCGGTCCGCCGTGCGCTGAATACAGATATGTTATGTCATAGTACATTATCATGAATAATATTACCAAGTTGCAGATTCAATAGAACTTCGCAATGGGTGAGTGATGTGTATATAACTGCAGACGATAATATTTTAGATCTGTACTTATGATAAAAATATATTTTGTTGCACAGCTTTCAAAACAGAATAAGGTTCTGTGTACGATTGTATATTATTTTTCATTTATGTACTTACACCGATTTCTCCACCGGCTGTGAACAGATTTTCAAAACAATTTGCACCTGGCGCAGAGGGAGGCTCTCCGCCAGTGGGCCGAGACGCTCGCCTACCCAGCTGCTGGCCACTGGACGATCGAGGTCATCGTCCAGTGTTGGAGGAGGGGGTTGGGCGCCGGCAGGGCAGCCTCACCTACCGGATGGTGCAGATGATGACCGGGCACACGGGAGATGCTGACCAGCGCGACAGCGTGGGAGGCTGTCGCCTCCTTCTGCGAGGATGTGATCTCGTAGAAGGAGGCTGCGGAGCGGGCTCGAGAGGCTGACGCTCTCGCCGCACCGCAACCGCAAACCGGGGTCGAAATGGCCCGACCGGCTGACAACCGGTCGGGAGACACTTTTCACCCCTGGGCTGCCCGTCTGGGGGGTCGAATTCTAGCATACTTGTCAACCCCCCCGTAGAGGTATTCCCCCATTGCGCCTCCAGGAGGCGCAATGGGGGAATGGCTAACGCCGATCCCGATTGTGTCCCTACGGAGGTAGAAGTATCTGGAGGGGTTTTATTCAGGTATGGGGTTTATACCCCAATCCTATGGCATATCCTTGGGGCGGCCTCGTCAGCCGCGACCCCTTGTTGAATCCGTAACAAGAAATCCCCTCCTTAAAAAAATGGAATTACATTTTATGCGTAACTACCTATTTATTACTTATTTTCATCATTTCCCAAATAAATCACTTACTTAATTTGGCGTCCGGTACGTGTTTGTACGAGCGAGACCGAATAATACGTGCGTGAGCGAGATCGATATACGTATCATTGTTTTGTCGTTTAAACCAAATCTGTCAAGTCAAGTCGAGCGCGAAGCAAACACTGCCGTACCATCCTTTACTGGAACCATTTCGCCGCATTTTCAGGCCCCTATTTGAGAACCTCTGGATAAGACCAGAACGCAGAAATTTTCGTCATCCAGTAAGCTATAATCAAATACTTAAAATCCAAAATTTCAAGTCTGTAGGTCATTTAGTTCCGAAGTTAAGCGAAAGCAAAGTTTCGCATTTATGACAGACACTCACTCACTCACTCACTCATGATCATCAAAATAGAACTAGTACTTCCCATAAACTCAGAGAGCTGAAATTTGGTACAGAGTTAGGGTTTAATGGCCACATAAAGGGAAAACTATAAAAACTAGGATAATCGAAGATCTGGAGTACCCGTTGACCTTGATTAGAAAACACAAGAGCCCAACCAAACTAATAGACATATCGACATACCGCCTTTACAAAAAATATTCAACTTGGTGGGCCGCTTCATTTGATGTCAAAAAAAATCGAAGGTCTGAAGTATCTGATGAAGAACCCTCAGCTGGTCTCAGCTGTATTAGAGATATGGTAATGCCCCGTTCTACTATTGGCACATAAAAAAATCGACTGTCATTGCAAAAATCCAGAAAATCGAATATAATAAATCAATAAGCTCACGTTTCTACAAAAAGAAGTGAAATCCCACCAAAAACATTCTGTAAAAAACTAGCCAAGTCTCGACGGAGCTGCTTGTTTATCTCTAAAAAGTAATGAAATCTAGACAAAGTCGTGCCAAGTCTAAGGTTCCTTACTGCGATTTCTTTATTATTATAGTTAATGTTGTGAGACTTGGCTGTTGAACATTCTTTATACGTTAGTGGGTACAAGTCAACGGCCATTACTTCTTTAGCTTCGTCGGATTTTCCTTATTTCTCTCAGAATTTTGAAAAATCTTACCTTAATACATAAGTCAACGAAGCCCCTTAAAGAATTTCATGCTTCTACGAGGGTGGGTCAAAAAGTTCGCGGAATGGAGGGTAAAAAGTAAGAAATAAAAATTATTTTTCCTTCTCAATGTATTCCCCCTTAACTCTAATACATTTATTAGACCTATCAATTAATTTATTAATACCTTCGAAAAAAAATTATTTCTCTTTGTCGTCAAAATAGGCCGAAATTGCGCTCTTCACTTCTTCAACGCTGACAAATTTCTTCCCTCGAAGCTCTTTTTTCATTTTTGGGAACAAATAATAATCACTTGGGGCTAAATATGGGCTATAGGGAGGATGTTCCAAGATTTCGAAGCCCACTCTTTGAACAGCAGCCATCGCAACTTGCGCCTTGTGCACGGGTGCGTTGTCGTGCAAAAGGAGCACATCTTTAGTCAATTTTCCCCGTCGTTTTTCTCTCACAGCATCTCACAGACGTTCTAATAGTGCAGCGTAGTACTCTCCAGTGATAGAGACACCCTTTTCTTTATAATCAATAAGTAGGATTCCCTCTGAATCCCAGAAATCAGTAGCCATGAGTTTTCCAGCCGACGGAGACACTTTGAATTTCTTCGGAGGTGGTGTGCCCTTTTTGTGCCACTACATGGAGTCTTGTTTGGACTCAGGCTCATAATGATGAACCCAAGATTCATCTTCAGTCACAAATCGGTTCAAAACTTCATCCTTTTGTTCACAGAGCGCTAATAACTCGCGACAACACTCAACTCGCCGCTGCTTCTGGTGTGGCGTGAACATTCTCGGCACCCATCTTGCACACACCTTTGACATGCCAAGATGGTCGTGTAGGATGTTCAAAATGGTTGTAGCTGATACTCCAACCATTTCTGCAAGCTGTTTCTTCTTTAAACGGGCATCTTCCAATATGATTTTTTCAAGTTTTTCGACGTTTTCTGCCGTGGTTGCCTCGACAGGCCGCCCTGGCCTCGGATCATCTTCAATCGAATCCCTGCTTTGCTTAAACAGGTTGTGCCACTTGTAAACCATGGTTTTACCAGGGCAAGAGTCCCCGTAAACAGAAGACATCTCTTCCAAAATAGTCTGGGGAGGTTTTCCTTGTTTGGTAAGGAACTTGATGACTGCGCGAAACTCAATTTTCTCCATGTTGCAAATTTTCTTCCGGATTGACTTGTTGATTGATGTGTAGCTCAGGTAATTATGACCTATTTTTTTTGAAACTTAGTATTTATACTCTTAATGAGTGTCACAACTAGTGCAGGTAGTAGAAAGTCACCTTTTCCCCCTCCATGCCCCTCATTCCGCGAACTTTTTGAACACTAGTTTGAGCTCTACGTTGATAACTCAGTCAGTCAGTCGGGCACCAAAGCACTTATAAATACAAAAGATAAGTTACCAAGGTGTTTTCGAGTAAATAACTTAATTTATATGTTTTAACAATAAAACAATTTTGTAAATTAGTTTTTACAGTGCATTTGGATCGATGAAAAACTAAAAGCTAAGTTGGTCAGATCTGTTCGGAACTCGGCATAAATACTGACTCACATCACTATGTCTACAGCAGTATGCCGTTTGGTCACCTTGAGACTTTTTCTGTATGCGCAATGACAAATCTAGAATTGCCGCAAGTTAGTCACTGTGATGAGACTTAAATAACTGGCGCAAAAACAGCTGATCGTTGAACTCGCACACCCGGTCAAGCGGTACTGTTCGCACTGTCGCCGAAATCGTGCTTCGGTCCGTAGACTAGCAGAACGACAGTGCTAGCGAGAATGTATATTCATATGAAGTTTTAGGCTCGTATTAATAATTGCAACTCAAGAATGAGATCGATCTTAAGATACTGTTTTTGACAGATGTTCCATACATTAAACTACAGCTTAAGATCGATCTCAATTCATTAATACGAGCCTTAGCGAGTTTGAAAGAGACAATGCATCGGTCACATTGAATATTGGAATTTAGCCACATTATACTATTGGAATTGACAAATCAAAATTGGTCACACGTAAATGAACTGTCAGTGCCAGTTTATTCTAATTCTATACTTTGGTCCTCAGAACATTAGTTATTCTTCTGAGCTTTGGTCTGTCTAATGAAAGTAACAGAGCGAAACACGGTACTGAGGTGTTTGTGCGGGTCTGTCGCCATACAACAGTACGTCATTTTTCTGTTCTGATTTAAAGGGCAGACAGGCAGTGAAATTACTAGGTACTGTGACTAACTATCTTACGCCATAAATTGGGAATGTACACTGCGTTTGTAGGGTTTGTAAATTTACGAATCTTACAAGACTCGCTGCTAGGTGAATGCAGCCACTAATGCCATTGGGTGGACCCTTTGTTTGCTTCCCAATTTAGTCGTATAAAACATCAGGGTACAGACTACTTATGTGTTTATCGCACGGTTTATCGTTATAATAAGCTTGTCACAGTTCAGAGACGACTGCAGCCATGCAACGTTATGCTGCCCGTACTTTTGTTTGTGTTGTGCTGTGTATTGTTGGCAAAACACAAGTCGCTTGATAATCGGACTATTATAGGCTACAGCTATAGTGACCCTTTACTTAAACTAATGATGACCATTTTTAACACGGGTGGTAATAACCGACCACAATTTGATATGTTACTTTTATTGCAGTTTTCTGTCCTAAGTTTATTTCAGATTTTAAAAACCAAACATTTTAGGATACCTATGCCTACTACTAAGGTTCAATACTATTGGGATACTAAACTGCCATTCGGCCCGCCTGATGTTGAGCGGTCACTGTAGCATATCTCTTGCAACCAGAGTTCCTCGCGTCTTCCTGAATGGTTGTTTCAGTTGTATCTACTGTTCACTTTTTAATGCACTTGTCTCCACCGGTAGGTGTCCCTCAAACCTTTCCTCCGCTAAGTCCTGCCGACCTCAATCGCTC
Organism: Schoenobius gigantellus; assembly: GCA_963935595.1. Taxonomy (NCBI): domain Eukaryota; kingdom Metazoa; phylum Arthropoda; class Insecta; order Lepidoptera; family Crambidae; genus Schoenobius; species Schoenobius gigantellus. The sequence continues at coordinate 50,829,895 of OZ012542.1, read as the reverse complement.
CAGAACACAGTTTGACGTTGACAATGGTTTTCTGCGGCAACTACTTCAGTTTATACAACGATATACACTTTTCACTGATCGTTGGCAGCTTCCCCAGTCTGCACAACGATATACACTTTTTGCTGATCGTTTCTTCGTGTATGACAATAATCCCGTATTATAATGGACTCGGATGCCAATATTACAGTCGGCATTCGGCGAACCGGACTCGGTCGCCGACATATCCGCACAGCGACCTTCACTACCGGAATTAATGCAGCCTTCTATCAGCTTAACAATATCTAATGGCATTCATATTCAGAACTAGAGAGATCTCAATCAAAGCTTTTATTTAATGGATCATGGACACATCATTTCGATAGTAATAAGACAATAATGGTTTGGTTTAAAATAGTTAGTGTACCTGGTTCATGTTTTGGTCAGGGCAAATGTTTGTCTGTAGAACACGAAATGGGTTTAGTAATCCCTTATTATCATTAATTTATTTATTCTGCAGCTGAGCTATTTAGAATACTCTGATTCTACCAGTTTGTCTATAATTGAGATATCCAAATAAAGTTCCCTTCCATGTTGGCCTTATCGTCACGTCACGTACCTACTACATATTGTTCAAATCACGGATTAGATACTTATTTACTTTAGATTTTAGTGTCTCCGAAATATTTTCACTAAAAATAATAACTTTACTTAAAAATGATAACCTGCACATTAGTGCACTAAACGCGTAAGTTACATTGACCATAGGCACTAAGCAGATATATCTTAGCCTAGGAACTTTCTAATATTTTTGAAAAAAAAAACTCAATATCAGGCCATTTTTTTTATAAACTGCGTCTAAATATGATTTTAAGAGACTATATTTTTGAATCCAATAAAATTAAGCACTGGAAGGTAGCAAAAAAAAGTTATACTCCGAAAAGAATGCCAGTTTACAGCAAATATGCTATCACGGATTTGATCGTTAAAATGTGTTTTCAACACACTTGCTCGTAAAGTGGGTCTTATTACCTTGCATTTGGACCCATTATTCAGTATATTAAACACGAGTGCTTTTCACTTTACATAATCGCACAAGTGCGGTAATCTTAACACGACAAATTTGAATTTGTTCAAGATTGCAAAGTAAATGTATGTCCAGTACGCATTCTTAAATTTGTCGCTTAATACTTACTTTTTTTTAACACTACTTTATGCAGCTGCCAATTGGAAACAAATGAACAGCCAACAATAACACAACATACTGTTTACTTAAATATTAAATTAACAACGACATTAAAAAAAAACTATAATTAATAACTATAACTAAAATAAATTATTAAAAATTCACACAAACTTGTTTTTTAAAAACTAAAATATTCAGTTTATTTAGTTTTGAATTTTGGCTGTTTGGCCCTTTTTTGTTGGCTGTATGAAGAGTTTAGCCATGCCCGGGCAGCGCGCGAAAAAAAAAGGCGCGCGGCATTTTCCCGCTATTGAAATTTTTTGCCTTTTTGTTGTAATTGATAATTGATTATCTACAAATATGTCGAGTCCAAGTGAAGAAGAATCCATAGTATTAACTCCGCCAGAAATAATTAAGTATGGAGGCGCAAAGTGCGAGTAATAGTTTGTTGCCGCCAAAGTTAAAGGATGAATACTTGGCGGCAAACGATACTTCCATGCAGTGGAAGATTGATAAAAAAGCGCAGTGATTTTCAGAGAAATATTAATACCACAAGATCTTTTATTTTCCTCACAAGTGTGTTGAAAAACGTCGTATGATACACGCGCGCATTGGTCATTACGTACTCTGCTTTCTTGAGATTGTACGATTGTACAATTTCGCCTCGTACGCATTAACCGACATAGCGCGCTCGGACCATAATGTACTATTATGTTCACCATTTCTAAGCACCCATATCGAAATCCACAATGATTTAAATCGGGAAAATAGTGTTTTAGTAAGAAGCCTGATGTTTTACAAGCTGTGCCATATACTGTATGAAAATAATAGTAGCAGATTTTTAAAGGTAATTTTCAACAACGCGTTATGTTTTAATAAAGTATTGTTCACGCTCGAGGAAGAGCGAGTGGCGGCACTGCATTCTAGTCTGTGCAGTGACAGCTTTTTTGGCGGCTGGCCGCATGTGATATGTCAGTTGAGTCGAGTCGAAATGTCACGACATGCTTAGAGGTTATGTGCGGGCCGGAATAAAATATAATACACAATATTCAAGCAAATAGTGATTTGCGCGGCGCACCTAATATCGGGGTGCGAAAGCCCGCTTTGTGTTGTGCAAGGTGTCAAAATCGCGTGTGTGAGTCGTGGTGGCCTAATAGGCCTTTGTAGTGCTCCGGTCTCCCCCGGTGGATCCACTGCAGAACTTCAGGAGCCGCGACTTCCTTCGAGCTAGCTCAGGAAGTCCACCGGCTACGGAGGAGACGGACGGAGACAACGGGAATCGGGGTAAGCCACAATGCTTTCTATGAGCGGGTAGTAGGGCATCAGCAATCAACCCAAAATTCCTTACTCGGTGAAACGCCGACGTGGTGGAGTCTACTTGGGGCACCACCATCTCTTGGTAGCAGAGCGTGGTTTTTAGATTTGAGTGGTTCTTAGATTTGAGTATTTGATTAGTATTGTACAATTAATATTGTAATCTTGTTGGTTATCCAAACGGGCAATACATATTAATTGGTTTTGATTGCTGATTTTAAACCGACTACCAGCTCATTTGTGGACCGATCTCCTTAACTAATTGTCATTGTATATGAAAAATTGGGGTTAAATGTCTTTTGTTGTTCTAGTTAAGTTCTAGCATTTACCTATATTTGATTTTGGTTTGTTTTTTCATATCTTTGTTCTGCCCTTGACTATTTTGTTTGTTAAGTTGTAAACTTATACTTGAATTTGATTTGTTTAAAAAACTTTGCTGCTAAATGACTTTGCTGTTGTTGTAATACACTATTTTGCTGTGTTAAGTTTTAGCATTTACATTTGATTTTGTTTTGTTTGCCCTTGAATATTATGTTTGTTAAGTTATTGACTTAATACTTGAATTTAATTTGTTTGAAAAATTCTGTTGTTAAATGCCTTGTTGTTCTAGTTAAGTTCTAGCATTTATACTTGATTTTGGTTTGTTTATATATTTTGTTCTGCCTTTGAAGTTCCTCCCGATCTGTTTTATTGTCTGCGGTTGTCGGTCTGTTTGTCCGTGTATTATTATAGTGTTTATTAATTTTGGTGCAAAATGGTCCCGCCAGTCAGCCCGCTTAGTGGTGCCCGCGCGGGTGCACAAAAGATTTTGAGATGGTTTGCTAGTGCCGTCGCTTTGGTAGACCGACCAGACCGAGAACAGGCTTTGTTAATTCGGCATGAGGGAGTACCTGCTCGCTTGAAGGAATTGGAGCAGCTTTTCGTTCTTCATCAACAATATTTGCTCGACCACCCAGCCGAGGGTGCCGCTGAGTTGCGGGCAGTCGACCAATTTAATGCCGATTATGATCAGTGTTTTGAACAGGCGGATGTGATTATAAACAAGGCTCAGGCAATCCTATCCGCCCGGAGGGGTGAGTCGTGCACGCCCGGGGAGGTCAAGCCTACCCCGGCCGGCATGCTGGGCAGACTGCCCACTTTAGACATCCCAACCTTTGATGGGAACCTGGCTTCTTGGATGGGGTTCATTAACCTCTTTGATAGCCTGGTTCACTCGAGGGACGACCTGTTCCCTAGCCAGAAATTGGCCTATTTGCTCTCTGCCTTACGTGGAGAGGCTGGTGTACTTGTCCAGCATCTACCTGTCAATGATGACAGTTATGATATTGCAAGGGCGTTGTTGACCGCCCGGTATCAGAATGTTCGCTTGCTAGCGGACACACATGTGGCTGCCATTTTAGGGCTGCCACGAGTATCGCGGGTCTCCTCATTGAGGAAGGAGATTTTGAACCCGCTGCTGAGCGCTATTAACGCGCTCAAACGACTTGATCTACCGGTGGACCAGTGGTCCTTTATTTTGCTCCACCTCATCCTCGATAAGCTTCCCATGGAGATGAAGGGACGCTTCGAACAAAGGTACGGGGGCAATAGTGCCTCGTACCTCCCCCCCTTCTCGGATCTCCTCCGATTTTTGGAGGATGTGTGTCGGATGACCGACCACTTGGATCTGGCTCCTATACCGGGACCGAGTACAGGTCGCTATGAGGCGACCCGGGCAGCGCCACGGAGAGAGCGCCGCCCGTACAAGCAGTATACTGCAGTGCGGCAGAACTCTCCACACAGGGAGAGGCCGATGCCTTGCAAGTGTTGCAAGCGGGATGGCCATCGTTTGCCGGCCTGTCCCAAATTTGTTGGCCTACGCGCCGAGGGGCGTAGGAATATGGCCAAGCAGCGGAATTGGTGCTACCGCTGCCTGGGGGCCCATATGGCATCGGCTTGCCCCCACCCACGAGATTGCCACTGTTGTGGAGGGGCCCATCACCCCCTTTTGTGCTTCAACAATAGAGACACTCGTGAGGTGGTGAGAGAGAGGGACTCGCACACGGGCGGGGGCCCTCCTAGTTCACCCACCTCTCCGAGGAGATCGGAGGGGCGTGCCACCCCTCCGCGGAGATTGGACAGGCGCCCCCCCTCCAGTGAGAGGATTGGGCGCCCCACCCCCCCTACGGGCGGGGGGGATCGACGCGCCGCTTATGAGGCGCCACCGCGGGATTGGGCCGCGGTAATTAGGGAGCCACGCCGGGAGCCGATACACTTCTCTCCCCTTCTGATGGAGAGACCTCGTTTATCGCGGGCTCCCCCAACTTTCGCCCATCATGGGCACCGCCCGGCCCCCCGATGCAGCTTTGGTCGGGGTGTGTACGTGCCGCATTGGGACCCGCTCGAGCGCCTTGAGCGCCCTATTCCTCCGCCGCGCACGCATTTTTCTTCGGACCCCCCCCTTCCCCCCCGTTGCGGGGAATGCGGGAGGATTTTCACTAAACCAACTGTCGGCTGCAACCCCCCCACAGGAGCAGGTGCTGTTACCAACAGCCTCCGTACAGGTGTGGGGCCCGAGGGGCACCTTTGTTTTAGTTCGCGCCCTTGTGGATACGGGAGCTCAGGGTTGCATTGCCTCCAGCTGGCTGGTCCGGCAGTTGAGTTTGAACACATCTCCATACCTTGAATCGGTACGAGGAATCGGAGACCTGCGGATCCCGGATCCGATCGGTCAGGTTTTGTTCTCCTTCTCCCCCCACTTCTCTTCAGCGCCCAAAATTGGCGCTACCGCGATTGTTTATGAGAAGGTTGTTGGTCAGCTTCCGCAACAGCACGTTTCGCGCGCTGTCGTTGATGCGACATCAGGATTGACCTTGGCTGACCCTTCCTTCCACCGAACCGGTCCGATTCACTTATTGCTCGGTGCCGATGTTCTAGGCCGCGTGTATTGTGGGAAGAGGAGAGAGTTACAGAAGGGTGGGCTGGTAGCCTTATCTACATCGCTTGGGTTTGTAGTGATGGGACCAGTTAGGCATAACCCACCATCTCCATCGGTGGACAGTTACATAACTGTTAGCTCCACCTTATCGGATGTCCTTCAACGGTTTTGGGAGGTGGAAGAGCCACCTACCGTGAAGCGAGTGAACCCCTTGGACGAGGAGTGTGAGTTGTTCTACCAGAACAATACAGGTCGCCTTCACTCGGGACGGCTGATCACTCGTTTGCCCTTTTTGTCAGTTCGCCCCTCACTTGGCAGCTCCCGGCCGTTGGCCGAGAAGCGGCTGCTGTCCATGGAGCGTCGGATGAGTAGGAACTCCGACTTCAAACAGAAGTATGTCGACTTCATGCGAGAATATGAGCAACTGGGGCACATGTCGGTCTCGCGACTGGACTGGCGAAACGAGGAACATAATTTTCTTCCTCACCACGCGGTTTTGAAACCTTCCACCGGGAAGATACGCGTTGTTTTTGATGGGTCAGCTCCCACGTCTACCGGAGCTTCGCTGAATCAATATCTGCATGCTGGACCGAAGTTGCACCACGAGGTGGGTGATGTATTGACCAACTTCCGTCGCCATGCCGTCGTCTTTGTGACCGATATCCGGATGATGTTTCGGCAGACTGTGATTCACCCGGACGATAGACGATATCAGCTCATATTATGGAGGGAGGATCCCAGGGATCCCATGCTGGTCTACGAGCTGAACACCAATACATACGGTTTGCATTCGAGCCCCTTTGTGGCAATTCGCTCACTTGTGGAACTCGCTGAACGTGAACGATTACGATACCCTCGCGCATCCTTGGTTCTCAAGGAGGATGCATTTGTTGATGATATTTGTACGGGCTCCTCTAGTGTCGAGGAAGCCTTGATTTTGCGAGATGAACTAATTGCTCTTCTCGGGGCTGGTGGTTATGAACTGAGAAAGTGGATGTCCAACTCACCTCAGCTTTTGTGTGACTTGCCAGACGACCACCAGCAGGAGCCTCATATTTTTGAGAATGCCAACACTCCAGATTTACTGTCTGTTTTGGGAGTGCAATACAGACCTGTCCAGGACACGTTCACCTATCGATTGGAGCTGCCAAGCCCCAAGGTCTGGACGAAACGGTTGGTTTTGTCTACAGTAGCTCGTACCTTTGACCCAAATGGCTGGATTAGTCTCATAGTGTTTTGGATGAAATGCTTCCTACAGGAACTTTGGTCAGCCGAAGTGTCGTGGGATGAGCCCCTCTCGGGCCGTTTGCTGCGAGATTGGGAGTCCTTCATGTCGTCTCTCCCCGACATTAACCGTGTTAGTATCCCTAGACATATACTGCCTAAGGGACGGTTTACGGCCAGCCTTCATGGCTTTTGTGACGCGTCTGAGAGTGGATACGCAGCCGTCGTATATATCCGGACGGTTGATGATAGAGGAGCTGTTAAGCTCCACTTGCTAATTGCTAAGAGTAAGGTTGCTCCACTTCGGACTCGATTAAAGATTCCGAAGTTAGAATTGTCTGGAGCTACTCTTCTGGTTCGGTTGATGAACCACGTTGTTGACACCCTGGGACGTAGTGTGGACTTTGAGTCGCTCTTTGCTTGGTCCGACAGTCAGGTTGTCCTGTGTTGGATTAAGAACTCCGTCCACTCCCTGGAAGTATTTGTGGCCAATCGGGTATCCCAAATACAGGCCTCGAAGGCCACGTTGATTTGGCGCCACGTGCCAGGTGAAATAAACCCTGCTGACTGTGCATCACGTGGCAGCGAAGCCCCTCAGCTTATTGACCACACTCTGTGGTGGGGTCCCGACTGGTTGTTACAACCGTCTTGGCCTTCCACACCAGCTGTGGTGAAGGTACCAAATCCGGGCTTGCGTGTTCACGCTGTCGAGACTATGGCGGCTCCAGAGCGGGAATTTTTATTAGACCGCTACAGTTCTCTGGACAAGTTGCTCGGCGTGACCGCTTGGATAAGAAGATTTATACGAAATTGTCGCCGGCCTCAGGACAAAGATTTGTGTCCGGTCCTCTCACCGCAGGAGCGCCAAGATGCTCTTCTGCATTGGGTGCGTATGACCCAGTCTAGAGCGTTTGAACCGGAACTTAAGATTTTCCGTACCGGGACGTCCAAATTGAAGGGACCCTTGGTGCGTTTGACTCCCTTTCTGGATGATAAAGGATTGTTGCGTGTAGGAGGCCGATTGAGGCACGCTAACTTGCCTTATAGATCACGTCATCCCCTGTTGCTCCCCAAGGACGGACCATTGGTGCGATTGTTGATCATTGATCGCCATGTGAAGAATGCTCATGCCGGATGTAATGCATTGACCGCGCTCCTCCAACGGGAGTTTTGGATTTTGTCAGCGCGAAGAATAATCCGATCTGTTATCTTTCGATGTCTGCCCTGCTATCGTTTACGCCCCGAGACGATGCAGCCCCAAATGGGTGATTTGCCTGCTGATCGTGTGAATGAATCGATGACCTTCTTAGGAGTTGGAACTGATTTCGCGGGACCGTTCACTATAAAAACGTCGCGACTCCGTAATGCTAAGACTGAAAAGGCTTATTTGTGTGTGTTTGTTTGTTTGGCCACTAAAGCCGTTCATTTGGAGGTGGTGAGTGCACTCACCATGGACGCTTTCTTAGCAGCGTTAGGCAGATTTGTCTCCCGCCGGGGACTGCCTTCTCTAATTCGGTCCGATTGTGGGACGAACTTCAAGGGCACTGATAGACATATAAGAGAAGTTTGTGAATTTTTAGATAAAAATAATATTGAGATCGGATCCACACTCTCCCGTAGGGGGGTAACATGGCGATACTCCCCGCCGTCTTGCCCTCACTGGGGAGGGATTTTTGAATCTGTTGTAAAGGCCGCCAAGACTCACCTTCGCCGCGTTATTGGGGAGACTATTCTCACGTTTGAGGAACTCGCGACGGTGTTTCATAAGATTGAGGCGGTTCTCAACTCGCGTCCGTTATGTCCGTTGTCTACCGACGCGAACGATTTGCAGGCCCTCACGCCGGGCCATTTCTTGATAGGCAGACCACTTAACGCCCTGCCCGAGTATCCTTATAGAGATATCAATCCCGGACGCCTTTCGCGGTTTGAGTTGCTCCAGCAGCTTACCCAGAGTTTCTGGCGCCGCTGGCACCTTGAATATTTACACATTTTGCAACAGCGCGTTAAGTGGTCAGATAAGACAAACCCACCGAGGGTTGGAGACCTCGTGTTAGTGAAGGACCCAAACCTGCCACCCTTACGTTGGCGTCGCGGACGCATTGTCCAACTTACTCTAGGGTCTGATGGTGTGCCCAGGTTTGCCGAGGTCCTAGTTGGGGATTCTGTTTTGAAGCGCGCGGTCGCTACTCTTTCTCGCCTCCCCTTAGACTGATTTGGCGGACAGTCCGGGACTGTCCGGAGCGGGGGGATGTTCACGCTCGAGGAAGAGCGAGTGGCGGCACTGCATTCTAGTCTGTGCAGTGACAGCTTTTTTGGCGGCCGGCCGCATGTGATATGTCAGTTGAGTCGAGTCGAAATGTCATGACATGCTTAGAGGTTATGTGCGGGCCGGAATAAAATATAATACACAATATTCAAGCAAATAGTGATTTGCGCGGCGCACCTAATATCGGGGTGCGAAAGCCCGCTTTGTGTTGTGCAAGGTGTCAAAATCGCGTGTGTGAGTCGTGGTGGCCTAATAGGCCTTTGTAGTGCTCCGGTCTCCCCCGGTGGATCCACTGCAGAACTTCAGGAGCCGCGACTTCCTTCGAGCTAGCTCAGGAAGTCCACCGGCTACGGAGGAGACGGACGGAGACAACGGGAATCGGGGTAAGCCACAATGCTTTCTATGAGCGGGTAGTAGGGCATCAGCAATCAACCCAAAATTCCTTACTCGGTGAAACGCCGACGTGGTGGAGTCTACTTGGGGCACCATCAAGTATAATTTAAAATCCATCATTGTTTTTATTTGGGTAGTAGGTAATTTTAAATCATGTTTTTAAACAGGCAGCAAAAAAAATAGCAATTATAATATTAGGTAGACTTTTAATATGGAGCCTAAATAACATTAAGAATCATACAATCCACCGAAAATTACATTATTTTCACACATTTCTAAATGTAAAAAAATAGAAAGAACTCTTTACAATAAGTATCATTCTAGAACGCGGTCCGCTCTTAATTGTTGCGTTCTCTCCTTGCGCGGGGGCGTGCTTTCATCGCGCATCGGAAGCGGAACCTTAGTAAGGTGAAGTAGTGAAGTAGGTATACTTCACAGCAAACCTACTAAGTTTATTTATTATTTCTTCATGTTTTTACGGTGGATTTTAATTTATAACAATATAACTTGACACTTAAATAAAGTCTTCTTAGGTTTTCTGACAGCTATATTTTTGCGCTCGTTTTTTATTGCCACTAAAGCTATTTTTGTTGTTCATATATTTTTTGTGGTGGATTTAGTAAAATATAAATTAAGGGACGTAAATGAAACAAAAGTGTACCATTACTGAACTGATAGCATTTTTAACATTAGTATACGTAAAGAGTTTTTAAGTTTAATTGTTTTTCATTTACAAATAAAGGAAGATTATATACTTTCAAGAAATATAATTAATAAGGCTATTTAAAGGTAAATAAAAATTATTTATAGTTTTTTAAGGAATTTACATAGCTTTGTATAATTATTTTTTGATTACGCTGTAAGAAATATTGTTGGATTACTAATTATTTATTTAATAAACTAACGCATCTAATTAATGATGAAAAAAAATATGATTAGATTTAATGTTGAATCTTCATACAGCGAAATAGTTTGGCTCTCGGACTATTTGCATTTTTAGTGAATATGTTTCGAAGATTTTAAAATCTATAGTAGTAAGTATCTTACCCGTGATTTAAACAAAATGTAGATATAATTTATAACAGGGATACTCTAGGCTAACACTTCAACTGATGGTACGTGACGTGACGATAAGGCCAATATGGAAGGGAACTTTACTTGGATATCGCAATTATAAATAAACTAGTGTTTATTGATAGAACAGTAGGTATACCTACTGACACGAGCCCCCCATGCAAGTAGCCCGCAGCTTTGCTTGTGCGAACTACTTGCGTCACGTGCAAGCATTTGACAAAACAATAACGTATTTGATTCATTATCATTTCTTATCAAAAAATAAAATTCAGCAAATTAGGTTGACACTCGAGAAACACAAATTATTTATCAAAACGGGAAGGTAAGGTCCGTCAGTATCACAATACGCTCGACAAGGAAAAAAAACGACTTACATAATTTTATTGCGAAACTTATTCATATGAGCCCTAAGGGGCTATACTGACCCCAGACCCATTTAGGTCGAATAGCCCCGTATTACCCGAATCGCCCTATCATAGTGCGTCATAAAAGCTGCAGAAGCGTCACGGGAGTGATTTAAAACAAGCACTTTGCTTATTAGCGAGGGAACTTGACATTTTCACGTGCCATTTGATTTTTATATCACCAGGCAAAGGGGTTTGGGATAATCAGCTTTGGAGTCATGGTCGTCTATTCCGTCACCATAACAAGTTTTCTTGTTTTTAAATGTGACAATAATAATATAGCGATTTATTATTTGATTCTAAGGAAAATTATATAAGTAAAATCATTAGGTAATTTGAAATAAATTAATATTGTTTTAGATAATATCAATAAGGATGTTTATACGTATTTAATAATTTCGATAGCTTTCACACATTCATAATCTTAAGAGGATAATTTTTGGAATTGTTGTAGATATAATAGAAATCCTTCTTAACCTTTACGAAATGAGACAATTTTGGTGTCATTAGATTCATTCCCAACTAGCAGTCATGTGCTAAAAATAGCTGTATATCTGTCACATAAATAGTCGTATATGTTTGATAGAACAGCTTATATCATTGGGATTTGGCCCCACTTTTATGGCTATTAAGTGATATAGTAGCTGTATTTTAACGTCGCTTAGAACTACTTGGATACATATTCGTGACATATCTGTGTTATTTCTTACATTTTGGAGTCATATCAGTGATATTAGTTCTACTATATCACAATCAAGCAACATAAAGGGCATAGCTACACTAATATCGAGCTATTTAGTTGTATATCAGTGATTGTGATTCTGCATTAACACTTGTTCTGTGTTCACAATTTGAGTGCGTAGAATCTATGTGAGATCCAGGACTTGTTATTATAAAGTAATCTTTATAATAACAAGTTTCAATCATCCATTTTATTTATGAATCTTAGAAGTGGGTGTAATAAGTCATTAGTGTGTCAATTCCACATGCGCTTGTAATTTTATTGATAAATTAGTAGTGCAACATTCATGATTTTTTTATGCCTTCCTCTAAATAGCAATATTTAATCAAATAAATATAAATTTATTTACCAAGTTTTTGTGAAGACATACATATGTAACTAGTTAGAGTTTAAGGGTGTTGTTATACAGACGATATACTGCATCTTGCAGCCATGACGATATTTAGGGTACCTCAGGAGCAGTAAAATAAACCTTTCCATCCTCCTCAATGTTTTTTTTTTCAGAAATATGGTGGTTGTTATGAATGTGGACTGTTTTATAAATAAAAATAATTTCAAGAAACTTTATTTATTTATTTATTTATTTATTAAAGTACACCAACAGCGATACATTTAAAACACTTACATCTTAACAATATTTTTGTACCAATACATAAATGTTCGCCAATTACAGGTATACATAACAATTGCCATAAAATCGTCGTACTTTTTACTATTCTGGTATTATAAAATTAAAGAAATTTATTCTAAACTAAGCTAAGTAAGTTTAATCTAATTTAATAAAACAATGATGAGAACTAAGTGGTGACTGTGTGACCAAGTAAATTATTTTTGAAAATTGATGGAGAGTCATTAAAAATATCGACATTGGGTACCCTATTAATTATATTGTTACGTTTGTGGGGTGGGTGTTCAATAGAAAATCGCGAAACACCGACAATTACAGATAAGATTTAATTAAGCACCAATTAAGCAACTTTACTTAACACTAAAAACTACTTTACAAACACTAAAAACTTTACAGTAACACTATGGACACAAATCACTTCACTTAAGTCGTTACTAAGCACTGAACACACAGAATTCTTCACTATGAAGCGCTTCCAAGTCACTTTGTATCGCTTGATCCGCTCGGTTCGCTCTCTTGAAAAGAACTGTCCGGCTGCATTCGCCTACGCGCTTATATAGTAGGGCCGACGAACTTTCGGGGCATTCGAGAATGTTCCATTCTCGAATATTCCGTACCCAACCGATTATTTATCTTCTCTTCTCGAAAGTTCCGTGGTACCAAGGATGATATAAAGAAAGGATTGTCAATGTCTAACATTTCTAAAATTAGTTATAACCACGAGCAATAGATGGAGCGAGCTGTATCAAATCCAAAATTTGTCGATATTTCTAAAAGCAACAAAGCACACTCGCTCCTAGGGTGCACAGCAGTGATTACATAGATTTATGTAGTTATACAAAAGCACGATAGATGGCGCTATATACATTTTTGACACTTTCTGCCAGACATTCCCTCTCATTCGAGAACAAGGTAATTGATAACGTTCGAGAAGCAAAGTGGAGTAATTTTCGCCTGACAGGAGTGAATTTCTCGTGGACCCCAGAAAGCGTTAAATTTTACCTGGTATTGACAGATGATTGTTCTGTGATTAGTGGCTTTCGTTTTTATGTAGAAGTTAAAGTTTGCAAATAGTAAGTAAAGCTTTGCGCAGAACAGTTGTAAAATAAAGCAAGTTCGCTTTGCAAAACACAAAAACTCTTTTCTTTATTTTTGAGCTACTAAAAAATTTTGGAGTGGCAAAAAATAAACCCTTTTTTAACCGACTTCTAAAAAAACCGTATCGGGCCACGCGCAGTGTAGGGTTCCGTAAACGCTTAGAAACCCAATCGGCGCGCACAATTTGAAGCAACTAAAACTAAGCCATAAATGGCTCACTACGCCGGACAGCTCCGCAGTGTTCAAGGTCAATGTGCTTCGAATGTATCTCTCGTAAAATAATTAATAATGATGACTTGTGCAGTTGAATGGTATCACAAGACATCTGAAAAGATTATAAAGTGTAATAACATTATTATCACAGCAAAGATTTAAAAATTGTTTAGTATTTTATCCATATAAGACAAATTATACGAAACTTTTCATTTCAATCGTTGTGTTGCCAGTTTGGAAACATAAATGTCCCAATTATAACCGACTAAACAGGTTATGATTAAAAATATTTAGGTATCTACTTATCTAGGCGACACTTATCCTGTTTATAATATAGGTTTAATTTGAAGTTAAAAAAACAACGCATCGAAGAGCGAGACGCGATGCGTATGATTTTAGCGAATTTTCTAGAGAATCGATTGAGATTTTTAAATACAAGCCATATTGATCCTAAAAAAGAAAAAAGGTTAGGGTGTAGCAAAGGGAGTGCGGCACTTAGAAAAATTTCACCGTATTTTGTAAGAAGCCCAGGACTTATTTTCGACTGTTTTTAGAAGGAACTAGCTTCTGCCCGCAACTTCGTCTGCGTGGACTTTAATTTTGAACAATTTTCTATTTTCCCTGGGTAACTACTTAAGGAATCGGGATAAAAGGTAGCCTATGTTTTGTTCCATGTCAAAGGCTACATGCATGCCAAATTTCATCCAAATTCGTTCAGCCGTTTTTGCGTGATTGAGTAACAAACATCCAAATATCCAAACATCCACAATTTCACATTTATAATATTACTAGGATTTTCTATTTTCCCTCGGGAACTACTTAAGGAATCGGGATAAAAGGTAGCCTATGTTCTTTTCCATGTCAAAGGCTACATGCATGCCAAATTTCACCGAAATCCGTTCAGCCATTTTTGCGTGATTGAATAACAAACATCCAAATATCCAACATCCACACTTTCACATTTATAATATTACTAGCTTCTGCCCGCGACTTCGTCTGCGTGGACTTCAGAATTGGGTCTAAAGCTTCGCTCGTTAACAATTTTTAATCTTCCCAAGGGAACTATTTGAGAGATCATTAAGGACATGTCCTTTTCCATAGCATAGGTGACATGCATACCAAATTTCAAAGCTGTCTACCCGCGGCTTAACTCTTAAACAATTTACAATTTTCCCTCGGGAACTACTTAAGGAATCGGGATAAAAGGTAGCCTATGTTCTTTTCCATGTCAAAGGCTACATGCAAGCCAAATTTCATGCAAATCCATTCAGCCGTTTTTGCGTGATTGAGTAACAAACATCCAAACATCTAAACATCCAAACATCCAAACGTCCACACTTTCACATTTATAATATTATATAATAATATTAGTAGGATGGAGGAGCTTAGTGGCGCATTGGTGCGTGCGCTCAGCGAACGATTGCTAAGGTTAAGCAACGTTCGCTGTGGTCAGTCCTAGGATGGGTGACCAAAATAAGAAACAGCTCAAGCTCCTCCGTGCTTCGGAAGGCACGTTAAACAGTGGATCCTGCGCCTGATCTCGCCCCGGTCATGTCGGTTAACCGTCCCATCGGACTAGGCGAGTGAAGGAACAGAGAGTG
The DNA here is from genome assembly GCA_963935595.1 of Schoenobius gigantellus. Taxonomy (NCBI): domain Eukaryota; kingdom Metazoa; phylum Arthropoda; class Insecta; order Lepidoptera; family Crambidae; genus Schoenobius; species Schoenobius gigantellus. Next base: position 50,814,859 of record OZ012542.1, on the reverse strand, counting down.
CACTTGCGTTTGCGCAGTCGCTTGTGCACTATAATATCTCCTGCGCAGATGGCTAGTCTCTGTGGAGATTGGCCGTCGTGACCGAATATCGGTTAGGAGGACATTCATTATTAGTAGGATAGGATTTCAATTTTAATTATATTTCAAGAAAAGTATTAACAAAAACGCTTATATCTCGGAAACAGTGCATCGGAGCTAAAAAATTACGAAATTTTTGACCCCCTCATACTCCTCCGATAATTAAGACACGAATAATGGACTTATCAAAAATGGTCAAGTGTGAGTTTGCCTTTTTTTCATACTACATACGGATTTTTATATGGAGTTTAATCCAGCTCCTACATTGTGTAGCAACAGGAGGGCTCTAGGGGAGAAGTCCCCGCCATCACAAAAGAAAACAGGTGACGGGGTTGCGTAGTCATGTTCTGAACTATTTTATTCGACATACTTTTCTATGAGAACAAAAAAAATTGTAAGAATTCTTTAAACACAATAAACTTTTTATGATATGAGTCGAAAAAGACAATGTGGACATACCTAACAGCATTATCAAAGTGACATTTGTTAAGAAAACAAATACAATTAACGGATTAATGAAGATTATTATACGCGGTAGGTACGTACCTCTTTCATTATTAGAAATAAGGAATTAACTATTTACATGACAATTATTTCATTTTAAAATATACGCTTTATATAAACAGAGATTTGGCAACTTTCATTTCATTTCTGTCTTTACATAAAAACATAAAGACATAGATTAGGTACGACAATTGCGACATTCATTTAACAACATGAGCACAAGATGAGTTCCCTCATTTTGGGAAAACAATTGCTCGGTCGGTGGCGCGCACTGGCAGCCCCGTCATATCGTAGTGTGCGTGTGTCGCGCGTAAACAACTTCACACAGCGGTGTCATTTTTGCTTCACTTTAATCATCGCGCTCAGTACCGGACTATCCTTCTACGCGTTATTATTCTAAGGTTCCGTAGTTGCAAATGCCAACTTTGAGTTCACACTCACATCACACCTCACAACACGTTGCTATTAAATTAGTAATTATTATTATGATTAAAGCTCCAATGATTTTATATTTACTTAACTTCACCTGGTTCGTAAATTTATATTCAGTACTAATTTTTCGTCTATAACTTTTTAGTTTGTACTTAATACTCAACTCTGATAGTTTTCCTTTAAACTTCGTTATACAAGTTGATTTTTTAGTTATGACAAAAATTTGGTGTGCTTGTTCAGACAAGCAAACTGAAACACTTTCGCTATGGGACCAACTTAAAAATCGCAAAAAAAAATCATCTGTTTCATACAAATGTTCAACATTCACTGAACCTAAATGTATGAAACAGCAGATTTTTTGTGTTCAGAGTGAAAGTTGTTCAGTTTGCTTGTCTGAACAAGCACACATTTTTGTCATAACTAAAATATAACTTTGTATACATATACTACTGTTGTAATTTTTTTCACGTGTCCATATAAACGGTAATTTTTTTATCACCCTGGAAAATTTAAGGGACGCTTCACGACATGGTATTAGAATGATTTAAATTACCTATGAATAAAAAAATAACTCCTATACTTAATTTTATATAAATTTCCCAAAAAAATTCAAAGAATGCTGCACTAGTTAAGAGCAGCATTTTAAAGATTTATCGAAATTTTTATTTCATTTTTTTTATTTTTTATATAATAATGGATGTGTCCTGAAGCGTTCCTAAAATTTTCCAGGGTGATAAAAAAATAACCGTGTATAACCGTTTAGCAGTTAGAGGGGGGGGGACACTTACCTCTAAGAAAAATTTGCACTTTAAAACCAAATATTTCAGAAACGAATCCCTAAATCGAAAAATGGTATTCTGAACCGTACATTGTTTTTTAAAGACCTATTCAGCAATACCCCACACGATTGGTTAGTCGAGAAAAAAATGTTACTCCCACTATACTATGTATGGTAGCCACCCCAAAAAAAATTTTTTTTTTCAATATTTTTTGCTACCACTTTTTTGGCATGATTAATATACATTACCCATACAAAATTACAGCTTTCTAGTACTAATAGTTTCTGAGTAAAAGCGCGGACAGACAGACAGACATGACGAATCTATAAGGGTTCCTTGTTTACTACGGAATCCTAAAAAGGAGGAGGTTTCTCAATTCGACCGTATATATGCTTTTGTTATGTTTGTTCGCGGATAACTTCGTCGTTTATGAACCGATTTTGATGATTCTTTTTGTATTCGATAGAGGATACTCCAAGGGTGGTCCCATGGTTAGGATCTGATGATTGAATTCCATAAAGATCGAGGGAAACCCTTAAAGTTTTAGGTGTGTCCATCGTGTTTTGACCGATTTTCAAAATTCCTTTTGTATTCGATAGAGTAGGTATACTCCTGGGGTGGCCCCAAGATCACTAAAGTCAGGATCTGATGATGGGATCTCATGAAAATCGAGGGAAATCCCAAATTTCCTTTATACCTATTATTTTACGGTTCTTTTCACTAAAAAGATTTCATTCACTAAAAAGTTAAAAATAAAAAATATTTTACAAAAAATAAAAACCGACTTTACAAACACTGAAAAGTTTAAAATAATATAAGAATAGTTACAGACAACATCACATTTCTATATTGAAGTCGGTGACAAATTTTAAGACTTTCTGGATCATCGTTTGATACCGACTTCAATATAGAAGTGTGATGTTGTCTGTACCTATTTGTAGACTTTTCAGTGTTTTTGAAGTCGGTTTTTATTTTTTGTAAAATATTTCTCTATAGTGAAGAACGCAAAATTGTTTCAATTTTTGATGTGCCTCATTTAATAAAAAATATAAGAAATAATGTTTTAACTCATAATATCATTAACAACAAAAATGAAGTCTTTTAAAGATATCATCAACTTATCATTTAGACAAAAATAATAAAAGTAGGTCGCTTCTAAAAATAACCGATCGGCACATAAATCCGAACGCATTCCAAAAAAAGACTAGAAGCCTTGCAACTCAGCACCTAAAAGTTTAGGTACCTACCGTGCATAGAATCAAGATAGAATTAAAATGTATCGGAGCATCGGGTATAACGAAGTTAATTTCTCCGCGTGTATTTTTTCTTTTTTTTACAGCTTAAAATACACTTTTTGTTACTTCTTTTAATATTTGTGTACATGAGATATCATTTACAATTCCTATAATATACACTTTACAATTCCTATAATATACGAAAGAATTTAAAAAAAAATATTATTGAATGTAACATTATCCATTAAATTAAGCGCCATCTAGTAAAAAAGTATTATAACAATCTAAGCACCGCACTGACCGCACCGTGCTTAATTGTATTCGCCATCTAGCGCGAAACCGTAGAAACCGTGTAATAGGATTAAACTTTTCGATAAAGATTAAAATTGTTCTGGCGGAATATTGTAGAATTATTTGTAATTTACTATTATTAAAACAACTTTTTATTAATTTTCAGGCATGATTCAGTATATATTATCAACAAAATTTAAGTTAGCAACCTTATAGGTCAGCGCCATCTAGATATAAGGCGGGAATAGGACCTTTCTTATAGTTGTATGACATTGGCAGTCTATATTATTCTTCGTCTATGGTGGTACCCTTTGCGCTTATGTAGTAGGACCGGTGAACTTTCGAGACATTCGAGAAGGTCCTATTCTAGAACATTCCATACCCGATCGATCGTTAGTCTTCTAGAAAGTTCCGTGTATGCCTTCGCGCTTCTACAGTAGAACCGGTGAACTTCTGAGACATTCGAGAATGTTCTATTCCAGAACATTCCCTACCCGATCGATTGTTTGTCTGTCTAGAAAGTTCCATCGCATTCCCGATTATGTTTGTCTTTATGAGCATGTTCTATCTCTGTCTGTCAGCACGTTTAGAAGTTTCTAGATGCATCTCGATCTATCTTTTATCTCTGGAAGGTGCCCATTATTGTTGTCTCTTTCTTATCGTGCTATCTCACTCACTCCTATTGAAAATTTAGTCATTTATCGAAGTGTGGTTCAAAGGCCCATAAGGGGTCCTGAAAACGCCTGAAAACGGGTTTTCAGGTTATGATGTGGTTCGATAGAGGGTAGCCTGAAACGGACTGAAAACATGTTTCAGGCGCCTGAAAACAACGGCAACTTGGGTAAAATTTCGATATTCTAGTATGTGATAGAGCACCTCCTGAAACGCGCTGAACTGCGTTTTCAGGCCGCTGAAAACGCTTCTAAGGCCAAGAAAACCACTCTGGAAGTTTCTTATACCATCGGCGCAACACTACCCCCTCTAAAACATGCTTGTCCCGAGCATCGTTAGAACCGTGATACCTGGCCAATCGATCAACATGGACAATCTTGCCTGGACTGCGCTGATTCCTTTGTATGCGGTAAGTGACGTCGTTGATTCTGGTTACAACCTTATACGGGCCTTCCCAATCTGGAGACAATTTCGGGGATCTCCCTTTACGTCGCATCGGATTGTGCAACCACACCAACGAACCTTCATCAAATCTCGCATGATTAGAATTCCGGTCATATCGCGACTTCATTTTTTCACTAGCCTGAAGTCCATGTTCACGAATGTGATTGTAAACACCTTCCATTCGGTTTCTTAAGTCACTCACGTACTCTGTGATGCATTGTGGGGTATCCGGAGGTCGCCCTGTTAACAGGTCAGCAGGTAAACGAAGTTCTCTTCCGAAATTTGCACTTGCTGGCGTGGCAGCTGTGCTCTCATGAGTTGCCGATCTATATGACATCAGGAAAAGGGAAATATGTCTATCCCAGTCTTTTTGGTGGTTCTCCACAACCTTCGCCAGGTGTCTCTCCAATGTCTGGTTGAATCTCTCAACCATTCCATCTGACTGTGGGTGGTATGGTGTAGTTCTCGTCTTATGAATCCCCATGATTCGGCATGTTTCTTGAAATACCTGGGATTCGAAGTTTCTGCCTTGATCGCTGTGAATTTCGAGTGGCACCCCAAATCGAGTGAACACCTCCATTACCAACTTCTCTGCCACTGTCACAGCTTCCTGGTTAGGAATGGCAAACGCTTCAGGCCATTTGGTGAAATAATCCATCACTACCAAGATGTACTTGTTTCCAGACTCTGATGTTGGAAATGGGCCTGCAACATCTAAGGCAATCCTTTCCCAAGGTGCTCCAATGTTGTACAACTTAAGCGCTCCTCTGCTACGTGTATGAGGACCTTTGACCGACGAGCAGCTCGTGCATTTCTTACACCAGTCTTCCACATCTTCACGGCAGTGAATCCAATAGAATCTTTGCCGAATTTTCAGCAAGGTCCTTTTCACTCCAAGGTGCCCACCGGATATTCCATCGTGATAAAGTCTCAGCACTTTACTGACCCTCACCTTTGGGACTATTATTTGCAAGTGCGCATCCTTGCCATTTGTCGACTCCCACTTTCTGCAGAGTACCCCGTTATGCATGACTAAGCTTTCCCACTGAGCCCAGTAACTCTTCGTGACTGTACTCATCGGAGCTACTTCATACCATCTTGGCTTGGGTACTCCCGCCTGGATCCAATCGAAAATGGGTTTGATGTCAAGGTCCTCCTGTTGCGCTTGCTGCATGACTTCATCACTCCACTCTTCGCTGACAGTGTCGGTTCTCAACATCCTAACGCAGTCTTTGGCCTCTTGTCTCTGACAATGTTTACAGTCATCCTGGCATGGTCTTCGGGAAAGGGCATCAGCGTTGCCATGTGATTTCCCACTGCGATGTTCAATAATGAAGTCATATTCCTGCAGTTGTTCAATCCATCGCGCCACTTGACCTTCAGGGCTTTTAAACTCCAATAACCACTTGAGAGCAGCGTGGTCAGTCCTGATACGGAACTTGCGACCCAACAAATACTTGCTGAAGTGTTGCAATGTTTTGACAACCGCCAGCAACTCTCTTCGAGTGACACAGTAATTCCTCTCCGGTTTTGACAGCGATTTACTGAAGTAAGCTATCACAATTTCCTAGTCCCCTTTCCTTTGCGATAATACTCCCCCAATTCCAGTATTACTTGCATCTGTGTCGACAATAAAGTCATTTTCTGGATCCGGATATCCCAATATAGGAGTCTCACAAAGTCTTTGCTTGAGTTCGGTGAAAGACGCTGCACACTGATCATTCCAGACGAATGGTCGTTTCTCTTCCGTCAATTGATGCAAAGGCTTTGCTATATCCGAAAAGTTTTTCACAAACCGTCGATAGTATGAGCAAAGTCCCAAAAAGGCACGAACTGCAGTCTTATCTTTCGGCGTTGGCCTTAACAGCGCTAATTTTCTCTGGGTCTGTCTGAACACCATCTACTGAAATGACATGTCCCAAATAGTTGACCTTGCGCTTAAAAAGCGAGCACTTCTTCGGACTTAGTTTAAGATTGGCAGCTTTTAGTTTAGATAAAACTTGCTCCAAATTCCTAAGGTGATCATCGAAGTTTTTCCCAACTATGATGATGTCATCCAGGTATACTAGGCAGGTGTCTCCCAACAGACCCGCTAAAATCTGCTCCATCAGTCGCTCAAATGTCGCAGGAGCGTTGCACAAACCAAATGGCATTACATTGAACTGCCAAAGTCCCTTTCCAGGAGAAAATGCAGTTTTCTCTTTATCCTGGTCCTTGATTTCTACTTGCCAGTAACCACTCTTCAAGTCCAGGGTTGAAAACCATTTCATACCGTTCAACGTATCCATGGTGTCGTCAATTCGTGGCAGTGGATAACTGTCCTTCTTGGTAACGTCATTGAGTCGACGGTAATCGACGCAAAATCTCATGGATCCGTCCTTCTTCTTAACTAAAACCACCGGTGAACACCATGGACTCGTCGAAGGCTCAATTACATTACACCTTTTCATTTCTGTGATCATGTCTTCAACTTCCTTCTCCCTAGCTACTGGTACTCGTCGAGGTCGTTGACGAATTGGCGTAACATCACCAGTGTTAATTTCATGCCGCACTACCCCAGTTCTTCCGATGTCACCATCGTGCATAGAGAAGACGTTAATAAACCGCATCAGAGAATGGCGTGCCTTGAGAAGTTCATCTTTGGTGAGGTCACCCTTGCAGTCGCCCAGTAACCTTTCGATGTCCAAATCCGTACGTACCGGTTTATCATTCGCTTTGGGCCCTTTACAGCTCCGTATCCAAGAGATTTCCTCACAAGACCCGATAGGCGTTCCTTTGTTAAGGTCGTACTTGGTATCGCTTAAATTGAGAACCCGTACAAATGCTGCGGATGACGTTGTCACGATCGTGCGAGCTGTTATCCACGGTTTGTTTCCAGCTAACTTCTCTACTAACACACAGCAACGAGATCCTCGACCCGTATTGCATGGTAATTTTATCGGGACTAGAGCTTGCGATCTTGGTTGAAGAATAGTCCTTCTCGCACAGTAGACTTTTCCTTTCACTCCACCTTCCATAGGGATCTCTTCAATTCCAAAATTTAGGACGCCACCCTTCAAATCGATGTTACAGCCGAATCTTCTCATGAAGTCCAACCCGATGATGCAATCGTCGACGATGTTCGCAACGATGACGTCGTGCCAGTATTTCTTCTCTCCAATTCTTACTGCCACCTCTCGCTCCCCCAGGACGAAAATGTGCTGGCCGGTAGCCGTTTGCAGCTGGAGATGCTTAGGTCGGACTAGATGATCTCTAGACAGGTGTTTCAACAGCCGAGGACTGATCACGGTACGAGAGGCTCCAGTGTCGATTGTGAGGTGGCATGGTATTCCTTCAACACTTCCCCTGATGACCAGACTATTTCCGTCACTCGCCTGTGAGATCATAACTGGGACATTTTGACTACTAGCCAGCACTCGTCCCACAGCCCTGGCTTTTACTCGTTTCCCTGCTGCGGCTCCTGCTCATCACAGGCTATTTGCCGTACCGTTAAGCCCGTGTCTTGCCTCTTGTTCCTTTTCGGGCAACTGGATTGTAAATGGCCTCGTTCTCCACAGTGGTAACATCTCGGTCCAAATTCGCGTCGGGGTGCAGCCGGCAGGAACTTCCCGCACCCTATATGTCCTGGAATCCTGACGCACTGCTTCTACCTCTAGGGCATGGGCAATCGCATCCTTCAGACTCCCATGGTGGCCCAACCTGACAGCAGCTCTCACTTCCAAGTCTCGAATCCCGTCAATAAAGGCTTGTACTAGCATGCTGTCCACGAATGAGGACGATGCAGATTGATATGCCTTCCTGACCAACTTTTCTATCTCCAGAGCCCACTGTTGTAATGATTCATTACGACCCTGGGTTCTGTCCTTCGGCTGGGCTCTGAAGACGTGCTCTAAATGGCTGTCACCGTAACGGGCTTCCAAAGCTTCTAAAAGGCGGTCATAAGTCCTGTCGTTTCCAAGAGCCTCCAGGACTGTGAGAGCTCCTTCTCGCAGCGCCAACGTCAGTGCCGTTTTGGCCTTGTGAGCTTGTATGCGGTCCATGACGAGGTACCATCAAATGGAGGCACTTTAAATCTTCCACCTACTGGTACCGTTGTCTCTAGTCCACTGGCCACCCCGTTGGCGACTTTTATTTCAAGCTTCTTCATGTCGTTGCTTATAGCCTGAAAGCGGTTCTCATACTTTTCATTGGAGTTATGGAACTTGGTCTCCAAATTGGTAAAATCCTCACGGACCTCCGACAATTCCCTCTTCCATTGCTTTGCGACTTCTTGAACTTCACGGAGAACACTTAGTTGCTCATCCTGCTTCTTGGCCTGCTCTTCCTGCCGCTTGGCCTGCTCTTCCTGCCTCTTGGCCTGCTCGTCCCGGAGGGTGCACAATTGTTTGACCTGCTCGTCCCGGAGGGCACACAGTTGTTCCGCCTGTTGTTTTGCTTGTTCTTCCTGCCTCTTAGCCTGCTCCTCCCGGAGGGTGCACAATTGTCTGGCCTGCTCGTCCCGGAGGGCGGACAGTTGCTCTGCCTGTTGTTTGGCTTGTTCTTCCTGCCTTTTGGCTTGTTCTTCCTGCCACTTGCTTTGTCCTTTGATCAGGAGCAGGATTGTATTTAAATCTACTTGTGGCGTCGGCGGAGTCGCTGTGGAGGTACTTGCAGCACCCGCATCGGCTTCGGCAGCAGTCTGGCTTCGCGTCTGAATCCTCTCCGGCTCCTTATCTCGCGGCGTAATCGGCATTTTCTATCCCACTTCTGACACCAAATGTTACGTTTGTGGGGTGGGTGTTCAATAGAAAATCGCGAAACACCGACAATTACAGATAAGATTTAATTAAGCACCAATTAAGCAACTTTACTTAACACTAAAAACTACTTTACAAACACTAAAAACTTTACAGTAACACTATGGACACAAATCACTTCACTTAAGTCGTTACTAAGCACTGAACACACAGAATTCTTCACTATGAAGCGCTTCCAAGTCACTTTGTATCGCTTGATCCGCTCGGTTCGCTCTCTTGAAAAGAACTGTCCGGCTGCATTCGCCTACGCGCTTATATAGTAGGGCCGACGAACTTTCGGGGCATTCGAGAATGTTCCATTCTCGAATATTCCGTACCCAACCGATTATTTATCTTCTCTTCTCGAAAGTTCCGTGGTACCCTTCGCGCTTATGTAGTAGGACCGGTGAACTTTCGAGACATTCGAGAAGGTCCTATTCTAGAACATTCCATACCCGATCGATCGTTAGTCTTCTAGAAAGTTCCGTGTATGCCTTCGCGCTTCTACAGTAGAACCGGTGAACTTCTGAGACATTCGAGAATGTTCTATTCCAGAACATTCCATACCCGATCGATTGTTTGTCTGTCTAGAAAGTTCCATCGCATTCCCGATTATGTTTGTCTTTATGAGCATGTTCTATCTCTGTCTGTCAGCACGTTTAGAAGTTTCTAGATGCATCTCGATCTATCTTTTATCTCTGGAAGGTGCCCATTATTGTTGTCTCTTTCTTATCGTGCTATCTCACTCACTCCTATTGAAAATTTAGTCATTTATCGAAGTGTGGTTCAAAGGCCCATAAGGGGTCCTGAAAACGCCTGAAAACGGGTTTTCAGGTTATGATGTGGTTCGATAGAGGGTAGCCTGAAACGGACTGAAAACATGTTTCAGGCGCCTGAAAACAACGGCAACTTGGGTAAAATTTCGATATTCTAGTATGTGATAGAGCACCTCCTGAAACGCGCTGAACTGCGTTTTCAGGCCGCTGAAAACGCTTCTAAGGCCAAGAAAACCACTCTGGAAGTTTCTTATACCATCGGCGCAACAATATCATTATATTCTAAACAAACTCTAGATATAGGACAATGAGAGTCTAAGTTAGTTCTATGGATTGGAATGCTGAATAATTTGCGTATTGGATGTCTAGGAAAATTGAAAGGAACGTTAAGATTAATTCTATTAAGCAGTTCAATACTTTTAATTTTATTATTTAGGATTTTATACAAAAACATCAAATCTGCCACCAAACGACGACTGCGCAAAGTTGACATTTCGAAAAAAAAAGTCTCTGATCGTAAGGCTGTCTGTGACTTATGCCAGAAGAGTTATAAGCTAGGTACCTTGTGAATGCGCGCTGTATAGATTCGATCCGCTGAGAGGGTGCACTATACACTGGACTCCAGGCGACACTGGCAAACTCAAGGTGACTGCGAACTAAACTGTTGTAGAGAACTTTTTTTGTTTGTACCTGACGAAATTCCTTTGAGTTTCGTCTTAAGAACCCTAACATTTGAGCAGCTTTTTTTGTCACTTTGTCAATGTGAGAATTAAATTTCAAGTTGCTATCAAGTGTGACACCTAGGTCTCGAATTTGTTTAACCTCCGCCAATGTTTCTCCATCCAGTGTATAAACAGTTTTAATTGGATTTTTCTTTCTTGTAAAACTAATATGGAAACATTTAGAGAAATTCAATGACATACCATTAGATTCGCACCAATCAAGTATGCTATTTAAATCTAGTTGCAAAAGTTTCGAATCTTCCAAGGCTTTTACAGTTTTACTTAACTTCAGATCGTCAGCAAATAAAGATACGTTACTATACTGAATTCGAGACACAATATCATTAATAAATATTAAAAATAACATAGGACCCAGATGAGATCCTTGTGGAACGCCAGATTCAGCAATAAAGACTCTGGAATCAAATCCGTTCACCGCTACAACTTGAGGTCTCTTGGATAGATAGGATTTAAACCACATCAATAGCGTTCCACATATTCCAATGCCTGCAAGTTTTGAGAGTAACACGGGGTGGCATACTTTATCAAATGCGCTACTGAAATCAGTATATATCGCATCCACCTGAAAGCCTTTATCAACCTCTTGTGATACACTAGATATAAAAGGTGCTAGGTTTGACTCTACCGAACGACCCTTTCTGAAGCCATGTTGAACATCAGATATAACATTTTCAACATGATTGTATATAGTGGGATAAACCAGTAACTCAAACAGTTTTGAAAAGCATGACAAAATAGAAACGGGTCGATAGTTTGCTATATTAGATTTGTCTCCCTTTTTGTACAGTGGCACTATTCTAGCGTTCTTCCACTCATCAGGGAAAATGCCATCGCTTAGTGAACGATTAAAAATAATTGACAACGGGAGTGCAAGGACGCGTCCACACCTTTTGACAAATAATGGTGGAATATTGTCAGGACCGGGGCCCTTTTGTGTGTTTAATTGCTTGATTTTTTTCAAAATTTGTCTTTCAGTCATTTTAATGCTACTGATAAGATTGTCGCTATAATTATTAGGACAACGATTTAAATTGATTGATGAATAAACAGCAGAGAAATGATCGGCAAACAGATTAGCTATCTCTGTGCCCGAAGAAGCACTGGAATCCTTCAGTTTCATTTCAGCAGGTAATACGGAAAGGCCTTTGCGTTTGTCTTTAATGTAGCGCCAGAATCTATTGGGATCCTTACAAATGGCTGTTTCCACGTCCGTGCAATATTTACTATGACATATTTGTATAAGTTTATGACAACGCTCTCGAAGTAGATCAAACTCATACCGATCTCTCAGATTGCCATATCTTAAATATTTTTTGCGAAGCTTATTTTTTTCCTTTAATAATTTTTTAAGTTTAGGACTGAACCATGGGGGAACTCCGGAAGCTCTCATTAATCTAGTGGGTACATATTTAACGATTATTTCATTCAAAAGTTTGTAAAACACTGACACCATCCCGTTCACATCATTACAATTTCCGAAAATATCATACCAGTTTAAAATACTTAATTCACGTATTATATTATCATAATTTGCTTTATAAAAGTTATGAGAGTTATGAATTTCACGATCTTTTGGCTTAAAATTTTTTGTACAATTTAAGTTTGACGGAACTGTGACTAACAAATGCGGATGATGTTGATCTAGCTTGCTTAATAAATCTAAGGGTTGAGTTACAGTTACACTCTGTTCATTACTTAACACGAGATCCAAAATTTTTCCATTGGTATTCACAATACCATTGAACTGATAAAGATTATTCAGTGACAGAAAATCGACCAAAGAACATCCCAAACTGTTACTAAAGTTCGAGGGGGCCGCGTAATTACAATTTTTCTTTAATGTCCAACCAATGAAACTCAAATTAAAATCACCGAGAATAACAATGTTTTCAGTATGATTTATTTTCGTATCTACATTTTCCAGAAAAAGCTTTAGCAACTCCACTTTGGGTGGCGGCGGCAGATAAACTGCGCAGATTATGTAATTGACAAGCTTGCCATTGATTTTTAACTTAACATTGACCCAGAGGTCTTCACAATTGGTTTCGTAATGTTGTAAACGGAAAGAAGGTATTTCTCGCGACACAGCTATCAGTACACCACCACCACCCGACTTGGAATTAGAAGAACTCGATCGATCTCTACGGTAAACCACATATCTTGAATCAATGAATTCACTATCAGCTATACCTGAGTGCAGCCAAGTTTCAGTGAGGACAATCACCCCATAATTACAGTTTAAAATATTTCTTAACACATCATTAGTTTTAGTTCGAATACCTCGAACATTCTGGTAATAAATATCGTGTGTGAAGCCTTAAACACCAAACCATTGATAATAAATTGAAAAGAATAACTAAGCTATTTAATTAATGCTAAACTGTCTATGTTGCGTATAAGTATGGCCTCACTAAATTCATCCTTACGAACAAACACTCTACCATTTCGCACCCAAACGAACCTAAACTTGAGTTCCTTGGCCTTGAGACGTGTCGCAGCATGAAGTGACTTATTCAGCTGAGACAGATGCTCACAGACGTACACAGGCTTGCACTCCCCACTTAAACCAAGGTGTTTCGAGCTAAGCTTGTCGTCTGAATTCTTTTTATTAAAAGTGGCGACAGATGCTAACAAAGAATCACGGTGCCTGGGAGTACGTAGTTTTACTATAACTGCGCGGGGCCTATTACTGTCCTTACTTAATTTAGCAACTCTGACGACATGACAGATATCCTCAACTGACACCGGCGCTGCCACGGTTTTGATAAGCTGTTCGATAGTGTTAACGAGGTTCTCTTGCTTGTGTTCTGGAACTCCGTTCACTTCAATATTGCTGTCCCTCATATTTTGCTCCATCAAGTTTAACCTACTTGACATTTCACCAACAGTTGATTGGAGTTTAGCATTATCACTTTTCAGTTCATTTATTAAAGCAGTTCTTTCTTCCAAAGCGCTTTTCATTTCTTCGTATTGCGAAGAAACTTAAAAGAATGGAATGGCCATGGACGGAAACCCATTTTATTCTGTCTGAAGCTTAGTAATAGTGTTTCTGTGAACAGATTTACATCTTTTTAGCGTTATATTGGATATGGAAATGTTATAATATCATAGTGATATATCAGCACTGCTAACACTGCATTACATTTATTGAGTGTTAATAAAGTAACAGTATAACTTATTTAACACTGGTGATAATAAACACTCTTATAAAGCATATTTGAGACATTGCAGCTTCCGTGACACTACTATATCGCAGTTTAGCTTCAACAGTTATGAATATAATACTGGCTGTATATTTGTGATTGTGGAGCTACATTAGTTTCATTTTGCGTCATATTAGCTGCATGTGGTCCTATTGTGCAGCATAACTGTTCTTTAACGATGTTAGTGAGTTTATTTAACAGCTGTGATATATATGTTGTAAAAAACAGCCCAGTAAACGTTTATATCATAGCCTAATATCACTATTTGATTGTATATCCCTATACAGCTAAAGAGAGATAAAAATAACTCATATATCTCAAGCTGTCATAAGCGTTACTAATATGCGACTTCAGTAACACTGTTCAGTGATAAAAGCTATTTTTTTATCACCGCTTTGCTAGTTGGGATTACACCGTAATCTATGTTTGTACGTTTTGCTTTTTTGTCTTTAATCAAAATAAGATAAAAATGCACGAGGTAGGTTTTAAGTCTAAAATATAGATCTTTAGATGCTAATTATTGATATTCTGAGCAATATTTCTTCAAATCAAAACGTACGCGTACGTTTTGATTTGAAGAAATATTGCTCAGTCTCATTTCGTAAAGGTTAAGAGGGGTTAAAACGTTATTGCCCAAAACAATATTTCAATTTAAATTGTATGCACTTGTATTGAACTATCGACTTTTTTCAACATTTTTGAACATGCCTACTCGAGCTATAGACCATATAGACGATCAAACATGTTTGTCAAATTTACGTGTTTGACAAACTTGTTTGTTCGTGTAAGGCTGTGTTTGACGCGTTTGACAAACAAACTATGTGTTTAAAGGAAATCTGCATTGACGCCGTGTTTCATGAAAATGTGAAGTTTGTCTAGCAAGTTTGACAAACATGTTTGATCGTTTACAGGGCTCTTATGAATCGTAACTTCACAGTCCTCTTAATTGAAATACTATGTGGAGCTGTCGCGAACTGTAGAACTGTACTATGCGGTATTTCTGCGTTAGTTAGTCTTGATAAAAGCCTAAAAACATATGTGTTAATTAATATGGATCTTCGGCTGTCTATTCGTCCGGGGTTAATAAGAACTCGGTGGCCCAGTGGTTAAGACATCAGCACGGTATGTTGAAAACACGGGTTGGATTCCCGACCGAGACGAAAACTTTTTTCTGTAGAGAATTGTTCATTTTTAATTTATTTAGCATTTTTAATGAAAATGCAAAGTCACAAATATAACAATTTGTACGTTTGCTTTATTGGTAATGATTTCTAAATTGAATTTTGATACGTAGTTATTAACAGTACGAGTACATAAAGGCCAAACTACCTACTAAAGAGGTGAATACAGTTGAAATTTTGTTGAGGCTGGCAAGAGCTCGGTGACCCAGTGATTAAAGCGTCAACAAGGTTTATTGAAAACGTGGATTCGATTTCCGCCCGAGACGAAAGTTTTTCTTACACTGATTTATTCACTTTTTCAATTTATTTTACATTTCAAAAAAATAATAAAATTCGGCAGCGTATGGAGTACTCGCACCTCTGGGCAGCAGCTCTTAAATACCAGCTCGACCCTCTTGACATCGGTTCCAATATCACGGCTATCGTAGTAGAGTTCATCCATATTACTTGGACCGATCTCGTCTAGCACAATTCGGTTTCAGCGTTAATTTCTTCCACGTACGTGTAGGCTCTGGAGCGAAATCTCAGCTGCGGTGTTTCCTGAGCGCTACGATATGTCCTACATCAAACGAGGCTTAAAAAGAGCAGTTCTCACCAGGTAGACAGTGACTAGACTGCGCCCCTGGCATTGCAGATGTCCATGAGCGGTGGTTACCTTTTCCATCAGGTGGGTCACTGGCTCGTCTGCCACCGTCGTCAGCATTTAAAAAAAATGCAAAATCACAAATATAATAATTTGTAAGTTTGACTGAAAACTTAAACACAAATTGCAAACACCACTATGATTGAAAGCAGAAATAGACATTACTATATCCACGCAGACAGGTATAGTCGTTTATATTCCCCTTTTAAAAATACGCATTATTGTAGAAATACCAACAACGACCTATAGCTACAAAGTTCCACTGCATTGGACGCTTATACGATGCCAATTTCATCTCGAATAGTCAGCTCAAATCATATTTGATCGGGTAACTTCGATCTTACTAAAATATTAACCCAACCATTGAGTCCAGAGTTCGCTCCCAATTTCAGTATAGCATTCCAATCGCAAGATTGAATCTCTTGAATCCACACATTGTAACCAAATTGTAAACAGGTAGGTATGTTTAACCACGATGAATGAGATATTAACACATTTTAACTAAGCACTTATATGAAAAATAACTGTTTTAAAGATGTGAACTGAATGAAAATATTTCCCAAATAAATTGAAACAATAATAAATGAATTATAAGACAGAAAAATGTATTTGGATATTTTTAATTCCTTATATTTTTTGGCGATTTATTTTGTAAAAAACATACCGCAGTCCCTTGTGCTGGGAGATATTATAATATCTCACTCACAGTTGTCTATACTTCATTCCAGATAACATAAAAAAAAGAAGCGGAAAGAAGCAGGGTTTCGAAGTCTTTTCAAGTCATGTATAATGATGAAATATCATAATCATTTTTGATATTACCTACTTATATGTATTACCAACTACTCTGGAGTGTAATGTTAACTATTTATTATTATTTGTGTGGCTATCCACAAATATTGAAACATAATAAAAATATTATTTTTTTATTATTATTTCCTACATAAACTACTTTTATCAAGTATAAGCATAACTTGATATGTAGATTATTTTTAAATTATTAACTCTCTTCATCAGATGAGGACAACGAAGATGATGATGATTGCCCCATATTAATCTTCTTCTCTTATATTATAAAAATGAAACGCTGTGTGTTTGTCTCGCAAAAACTCTGAAACGGCTCGACAGATTCTTCCGAAATTGTCTGTGTGTATTTATATAGGTCCAGGGAAGGTTTAAAGTATTGTTGGACCCTTTAATCGGGCAGGACAATGTCTGCCGGGCCCACTAGTCACAAATAAAATTGCTTTACCATATTATCGATGACATTATCCAACTGACATAATCTATCTTCTTCTTTTAATGTATATGAAATGCAGGCTTGCCACCTCTCTGGGGTTATCGTAGATAATGCTTCTGATAGAAAATCTTTAATTTCATTGAGCTTGAACATTTTAATTTTACTGGCTACATAGCCCTTAATTATATGAGCTCAATAGGATTGGGCTCACAATGATATTGTGGAAGCCGTATATAGTAACTCCCTTTCCTTTTGCCATCCACAACATACCTAACTCTGATACTGATTTTTATTTTCTTTTCCTTTTAACAGAAGTTGAGCTCTTACTTCAGTGTCTACAAATTGTATATTTTTTTGACGTTAACCATGACGTTCTGTTGAATGGCTTGAGAGCCACTAGGTCCCGCACCCGGATCACTCATTTTATAATTCAAAACAAAAAAAAAACAAAACAACTACAACAAAACAAAAGACAATTTAAAATCACGTGTAATAAATGATATACGTGCATCACCAAACAACAAAGAGAATGTCGAGATTGTCGAGCAAGGCGCGTTCCTTGATGACAAGCGACACGATGATCCATCAAGTTAAATCAAAACGTCATAATTTCGCCAACTGTGTCATCGAAAACCGTTACTTTTAGTTTGGTCGCATTATATGTAAACGTTTCAATCTATGCAGGTTGCCAACCTCTGCTTCTTTGGGTTCTTTAACAGAGCCATTTTGTGGTTTGAAGTAATATTTTATATTTCGCACGAGACTTTTTATAATAGTAAAAGTTTATTATTTTGTAGGTAATTGTTGAGATGGCTTTGCGCTATTTTACGCATAAATTGACAAAAGCGTAATTAAACATTTATTAACACAATGAGTTGAAAATGTGCACCTTTAAAAGAACCTTTTTTTATTTCTTTTTGATGTTATCTAGAATGAAGTATAGTGTCTATTGAGATTAGCCGCCGTGACCAAGTTACGCATATGAAAGTAAATTTTTGACAAAATGCAATTTTGAATATTTTGCATTTTGGACCATTCGCAACCAGGAAAATTGGGTACATAATTACAATTTTGCCCTTCTGCAAATATGTAGATTTTTTGATAACTGAGTAAATGCACTCAAACGATTTAAAATAACAATGTTATTGATTTTAATGACAAAATAAAATTGCTTTCTAAATCTACAAAAACTTGGTACATGACGCAGAAGCCTACCAACCTACTTATTTATAAAAACATATATGTTATTCTAGATTGTAAGGAAAGTTGAAATATATGCTAGCAAATTCAAATTGTTCGAAAGGACTTGTTTTCTTAAAAATATGACGATCAAAACCTTTGGAAATGTCTTTGCTATGGTGTTTTCTATTTTCAAATGATGAATTTGCGTAAAAATTATTTCCAAGCTAATTGCAATATATAAAAATTTACTTCATCCTTAATGTGAGCCCTAAAAGGGGTTAAATTCAGTAACTTGTTGAGCACATGATAGCTATGTTTTGTAGAGATACATTTTTACTAGTTAGCAAAAAAAAGTAAGTTCCTTGAGGAAACACTTGTTCTCTTTCTACCGACATATATCCTTAACACATCATCTTTAAAAAAAATAAAATTAAGTTTCATATTATTCACTTTAGATATAATGTTTTTCTTTTAACAGTTTAATACATCGGTAATTTACGCCAAAAATCTATCGTAATTACATTCAATACAACTTATTTATCACCCAAGAAATGGAACGAACAATTCAAACTATTGGTTTTATTGCATAGGCAACATCTAAGAAAGAAAACCGACTCTTCACCTATGTCCTTTTCACAACGTCCTATTAAAAATTTCTCTTAAAATATGCTTTTTTATTTTCATATGTAAATTTTATATTTGGTCACTGATACAAATGCGATCTGTTATTCGCAAAATACCTATTCGCTGATCGCTGATCAACTTTGATGAAGTAACCAATGTGGCCTTTTTTTTCGGGAAATGCGCAACCGCACCGTACCCACCGTTGGCTAGACGGCGAGTGTGTGTGGGGTTCACCCGGCAGAGTGCCAGGCCTACCCACTAAAACCCCTCGGTGTTCTTCCTGCCCTTTAGGGCGCGTGTGGTAGAGTCCACAATGCGACACCACTACTCACAACAACCAATGTGGCCTATCAAAATTCAAAATAGCCAGACAGTATATATAACCTGCATATTGTTGCACTTTTTTTTTAATTAGCGAGGTTTTTTTAAATTTATGAATGCAGTATTTTCTGTTGACTTTATTGCTACCATAGCCGTGACCATTGACTGGAGCTGAAGAGCGCAAAAAGCCGAACTACCATTATAACCACCAGGTTTGCGCAAATATTGCGACACATCACGCTATAGGCACATTTGGAACATTAGGATACATTAAAAAAAGATTCTAACATCAGTATTTAAAAGTAATCACCTATTGGCATTGACGAGGGGGCGCGGCCGACGCACCAAGAGGTGAGCAATATTAATGATTAAATATTAAAGTATTAAGATGTTTTTATTAAAGATTTATAATAAACTAGCTGCCCGCCCCGGCCTCGTACGGGTATACTAAAATCCTTCTGACAATACAACAATTTATGAAACCGTAGACTTGGAATAACATGAATGTCAATCTGTCAATTACGACACATTTTATATGAAAATTTTAAAATGTATAATTTTTGCTATTTTGTATTATTTTTTAAAATCATTTTCTTTTATACCTAGTCCTGACAATAATGAACAGAACAAAGTATAGATTACGTACATAAAACCATCGTATATTGATTCTGAACATGCTCCTAAAAGGGTTCACAGGGTTTTTCTTACACTGTATACTAACGGCGTGTCCGGCCACACACAATATTCTAAAAATGTAGCGAAAAACACAATTTAAGTAGGAGAACATGCCACGTCCTGTCAAACCGAACTAATCCATCACTCAGTACCCAAGGTCTGAAGTATACACTTCACTATTAGGCCTTACTGCGTCACAGAGCTTAAGCAATTCCGAAATTCATTAAACACCAATTCTAACATAGAATTTTGCCAGCTTGTTTATTATTACTGCTACGATATGTAAATATAAACAATCGCACTGTCTATCCGTAGTATCCGTAGACTGTAGACTCGTCGGCATTTTAATCATCAATAAAACCGCATGCCGTAACGTTTACAGCCCGCATAAGGCGCGCCATGGTCGTATTATGAATGAAAATATAAAATCATAGGACATTCAAAGCGGTTTATCGCTTCTGCGACCCGATTCGCGAGATTAAAGCTCTCTGATGGCTTGTCGTGAAATATTACTTGAATTGCGATAAGTAGAATTCGACGTTATGTCTACGCCATAAGAGTTAATATCGCATCGTCAACGGTTTCTAATACTGGGCTAGGGTTGTCACACGGCTTAACTTCAACATACATATCGGTTTTTATCTTTTTAGGGAGGTCTCTTAAAACATGGCGTTTACGGTTGACGATTGATAATTTTTGTATACTCTAATCGCATGTGAATATACAAGAAATCAGTGTTAACATATTCGGTCTTATTACAAAACCTGGTCTAAGCCTGGTCTAAAGTTAGTTTTGGTTTAAATCTAGTGCGCTTTCACTTGGGTCAATATACATAGATAGACAGACAGCGTCAACTTAGACTTGGTTTTGAACTACGACTAACTTTGATCCATTTTTTGTAATAAGACGGATTATATTTATGGTTCTTACGACAAATCTTACAAGTTAACCTTTATCAATTTACCAGAGGGAGACTCGGTACTAGAGTCGTCTCTATCTCTACTTCTGTCGCTGAGCAGCGGGGCTTGTATCGCTGTGTTCCAGTTTGAAGGGTAAGACAGACAGTGAAATCAGTAAGTGGTACTGGTGAGCACGATTCCTTTGCATCTTGAGTCACCTAACTTGCCAACGCACATTGGGGTCCTTATAGGAGTTGTAGATTTGCAAATTTTACAGAAGCCACATGTACTATAGGCTACTGTAGCCACTTACCATCAGGTGGGCAGCCTACTTGTTTGCTAATATAGTGATATTAAAAAATAGCTCGGGCACGAGTCTCTTCTAGGCGAGGATCAACTGGCCTAATACTACTTCCATCATGATGGCCAGGCGGGTGGTTTTGGAGTTTTGAGTATTTCATCGCGCAAGTGTTATGTGGAAAATTTTCGTATGTAACTTGGTCCAACTTAAAAGATGGGATGGTTTTATCTCTATTATTGACCTCAATATCCATTATTGTCAATTAAATTATGTTATCGATAGGACAATGGTTTGGAGGTGCCATAAGTTTCTAACAGATGGCGGTGTGAGCTAATTTTTGACACAACACTTGGTTATCCTGGTTGGGTCCAGTAGACGACGTTGTGTTTCAATTTCTTTGTGCTACAGTCTATTCCACTAGAATATTTACTATAACATTGATCCGATATTGATTTATTTATGGACACAGACAGTTATAATAATAATCAAAAGACTAACAAATTCACAATAAACCAGTGAAGTGTCCACGGACAGTGAGTATATATGATTCTAAACAAACAATACATGAATAAAACAAAGTACATACTATAACTACTGAGCCACAGCAACGCATTGCCGGGTCAGCACGTTTTCTATTTTTCTATATTAGGTCTATAATTATAAAATTGTAGTAATCTTCTTCTTTTTCTTATATATAAAAATGAATCACTGTGTGTTAGTATCGCTCAAACTTAAAAACCGCTCGACCGACTCTTACAAAATTTTGTAAGAGTCAGTCTGTGTGTTTGAATAGGTCCAGGGAAGGCTTATACGTACAATTGGACCAGTAGGTGGTGCTGTAATAAGGCAAAAGTCAGAACAACGTCTACTAGTCTTATATACTCGTCTTCTTCTTATATTTAAAAATGAATCGCCGTTCGTTAGTCTCGCTAAAACTCAAAAACAGCTTGACCGATTTGAGTATTTCTTTTTTCTTTTGTTCGCTTTAGCTCAGGGGTGGTTTAAAAAGAAAAATAATAGGGGAAATCCTAAAGAAAGGTAAACAATATTATAAAAAAATAATGCTTATTTTGTATGGAAGTTGACGGTACACTTCTGTCACTTGTCAAGGTAATACAAAGTTCGCCGGGACAGCTAGTTATTTACTAAAATTAAAGTAAGTTTTGTTCTCCTTTTTTAACTTAGTTAAATATGTCACTGCATAGTGGCTTATCGTATGCCCCATTTTGTGACCAAAAGCTTACGACATTGTTGAATTCTGCTATCGGTATCGGTTCTTGGAGTGAAAATACTAGTGATATTTTCATAATATCTCCACTCCAAGAGCCTTGCTGTGATTAACCATATTTATTCATCAAGAGCAAGGAAGTATTTATTTCATAAAACAATGTCAATTATGAGAAAGTATTAACTAGTCAAATATCGCTCATTATAATTACTCTATTATACGAGTATATTTATGTATGGGTCGGAAGTCGGAGCAGGGTCTTGGTGGGAATCGCTAATATAGTGAGATCGGCATTACCTATAAAGTACTAAGAAGCCATCTGCTGTGTTATGTAGTGGAACACCAGTTTAGCAGAACCCCGGCCAGTCCGCGTCATCCACGTCCAAGTCGTCCACCCTGGGACCTGCTGCAACCACGCATCTGCGTGTCCACTACCTCGAGTTGGAGCTGAGCAAAGGATGCAGGGCGAAAGGTGAGTATTCTGCGCCTCATAACAGAATTCTATCACTAGGGAGGATATCTGGAAAAAACTGAGCGCGCCCGGAAGCTCTGAGGTGGCAGCCCCACTACCTGGCTAGGGCACAGTAGGCTAATCACCCGCTTGTCCGAAAGTCTAAACTGATTACAGAAACGAATACAGTAAGAAACCGGACTGATCCATTAACGACGACCTTTGGCATGAAAATACGGACTTGAGTTGCTTTGTGGAATATGCGCACGCTCAGCGATGACAGTCGTCTGACCTAAGCAGAAGCAGAAATGCTGAGATACAACCTGCAAATGCTAGGCCTCAGCGAAGTTCGTAGAAATGGTTTCGGTGAACTGAGAACGTCCAAAGGTTTGACTCTTCTGCATTCCGGCAAGGAAAGTTAAGATGATACTCTCGAACATGGTGTCGGCTTACTCCTGTCTGATGCCACAAGGAAGCCTTCTGAACTGGAAACCGATCTTGGATCGAATCATTTGGGCCCGTTTCAACTCAAGAGCCCGGAAAATCGCCATTGTACAGTGTTACGCTCCCACCAACACATCTGCCGAGGACACCAAGGATAATTTCTACACACGCTAAATGTCACCTTAAAGCGCATAAAGAAACAAGACATAGACAAGTCAGGGACCGAAGAGAGCTTCATTTAAAACTGCTACAAAACACTACTAGCCGACCTCAGGCAGCAATACCGTCAGATACGAAAGAAAATTTATCGCAGCACAAGAAAAGACAAAAGAATATGGGCTGACGGGATTGCTGATATGACCCAACTCGCTGCTAACTCCTGCAATCTGCGAGAGCTTTACAAAGCGACCAAAACCCTGGCAGGAAACAGTAGACCCAAGAGGAAGCCTCTGAGATCGCAAGACGGGCAACTTTTTGTGACGTCCGAAGGGCAACTGCAACGCTGGCGTGAGCACTTCGAGATCTTCCGCCCTTCAGCAACGACGGCGCCTGATGTATCGGAAGTTACGCCCGCACTACCTAGGCTTCTCAACATCAATGTCGACCCACCGACGCATGACGAGGTGGCTGGAGCCATCCTCTCCCTAAAGATTGGCAAAGCTCCAGGCCTTGATCTTATTACTGCAGAAATGCTCAAAGCTGACCTACTCTCACCACAGAAGCTTTGTCATCTTTAATTATAAAAATCTGGATAAATGAAGAGCTGCCAGACGACTGGAACAAAGGGCTACTGATAACTGTGCCCAAAAAAGGTGACCTTAGCCAATGCAACAATTGGAGAGGCATCACTTTGCTCTCGATACCATCAAAGGTTTTCTGTAAGATTATCCTGGATAGGTTGTCGGGGGCCGTTAAACTTCTTCTCCGTAGGGAACAGGCTGGCTTCCGCCCAAATCGCGCGTCGACCAAATTAACACTCTGCGTATCATACTTGAGCAGGCATCAGAATGGCAACGGGAGGTATATCTTACCTTCGTGGATTTCGAAATAGTAAAGGCCATCTACAGGAAATACTCCTGCAGAGTAACTCACGACGGCCTGATCTCTGACGATATTGACGTGCGTTCAGGCGTCCGTCAGGGCTGCTTACTCTCGCCTCTCTTGTTTCTCATCGTCCTTGGCGGAGCTATGTTGCGTGCATATTATGGTAAGCGACGTGGGATAGAATGGGGTCTAACAGAAATTTTGGAAGACTTGGATTACGCTGACAACCTATGCCTGCTGAGCCATACACATCGCAACATGCAATCCAAGTTGGACGACATGCAACGAGCGGGAGGCATGATCGGGCTCAAAATTAACATCCAGAAGAATCAAGAGATAAGATCTGGTGTAGAGAATCGCACACCACTACGGATTTGTGCAGAGGATGTGGAACGCGTCCACTAATTCACCTACGTCGGGAGCGTCGTGTCAGAGACTGGGGGCACCGAAGAGGATATCACTTCACGAATTGACAAGGCCCGAGCTACCTTCGCACAACTTCGACCTGTGCGGCAGTCACGGAAGTTGACTCGTAGAGTTAAGCTCAAGATCTTAAGGTCCAACGTCAAAGCCGTTCTATTTTATGGGTGCGAAACGTGGAAGGTCACAAAACTCATCTCGCACAAAATCCAGGTCTTCGTCAACCGCTGCCTTCGCCGAATTCTTGGTATATTCTGGCCTGAAAAAATCTCAAACGAACAGCTTTTGGAACGCTGCCACGAAAATCCTCATCGACCAGCAGATCAAACGCCGCAAGTGGAACTGGATTGGCCACAATCTCCGAAGGGGTCCTGATCATATCCCCAAGCAGGCACTGAACTGGAATCCCCAAGGAAAACGCAAACGTGGCCGTCCTAAGCAAACCTGGCGGCGTACAGTAGCAGACGAGGCCAAACACATCGGCAAGACGTGGAGCGAAATCTAAGTGCGAAGCTCAAGATCGATCACAATGGAGGATTACTGTAGACGCCCTCTGCCCCACCTATCATTTCGTTCTCATAAAACCCAACCTAAAATTTACTAAAATGTTTGCATCAAAAACGTTTAAATTAAAGTATAATAAACGTTAAACACTAAGTACACTCCGATAACAACATAGTTTGCTCACTGTTACAGAAAACACGTTACACTTCTCATACCTTCGTTCTTTTGGATAAAAATAAAATTTTGGATTTTCACACACAATCCGAGCTTTGTATCGAGGATGTGAACCACAGCTGCCGCAGACGGAAGTGGTGTGATGGTTGATTGTATTTGGACGTGAGATTGAGTTCATCTTATAAAAAATGATTTAAACACAAGTACTCGCTTTAGGCAGGTGCTCGCTTTAAGACTCCTTCCCAAGGTTTAATTTTAGTTGAAACAGCCGAATTATTATTTCCGTAATTTCAGTACTGGTCCCAAAATATATAATAAAGTTCTTCCGTTCCAAGGTCTGAACATCCTGTATACCTTGTATGTACATTGTACATCTTATTCATCGTTAATGTAGAGTATCTTAAAATATGCATAACTACTAAGCCTTGCATGCGCCTAATTATATTCTAACCATAATCAAGATATACCTTATCATCTCAGCCGCACGACGCCCACTGCTGGGCATAGGCCTCCCCCATGGATCTCCACAACGATCGGTCCTGTGCTGCCCGTATCCAGCGGCTTCCCGCGACCTTTGCCAGATCGTCGGTCCATCTGGTCGGGGGCCTACCCACTGAGCGTCGCCCTGATCGTGGTCGCCACTCAAGAACCGTTCGGCCCCAACGGTCATCGGTTTTTCTAGCTATGTGTCCCGCCCACTGCCACTTCAGCTGAGCAATCCTTCGAGCAATGTCGGTTACTTTAGTTCTCCTGCGGCTTGCCTCCTGGCAGGAGCGTTGGGGCACATCGGAACAGGGGAGGGAAACGTATCGGTTCTTCCCGGACGTAGCGGCCCGGCTCAGGTTTACCTGGGTCGAGCCGGATTACGAAGTCTCACAGCTACTGACGGGGCATGGTCATTTCAATGGTAGGCTGTTTAGGTTCTCACTGGTCGACAGTGCTAGGTGTCCTTGTGGGGAGTGCGAGGATGAGGACCTGCATCACGCACTATGGGAGTGTAGGTTGTATAGCGAGGCGCGTAGGGACGTGGTCGATAAGGTGAAAGCGCTTGAGACGGGTCCGATTTATTACTGTGATCTCGTGGGGACGGAGGCGAATTTCCAGCGGTTGCGGGACTTCGCGCGACGGTGGTACTCGATTAGGAGTGGGTTCGATAATAGAGGCGAAGCAAGAAGACGGCAACTTCCCGAAGAAAGAAGAGACTAGATAGTAGACGAAGCCAGCGGTACCACGATCGGTGGGCACACGGCGACCTGGTGGCGGACACCGAAGGCGTGACGTGTGTTGTCCAACCCGTAAGGGAAGAGGGATACAGGGACAGACAGGAGAAAGATTTAAATAACTTGTAGGGAGTCAAGAATTGTGCGCGGCTAGAGTGCGATTACGCAGGATCCGCGCACATCTCCCGCTGTTTCGGCCCGTATAACCACGATTGGTTGAGTAGGGCCATGGGTTGGTGGAGGGTAAAAGTTCTCCTGCGGATCTCCTCATTTCGGATCCGATCCCGCAGGGAGACCCCAAGCATTGCTCTCTCCATTGCCCTCTGAGCGACCTTGAGCCTTCGGACGAGACCCATAGTGAATGGCCACGTTTCGCTTCCGTAGGTCATCACTGGCAACACACACTGACTTTCGTCTTGAGACACTGAGCTAAGACACTGAGCTTCAACTATTAAGCCGTAATTTGAAACTCGAATTGCATGAACCGACAAGAATTATAAGTAAAACATGTTTGGATAATTTTGCTCATAATATAAAAGGATCAAAATGTGAAATCATTGAAACTGCTTTATCAGATCATACTGCACAGTTATTGACCTGTCCTGTGAAGCGTTCGTGTATCCTGAAAACATGGACAGTTAAACGCCGTAACATTAATAAGCGAAACCTTGACATATTTAGAAAACACATAGAAAGCCTGTCGTTTCATGATACACTAGCTTCCAATGATCCTAATATGGCATATGATTCCTTTATTGATATATTTAAATGTCTTTATCACCTCTGTTTTCCGTATAAAACCATTAAAAAAAGCATAGCAGTAAAACAGAGATGGCTTTCAAAAGGAATTAGAACCTGTTGTAGGAAAAAAAGAGAACTTCTGTGGCAAGCACGGTCAAAAAGGGATAAAGCAAGTAAATCTAGTTTTAAAGAATACTCTAAACGGCTCAGAAAGATAATAAAATTGACAAAGCGTTCACAAAATAACCACTTTATTAATACGTCTAAAAATAAGTCTAAAGCTATGTGGACCCTAATTAATAACTCTATAACTGTATTACCAAAAGAGCCTATTAGTGAGATAAAAGTAAACAATAAATATATTACTGATCCTATAGATATAGCAAACCTTTTTAATAATTTTTTTATTGATGACATTACACAACATGACATTAAAAATTGTAATAAAAAATTCATATTGACAATAATCCTTATTCGCTATTTATGAGTCCCACAACAGATAACGAAGTACTTAATGTTATAAAGTCTCTCAAAAATACTGTTAGTGTTGGTTTTGATAATTTCAGTACCAGAGTCATAAAACATGTCTCTGATTTAATTGCATATCCATTAAGTCATATTATCAACTTGTGTTTCAGCACAGGCATATACCCAAATGAACTAAAGCCTGCTATTGTAAAGCCTCTATATAAAAAGGGTGATAAAGAAGAAATTGTAAATTATCGCCCAATTACACTATTATCAGTTTTCTCAAAAATTTTTGAAAAGATTATTCATAATATTTTGTATAATTTTCTGCAAAAACATAACATATTAAATAAAGAACAAAAGGGCTTTCGTAAACACACTTCGATAAACACCGCTATCTACGATTTAGTGAAAAGAGCGATTTTATGTATGGATGAAAGAATTGCGTCATGTGCCATCTACATGGACATGACAAAAGCATTTGATCACGTTGATCATAAAATTTTATTAGAAAAACTAAGTCGTTATGGAGTCCGCGGCAATGCTCTAAGTTTATTAACATCTTATCTACAAAATAGAAAGCAACACACTGAACTCACTCAAATCTGCAGGACTAGTGGAAAAGAAAAAAAATACATATCTGACTGCAGGCACATCAAATTCGGAGTGCCACAAGGAAGCGTACTCGGGCCTTTGTTGTTTATTATCTATATTAATGATATAATTAAAGCAACTAAGCACCCCATGATTCTTTTTGCCGATGATAGCACTGTTTTCATTCAATCACATGACGATAATAATGCAAATTATGAAAAAGACATTAATAGTACTCTTAAAAATATTATTAGCTGGCTAGAACTGAATAATCTAAAAATCAATTTAGTAAAAACTAGCGTTATGCCTTTTGCCCAGAGAATAAGGAGACCAGAAATTAAAATTAATTATGATGGCAATAAAATACTCGAGGAAAAAACTAAAAATTTTTTTGGTATTTTTATAGAGAGCAACATGTCGTGGGAGACACATTCTATAGAAGTTTGTAAGAAACTGTACAAATTCTCCTTTGCGCTATATAAGTTAGCCAAAATAGCTGATCGAAGTACAGTTTTAGCTGCATATCATGGTTTCGTTGCCTCAACTTTACGCTACGGGGTCATATTTTGGGGCATTTCTAGTTATCGGGATATACTATTAAGAGCTCAAAAACGTTGTGTTAGAGCTATATGTGGTCTAAAACCCACCGAAAGCTGTCAGCCATATTTTAAAAACCTAAAATTGTTAATGTTGCCATCGTTATACATTTACGAATCCTGCCTATTTGTGAAGTCTAATCCAGATCTCTTTGAAAAAGAAAAGCCTGTACCAAACCTTCGTCCAAGAAACTCCAAAATATGCACTAATATATGTAAAACTGCACTTATGCGTAAAAGCGTAATCAATATGGCGCCAAGAGTGTTTAATAAGCTTCCTGAAACATTTAAACACTACAATATAAACAAATTCAAACGGGTGCTATTTGAGCTATTGGTTGATAAATGTTATTATAATGTAAGTGACAACTTTGATGATATTGACATAAAATTATAATTGCTACTGACATATAATTTTACTGTAATAATTATTATCAAAATATAATTTTATTTTATAAATTAATTGAAATTTTTAATTAAAGACTACTTTGTAATATTGACAGAAATTGTAATTATTGATGACATAATATTATTATTGAAATGAAAATATCTTATGATTATATAATAATGTATAAAATAATTGAAATTTTAAATTAATGACTCCTTTGTGATATTGACAGAAATTGTAATTATTGATGACATAGAATATTATTATTGAAATAAAAATATCTTAAGATTATATAATAATGTATAAATTAATTGAAATTTTAAATTAATGACTACTTTGTGATATTAATGACATAGAATATTATTATTAAAATGAAAATATCTTAAGATTATATAATAACGTATTTAATTACTTACATAAAAAAATTTACTTACACTTAAATGAAATACCTTAGGAAATACATAAATATTAAACAAAACATGGTAACTAAAATTAGTTCAAGAATTGATAATGAAATGTATAAAGATAATGATTAAATAGATAAATTAATTTTAATAATATTAAAATAGACAATATAATTTGCATGCTATTTATAAAAAGTTAAATAGGTAAGGACATAAAATATATTAGACCACCACAATGTACCCTATTTAAGGCAAATAAAGTGATTTGATTTGATTTGATTGATTTGAGGCAATTTGGACCCGAAGATTTTTCGTAACTTCCCGAACGCTGCCCATCCGAGCTGGATTCGCCAGTTAGGTAAGTCCAACTTCGAGAAAGAAATACCTATGCACCTGAAATATACACATATGTATTGACTGGCTATTTCCATACAAATAACAGCAGTTTAAGCGCCCCTCATGCAAGACAAATGTTGGTGAACTATTTTCGACAAACTCGTTTGTGAATTTTACGCCATTAACTTTCATATCCATGGATTCATGGAAGTATGTGCCGATCTAAGTCAACAACGTCAAAATAGCGCAAAACAAACTGGTACAAAACACTTTCATAACGGCCAGTCCAGAGTGGGAAATAATATACACATAATATCAGTGACCTATGTAAATATACAAGTAGAAGAAAATAAAAGTGATACCCACCCTTAAAAAAGTATCCCATAAAGTCAAATCATCAGACAAGAAACTCGGGATTTCAATGTGTTAATACTATTAGCTGCAATAACACCTATCAGCAAAAATGGGCAACTCAAAGCCCTACACCAGCCAGCCTGGCTAGCGTGACGTGACGTATGTAGAGGGCATATTCCTCCTCGTCTGAGAGACCCGTGCCCATCAGTGAGACATAAAAATTTATCATCAAAGGTTCTTGATCTCAACCTTCTAAAACCTTCCTCATAAATCAATCTGTCCATTGGGGGATATCGCAAAAAATCCGTTCAGTGGTTTTTGAATTTAACTTTATTCCAAACTGACAGACACTGACACTGTTTTATAAATGTTTTGTAATCGGTATATATAGTAACAATGTACATAGTTAAAAAGTCTAGATCGATAGGTCCTTATTTAAATAATAAATTAGACACGTAGCTACGTTAAGGTTCTATTTTTGGACACTAAAATCATACATGACATGACTAGAATATTAACAAATGAATTTGAAGTAACCTTTAAATTTTATGATACTATTTAAAGTTTTTATTATACTTAAGAAATGATAGGGCTGAGCATTATTATAGTTGAAAGAACTAAAGATAATCTACTAAAACCTAGGATAACTTTTATCGCAGAAATCACCCTGAAGAAAAGGAAGGTGGAAGTTTGTATGGGGAAACAATAACCGCTGAACCGATATAGAATAAATTTGGTATGGGGATAGTTTGAATTGTGGGGAAGGATAAAGAATAGTTTTTATCTCCGAAATCATTCCTTAAGGGTGTAAAGGGGGGAGGAGTATTGCAAAGGGTATCAATAAAAAGGACTTCCACGCGGACGAAGTTGGGCAAAAGCTGGTTACCTATATTTTAGTCTTAACTTAAATTATGTTTAATTTAGTGTAATATAAATCAAGTCTAAATGTCTTTATTCAAATACTAGCTGTGTCCGCGACTTCGTCCGCGTGAAATAGTAACTTTTGTTGAAGTTAATAAAAAGTAGCCTATTGTTATACCTTATAAAATTAGCTATCTATTAGTGAAAGTCCCGTTAAAAAAAAATTTAAAAGACTGTCGTAAAAAGTTACTATAAATATCAACATAAAATATAATCAAGTTCCAAAATCATGTTATTGGGGACCTTTATGTTTGATGTTGTTTGTCATTCATAAAATCCCTTGGCATAACTCACTAGGCATAATTATCGTTTTCGTAATATGTTGTTTGTCATTCATAAAATCCCTTGGCATAACTCACTAGGCATAATTATCGTTAACATTACCGTCTCATATTTTTTTGCATTAATTTTATGAGGCATAGTCATCCAAAGGCATAATATTAGGTCTTTACCTATGAAATTGCCGTTTTTCATGAAATAAATGAAGCGTATTCTTTTCTATATTTTTTATTTCTATTAATCAAAGTAATCACCCATGCAATCAATGCATCTTTGCCAACGCATTGGTAGCTTATTGATGCCCTTCTTGAAGAAATCAGCTGGACGGGAGGCAACAAACTCTTCAAAAGCATTTTGTACTGCCTCTCGGGTATTGATTTTTTTTCCCGCCAAGAAGTTATAAAAAATTCTGGAAAAAGTAGAAGTCTGTAGGCGCAAGGTCTGGTGAGTACGGCGGATGCCGGAGAACTTCCAACCCCAGTTCTTGTAGCTTGGAGACCGTCTGCTGTGCAGTATGAGGTCGCGCGTTGTCGTGCAGGAGCAGTGGTGCCGAACGATTGACCAAAGCTGGTTGGAGACGTGCGAGCTTCTCCATCATTGTGTTCAGTTCTTCACAGTACCTACACATCTGCAGTAATGCTCGTCCCGTTTGGTAAGAAGCTGTGATGAATTACACCCGCGTTAGACCACCAAACAGTGACCATCACTTTTCTAGGGGTAAGTTTTCGTTTAGGGCATTGTTTGGGTGCTGAACCAGGGTCCAACCAACTTGCTGAGCGCTCACGATTGTCGAACAGGATCTATTTCTCGTCACAAGTAACAATGCGGTTCAGAATTCCTTCATTTGTATGCCTGTTGAGCAGTGCAAGGCACGTCTCGACGTGTACTTCGCGCTGGCGATCATTGAGTTCGTGGGGTACCCATTTGTCGAGCTTTTTTACCCTGCCAATTTGCCGCAAATGGACTAATATTGTTTTGATGTTAACGTCGAAAGCTGCTGCTAATTCAGCCGTAGATTGAGTTTCATCAGCTTCCACAATCGCCTTTAATTCGTCATTGTCGACCAAAGTTTTCGGACGACCACGGGGTTCATTTTTCAGGTCGAAATTTCCAGAACGGAAGCGGGCAAACCAATAACGGGTGGTGCGTTCGTTTGTAGTGTTCGCTCCGTAAACGTCGTTGATGTTGCGTGCCGCTTGTGCCGCTTTGCTGCCACGACGGTACTCATACTCCATAATTACTCGAATTTTTAATTTATCCATGACGACGAAAATGTTCGAATGCGTTGAAAACAAAACGATAACTATTAAACAAATTACGATTTTCGAAAAAAGAATTCCATATTTTTAAAATAAAATTAATTTGAAATTGGAATTATCAGCCAAAAAAAAATATATTATGATTTGAAATGGCCAGTACGGCAGAACGGCAATTTCATAGGTAAATACCTATTATTATTAGGCATAATTAATTAAATCCTTGATTTCTCTTGACATAATATTGTTAGTCCTAAAATGCTTTACCATAATTGATAATGGCCATAAATTTATGAAATTTCTTAACTTCTGTTGACATAAAAATGTGACGTATTTTTAATTTCCTCATGGCCCTTTAATTATTTAATGGTTTCAGAGACAAAAACGAATTGCTGAAAAACCGACACCACATAATCGTGCTTGTCCTACCCAGAGTGCAATAGGCTAGATGACTAAAAAAATTTTTTGCTTTAATAGAAGCTCATTCATATCATAAACAGAAAGAAAAAATCGGTTTTCGAATAACTATAAAAACAACCAAGATATAAGGTATTAAAGATTTTTCTCCATCTCTTTCTAGCAAAACAGCAATTTTCAAGGTGTTTATATGGCCTTACTCAACAATGACGTCACGGTTGATGTCGGATCTCTCTGTCTAATCGCTTTCAAATTAACAACTTAAAATGCTTGTATCTAATGTATTTCTAAGCCGATTTTAATTATAATTTCACAGGACTGCATCTTTTTCCACGATATTTGAATATTTAATGACGAGACGTAAAAATTGAATTCAGTCATCATCCCAATTCAAAGCCGCGAAGGCATGGAGTGGCGAGGTGACCCGCGTGCTGAGGAGCTGGCGAAAGCGATCTGCGACGATAAGTACCTACGCGTGGGACCACAGACACAGAATAAATAATAGTACTAAAGTACAGAAGGATCACTCTCGAAGAAAAGCCATGTTTAGGTATGAAAATTTACCTACTCTTACGACCTTCATCTGACTGCACGGGAAATTGAAATTTATTGCATGACACGAGCGTTCCAATTCCGTCACGCATCGCTGACCAGATACCGGTTTGGCGATAAGAGCGCAGGGTTCCCACTCACCGATATGCAGTTATCGCATTGATTTACTACCAAACGTAGATAACGCATGAACGATCTAAAAGTAGGCCGTTGAAGAACTGCTCAATGGCGACTCGTGCAGTTCCTTTCCATAGTGAGTGATTAGCTGTCGGCACGTAAACATGCCGAAGTGCGCATTCAAAAGTTGTGGTAACAATAGCCAGAAACGGCAGAAAAAAGACGGAATTTCATATTTTGCGTGAGTAAACTCATTACACATCTTATCATGTATTCAAATATTCGATTTATACGTAAAAACCATTAAAAAACAATTATTTTAATCATAAACATGTCGCTTCGCGTCAGTGTCAGTACATCACAATCGTCTCGCTCGCACGGGCATCGTATTACGATGTGCTATCTCATTCATGCGTTGGAGCGACAACGCGATAAGCAATTTCAAGCATTATATTTTAAAGTATAAAGTTGATATTTTCTTGCAGCAATTACTAAAACGTCGTTTGCTCTGTGGTAGGTATGAAATGATGTAACTTCCCACGGTTGTACTTAAAATAGTTGCCGTAATAATGCAGAATAAGGTTGAATATACGGTACTTTCTTTATGGTAATTTTCATTCGGGCGTGCATATTCAAATATATATCAGCGAGTACAAATGTATAGTCGATTAGGTGACAGATTTCAAGCGCGTTTTTGTATGAAGCGCTCTATCTACGTTTGGTAGTATATCAATGAGTTATCGTTACAAAAATGACCTCAATTATTACGTGCGACGACGCGGCCAGCGTGCGAGCCGAGCGGCAAGCTTTTGCCACATACCGTCCGCCCGGACCGCCCGGCTAAACGTACCTAAACTGCGGAGTGAAACCCCCCTGCCACAGAGCTCCGCAGCGCCGTGACAGATGCCATTCATGCCTGCTTGCTTGCATGCTTGCTTGCATGCCTGCTTTTATATGCCTGCTTGTTTGCATAGCAAACTTTTCGAAATTAATAAAAATTTCAGATATAAAAGGAGTATATAGGAAACTAGCTTTTCGCTCGCGACTTCGTCCGCGTTATTTTTGTTTTCCCGTAGAAATTTTATATTTTCCCGTAGGAAAATAACCCTATGTCCTTCCCCTGGTCTCGAAATATCCCTGTACCAACTTTCATCAAAATCGGTTCAGTAGTTTCGAAGCCTGTTCAATACAAACAAACAAACAATCAAATCTTTCCTCTTTATAATATTAGTATAGACAACTAACATGCATCTAGTGTTAATATTATGACGTTTAATACTTGTGACAAACAATTTTCTGCCACACAATATTATAATTATTAACATTCTGCGCTCTGTTTATTATGCGTCTTTACGACTGTTTCAATTGAAATTATGGAATATGATTTTATGACAATAAATTTTATGCCTATAATTATACTCTGTCTAAGATGATAGCTTGGTGATTTTGATACATCGTTCTAGAGTTGCGAAACGTTCAGTTTCATTGAAACTAGTACGATACTAGCACGTACAGTAATACCTAATATACATTCTCTGTACTATCCATAATAAAGCAATGACTAAATTATGATAGAATGATTACATATGACCTAAAATATTTAAAATGAATACATATACCTAACTACCTAACACTAGGCTGTATGTATGGCCTCCGTTTTTTTTTGCTTTTCCACTGCACAGAAGAAGAACTACAAAAGGAAACACACGCAGTTTTGATCAATTGATGAATCAAAGTAAAAGTCTACTTTCTTAAGTTTAAATATAGTTTTTTTGCTGTCTTGAAAGTAATAATCCCGATTTTAAGAAGCTTCTTCTCCGATAGTTCGCTTTCTAGACCTGGTAACTCTAAGAAGGGACACTCAAATTCTAACTGCGGTAGCCGAAGTTGGACACGACGAAGAAATGCCAGTAGGTACAGTACGGAGCGTGACGTAGTTAATTCTTAACACCCCTTCATACACGTAGACTCAATAAAACCCCCGTTAGATTAGTTTTTTCGCAAAACATTAATTCCCGACGAATAAACCGGGCTAAAACGTATCATAATTTATGTGTATTTCCAGGTCATCATGCATCCTTGTACCAAATTCCATCCAAATCCTCCCAGTAGTTTGTGCATGAAAGAGTAACAAACATCCATACTTATATCATCACAAACTTTCACGTTCAGAATATTAGTAGGAAGTAGGATTGCACCAAAGAAGAGTAGGTCGAAACAGTCGCTTAAACGAATAACGAATTCGCGACAGTCTCTATTGAGTTCAGTTTTCGTGGTCCTTTTAGGCATACCTGGTTGTTTATCAGGCAAAAATAACATCAAAATAAAAGCAAAAACAAAACAAAAGTCGTCAATAGTAACAAATAAGCTGACGGGACAACTAAACATTGTACCAGCAAAACTTATTATTTGCAGCATTTTTTTAATAATTATACTGGCTGTACTCGCGAACTACGCTTCGCAAGTAAAAATACTAATAACGCTATTAATAAAAAATATTTTACAAAAAATAAAAACCGACTTCAAAAACACTGAAAAGTTAAAAATAATATATGAATAGGTACAGACAACATCACACTTCTATACTAAAGTCAGTGCCTAATGATGATCTCCTAGAAAGTCTTAAAATTTGTCACCGACTTCAATATAGAAGTGTGATGTTGTCTGTACCTTTTCATATATTATTTTTAACTATTCAGTGTTTTTGAAGTCGATTTTTATTTTTTGTAAAATATTTTTAATTTTTTAGTGAATGAAGTCTTTTTAGTAAAAGAAACCCTAATATTATAATACCAGCTCACCTTCGGTGAGCGGGTATTAAATTAGAGTTCCCCTAGCTTTTCATGGGATCTCATCATCAGATCGTGACTTTGGTGACCTTGAGACCATCCCAGGAGTATACTCTATCGAATACAAAAAGAATTTTGAAAATCGGTCAACAATTGGCGGAGTAATCGGGACCACCCTTGGATTATCCTCTATCGAATACAAAAAGAATCATCAAAATCGGTTCATAAACGACGAAGTTATCCGCGAATAAACATAAAAAAAACAAGCATATACAGGGTGTCCCAGAAGTCGACGACAAGCCGAAAGCAGGCGGTAGACTAACTCATATATGTTATCAGAAAAATATAAAAAAAATCTAAGTAACCTATTAAAAAAAAACTAACATTTAAAAAAATCGATATAATTTACACCCTGTGACGGTTTTTTCACTCTTGTTGCTACAAATCTTTACTTTTCTAAACATTTTCTTTTGTTTTGTAATCCTGAATAATGTTTCTGTATACTCTAATCTAAAATTTAAAGCCAGCTGCTCCAAATTAGAAGAATATGCCATTTTTATCTAAATGAAATATTCAAAATTAATTTTTCGCATAGCTTTAACAAGCTGTACTGAAAAAAAAATGTACTATGCGAGTTTGGCAAGTAACTGCAAAAGTTGGCGCATTCTATAAGGATTCCAAAATGGTATGATACTTGGTAGATAATTTCTACGATTGCAGACAATTTTTTTTTCCAAAAACAGGCAGTTTCGAACAAATTTTTCTTACGTACTTAAAATTTATTCTAATGTACCCATGGTTTGCTTTAAGGCTGTAACTTTAAGGGCCCATGGCGCGAAAAATAGCAAAAAGGCCGTTGGCGTTTTTGATATTTTACGTTAACGTTCCAGTTAACTGACCGGGAAAAATTAATTTAAATTCTTAAATTATGTGTCTACACAATCACCGTCATCATTTTTCAAGTTTACATACCATTTCGTTAAAAAATAGCATCAATTTTACTTAAAATTTAGGTTACACCCACATACCGTTCGTGATTTTTAGCTTCATTAATTAACCCTATTATATTTTAGTTTAACAAATATATAGAACAAAGGTAAGCAAAACACTGACACCGTGGTATTTTTTTAAATTATCGTACATTGATTTTTATTTCAATTTTTTAACATACATTTATCGATGTTCTTACAAATACTTGGCTCGGGCGCGTCGAAATTCAGTGTGCAATCAAGACTCGAAGTGAGAGCACGTCGCTTTGAGCTAGCTCCCGGTCGCGTAATTATTTGTGTATGTATACGACGCGAAGTCCTACGGAGTAATCGGAGAAGTTGATAACTAACAATTTTGTTATTTGTGGCTGCCGTACGAAAAACCTTCAACCTTTTTACAAGCTTTTATTTATCTTTTGCATGTTCGGGTCTAATCTTGCGAGTTAAATTTGACTCACTTCCCGGTTTCCGATTAAGCTGAAATTTTGCATGCATATGTATAAATATATTATGATGACGATATGGAGCTGATCTGATGTTAGAGCTGAAGGGTGGCCATAGGAACTCCGCAATAAAACGACATAGCCCCATCGAGTTTGAGCTCGTTTGATTCGTATTGACGAGAACTTTGATCCTATATGGTAACCAGGGACTGATGCTGGATCTGGAAGTTTGCCATAGGAACTCCGCAATCAAACAATGCAACCCCATCGAGTTTGGGCTCGTTTGATTCGTATTGACGAGTACTTTGGACCTATGTGGTAACTAGGGTCTGATGCTGGAGCTGGAAGGTAGCCACAGGAACTCCGCAATAAAAGGACACAACCCCATCGAGTTTGGGCTCGCTTGATTCGTATTGACGAGTACTTTGGACCTATGTGGTAACCAGGGTCTGATGCTGGAGCTGGAAGGTGGCCATAGGAACTCCGCAATCAAACAACGCAACCCCATCGAGTTTGGGCTCGTTTGATTCGTATTGACGAGTACTTTGGTCCTATGTGGTAACCAGGGTCCGATCCTGGAGCTGGAAGGTAGCCAAAAGAACTCCGCAATAAAACGACAGAACCCCGTCGAGTTTGGGCTCGTTTGATTCGTATTAACGAGTACTTTGGTCCTATATGGTAACCAGGGTCTGATCCTGGAACTGGAAGGTGGCCATAGGAACTCCGCAATCAAACAACGCAACCCCATCGAGTTTGGGCTCGTTTGATTCGTATTGACGAGTACTTTGGACCTATGTGGTAACCAGGGTCTGATGCTGGAGCTGGAAGGTATCCATAGGAACTCCGAAATAAAACGACGCAACCCCATCGAGTTTGGGCTTGCTTGATTCGTATTGACGAGTACTTTGGACCTATGTGGTAACCAGGGTCTGATGCTGGAGCTGGAAGGTAGCCAAAGGAACTCCGCAATAAAACGACAGAACCCCGTCGAGTTTGGGCTCGTTTGATTCGTATTAACGAGTACTTTGGTCCTATATGGTAACCAGGGTCTGATCCTGGAACTGAAAGGTGGCCATAGGAACTCCGCAATCAAACAACGCAACCACATCGAGTTTGGGCTCGTTTGATTCGTATTGACGAGTACTTTGGACCTATGTGGTAACCAGGGTCTGATGCTGGAGCTGGAAGGTAGCCATAGGAACTCCGCAATAAAAGGACTCAACCCCATCGAGTTTGGGCTCGTTTGATTCGTATTGACGAGTACTTTGGTCCTATATGGTAACCAGGGTCTGATGCTGAAGTTGGAAGGTGGCCAAAGGAACTCCGAAATAAAACGACGCAACCCCATCGAGTTTGGGCTTGCTTGATTCGTATTGACGAGTACTTTGGACCTATGTGGTAACCAGGGTCTGATGCTGGAGCTGGAAGGTAGCCATAGGAACTCCGCAATAAAAGGACACAACCCCATCGAGTTTGGGCTCGTTTGATTCGTACTGACGAGTACTTTGGTCATATATGGTAACCAGGGTCTGATGCTGAAGTTGGAAGGTGGCCAAAGGAACTACGAAATAAAACGACGCAACCCCATCGAGTTTGGGCTTGCTTGATTCGTATTGACGAGTACTTTGGTCCTATATGATTTTTCTTTATGAGTACTTTGAGCCTAGCCTAGATAATATCCATACGCAACCCCATCAATTTCTTTTGTGCGACCTTCCCCAATTTAGGTGTCAAATGAAAGAGCTTGAATTGTAGAATATAGTATTCTGAAAGAAGATCTAATCCAAGATGGCCGCCGTCACAAATTGACAGATTATTTTTATGTACAATCCCCACAATATGGGCCTGTATATAGGGTATCAAATGAAAGTTCGTAAAATACAGTACACCATGAAAAAAACTAAAACAAGATGGCCGCTATCACAAAAGATTTTTTAAAACAAGCTTTTATTTTAATGCCCTAAAAAAAGAAAATAAACTTTAATAAAATTTTTTTTGCAATCTAGCGAATGGCTTCAATGCACTAAAAAGTGCGTTGAGCACAAGAAAATATTCATTTCATATTTGTTTATTACTAAATTATTATATGTATATTATATAAAATAATTGTAGATACAACTAACAATAAAGAACTCGGTAGTCATTAAAATATTTCGTATTATTTGAGCAATTAGTTTAATAAAGTTTTTTTAAAAACAAGCTTATATTATAATGCCTTAAAAGAGGAAAATAAACTTTAATTTATTACAAGATATATTTTCTTATAAAAATATAAAAGCTTGTCCCGAGAATTAGGATAAACAATAAAACAATTTAACTTGATTATTATATTAATTTTTTTGTAATAAATAACGTTTTGTACAGCATTGTCATACACACATGACAATGCTGTGCAGTCCTGAAATTCAAATGCATATATGATCCCTTTTTTGAAAAACTCGAATCCGTTATAACTGCTACCTCACGGAAACTCGGTGTCCTGAACAAGGTGCGTAGGTATTTTGCGCCGGACCAACTATGCCTGTTAAAACTCAGGTTAGGTCTTGCGTGGAATATTGCTCGCACTCCGGCTCCGCTCAGTACCTCCTCGATGCTCTGGACAGATTGCAGCGTCGCGCTATTCGAATAATTGGCGATGTAGAGGCAACTAACACCCTCGAGCCTCTATAACTTCGTCGTGACATCGCCTCTCTTAGCGCTTTTTACCGAATGTTCCACGGGGAATGCTCTGAGGAGCTCTTTAACCTTATCCCTCCCTCTCCATTCCTTAACAGAAAAACGAGTAAGGGTCTACGGAGTCATCCTTACACTGTATCCTCCTTTTCACACCGTACCAAGAAATTCCAAGATTCTTTCTTCTTTTTTTTTTATTGCTACTAAGTTGGCAAAAAAGCAAACTGCCCACCTGATGGTAAGCGGTAACAGTCACCTATAATACATGTGGCTCCTGTGACATTCGCAGTAAAACTGCAAATTCGCAGTAAAACTGCATTCGCAGTAAAATTGCAATGGCATATTCTTCTAATTTGGAGCAGCTGGCTTTAAATTTTAGATTAGAGTATACAGAAACATTATTCAGGATTACAAAACAAAAGAAAATGTTTAGAAAAGTCAAGAATTGTAGCAACAATAGTGAAATAACCGTCACAGGGTGTAAATTTTATCCATTTTTTTTAATGCTAGATTTTTTTTTAAATAGGTGACTTAGATTTTATTTATATTTTTCTGATAACATATATGAGTTAGTCTATCACCTGCTTTCGGCTTGACGTCGGCTTCTGGGACAACCTGAATACGGTCAAATTGAGTAACCTTCTTTTTTCGAAGTCGGTTAAAAATAGGAGGTTGGTGGTGAAGAGTGAAAATGACAATGCCAGATTCTGACCCACCATTTACAGTAATATGAAATATATGAAAAAATCTATATAATTTTTTATCTTGTACTGATTTCATTATTACTTTTTAAAATTTGCGGTAATTGAATAAATATTAAAATAATATATGTACCTACTATTTCCGTTGGGAGAAGAACTAAGAAATGACAAATGCGTTTTGTTGTACGACGTACAAACAGAATAAAATATCAATCAAGTTTTCGAAAAATATCGTTCTCTTTTTTAACATTATGGATTATAGGCGCATATTGGTTGTAAGTTATTAATGTTTATAAATAAGTTTTTAACAATTCTAGCTTCTTTAATTTTTTATGTGCATACGCATAATTAAGGAGTAAGTACCTATGTGAAACTAAACGCCAATTCTGGATTGATATTGTTTGACATTTACTTTTTCTTATGACTCTGTGGTGTGGTGAACTTATGACAAATGACAAAATGAATGAAACAAAGACGGTTTTGCTTTACCAATATTGCTTATTTAAAAGATGTCGCAAATAGGGAATATATAGGTATATAATGATATACCTATTCGTTAGTAACGATAGATATTTTTGTTAATCGGTATTGCAATTTTTTATTTAAGTACATAATTACATTATATGAAGAGGAACGATTGGTAAGTTTGTTTGTAATGAATAAACTCAGAAACTGCTTAACCGATTATAAAATTATTTTACCATTAGAAATGAAGTGTAATATATTAGGTATATTCTCTGATATCCCACAAGATCGGAACCTATGTGGGAATAGGTAATCTATTGTAATAGGCTTAATAATTTATCGACAATATCGATTGATTTAACTTAGCAATTAATAATGGGCTATAAGATTAATATATTTACCTTCTTTTAATTATCGTAAAACGGACGAATAGGTACCTAGCCACTATTTATTTATTACAATTATGAAAGCGTCTAACTAATAATTTATAGCAATTACATTTTTGTGCACAAATGCAGTTCGAGAAACGTAAGATAATTTGTCTCGTTTTAGTATATTACAAAAAAACCTCAACATCTAGAGAATTTAAAACTTTTATGTTTTAATGCCCAATATTACAGCTATCAAATGTCGTTTATCGAACTCGTGTAAATCAATTTTATAGGGTGGGGCAAACTTCTATAGAACTTCTAGCATTGTCCTTTAAAGCTTTTAGTATTGTTTGATGCTAAATCATACAAAATTATAGAAAAAAAATTGACAAAAAAATCTGGAGAAGACCTTTTCACCTATAAAATATATAGGTGTAAAAAAATTTACAAATAATAAAACCGACTTCAAAAAGACTCAAAAAATAAAAATAATATAAGAGTACATACAAAATCACATGTATATATTGAAGCCAGTGCCAAATATTAAGATTCTTGGGGATCATCGTATGGCACCGACTTCAATACAGAAATGTGATTTTGTATTATTATGACTTATATTATTTTTAACTTTTAAGTATTTTAGAAGTCAGTTTTATTTTTGCAAAAAAATATTTATATCTTTTTAGTAAATTGAATACATGTGTATTAGAATTTGGCCCAAGGCAAACAACAGAATAAAATAAAATAAAACGCCTTCCCTCTAAACAGTATTTAAAGAATTGTTCCCGAACTCCTAACTCACCAGAAATCTTCTATCACCAGCTCAGTAACATGGTATGATGACTACCGAATTGTTCCCGAACTCCTAACTCACCAGAAATCTTCTATCATCAGCTCAGTAACATGATATGATGACTACCAGATACCTATGAAATTTAAGGGTTTCCCTCGATTTTCCTGGGATCCCATCATCAGACCATGACTTGGTGGCAACGGGACCACCGCAGGAGTATATACTCTTGCGGTAAGAATTTTGAAAATCGGCCCACAAATGGCGGAGTAATCGGTAAACATACGTAAAAAAATAGATACTGTCGAACATAGAACCTTCTTCTTTTTCGAAGTTCGTTAATATACATAGAAATTTTATAAATATCGGTCAAGCCGTTTCGGAGGACTTCAATAACAAAAACTGTGACACGAGATTTTTATATATTAGAAAATT
Source organism: Schoenobius gigantellus (assembly GCA_963935595.1). Taxonomy (NCBI): domain Eukaryota; kingdom Metazoa; phylum Arthropoda; class Insecta; order Lepidoptera; family Crambidae; genus Schoenobius; species Schoenobius gigantellus. Next base: position 50,771,297 of record OZ012542.1, on the reverse strand, counting down.
TAATATAAATAATTATTGTTTATTGCTTATATGTTGGTACTACAATAGATACGTAAGGTGGAATTATTGCAAATCATACTTGTACTAATATCTATGCTGTGACACGAGTGACACCACTAATTTTAAAAAAAATGAACGGGATACGTGAACATTTTATGATTTTAAACACGAACTATATTCATAATTCCGAGTTTAAATTCAAAAGAAAACTATAAACATATTGCATTTTCTAGTATTATACTAAAAAAGACACTATCTTTCATTGAACAAATAATTAGATACAAACAATTTGATTCTTTACCAAGATAAGTACTATAATATCATCAAGCTATCTCGAACAGAGTATAGAGAGCACATGCTATTTTCTTCAAAAATATTTCCTTCTTGTTTTTTCTTCTCTTCATATTTTCTTCTATCTGTCTTCTTTTCTGTTGAATAATCGGCACTAACACACCTGAAAGTTTGCTCACCTAGTCAAAATACAGGTAAGAGCAACGATTCAGGCCCATCAGTGATCCGCGTTTTATCTTCTTTATTCTTTTTTTCGTCGCCATCCTCTTGATATTCAATTTCTTCACCTCTTCTGCCTTTTGGGGTTCATTTCTTTCTAATGATTAAAATCTATCTATACCATACTCAACTGCGAGCGCAGACTAATAAACACGAGATACGAGAAAAGTGATGTTAAAACCTTAAAAATATAATAAAATACAGCAAGAGTAAAAATAAATAAAAAATACCAATATCACATATGCATAATAGTTCAATATAATATAAAGGGATTCGAATACAGGTGGTATGATAAAAATATTAACCTTTTGACCACTACCATCATCATCTTATGAGTACAAACGTGGTACAGACACTAAACTGACATTGCTTTCTCTTCAAAATACTTCATTAAAAAAAGTAGTAAACAATGAAGCAATAGAAAGTATTACAAGACATGTTGCTTTTTTGATCCAATTCTTAATATATTTCGATATATATAATCGAATGATATAATTAATCCAATATTATTGTATTAGATAAACATCTCACTATACAAACTTCATCTAAATTCGGTCACAGCTAAATCAATCTTAAGTTTAAAAACCCGGCCAAGCGTGAGTTGGACTCGCACACCGAGGGATCCGAACAAACTTCGTTAAGAATGTAAGTTATAACTATTTATGGTTTTCAGATTGCTATAATACCTTGCTTCTTGCGAATGGTACAGATTGCGTCATACTTCAAGTCCGCTCTACTATCGACATAACGGCAAATTTCATGATCCTAGGTCAACGGGAAGTACCGCGAAAATTAATTAATTTGCGAAAATATTTTTTTTTATTGCTACTAAGTTGGCAAACAAGCAAATTGCCCACCTAATGGTGGACAATCACCCATAGTAGCATGTGGTTTTTGTGACATTCGCAGAAACTCTGCAACCCTCACAAGAACTACATTGTACGTTGCCAACCTGTGACATCAGATGTAAAGTCCCGGTACCCAGTAATTTCACTGCCATCTTACCCTTCAAACCGGAACACAACAATGCAAGCACTGCTGCTTTGCGGCAAATAGGTTAGACGGAGTTACCCATGCAGACGACCCTGGTACAGAGTCTATATACCTCCGGTAAATTATACGACATAAACGATCACATATCTTTCGATCTTGTTGACTTACAAGTCCGATTTTTTTCACAGCTGAAAGAGAACGTAGTAGTATTTTAGTTGACATTTCTACACGTTCCCGAGAAAGCTAGGGTCTTGACAGACGGACGAACAACGAAGCGATCCTATGTGATGGTTTTTTTTTCAAATTTTCTTCTCCTTCAACTTCAGTATTAACGGCAATATTCACTTTCATACAATCAACAGTAGGTGGTACCTACACCTATTAAATTTTGAAGAAAAAACATATTTTTATCAATTATTAACCTGATAAATGACCTGTCCAATATTAAACCTGATTTTTCTAGACTTTTCTACTAATTAAATATGGTTGTTTAGTAGAGATCGATACGACCGCCCTTATTCTGTTAAGTAAATATAAGTTTTTAAGGGATTTCATAGCTACAAACTAAGGAATTACCATTTTATTCTATCAATTAAAGTTTGGAAAGTAGATTGCACTAAGATCGATAGTTTGATGAAGCAATGTAATTCTATCTGACGGCGCCATATTGTTTTACCTGTTGACAGTTATAAAAATAGTACACGTTTCACGATATCGCGTTATCCAACAAGTATTAGCTAAGTATTTGTCGGAATTGCAATTGAAGAACTTCATAACCTTAAAAAATTATAAGCTGTTACCAGTACCAGCCAGCAACTTCTTTTAGAACAAAAAAGTGTTATTTTTGTGTCTTTGCATTTTCTTTTAAAAAGGCTGAATAAATTTTGAACAACACAAAAACAATGTTTTTTTTTCTTATAAGTACTTATTTGTCATATTGTTTGTTTTGACCTTTGTTATTTGAAATGTAAAATATTTTATCAAAAACAATTTTTCGGTGTAAATTTCATTTTATTCGCTTTCTTAGAGAATGACGCCTAATTTTCTAGTAATAAAGAAAGTTTTTCGATTTATATTATCATCTATCGATAGTAGTCGTATTCTAAAAATCCTTAGTATTTATAGAAGTTGTCTAATTAGGAAGGAAGAAAGAACATTTATTTGGCGCTAGATTAACAAATGACAATAAAACCAAATTAAAGACAAACAAAATAATACAAGAAAAGCAATGAAATATACGCAACTGTTTTCCAAAAACTGCCAAAACAGAAATATGTTAGTAAATAGTACATTTTTTATCATAAAATAATTACAAGCATTTCAGTAGTTACATAAAAACCAAAACAAAATATTATTTATCTCTTATCAATCTTTCTCGCGGAACAGTTTGATTCCGACCTCATTATACCACTGCGCTCCCCATCGTTACTCTGTGGAAAACGGCGCGAAAAAGCTCGCAATATGACAGCTGTCAATTAGAAATGATATAAAATGGCACCCGTGACAAATGACATACGCGCGCGCCCGATGTTTTTACATCTGTTATTTTGTTTTCGACTCCGCGCTTTCCGTGGAAATACATTTGTTTTACATCACTTGTTTACCAATTTATTAGTAAGCACATTTTTGCTTAAATTTATCGTTGTGTGATTGTGATTTTTTTATACTTAAAGTGAATTGTTTCGTTAACTGAATTTATACTGGATTACAAATACCTCTAGCTATTGATTATTGGGTGGTACTAGGGGTACCACCCAATAATCAATAGCTAAAGGTATTTATAATCCAGGACCCAAAAGACTTCACCTAGATCGGTTTAGGTCCCGTCAATGTTATTAAGAAACATGACGTGGATGGGTAAATCCGAAGCGTCAATTGTCTTTCTCCCAAAAATTACAAGTAAATAGTGGAAGAGAATGGGCTTTGTTTTCTTCTATTCTATCTATTGCTTTTATCAAGTTTTTATGAACTGTGGAAAATAGCGATCACAGAATAACGACCCCTTTCAATAAAAATGGACAAAAATAAAAGTTTTTTAAGCACGGTAACAACAACATAAAAGAAAATTAATCGTTCGGTCACCATAGTCGTATTCAACTGTTCAGCTTGGCAATTAACTTATTAACTACATACCCTGTATATAATGGTTTGCCGGTTATGTTGTGGATGTTACTTACTTCACAACGATGGCTTTTCAATCTACGATCAGTTACTTAGCCACTTAGTCCATTACTCGCCCACGCTACGCTCGCGTGACAGCGCGTACTCAGAGCCCTAATTGTATTAGCAATATCCATTCCCATTAAAACTATCTCGTGCCCATCGCTAAAAGTGCAACCAATTTTTCCTGGCCGCCGTCCGTCCAATTATTATTATAGTTGAAGCCATATCGTGGGCTTAATTGAATGAGATATTGGTGAGATCTATTTGGCTGTTACTTATTTGGCTTCTTTCGTTGATTAACGATCTTTACTAGGTAGATTTTCTAAAATTACACATGACCTTGGTTAAACTTAATATCTATTTAATTATGTGAAAGAAATGCTCATTTTCAGCTCTACCTGATACTTACTGTTATTATTACGTAAAATGCATCAAGATGATGATGATAAATTATCTACTTTCCTCTTTAAAAGGAGAATGCATTTCACTTTTGTTTCGTTCCACTTTTTAAAAGTTCTATAAACTCTCGACTCTCTCTGAAGGGTGTGACTCAAAATCAGTTTCTTCATTTTAATTACAAAAAATAAAAACAGACTTCAAAAACATTGAAAAGTTAAAAATAATATAAGAATAGGTACAGACAACATCACTCTTCTATATTGAAGTCGGTGCCAAACGATGATCTCCTAGAAAGTCTTAAAATTTGTCACCGACTTCAATATAGAAGTGTGATGTTGTCTGTACCTATTCTTATATTATTTTTAAGTTTTCAGTGTTTTTGAAGTCGGTTTTTTTTTGAAAAAAAATTTTTTTTTAAACTTTTTAGTGAATGAAGTCTTTTTAGTGAAAGAAACCCTAATATAATACCAGCTTACCTTCGGTGAGCTGGTATTGGGGTTTCCTTCGATTTTCATGGGATCCCATCATCAGGTCCTGATTTGAGACCATTCCAGGAGTATACTCTATCGAATACAAAAAGAATTCCGAAAATTGGTCAACAATTGGCATAGTAATCGCTAACATATACATAAAACACGTTGGACACACGTAAAAATTTAATGGTTTTTCTCGATTTTTATGGGATCCCATTATCAGATCCTAACTTTGGTGACCATGGGACCACCCTTGGAGTATCCTCTATCGAATACAAAAAGTTTTATTCGATAGAGGATACTCCATAGAGGAGGATATAATCATCAAAATCGGTTCATAAACGACGAAGTTATCCGCGAACAAACATAAAAACAAAAAAATTTTTTAACAAAAAGTAGAACCGACTTCAAAAACACCGAAAACTTTAAAATAGTATAAGAATGGGTACAGACAACATCACTGAAGTCGGCGCCAAACGATGATCTCCTAGAAAGTGTTAAAATTTGTCACCGACTTCAATATAGAAGTGTGAATTTTTAAGTTTTCAGTGTTTTTGAAGTCGGTTTTTATTTTTTGTAAAAAAAGATATTTTTAACTTTTTAGTGAATGAAATCTTTTTAGTGAAAGAAACCCTAATTAAATTAGTGTTTTCCTCGATTTTCTATGGGATCCCATCATCAGATCCTGACTTTGGTGACCATGGGACCACCCTTACAGTATACTCTATCAAATACAAAAAGAATTTTGGAAATCGGTTTAAAAATGACGGAGTTATAAGGTAACAAACATAAAAAAAAATACAACCAAATTGATAACCTCCTCCTTTTTTGAAGTCGGTTAAAAAAGCATATATACGGTCGAATTGAGTAACCTCCTTTTTTCGAAGTCGGTTAAAAAAGTTATCTCTGCTGAATCTTGAGTCTTTAAGGCAGGACAAATGCTATTAATACTAGATAAAAAACGATAAAAAACATGGCTAATAGACCAGTAACAATTATTTCTGAGACATATACAAATATCAGAAATCTAAGAACTTTGTCCTTCAATTTGTCGGATAGTTATCCGACATTTACATCAAGTAGAACAGTGCATGGGTATGTTTAATCTTAATATTACAAATATACTATCTTTTTATGCATGAATAATGAAAAACCGATCAAGTGCGAGATGGACTCGCTGACCGAGGGAACCATACAAACTAATTCTAGGTATATAAGTTCCCAACTACATATTTCTGACTCGAGACGTCGACTGCCAGAAAATTTCAATTTGGCTTTATACCTTGGCGCTGCGTAGAGATGTCGCCTCACTATGCATCTTCTATGGCATTTATTACGGGGAATGCTCCGAGGAATTGTTCGGACTCATACCTGCCGCCTCTTTCCGCCATCGTTCCACGCGACAAAAAATCCATGTCCATCACTTAGATGGTTGGCAGTCCACAACTGTGAGTTTTTCTCCAAGTTTCCTGCCTCGCACAGTCAAACTTTGGAACGAATTGTCGCCTGCAGTATTTCCGGTCCGATACGACCTTCCATCCAACTTTCAAAAAAAGAGTGTATTCCTACCTTAAAGGCCAGCAACGCACTTGTGACTCCTCTGGAGTTGCGGGTGTCCATGGGGACGGTAATCACTTATCAGGTGATACGTCTGCTCATTTGCCCCCTATCCCATAAAAAGTACGATTTTCAGATGTTTCCTTTACATGTGCTCTAAGACATTTCCTCCTACCAAATGTCATGATTCTAGGTCAACGGGAAGTACCCGTAGGTTTTAAGTCCCTCGTGACATCGCAAAATATGTGAAAATATGCGACATAAACGGTATTTCTTTTGATCGCATTGACTGACAAGTGTTATTTTTCATTGCCAAAAGAGACCAAATGGACTAGACAAAGTACCTACCAATTCAAAAGCGTTAACGAAGTTCGATAAGAACAAAATGTATTGGATTGACATATACCATCACTAAATAACGTGGCGAATCGATCAAAGTCATCGATATGTTAGTTGGTAGACAAATTGATTAGCAAGGAATCGATAAAGTAGCTAATTGTTTTTTGTCACTTTCATATACTACCCAAAACAACTTATTTTTCATTAAAATGAAATGAAAATATTAATTTTCTCAGTTTAAAGTACCATAATAACCAATATGTTGTTTTCTTACAGAAAGAACAATTCGACACAGCGGATCGCTAATCCTTACGCTCGCTAGGAATTTGTTTTCGTTATCTCACAGAGACGATGACAAATTTAGTTATCGTTTTGCTATGAAACGGTTGACCCGAGTATTTCATATAAATTCAGTTTGATCTCGATCTGTACGTGTTCTTGAGAAAAAAAGTCTACAGACAGACGGAAAATAACGTGATCCTATAGGGGTTCCTTTTTTCTTTTGGAAGTATCAAATCTGAACCTTATATAGACTTCGTTAGATACTGTCTCTCAGTAAGATTACGCTGGCCCTCTCACCGTAGCACAGTAGTCTTATTAGGGTTGGTTGGGAAGTGCAAGAGCTCAAAGTTTGATTTTTAATTCGACGGAATTCTGACATTTCAGAAGTGTTGCCGGCATTGAAAAATTCTCACAAAAAATGGAAAGATTTTTACCAAAATAAAAAATAAAGCTCTCTTGAATTTAAGGTTTCAGTTAGTAAAACAAAGACAAAAAAATGCTGATTATTTTTAAATGGAAATTAGAGTTTTACTATCATATTTTTGAAGTCACAATATTAAGGAAATTATTTTTCTTTTACAGGAATCCCTGACCAATAATAGGTTGCCAACCTTTTTATACAAAAACTTCTTTGTTTTTAAAATCTTCGCATTATAAAACCGCGCAAAAAAAAAAGGATTTACGCCGCATCATGCACCGCGGACCGAGTTGCGCAAACATTATAAACATTACGGTAAATGCAAACGACGTAGACCGAATTGAATGGACCGGTGATATATATACTGTTTACACGCAATCATTTCATGTCAATGTCATTAATTAAATAGTAAACAATTAAAAACATAAATATTAATAATGTGCTGTAGATGAAATGACTGCCGCATAAGGTAATACTGTGCTCCGACTACCCCATACCATGTGAGCTCAACCCCATAGAGTTTATTTGGGCTCAGGCAAAGGGGCATGTGGTTTAAAAATAATAAAACCTTTAAGATGGTGGAAATGAAACAATTAATATAAGAGGGCATAAATAACACCACAGCTCAAAAATTGCAAGAATGCATAAACCATATTATTTAAAAAAGGATAAAATCTGCCCTCTTAATGATCTGATGGATAGTGTGTGGTATGATTCCTTTATAATCCGAGTTGATGATGATGACGACAATTATGATATAAGTGATAATGATTAATAAATATTTTCATTTAAGAAATATGTTGTTTAAAGCTGTTTTTCCATTTAGCCATTAAAAATTTACATTCTAGTTAGTGTACATCATCCATAAAACAAACACTATTTACCATATAATTTACATGATCTAATTTTGTTTTATATTTTTGTTAATTCATATTTCAAAAAATCTAAGCAAAAAAGGTTATTGATATCTTTTTTTTAAACGTCGCTCCGTCGCCCCACACTAGGATTTTCTCCTGTGTCGTGAGTGCAGTTTCAAACATAGAATATTACATGCACATATACCGCCCAGACCGGAACAAATTTCTGTACGCCATATAAAATATTTGTCCCGTTCGGCAATCGAACCCGCGATCCGTTGCGCAGTAGGCGATCACTCGACCTCTGGGCTCTGAGCCAACTGCGAATTGTATATGAATGATATGTGTCAGAATTCTGCCGAATTAAAAATCAGACTGTAGTTTTTTGATCAGCTGGGTTCACCACGAGGTGAGGTCCCATCAGATGTTATAGTACATAGTCTTTACAAGTATTATGTCCCAATATTATATGCTGAAATATGTTTGTTAGTAAATCACTCCAGAATTAGCTAAACTAGTCAACTGAACTGTCAAACCTAAATTTTTCGTGGCAATAAACGTAATAATAAACATAATTTATTTCTGAGAAACTTTTAAACCAATACACGTTATGCACTGCTCTCATATAAGGTCACCCTGTGTTATGAGAGTCAGGCTCCTCTTATAACAAATGTTTTATCAATAGAAAACATTTTTTCTCTACCTAGTTAGAAAGTGAATAGTGTTATTGTTTTTTGTGTGTTAGTCTATCTGTGTGTGTGTGTGTGTGTGTCTGTGTGTGTGTGTGTCTGTGTGTGTGTGTGTGTAATTGTGTATGTCTATGAGCACTCGTAAATCAGTAATATGAGGTTATGTATGTGCATGTGCATGCATGGTTGTGTGTACGTATATACTACTACGGACTATGATGATCTAATTGTACTATGAATAAGGTCTTCCAAACTGTCATACTCAAACTGATCCAACCATTTTGATACCAAATTTTTAAATTTATTAGAGTTGTATTGGGTAAGGTTTCTACTTTTTAATAAAATTTTGTTATACAGAGTCGATGCAAAGTAATTAAGGTGACGTTTAGCAAATGTTGAGCGAGCTATCGGTGTTTTATATTTAATTATGCTTATAGATGCCGCATAATAATATTTTTTACCAACTCAGTGTTTAAATGTTCCTTTGACTACACTAGCATAAAGGGAAATAGCTTAAATTCATAAAGATATTTCCCTATTCGGGCAATTTTAATTATCACGATTATTAAAACAAACAAAATAAAATGCCTTATCATTTCCTAGCAACAATATTGATTTACTTCTCTGTAAGCTTAACGAGAATTGTGTCGTCACCATATCGCTAGGAAGGAGACGTTTAAACTGGAATAGGTATCAGTTATAACAGATTTCGTAATAAAATTAGGAACAGGTATCCCTTTTCCGAAAAATCTGTTCCAGATTCATGGAACAAAGCAGAGGCTTCTCGTCATAGAAGTACCTGTTGTACCTACAGTGAAGTAAATCAAGGCCTCGATAGGAAAGAATCCTTAATGTTGAAAAAATACTCAAGATAAACATTTTTTTGTATTCGGAGATTTTTCTAAAATCTCTTGCCAGAGAAATCTAACGTCAAATTATGCGCCAATCATATAACAAAACTCTACTTATTAAGTGCCCAATTTTTTTGAGAAATAGCATCAAAATCAAATCTTTTGTTTTAAATCTATTATTATGGTTCAGTAACTCAAAAGGAAAACTTGGACCCAAATTGATATATCTACGCGTTCCCGAGGAAAAGGGAATCTCTGAAATTTATATCAAACAGTCTACGGTCTCTTTCAGCTGTGAAAAAATCACACTTGCATTTCAACTCGATCAAAAGTACGACCGGTTATATCGGATATTTTCGCATATTTTACGATTGCACAAAGGAATTAAAACCTTTATGGGGTACTTCCCGCTGAACTAGATTCATGAAATTTGGTAAGAAGCTAGGCCTTATAGCACAGGTAGAGGGAAAAATCTGAAAACTATGTACATAGGTATATAGTTTGGAACTTATATGCTTAGATAAGTTTGTGGGGAATCCCCCGTGCGTGAGTCCAACTCGCACTTGGCCGGTTTTTCTAATTATTAATAACGAGTTCTGGAAGACTCTAAAAAGTCTAATTTCAAAATAGCCTCATCAATTTTAGTCTGATTTGTACGAATAAATATTTAAAGTCACATAATAATGTTTTGTGTGTTTATACAGTGTATTATTTGCATAATACTTGTTGTTGGTTTACAGTAGGTACCTAAAATTACCCATGTAAGTACCTATAATATTCCACATAATAAATAACACACTTAATAATTCTAACCTGTTATTATGTCGTAAATAAATAATTGCAAGGGCCCACTTATTCTTGCTCGCCAGTGTACTATTGGTCCAACGTAGCGGGTGGTCGACTTCACACCCAGCTGGAATGCAAACCGCATCATCGTTAACGGAACGTAAACAAAAACAAGGATACAGCTGCTGGTGTGAACGATGCAGTTATGGTCATAATAATTCCAGTTTATTAATAACATCGTATCTAAATAAGTATTAAGATATTAGAAATGCGAATAGGATGTTTCATAGTCTTCGGTCGGAGCGTCGGTCGGTGGCGCTGTGGGTTCGGCACTGCCGACTTCTAACGGAAGGACCGCAGTTCAATCCTGCCGTGTATCAATGTGTTTTTCGATTCGTTTACAAAACTCTTGAGACTATAATCTCCTATCATTTATTTTTAACAACCCGAAGACTTTCGAGTATTTTAAAAGCAAATTTCGAGTGTTTGGTGCATCCCATGCATAAAATCTTCGTTCCTGTACCAATAGCAGCCTTAAATCCCCACATTCAAGACAGGTTTTGTATATGAATCCTGCGCGGTTTTTATAATAAATTGCTTCCGAACATCAGATTGGTTCGGTAAGCACTTTCACGGATCTGTTGCTGGAAGATAATATTAGTACTAATAGTTTATTTATTAATATTTTATAATTTATCATAAATTGTTAAGATGTAGAATATTTATCCCTGCGATTAGTTGGTCAATTTATGCTACTAATGCTTGTTAATGCTTTCTATTTGTATTTATTTATATTTGGAATTTTCATCACTTTTAACAAAATTACCCCATATGCTATTATTGGTTGACTGGAAAAGAATATTATTTATTAGGTTCGAAATTTAAGGGTACCATTTTTAATTGTTTTGCACAGGAGATTAAAAAATGAATAAATTGAGAAATTTCAAAACAAGTTCTTTTTTTGTATGTTTCTATTGAACTCGCAATGTTTGCTTGTATGGTAAAACAGTCAAATCTCACAAGCGAATTAGATCTAGTTCTAGTGACATCTGATTGAGCTGAAATTTCCGATTATGGCCCGTTTGAATACAACTTTAGTACCGGTGAAAGCAGAATGTTTTCTGACGTTATTCATTACAAGATTGTATTTTGTGTAGGTACTTACTTAAGCTGAAGAAGATGTTCGAATGACTCTTTAGTTTTGCTCGACAGTGTACAAGTATTTTAATAAAACCTAGCAAATGTATTATCTAAATAAACTACACACTCGTCTACTGAGCTAGCTTGACGTGGGATTTGTCTGGAATGTGCTATCTCCTGGGCTCTTACAAAAGTATGATTACCCAGAGAGCTAAAGCGGCTTTCGTGGAGTCCAGTAATGGTGACAATCTCGATCCTAATCCACTCCTTACGCGTAAAAAAATAATGAAAAAGCATCACAGGATAACAAAGTAGAAAATTATATTTTTCACTTTCCCAGCAGACCATTTTCAGCTTTTGCTCTAGTACAATAATAATATTGGGAGGAAAACATGAGGAACTTTTAAATAATTATATTGTAAAGTCCGATTCCGTTTTAAAAATGACAAAGAAATATAAAACAAGATAACCATGTGGCTGGCGCTCTTTGCATGCTTCCATATTATTATTATTATTCAGTCTGTTATGGTTTTATTTTTCCACAATTTTACATGATTTACTAATCTATATTTTATGCCCTGTTTAACTGAACTTACAACATTATCTAACAATGGAATCTGTACAAAATGTTTCTTTTATAAGTTGGACGACTATAACTCTTTAATTCCCACTTAGCTGTGCTAGTTTTCCTTTTAATTTCATTATTAATACTACTAATGTAAATTTTCATGTAACCATAAAAAATCATAATATTGCTTATTGTGAAATATTCACAAACAGATCGCTGAACCAAAAAATGATGTTGACACACCCACAATATTTTTAAAAGACCTATCAAACGATATCTCAGTTGTTGACACGCGGATTAGAGATCGATTGAGCGATACGCAATAATCCGAGGTTTCTATTAATCTTGGATAAGAGATACATTTTTGGGTTCGGGCGTAAGAGTCCCTGAGATAATCCACGAAAAGAAAGAAAGACGGACATGACGAAACTAAATGGGTTCCTTGTTGACTACGGAGCCCCTACGGAGGTTATTTTGCTTTGTTCCCAGTAGTTACATTCTGAGTTACATTGATGTAACTAGATGGACAGTTTTAGTCCTAGTAGTTACATTATTTGGGAAATTAGATTTAATGTAACTAATGGGAGTTTTTTATTCCAAGTATTTACATTGTTTATCAATACAATACAAAAATACACTTTACTTTTTTATTGTTTATTTACATTTATGGACTTTCATCACTGAGAATTAACAGTTATTTCCTCTGACAATAACTGCATACGCGTCCTCATTGAAAATCTCATTTCCTTCTTTTTTACCGACTTCAAAAAAGGATGGAGGTTCGCAATCCGATGTGTATGTTTTTACTGTGTAATATGTTACGCGATTACTCCACCAAATTGTAGACCGATTTTCAAAATTCATTTTGTAAATGAAAATCGAGGGAAAGAAATAGATTTTATAGGTTCGTCCAACGTGTTTCATTTTTTTCCGAAGCTATTAAGGTATTTGCGTCTGGTAGGCATAAACTGAGTCGATGATGAAATATTTTGTTTGTCAACTTACGTTGTGTTTTTATTTTATTATTTCGGAAAGAGGATACTCACGTTATCGACTAAATACCTGTAACAAAATGCATCTGTTCTTGTTAACCTAGGTTTTTATTTTAATTAATTCCACCCTATAACCACTTTGTTCGTTCGATGTTGTTCACCAAAATTACACCACATCTTGATCAGTTTTTCTCTTAGTCAAAAATTTTTGAAATAGTTTTAAAATTGCTTCAGTTGTGTTTGATCGTATTCGAGAAGCATTTAAGGTGTAAAGCAAACTGTTGGGTTTTAAGTATATATTAAGCGAAGCGCAAAGAGAGTATCACTGTGCAGTAATATTGCATATTTATCGAAACATAACATTGCTATTATAGGTTGGGATTTTATTAAAAAGAAATGTTTTTCGAAGACGATCAAACACAAGTAGAGCAATTTAAAAACTATTTCGAATTTTTTTTACTCAAAGAAAAATTGGTAAGTAATTGATAATTTTGGTGAACAACATCGAACGAACAATTATTTGAAGGGGTAATTATAAAATGAAGACTTTGGTTAGGTTAGGTTGGCAAGAGAACAGAAGAAGTTTGTTACAGGTCTACGATGACTCTGTCCTCTTTCAGGAAAAAAAAATTAGAAAAGGCAACGCAAGTTCACCACCAAAAAGAAAGAAATGTGATAGAGAAAAAATATTTTTTCTTATTAAAACGCGTATGCAGATATTGTCAGGCGAAATAACTGTTAATCATTTTCTTGATAAAATTTTACCGTATTCTTGGTCATGAAAGTTCATAAATGTAAAAAAATAATAAAAAAGTAAAGTGTATTTTTGTATTGTATACTTAGATAAACAATGTAAATACTTGGAATAAGAAACTCCCATTAGTTACAATAAATATAATCTCCCAAATAATGTAACTACTAGGACTAAAACTATCCATCTAGTTACATCAATGTAACTTACGAGTAGAATGTAACTACTGGGAACAGAGCGTTATTTTGGCAATCAATAAAAATACCGTTTTTATAGTGATAAATATTCAGAAAGTTTGATAGTGTCGTATTATGTTAACAAAACCTAGTAATAATTGTCATTTATTATTATATTGTCATTTATGTGAAACTAAAAAAATAAGACTTAAAATCTTTTCCCTTTGCTTTGCAAATTTCACAAAAAGTTCATTGCAAACACTCATCATTTTAGCTAAGAGACGCCCACTGCTGGACATAGGCCCCTCTCAGCGATCTCCAAATCGATCGGTCCTGTCCCGCGACCTTCACCAAATCGTCGATCCACCTTGTGGGGGCCCTACCAATGCTGCGTCCCCCGGTACGCGGCCGCCACTCGAAAACCTTTCCGCCCCAACGGTCGGCAGTCTTGCGAGCGATGTGTCCTGCCCACTGCTACTTAAGGTTGACAATTCTTTGGGCTATGTCGGTGACTCTAGTTCTTCTATAGATCTTATCATTTCTGATGCGATCGCGTAGAGAAACCCCGAGCATAGCCCTCTCCATTGCCCTTTGAGTGACCTTGAGCCTTCTTATGAGACCCATTACAAGCGGCTACGTCTCAGTTCCGTACGTCATCGCAGACAACACACACGAATTGAAGACTTTCGTCTTGAGACACTGAGGTAGATGAACCGAGAATATGCTGCGTAGCTTCCCGAACGCTGCCCAACTGAGTTGGATTCGTGGATTTACCACTTTCTGGAAATTGTATTTACCAAGCTGGCATATTTGCCCCAGATAAACATATTCGTCAACAACTTGACAGTGTAGATAGAGCCCTTTTACCTTTACAGGAGCGGCTACAAAATGCGAATTCAAAATAATGTTGGTCTTGTCCAGTCCATGTTCATTTTAAGACACGCTTGTTGGGAAACTACAAAGGTCTTCGAGCATTGCAAACACTAGCAGAATTAAATTTATATCGACACAAGAATGTGATTCAGCGACTCAGTGTAGGCGTAAAGCCGTAGGGGCATGCTTCACGATTTGATTGACGTGCACCAGACTACCAAGCATATCATCTTGATGTGTGGTCCAAAACATATCATAAGCGAGAAATCGATTTACTAGTGCAAACAATATGGCCTAAATAACGCTTTAGAAGAAAATATACGGTTATAAAAAACAATCTCAATAGGCTAGATGAGTAAAAAAATTTTTTTGGTTTAATAGAAGCTCACTCATATAATAAACAGAAAGAAAAAATCGGTTTTCGAATAACTATAAAAACAACCAAGATATAAGGTATTAAAGATTTTTCTCCACCTCTTTCTAGCAAAACGGCTATTTACAAGGAGTTTATATGGCTGTACTCAACAGTGACGTCACGGTTGATGTCGGATCTCTCTGTCTAATCGCCTTCAAATTAACAACTTAAAATGCTTGTATCTAATCTATTTCTAAGGCGATTTTAATTCTAATTTCACAGGACTGCATCTTTTTCCACGGTTTTTAGGGTTCCGTAGCCAAATGGCAAAAAACGGAACCCTTATAGATTCGTCATGTCTGTCTGTCTGTCTGTCCGTCCGTATGTCACAGCCACTTTTCTCCGAAACTATAATTAAGATTTTCACACAAAGATAGAAAAAAGCAATAAATTTTGGGGGTTCCCCATACATAGAACTGAAACTCAAATTTTTTTTCATCAAACCCATACGTGTGGGGTATCTATGGATAGGTCTTCAAAAATCATATTGAGGTTTCTAATATCATTTTTTTCTATACTGAATAGTTTGCGCGAGAGACACGTCCAAAGTGGTAAAATGTGTGTCCCTCCCCTGTAACTTCTAAAATAAGAGAATGATAAAACTAAAAAAAATATATGATGTACATTACCATGCAAACTTCCACCGAAAGTTGGTTTGAACGAGATCTAGTAAATAGTTTTTTAATACGTCATAAATCCTACGGAACCCTTCATGGGCGAGTCCGACTCGCACTTGGCCGGTTTTTTAATATTTAATGACGAGACGTAAAAATTTGAATTCAGTCATCATCCCAAATCGATTTCTCCAAAGCATTTTCCGAAAATTTATTACACTCTGTCCCGACAATCATAAACACATAATTTCAGAAATTGAACTCTATAATTATATTCTATAATTATATTCGAAATGGTTTAAATAAGGTAATATCATAAATAAAATTAAATATTAAAATATTTTTCAGAAAATCGTATACTAGTTCCAAGAAATCTAACCTTACTTTGGGTATATTTGGTGGTTTAGTTTGTCAATTTCATCTAGTCGCGGTGCACTAAGCTGATAACGGACGGGTAAGCCCAAACCCCCTATTTGAGTGCCTATGCCGAGCAGCAGCCTATGGTAGCTGAGATGATGATGAAGCCTGATAAAATTATCTACATTTTGTATGCTTGCGAGAAGGGAAGAGCAGCCAATAAAGATTTATTTCTTTCAGTAACCAAAGATACAAAAAGGCTCAACACAGAAGCTACAGCTATGTTTGCATGAAACCAACAGTGTCCATTAGTGTGGAAACCAGCAACTTCAAACAGACCAATTTGCGGCTAAACTTTGTCCGCGCAGTCAAGTATCGGAAT
Source organism: Schoenobius gigantellus (assembly GCA_963935595.1). Classification (NCBI taxonomy): domain Eukaryota; kingdom Metazoa; phylum Arthropoda; class Insecta; order Lepidoptera; family Crambidae; genus Schoenobius; species Schoenobius gigantellus. The sequence goes on along the minus strand of OZ012542.1, from coordinate 50,754,712 downwards.
CTATTCTACGCCAGTTGTAGAGCACCGAAACCATATCGAAGTGGGCCGTCGAGAGCGTGAGAACTGAGCTAAGCCGGCTTTCAATGTGTACTTAAAAAGAGTAGGTGTTTTTTTTGTCTCTGCGAGGGATTCGAACAATTGTACTCAATATCGCAGCTATATCTTCTTTACCCACGTATTTTTGTTAGTCCGTTAGGGTTGTCACGTAAAACCAAATAGCCGGGTACCTACACCAACGGGTTTATTGCGACATCTGAAAGCCAGCACCTCTTGTTTCACAAAGTTCTAAACAGTAAAAGGCAATTAACAGTTTCCGAATTGTTTTTGATTCAAACAAGGACGTTTCGCCAGCCGAAATAGGACTGTGAATGCCAAATTTATCAATGACTACGCAACATAATATCCTTATTCAAATTTTTTGATATCTTGCTCATGCTATGCTTTTTAAAGAGACAATAAAGATTTTTATCATAATATTTTTTTATGAAAATCTTTATTGTCTCTTTTAAAAAATCATTTAAACGCTACTTTATAAATGTTACATAATTCTGTCATCCAAATGTGTATTTTTCATATTTAGATATTTTCAAATAATAAAAAAATACCGCGGCTGAACTAAAAACAAATAAATGACTAAATATAAAAGTCTAACAAAACCAAACTATAAGACAGGCATTTTGCCTTTACATATTATCTAGAAAGCAAGCATGTCTAAATGAATATGGTCACCTGGCAACCCTACACGCAGTCATTCTTTACAGCAATTGTTACGTATGGTCCAGTGATTGATATCAGAAAAGTACGCACTAATATGTTATTTAAAATATTTTTATCCTACTTTCTCAGCGCAATTGAGCAATGGTATATCAAATAAAATGTTTCTTTCTAATCGACTTCAGAAAAAAGGAGGTTCTCATCATGTTTGTATGTTTGTCCGTAATTATCACGCGTTTGGCTGATCAATTTTGGTGCGGTTTGCTATAAAGAATTTGTTACATTTAGGATAAGGTTTATACGTATTTTAAATTAAATGAAATTGTAAAAAAAATAACAAAAAATAAAACCGACTTCAAGAACACCAAAAAGTCATAAATAATATAAGAATAAAATCACAGTTTTATATTGAAGTCGGTGCCAAGCTTAGAGCATAAGGTGAAAAGCAATGATCCCCTGGAAAGTCTTAAATAATTTAAGAACAATTAATGTAAGTACTTAGTTAAAATTTGGCACCAACTTGTTTATATTATTTATGACTTTTTCATGTTTTTGAAGTCGGTTTTATTCAATGTCAAAAAAAGAATGTTTAAACATTACCAACATGTCGGAGCCCTTCAGAGCTCATGTCTGTATGGTATGTGTAAACGCAATTATAATTAACATGCAAATGTTGATATTATCATAAAAATATAGTACGTGAAAAATGAATAAATCAATAAAAACTTCGTCTCGATTTATTCATTTCATTTCGATTTATTCTTTTTTCAATTTATTTATTCATTTCCATTTATACATTTTTCTACTTATTCAGCATTTTAAAGTAAATGCAAAGTTCTTTAATATTATAGAATTTACGTGTTGAGATAAAATGTTCTTAGTTTTTTCACTTCGCAATGTAACCATTGTTGAACGACATAATTTTAACATGAAATAGGTAGGCCATATTTTGTGTACATATAAGTAATTGAAACTATTTTCTAATAACAGCTTGTCTCCTTAGCTGTTACGGAATAAGCTACGGAAAGTACAAACATAAAACACTAAAGTATTTAATAACTCTTCAAGAGGCAAGACGAGGCGACGCGACTGCGAGGGTATAATATGGATACCCAATCAGTCGTGAAGCCTCTGTTCGTTACGCCTGAGTGTTTGGATCCGGCATAACAGTAGGTAACAATTATCATTGTTAACAAAAATAGGTACCATTAATATTATTTTGTGTTCCTGTGTTCGGTAAGATCACTGCTTAATGACGTAATGCAATCAGTGTTCTTACTGGCGGACCGTGGAGATTTGGTGGCTGCGGTGTCTATAGTATAAATATAATACTTAAACTGGACTATGCGGTAACTAACGACACACTGGCCTTCCTTAAGCTAGTATGCTACCCATGTTGTCAATATACAACAACATAAAAATATCAGTAATAATCATTCTAAAACTCTCTTACGCCTATAAATTGCGCCACAGGTCAGCGGATCGATCTGATTCGAAATTTATTTCGGGAGAGAAAATTTTATATTTTTTGGCATTCAGTCAACATTTCGATTTTGCTCCAAGCAAATCCTATAGTTATCGCATAGTCAATCACTTGCGAGATGAACAAATATGATGAGCGTTTGATAAAGTAAAATGCTTCTGCAGAAGCTAAATTGAGGAACCCAAAAACAAGTTGGCATAAATTCGTACACTGTGTCATTTATTCAAATAGGGAATTTTTATATCACATTTTAGTAATGATAACACCCAATTGACGAACAAATTTTAATTGCCGACAAAAACCTTGCCCTACTATAAAATTGTTATGAGACAGCGAGAAGTACACGCATAGGGTATTATTATAGTATATGAATTGCAGCGAGTCCAACTTTACAGACCCAATGTGGAACTCAATAGTAGAATCCGAATTCTTTTGGAATCTGGACCGCGTTTTTATCGACTAGTCGGGTGGCAATTAGATTCAGGCAAGAAGTTGTTTAAAAATATTGTTGTAATTAGAATAATATGGAATAATTTTAATTAATAAATCATATAGCTACAAAGATATCTACGTAGCGTCTTGATATCAATTTAGCACATTTACATTTGAATACTTACATCAGTCCAAATCACAGTAATTTACCGTGTCCAAATCAACGGAACTCTACTTACAGAAAGTGTTGAATCATTACGCGACAACTTCCGCTATCCCGTTAGGTTTTTATCTGTAAAGAAGGAAAACAGATTGATTAAATGAATTTCGTTCAATGTTGCAATAATACGTAAATATAAATGTTTTGCTATTCATCATCACAATTCATATACGTCCCCACCAAGGGGCTCGAGCCTACCCTAAATTAGAGTGTCTAGCTAGGCCTTAGTCATCCACGCTAGCCCAGTGCGAATTAGTCGACTTCACATACACCTTTGAATTTCTTCACAGATGAAGGCAGATTGCCTTACGGTGTTTTCCTACACCCGTAGGAGCGTCGGATAAATGTACATATAAAATTCGAAAAACGAAAAACACATCGGTACATGGCAGGATCGAGCCACGGACCTCCTATTGGAAGGCCAGTGCCGAGTCCACAACGCCACCGACGCGTATATCATTAAGAGAAAAATACTTTTGTTATTATTAAAAGGAAAATGCTTTTGTTATTATTTAAAGGAAATAATATATTATGCAACTAGTGAATAAAGGACGGATTTAAAGCGAGGGCCATAGATGAGATGAGCAAGTGAAGGATTCTATCTAACGACTGAATCACGACCGTAGAGAGTAATTTATGATGATTGAATCACGAGTGTAGCGAGTGATTCAAGGTTAGAATCCTGAGCGACGCGAGTCATTCATGGCCCTCGGTATAAATCCGTTTTATTCAAGAGTTGCATACTATATTTTATACCATGACAACGAAAAAAAGAAAGATTTGAGCGAAAATAGACATTTAATATCGAGTATTTTTTTGCAAGTAACCTCCATTGAGATGGAGGTCGAATATTATTGTTCTAAGCTCAAACACCAAAATAGTGATTAAAAATGCTTTTTATTCACTGTTTTCAGTGAATATAATAAGCTTTTTAGAGGGGAATGGTATAAATACATTTTCGGAATGGATTTGGGTAAAGGTCGGTCGTAAAGGTGGATGTCACCAGTCGCCTCGGCAATCGACTTATTTTTTATACAACATGGATAGCAAATACCTACCTAAAATCGCGTCTGAAATGTAAGGGGATCAATAATTTTAATAGAGTGGTTCTGCAAAAACATTATCAAGAAATTATTGTCCCGATATAATATAAACAAAAACATATGCGTCGAATTGGGAACCTCTTCCTTTTTTGAAATCGGTTCAAAAATGAGAAAAAAGACTAAAACTCGACTACCTACTGAAAATCATGATCTAAAAATATGAAACATGGAAATTACCTTCCATACTACTACTATCAGGCCCTTAGCCTTTAGCAGTTCATAAAAATACTTTTTTCCTACTTATAAAATGTATAGAGCGATGGCAGAGACAATACCTATAACGGTAGATTGGGAACAATACCGTTTATAATTATAATATATTAACAAATTTCTAATCGAATCTAATTGCCCTAGTTTAGGGTAGGCTCGAGCCTCTCGGTGGGGACGTATAATTATGAGCTGTTGATGATGAAGAAATTTTAATTCAAGGTACACAATTAAATGATTTTATTGATTTTTGTGCAAAAAAATAAAGAAACCAATATTTCTTTAATTTGAAGTTATGAAATTTGTTTAAATTTAATACATGTTTTTAGAATGTTTGATGTATATGACGACACGTTTAGCGCAGAGGTCGAGTGATCACCTACTGCGCAACGGGTCGCGGGTTCGATTCCCGTACGGGCAAATGTTTTGTATGGCCTACAGAAATTTGTTCCGGTCTGGGCGTATGTGCATGTGATATTCTATGTTTGTAACTGCACCCACGACACAGGAGAAAATCCTAGTGTGGGGCGACGTTTTTTAAAGAAAAAAAAAAAAAAAATATATATATATATATTTTAATGTTACGATGTTGCACATAGTCCGGTAACTATTCAACACGATACAAGTCTGAACCAATTTATAATTACACTTCTAAGAACACGTGCAAGAGCGTAATATAAAAATCTCCGTACGTCCGCGTTAAAAGCGTCTGAAATAAATAAACTTGCTCGGACAGCCTTTGATATCGAATCGAGTGATGTAGCGCAGAGCTAGACGAGGCCGAAATTAAGTAGTTTACGATTGGATTTTATTATCTTTTGTCCCTTTAGATTGGATTTATTGAGTTTGGATTTAGATCTGTTGACAACTTTGTCCTGGCTTTTTTTTTGTTTATCACAATAATATCACAACAAATTCATGTTTATTTTCAGGGTTCCGTACCTCAAAAGAAATAGAGCCCTTAAAGAATCATTTCGTTGTCCGTCTGTCTGTATGTCAATACCCTCGCGTATAGAGATATCAAACTGAAATGACATGATCCATTTTTGCCTACTAAATACGTAATGTGCAAAACATTGTTATACTTACATATAAAATTAAATACTTTTTTAAATATATTTTAAGAAGTATTTTTATGATACCTTAACTTGGCTTATTCGGTTTAGGACAGATTCTGGTTTGGGCAGATTCTTGATACGGCATATTCTTTTTTTGGCAGATTTTAACATGACCAACATAAACACCACAATTTATGTCAAGTGATTATTTAAAGCCAAACTCAACTTCAACATAAAAACACGTATTTAAAAAAGTATTCAACGGAACATGTTTTCTACAAAAGTCCTTACGCTACACCAGCATTTCGTTAACAGATTAGATTTGCAAATCGATTATTCAACCGAAATAAATATTGATCATTCGTTATTCGCGCAACTTGACTGATTTAACTAGTTTAAAAAACAGATACCCATGAAAATTTGTTTTTTATTATTATTGTTTATTATAATCTATAAAGTATATTATTATTCTGATATAATGCCAGAAAGCGGGATTATACAAATCAATTATTCTTAACATGCGATTTACGAGGGGCATTCAATTATTACTTAGCCTCGCCGCCCGATGGCGCTGTTGTTACAAAAGAGTTTTACTATCGTGCAGTACATACTTTTTGAAGTCTACTAAGAAGTTTTCAATCTTTTCCCTTCATTTGTTTGGTTTTGACAGTCTTTGGAAGCGAGCGTGTCGGTCGGTTTTACAAAAATGGAAAAAGAACAATATCGTTCAGTGATTAGATTCTTGTTTTTGGAAGGGAAAACGCGCAGCGAAATCAAAGAGCGCTTGGATGCTGTGTACTCTTCTCCTTCGATGGCGACCGTCAAAAATTGGTTCAACGAGTTTGCTCGTGGCCGCACGTCGGTTTTTGATTAGCCACGCCCAGGTGCACCGAAAACGGCTACTACGGAGGAAAACGTAAAAAAAATCCACGATCTCGTGTCGGCAGACCGGCGATTGAAGATTCGCGAGATAGCTGAGACTGTAGGCATCGCAGAAGGGACAGTGCATCATATTCTGCACGAAGAACTGGGTATAAAAAGGTTATGGGCGCGATGGGTGCCGCGTTTGCTCACACCAGACAACAAGCGCAACTGTGAGACCACATCGGCGATATGTTTGGCGCTGTTTCAACGCAATCCGGCGGAGTTCTTGCGTCGTTTTGTGACCGTCGACGAAACATGGGTTCACTGGTACACACCAGAGACCAAGGAACAGTCGAAACAGTGGACTTTACCCGGCGAACGTGCTCCAAAGAAGGCGAAGACTGTTCAATCGGCCGGAAAGGTGATGGCCAGTGTTTTTTGGGACTCACAAGGTGTGATCTACATCGATTACCTCGAGAAGGGTAAAACAATCACGGGGCTCTACTATTCCGACTTATTGACGAACGAAAAAAAAATGGCCCGCCCCATTTGGCAAAGAAAAAAGTGCTGTTCCACCACGACAACGCGCCGGCTCTCACCTCCGCCGTCGTCATGACCAAAATGGTCGAATTGCGCTACGAATTGCTGCCCCATCCACCGTATTCTCCAGATTTGGCTCTCTGTGACTTCCTCTTGTTCTCAAATCTGAAAAAGTCACTCGCCGGCAAAAGATTTGGGTTGAATGATGAGGTCATCGCCGCCACAGAGACCTATTTTGAAGACCTCGGGAAATCGTATTTTTTGGACGGGCTAAAAAGTTGGAGCATCGCTGGCCCAAGTGTATTGAATTGAAAGGAGACTATGTTGAAAAATAAATCTCTACTTTCTTAAAATTTTCGTTTTTCTTTTGTAGGCTAAATATTTGTTGAATCGCCCTCGTACTATCGGTTTTTTGAATATCCTCTATCTGTGGTTATTCCGTCCGACCGATGAAAATATGACAGCAGCTTTTCGTACCTACCTAGTATTTGGTGTTTGCGTTCGATTCGCCTGTGGCATGTGCTATTATTGTTTTATGTTTTACTGTGCGATTTTATTTGGTGACCCTTTGCTATTCTACACGGAGTGATACTCGTATCTTCTTAACTCAATTTAAAGTTGGCATTCCTATAGGACTTTGTTTTCTTAAAGTACCTAAGTAGGTAAGCATTTTTTCTCTACGGTATTACTGTATTAATATCAGGAGTTAAAGCTCTATTTCATCTTATTGTATCAAAACCTGAAGTTCTACCAAAATTTAAGTTATGTACATTAAAGACGCACACTTTATAAAATACGATGACTCAAAAAATTTGATTGCACATGATTTTTTCTTCCTAGGCAACGGGTCGTATTAAAAGCGATCATCTCATTTATATTATCTAACTAGCTTTCCGCTCGCGGCATCACCCGCGTTATTATTGTTTTCCCGTGGGAATTTTATATTTTCCCGTAGGAAAAATAATTTTTTAGCCTATTATATAGAATACTGTTATTTATATTTAGGAGCTCGGATAATAAATTTTATAGAAATTTGAGCAGATTTTAAATAGTTTCCATAGAAATTTTGCACCTTAAGCACCTTAAATTCCAATATACCAGGGAACACGTGTTCAATAAAATCTTTAAAGAGTATAAATCTCAAGTTTTATCAAATTCGTTGCTAATTTTAAAAAAATCCATACAAACTTGCAACCCCTATTTCATCCCTTTAGGGTTAGACTTTTTTAAAATCCCTTCTTAGTGTGCGTCCGCATTTTAAATTAAAACTTTTTGAATCATTAATACATAATACTCTCTATTACCATATGAAGCAACTGATAACTCCGTTGCAGCATGGTTTTGTCCGTAATCGTTCCACCACCTCCAACCTTTTAGAATTTAAAAACTATATTTTCATCCCCCCATCTCGGAAAGAGTATTTTTGCTATTCGATATCTGACCGCCAAAGCCGTTTTTATCCGCTTGAGGTTAAAGTAAATTTGAATTTAGAACATCGCGTGCACTAGGTATGTGATTTCAAAACATCATTAAACCTATTTACTTCCATCTCCATGGTGCCGAATTTATCATACAACTTTTTTAAATTTATTAAAAACTCAGACTGAACCTTCTTGGTGTACTTTTGTTTTTAATTTCCTCGCTGAGGGGGGATAAAAAGTTACGTGTTACACTCGAGTGCAAAGATTTTTCACCTTGTGCTCTTTTGATTCCCTCGCTCATGCTCAGGATTCCGATTTTTAAATCGCTCGCTGCGCTCGTGATTCAATTTTAGAATCCTTCGCTTGCTCGGTCATCAAAGTTGAGCACGCGGTTAAAAAACAACTTTGCACTCATGTATAACAAATAACTATTGTAGTGCCTTTGCAAAAAGAGTTCAAGTTGATTGTATATATACAGACTTTTCCAAGGCTTTTGAAAGAGTTTGTCATGATATTTTAATCCATAAATTAGAATCGCAGTTTGGTATTCACGGCAATTTGTTATGTTGGCTTGAATCATATCTTCCCAACCGTAGTCAACTTGTTGCAATTAAAGGTTTCCTTTCTACGCCAATTCATGTAACTTCTGGAGTCCTGCAAGGTTCCCATCTTGGCCCGCTGCTTTTTAATGCTTTTATTAACGATCTCATTGAGAAATGTGTCAACCCTCGCTTGTTGTATGCAGATGACCTTAAGCTTTACACAAAAATACACAATAGCAAAGATTCATATACTGAATTCATATACTCATATACTGATTTTGTCATATTGTATAAAATTGTTCATTCGTTGATTGACTCTCCATCTATTCTAGCAAATATTAATATAAACATTAAGCCCCGAGCTCGTCACGGCTTCGCCAACGTTTTCTCGCTGCAAGTAAATAAAAATAATACTTCTTTCTACAACCCACTTGTCAGGATGTGTTGTCAATACAATGCAATTTCTAAAACTCATCACAAAACAATTGACATCTTTAGACAAAAACTTTCTAAAATTAAATTTAACATCAGACATGTCATTTTAAATTTGTAATTGTTTCATGGTTAATCATTTGGCCTTTTTTTGATACAACAACTACTGTCGACTTTAGAATTCCTACACTGCCAAAACTGTACCGCTCTTCTTTGAATCGTGCTGTATACACATGTTTAGGGATATAGTCTAGTCCACTATTTTGTACATGCTTTAATTATTCAATGTTTAATTATATTCTGTTTTGTGTATCAAATAAATAATAAAAAAAAACAACTGTCCAAATTTCACGTTTCTACCATTAGCGGTTACGGCTGTGCGTGCGTCTATAGCTGGGAACTTCTCCTTTTATACACGGTTATTTTTATATCACCCCGGAAAATTTTAGGGACGGTTCAGAACACATCCATTATTATATAAAAAAATTAAAAATGAAATAAAAAATAAAAAAAATATTTTAAAAAAATCTCGCTCTCAACTAGCGCAGCATTTTTTGGATTTTTTAGAAAATTAATATAAAATTAAGTGAGTTATTTTTTTTATTCACATTTAAATTATTCTAATACCATACCCAACCCAACTCGCGCTTGGCCGTTTTTTTTTACTCTTTCCGTTTGATATTCAGGGGTGGGGTCTGATGAATGAATGGGTTTTGCCGAACACAGGCGGCCCCATCAAGAAGAAAATAGAAACCAGGGGGGTTGGATTAGTTCGTGGGTATAAACCCTAGAGCTCTCGGTGGATGAGAGTCCTTATCCCTTAGTAGTAACAGAGCTAAGCGTTTAACGCAGTCCAACTTCGTACGCCGGGAGATGCCATTATGTACGCTGATATTGGAAGCATCGAGTTTTGAGTTGCAAAAAAAAACAAAGCGCAAAATAACATTGTCCTAAGCTTTAATCCCAACAAACGTTAATTTGCTTGAATTCAAAAACCACTTGCGAAATACATGACCAATGAAACCATTTTAGGATTTACGACTGCATCGTCATAACACGTCAAAAACATTGATAGTATCAACCTGTAATTCATCCAAATTACAGAACCCGTCCCTTTTGCCCGACAGCCATCGAATAGAGTTCGTTAGAGATGATAGATATCACATTCAATTTGGCATTCATTCAACAGTCGTAGCCGTTACAAATGTTTGCCAAAATTCTATTCAGATTGCCCAAATTACTGCAGCCCATGCTAATTTTGGGTATATGTGTTTGAAATATCGACGCTAATATCAGTGTCAATATTAGACTTTATTATTAATGGTTGTTATTAGAAGGTGTAACAAAATTTAATGACCTTATAGATTTTTTAATTTATGCTTTGTGAATTCAAGCATCATTCAATTTTGAAACAACTTTAGATAATACCCATTATTAATAAAGTCTATTCTTATTACATAGATACTGTTTGTCTGTGTAATAAATTAATAAATAATATGTGACATTAGTAAAGGACGCCAAGTGAAAAAAGTGCAAATGATAAATTTAAATTAAATTAGTGATTAACAGACGCGATGAGCCTAAGAATTCAAATCACAAACAAAAATTTTAAAAATATACTTTATCCAGTGAGTTCAAATACTTACTCATTTAATTTTAAAAAAGATGCTAACTCATAGGTATATCAACTCAGATAGATTTTGTATGCCAAGAGAGAAAACTAAAAAAGTAGGAAATCTATCTATAAGGGAACTAAATAATGTGTTTAAAGTACAAGATGAAGGAAAAGGGGGAAGTAAAAAAACTATAAATTTAAAAATCTGGAATTTTTTGAAACCATCTTAACCGAATTGAAACATATTATATTACGCCACATTGTTTTATTGATTAAAGTACATCTTAAAAGCAACCTTAGTACAAAATACAATACACATACCAATTAATAACTTTTAATAAATTAATCATAAGAGAAATTAAATTAAATTTAATACAAATACAACATAGATTGTCCGAAAAGGCCTTAGAAAAGTAATATTTCACTGGATAATTCAAATCTGACGTTTAGTCTTGACATAAAAAATGATTTTTATTTTGTTAGTGTTTGCTTTGTTAGTTTTATAAATATTGTAGTTTTGCTATTTGTATTTACATTGAATATAAGAAGTCAACTGCTTGTGTTTGTAATATTCGATCACCTCATTTCACATTATGGCGCCCACCGTAAATAAATAAACAAGTGAAATAGAAATATGGTAACCACGGAGTAAAGAGAATCAGAGCAATGTCCATGGCAAGGAAGTGAGGAAATTGGACGAGCACGTTATCATGAATGAGATGGAGAAGGATGAGATTTGCAATCGGTAGTGGAATGTAACAAGTCTGAAAATAGGTTCCGTGACATAATTTTTTGAAGTTTTGTAGTAGGTATGTTTGAGGTCACAGACATCATTGAATGTGTCGAAGAAAACTTGTGCACCATAACATTGCTAGTAATGCTACATAGATGGTATCAACAACAAGTCTTAAATCAAGTCCAGGTGATTACGTTTAAGTTGTATGGTATTTGAGTTCACTAGACTAATTGATTGTTTGAGGAGGCATGCTTAACCAACGTTATACCTTCTTATTGAATTTTGGCCACCAGAAGGAGTAACATAGAAAAAATTGGCAGCGGCAATGTTACTCAATCTCAGAAATTTTGTTATTTTGCGGCGTGAAGACAATTTCAAGTGACTATGCTGAAATAGAATCAACGTATTATTACACTTCATTGGTTTTTGGTCATTAGAATTGATCCCAGTAGAGATGGAAAGGTATAAAATACGAACAGACAAAACTTCCTTTGTTGGACTTTTTGAAGATAGTCCTTAGTCTCTACATAAACAGTCTTACAAATAAAAATGAGTTATACCACATTTATTCCACCCTTATACTAGGTATAGTTATTGCATTAGCGATTATCAAAATGCGTCTTGTCTACTCGTAAGTTTCGCCAGTAAAAATACTAATGTCGCTATTAAAAACGGGGGTTGATGGTATAAGGGTGAACATTTTGGATAATAAATAAATTTAAAAAAATGTAAAAAAAATCTGGAAAGGGCCACCCTTATCACCTAGTGGTTTAAAACATATCTTACTACCTTTTCTCAGCCCTACCAAATATACACAAAAAAAATCATAAAAATCGGTCAAGCCGTTTCGAAGGAGTTCGATAACAAACACTGTGTCACGAGATTTTTATATATTACATAAGAAGATTTTGCGATTAGAACCCATGCAGTTGTGTAAAAGGTATTAGAAGCGAATTTTAATTTAGAATTTTCAACTCAAATGTGCCCATTTTCAAGACCAGCCGTCAACGTCGCAGCAAGCCAATCCGAAGATATATTGCCCGTTCCCCTAGGAAGCTCACATTGTTTTACATCCAGATAAATATTCAGTTCAATAACGAGTGGCTGGGATTGATCGCGGGATTCGAACGTGATCCCGCGGGAGCCGAGCTGGCGATAGCTATTGAGTGCTCGGGTAGCTCATTCCAGCATTAAATCCAGCCAGAATCCAAAATACCGCAGAAATAGATTTTGTAAGCTGAGTGAATTCAAAATCCGCATTCTATTCCGTTAGGGAAAGATAGCGTTTTTCAGTTTCTTGTGGAGCGGTCTTGGGGTGGTGTTGAATTAATAGAATCTGAGTTGAAGTGGTGTGGAATAAAGTGTTTTTTTTTTAATTTTAACAAGGGTCGAATAGATTTTCGTTCTCTGATGTTGATGGCGACAAGTGATGTTGATCTCTTCCCAGTGTTAAGACCAAGCGAAAAACTTTTTCAACTTACAATTATCAACATTCATTACAAAACGATGATTTGTATTGAAAATTCTTCGCTTTTAGTCAACCCAAACCAAAGAATATTCCACAGTACGAGTACAATTCACAATAGATACTGACTAGCAACCAAAATTTAAACGATGAAATTGTTACTCGTGGTTCCTCTACTTTGCCTCACTGGTGGGACTACAAGGAATACCCTTTATCGCGGGTCAGCACTGCACCAATTCAGATGAATGTCGAAATCGCCTGGCGCCAGTAACTACGCGATATAATCCAACCATTGTTCAACATAGACTTTAGTTCTTATGAATCTGTCAAATTGAAAGCAGTCATAATATATTTTGAATCAAGACTAAGGACTGATTTTAAAACCTATATTATGCTTTATTTACCGGATTTGTAAGTGGTTTGACAAATTTATCATACGAAATCTATAAAAAAAATTCCAGACATTTTTCCGGACACAAAAAAATATATTTTTAATAGGTACATAATATACCACCCATCTGATAGTGAGCGGTTACCGAAGCCTATAGGCACTTGTGACAGTGAAGGTGGTCACATGCGTTACCGACACTAAAAATCATTTCTGTAACTTAAAAGTGTTGAAAATAACATCTGATATCCACACAAAGTCACACACAGAAACTAGTCTTTACACGTAATTATAACTCACAAACTGCGCTTTTAACGAACAAATGACAAACAGACCCACATCTATGTATTTTATTAGATAGGACGCCCTGAATTGTCTTCCGAGGGCGCTGACGTCACCCAACCTTGGATTAACAGAGTATTTGAAGATCCGCTATTAGTGCCTCCCGACCTCTTTAAAGTAATGCGTATATGGGTGAAGATTACGGAAGATTAGGGTTTTAAATACATAGGTAATTTTTTTTTGTTAATTTTAATTAAGTATCAATATCATTATCATTCATCATTTCAGCCAAGCTTTAGCAATATCAATATATACAGCGGTATTTAGATACCATTTATGAAGAGCTCGGTGACACATTAGCATGTGGGCACGGGCCGCTCGGCTAACAATTGCTAATGTTAAGCAACGTTAGCAGTGGTCAGGCCTATGATGAGTGATCAATAATGAGAAACATCGCGATCTTCTCCGTGCTTCGGAAGGCTTGTTAAAGATTCAGTCTTGATCTTATCCCGGTCGTGTCGGCTTCAATCCTTTCAAACTACACGAATGAAGGGACAGAGAATGTATTGTGTTTGCGCAGACACTTGTGCACTATAACTTAATAGGTGTGATCACTGATCAGATATCGGTTAGGAAAACATTATTATTATACCTTATAAGTTTACTAAAGTAGGTATTATATTTCCCTACAGTAAGCCAGTAAATCTTCTGTGTCCTTGGGGTATCGAACCCTGGACCATCAATACCAGTCAATATGCGTGTTTGGTTTTGATCTTAACCACTAAATCACTGGGGTGCTTGAAGCTTTCCTGAATTTATACATATTATTTAATAACAAAGTCCGAAAACAATTAGGTACCATAAGTACTTGAGTAACTTTATATACTTACTTCATCATCATCAACAGCTCATATACGTCCCCACCGAGGGGCTCGAGCCTACCCTATACTTACTTATTAAAATCTATTTGTAACGGTGGGAAAGAAAATTTTTTTTCCAGTTTATAAAAGAACTTTAAGGTACATAGGTAGCTACCTAATGCAAATTATTATCATGTACGAGTAGCAAATGTACTGCCTGATAATGATTTTGAGTTGAACATTAAGAACATGGCCTATGTCCAACAGTACGCGTCTGTTGGCTGAAATGATGATTAAGAACATAAACTAATGACTTAATAAATGAATATTTGATAAAAACGACGAAGTGTTGAATTCAGATTTAATACTTCAGTGTATTAATTCATAGATAATATATCTGCCTAATGATTCTAGTTGTGTTAGGACCAGACTCATGAATGCTTTAATCGTATCAACTGTTGCGTATAGGTTATAAGTACCCACATATTTAACAATCGCCTCATATCCTAAACCAGTATTCAATAATACTTGATTTCGACTAGCGGTTAGAGTATTTTTTTTATATCGTACAGGAGGAAATACTGTTCTACGCTATTCCCACATACAAGCCAAATGGTTAGGTACAAAAAAAACATGACATGAAAAATTCGATGAATCTACAACCAAATATTTCCTGGAATTCGTCCAGATTCCGGACTGTTGCCATAAAGTTCTTTTTCCCGGAGAGGTAATAAAATTTGTAAATGGATCGAACCTGCATCATAAGATATGCGGAATATCCACCAAGCTGACGAAGCAGACACGAAACAGAACTGCAGGGAAATCAATAAGACATCTAAGCTCGAGAGGGCGGGCGATTAAGTGTTTCATTATTGGGAAAATATGGAAATCACACCTCACGCGATACCGAAACAAGCCATAACCGATATTTACGGCTGGACATTACGAACGCGAAAGGCAACGTCAAACGAAATTTCGCACCTATCAACGAAAATGGATGAGAACAAATTCAATTTACCAAGCCCATCAAGCACCGCTTCGAATGCACCAGGCCCACGCATCAATTCGGATCTAGGCTGCTGCCCAATTAACGGGCGTAGGCGATTTCTCACTGAGTCACCCAGTTAACACGGCACGAACAAATTATCACGAATTATCGTCCCAACTTCAGACCGCGTCGAGCGACCCACCCGCTCCCGAATCACGTGTCCGACTGAGCATAGACAGAGAACGTCACTTCTTTTAAGTCATGCGAGGGGTTGCGCGCGCATAGACAATAAAAACTAAACGCTAGCCGGCCCCATAAACTGGCCTCATTAGAAAAAGGGCGCGTCAGGGCTTGTACACACACCTTTATTGCTGGTATGGCGTACCTCATTTAGGCGATCATCTGTTTATTTTACTTTAAGGCCGTTCATTGTCTTTATAGGTTGTTTTTGTGAGTTATTGGACGGGCGCGTTTGCAGGGAAGGCTAATAAAGCGATAGTCGGGCGGATTGGGCGATTATGGGGTTGGTAATAGAGTTATATGGGACCGCGCCTCGTTCTAAGCAAATGTCGAAGAAAATAGGTGGGTGTTGTTTATCGCGGGGCAGGGCGCGGCTCACCCAGCCCTGCGCCTGATACGCTCTGATTTATCAAAGGCAAAGAGAATTATACTCGCAAATTGGTGGGACCGTTTAGGGTTATTTCTGTTTTTTCACCGTAAAAGCGTTGGCTGATGGTTGAACCCTCTTAAATATTAATGTAGTGGCAACACGTTCATTTTAGCCGGAGTGTGTGATGTGTGCCTCTTCACGCTCGCCGGTATCCGACATCGTGCGAGATTTTAGGGTACGCGCGAATAAAAAATTAATCAGCTACTAACAGCAGCAGGGCGATATTTTTCCCCCTTTCGGGAATTCGCACGAAAAATATATATTGTTCCTAGTAAGCTGGTGAGATCCAATTATACATTCTCCTTGAATTTTCGCTTTTTCTCTTTGAGGTTTCTTCCTTTTTGTCATAGTTGTACAAGTAGGTAGCTAGGTTGTTTTTATAAAAGATATAAAAAAATCTTAATAACAACTGCTAACAGAAATGATTTGATCGGCTGCTGCGAATGCTTACGAACCATGTTAACCATAAACGCCTTAAATTAAAAATAACACATACAAAAAAATCTATCAAGCTTAAAAAAGGGATGAAACTCTGTGACAACTCAACACCCGTTATGATGATAATGATATGGCTAAAGTTGCAAAAATATACATATAAATTTATAAGTACCGTTTCTTCCTCTATCGCATTACGTACCTACAATATTTAACAACCAAATCAACTCTTAATGAAATCAATCGACAACAAGGAAAAAAAAATATTTTAACACCCACCTAAAAGTTGGGAACAATAATTCCATTCACGCCCGGGAACCGAACTTGGAATGTTACTAAAACAATCGACGTTGATTGAAATAGCTTTGGGGATGTGTGGTTCAATATATACGACGCCGCGATTTTTTTTATTTTCTTATTCTTGATGCTTATTAAACAAAAGAACTTTTTCTACTGTCGTTATTTCATTATTCTATGAATCTTGTTGGCAACCTCGTTGACGTTCGTTCTAAGATTTGACTTTGAAAAGTTTGGTTATTACGTTAACGTGAAAACCTGAAAAAAATACGGCAAAGAATTTTATAAATTCCCTTCATTTATAACACAGCGACATCAAATCATTTTACTTCGATTATTTTTTTTTTAAATATCGTTTATTATCCTTAGTTCAGTTTTGTTTATCACTAGCTTTCCGCTCGCGACTTTGCCCGCGTTATTTTTGTTTGACCGTGGGATTTTTTTTCCGTAGGAAAATTACCCTGTGTCCTTCCCCTGGTCTCGAACTATCTCTATACCAACTTTCATCACAATCGGTTCAGTAGTTTCGAAGCTTATTCAATACAAACAAACAAACAATCAAATCTTTCCTCTTTATAATATTAGTATAGATTACATTTCATACCACAAGGGACACAAATGTTTCACTTTTGGTACAAGCAATTAACGAAAAAAGAAAGTAGGTACATAATAATTTTTATAAACTTCAATTTTTGTAAATCGCTTCAGCTTGTGACTTGTAATGAAGCGCACACGCAAATTATTAGTTCAATAATATCAGGCGATGAGTCACGGCCGCTGCCTATGAGTTTCCATCTTGCCTTTCTATGACGTCAAACTTTTAACTATAAGTCCAAAAAAAACTAATGTTTCCATTGTTTCGAGTTGCTTTCGGTCGGATGGCGTAATAGTCAAAAGTGGAAGCTAGAGAGTATTTCAGTAGTAGTCATCCATCCTGTTTTCGGCTATGAGATACGTTGCTTCACTTTTCTAGTCAAGGTTTTCGATAAAAATATTTGAATTAAAGTGATTAAAAGTCTAATTAGTGTCACACTACACTTCGCTTCATAAACGAACATGATTGTCATATAAGTAGGTAATTATGTACTATATTGCAATACTACGAGTATACCTAAGTACTATAAAGCAATGAACAAGCAAAGTGACTTTAACTAGACTTTCCTTCTTTGACCATGCAGGAGGTCTTGTGAGTTGAGCTTGTCTCAATATCAGACTAACCCACAGTGGAGATACAAACAAGGGATGTTTTTTGGGGTAAATTGATAGCGGGAGAGTCTCACAGTACACGCATCACCTCCACCTAACAAAAAAAAACTTGAATGGAAAGAGAACACAGCCGAAATGTATATCATCACTTAAATAAGGCCTTGACCACAGCCACAGGTTACCGAGTAAACTGATTTCACCACCTTCACCTAGCAAAAAAAAAATGAATGGAAAGAGAACACGACCAAAATGTATATCATCACTTAAAAAAAGACCTTGACCACAGGTTACCGAGTAAACTGATTTTTTTTAACCGACTTCAAAAAAGGAGGAGGTTTTCAATTCGATGCGTAAGTTTTTTTTGTGTGTATGTTACGTTACGCGATTACACCGCCAATTGTGGACCGATTTTCAAATTTCTTTTTGTATTCGATAGAGTATACTCCAAGGGTGATCCCATGGTCACCAAAGTTCGGATCCGATGATGGGATCCCATAAAAATTGAGGAAAACCCTTAAACTTTTAGGTGTGCCCAACGTGTTTTGTGTGTATGTTGTTACGCGATTACTCCGCGAATTCTAGACCGATTTTCAAAATTCTTTTTGTATTTGATAGAGTATAGTTCTGGGGTCGTCCCAAAGTCACCAAAATCAAAATCTGATGATGGGATCCCATGAAAATCGAGCAAAACCTTTTCGGTGAGCTGGTATTAAATTAGGGTTTCTCAATTCACTTAAAAGATATCTTTCACTAAAAGATAAAAATAATTTTTTTTTACAAAAAATAAAAACCAACTTCAAAAACACTGAAAAGTTAAAAATAATATAAGAATAGGTACAAACAACATCACACTTCTATATTGAAGTCGGTGCCAAACGATGATCTCCTAAAAGTCTTTAAATTTGGCACCGACTTGAATATAGAAGTGTGATGTTGTTTGTACCTATTCTTATATAATTTTTAACTTTTCAGTGTTTTTGAAGTCGGTTTTTGTTTTTTGTTTTTTTTAAACAAAACTTTGCTTTTTATTATTTCAACACTATTCTATAAGGTTTTCTCTTTTTAACCGACTTCGAAAAAGGAGGGGGTTCTATGTTCGACTGTATCTATTTTGTTTTTTTTTATTTATGTTCACCGATTTCTCCGCCATTGTGAGTCGATTTTCAACATTATTTTTGTAATAGAAAGAGTGTACTTCCGAGGTAGTCCGAGGTAGTCATAATGTCCTGATCTGATGGTGGAATCTCAGGCAAGTCGAGGGCAACCCTTAAATTTCATAGGCACGTCCAACGTGTTTCATGTTAATTCTTAAGATATTCAGGTATTTGCATCTAGTAGTCATCATATTATGATACTGAGCTAATAATGGCAGATTTCTGGTAGGTTAGGAGTAAGGGGATTTTTTTTTTTATGGATGGCCCGGCAGATGACCTCCTCCCGCCTGATGTTAAGCGGTGAAAGAGGCCCAAATGAGTTGACAGATAAGAGTAGGGACGACATCCACTCTCCTACCTGCCCGCCCCTTGCCGGCCCAAAAGATGCTTTTTCACGCCTCTTTTGAAGGAACCCATGTTGTAGGATGGAGGAAACACGTGCGCAGGTAGAGAATTCCAAGTGTGGGATGAACGACAGAAGAAGGAATCTTGGAATTTCTTGGTAAAGTGTGAAAAGGAGGACACAGTGTACGGATGACTCCGAAGGCCCTTACGCGTGTTTCTGTTAAGGAATGGAGAGGGAGGGATAAGGTTAAAGAGCTCCTCAGAGCATTCCCCATGGAACATTCGGTAAAAGGCGCTAAGAGAGGCGATGTCACGACGAAGTTGTAGAGGCTCGAGGGTGTTAGTTGCCTCTACATCGCCAATTATGCGAATAGCGCGACGCTGCAATCTGTCCAGAGCATCGAGGAGGTACTGAGCGGAGCCGTCCCAAAGGTGCGAGCAATATTCCACGCAAGACCTAATCTGAGTTTTATACAACAAGCATAGTTGGTCCGGCGCAAAATACCTACGCACCTTGTTCAGGACACCGAGTTTCCGTGAGGCAGTAGTTATGACGGATTCGATGTAGTCTCTGGGGTTCAGATCGCAGCGAATGATCATTCCGAGCAAGGTGATGTTGCTCTGTGTGTGAAGGGTTGTGCCCTGGAGAGAAGGAAGGGGGAGGAAAGGTGACCTTTTCGCCGAGAACGCGCACACCTGTGTTTTCTTAGCATTGAACTCAACAAGATTGTTGGAGCCCCATTCGGAGACGAGGTCCAGCGTCCTGTTGAGCTCAATGATAAGATTCAGCCTTTCCCTACCAATATCACCGCGAGCAGCCCCTGAGCTTCCGTGATATCCCCCATGCACTGTACTGTCATCTGCATAGCAATGTATAGCTCCCAAGGAAAGCATATCATTGATATGCAGAAGAAACAATGTGGGGGATAGAACGGAGCCTTGCGGAACACCAGCGTTCACTGCCACGAACCGCGAAGCGCAGCCGTCAACGACAACGCGAATTCTACGCTCGTGGAGGAAGCTGGCAATCCACGTACAGAACTGCGCAGGTAATCCGTATGCCGGAAGCTTGGAAAGAAGAGCCTTGTGCCAGACTCTATCAAAAGCTTTGGCGATGTCGAGACTAATAGCCACCGATTCGCCGCGCTTATCGATAGATTCACCCCATTTGTGCAAAAGGAACGCTAGAAGGTCACCTGTTGACCGTTTAGGACGAAACCCATACTGTCGGTCATTAAGTAACGAGTGACCTTCCAGGTAACGGATCAGCTGGGTATTAAGGATCCTCTCCATGATTTTACACAAAATGGAAGTGACGGCTATAGGACGATAGTTAGCCGGATCAGAACGATCTCCCTTTTTGGGAACCGGCTGGACATTGGCCTCTTTCCAAGATTTCGGCACACAACCAGCAGAGAACGACAGACGGTATAGACGCGTAAGGACCGGAGTCAACTTCGCTGCACACTTCTTAAGAACAATCGCAGGAATGCCGTCTGGGCCACTTGCTTTTCGAGTATCGATCGACTGGAGCTCCGCCCGCACATCACGCTGTCTGATACGGATATCGGGCATGGTGCTACCACAATGGGACAGTTTCGGAGGTTGTGTACCACAGTCATCGACACGGGAATGAGCCGCGAAGAGTTTTGCCAGGAGGTCGGCTTTCTCCTGCGGCTGATGAGCAAGTGAGCCATCGGCATGTCTCAGCGGTGGCAGCGAGGGTTGGCAGAAGTTTGATTGCACAGCTTTGGCCAGGCGCCAAAAAGAACGGCTACCCGTAGGGTGCGATAGCAGTTCCTGGCCCACTTGTGCAATGCGCTGAGCATCCGCTCTAATGTAAGCCCTCTTACACAGCTTGGTGGCATTATTGTAGGCTGTTTTCAGTAGGCTTGTATTGGGATCCTTAGAAGCTCGGCCTCTGATCCAAGCGCGGTAAGCCAGCTGTTTGTTTTCAACAGCAGAGGCGCACTCGCGATTGAACCAGAGGTTAGAAAGAAGAAAGAAAGAAAAACATTTATTGACCACAAACAATAAAAAACACGAAAAAACAGATACACATAATGGCCAATTAGGACCCGACCTCAGCATAAGCTGCATCAGACATGTCTGATGCAGCGCTGGTATTCTGGCCGGGCCTAAGTGGGGTGTAAAATTATAGACAATAAAAATAATAAAAACAGAATTAGGGAAAAACATAGGTACACAAAACACACAAAAAAAATGAAGAAATACATAATATCGAAACATACAACATACAAATCTATACAAAACAAAACAATACAAATTAATGGTGCCATTAAATTCTGGAGCATTCCATCCAAACATCGGATCGGAACCTCGCTACGTAGTACTATTATCTATTCTGTGCTTCGCCTTAATAGTCACGTCTGTGTCAAAAAGCTAACGAAACGCGATGATGCTAAAAAAGTTATGCTGCGAGTCTGTGCAAGACGGAACGCGCCTACATCCTGCCCGTCAGGGTACTGGGTATAGTGTTCTGTGATCTTGCCACGTATTGCCACCTATCTATGGCTTTGACATATTCTAGTCAGTGTTTTTGTAATAGAACGCAACCTAAAATATTGAACAAAATTATAAAAATGAAAAAAGTGTGTGTGTATTCTAACGTTAATAAACTTATCAGATTAAAAGATTTGTGTGGGAATAAGAGAATAAGAGACCGGAGTCAGGAGCCCAACGAGACTACGCGTATTCACTGAAGGTTGTGGAAATTGGAAAAATACATCGGTAATTCACCTATTCGCTGGTCACACAATCCAATGGCCTCATCAGGGTCGGGCCGCCGCCCTCGAATGCCCGGTGTTTCGCGAGGAAAAACGATGTAAGTTTGCAGAACATTGTTCGCTTAGTAAAAACTTTTTAAAGTTATGTCTAAACGAGTGCATTGTTTCTAGATTGCGTAATGGAGGGGGAATGTCGTTCCAGCACCGTGAGGCGGCGAACCTGAAAGACCCACGGAATGCCGCTGTACGGTGTTTAGGTGTAACAAATATATGAGTTTACGTCTGCCTCTACTGACGAGATTGGAATGCGGAATATAATATTCCATTCCTAGTATGATCTCGTCAGCAACAGAGGCAGCGCAGGAGTCCGGATCCATCCTATTGAAACAGCGCTGCCACCAAGGAACAGATGCGTAATAATCCCGCATACCGTCCCAATCTGCTGACGCATAGTGCCACAGACGGCGTGCTGCAACCACAGGTGACGGTCGCGACGCCTGAGGCACTGTGACGGATACCAGACAGTGATCCGAAGATCCTAGTGGAGCTCGAATCACCACCTGATATCCGTCAGGGCGATTTGTCAGCAGAAGGTCCAATAAAGAGGGCGCTTGACCGATAATATCTGGTACCCTGGTGTGCTGGGTGACCAATTGTGTCAGGTCGTGCGTGAGAGCGAATGCGTGGGCAGTCCTACCCGCATGGTCAGTTTTAGAGGAACTTAACCACAACTCGTGGTGAGCATTGAAGTCCCCTAAAAACACCAGCTCGGCGGAAGGAAATCGCTCCTGCGCGTCATCTGCCACCCGACTTAGATGTTCAAAAAGTCGAGTTGTCTCCAAGTCACCACGATGGAAACGGTAGACGCAGACGTAGACACGGCAATGAGTGCCAAAATCAACGTGTACCGCAAGGATGGAAAAGGAAGGTTCCTCCAAACAGCGCAGGTGACGACAGCAAACATCCGCCCGGACGAACGGATAGTTCTTTTAATACTTTTTAGAGCGAAAGACGTTTTATTTTAAGTTATTTTGGTGTTTGCCTTGGCTCAATATCTAATACGCGTGTATTAAAACTAAAAAAAATGAAATATATTGTTTACAAAAATTAAAACCGACTTCAAAAACACCAAAAAGTAATAAAAAATATAAAACTACATGCAACATCACAGTTTTATATGGAAGTCGGTGCCAAGAAATGATCACCCTGAAAGACTTAAAAAATATAAAAACAATTAATGTAGTTAGTTAAAATTTGACACCAACTTCAATATAGAACTGTGATGTTCTATGTACTTTTGTTTATATTATTTAGGATTTTTTGGTGTTTTTGAAATCGGTTTTATTTTTTGTAAGCCATGATGCTGGGCAAAAGCAGTTAAGTCAACACACAGCTAAAATTTGCTACAAGTCTATTTTGTTACACAACCAGCCGAGGTCCTGGATTCTATTTCCATTCATATCAAATTTACATGGAGCACGGACAATCCTTTGCATAGATCATGAACAAACCAATCCAAATTTCAGTGTGTACTGGCTGTGACAGCGTATATTAAATAAACATAATTTATTTGCCCCCTAATAACTCCGAAAATTAGTCATCCTTCGAGCCCCTATAGATAGTTCTTTACAAAGCTCTATCAAATATTAATATAATAAGCTCGCAACATTAACATAATCAATTTCCGTCTTTACAAGCATCTAGTATTATTTTCCCAGTAATAAATAGGCTTAGCATTATGATGAAAAAGGTATTTTCATTCATTCACTTGTAGAATGTTTACACTTACATGATTATATATTTTCCGACGAAAAACTCGCGGTACAATTTTCCTCGTTTCCCGCACATGTCAAAGGAAAACTGCTCTATACAGCCAACTGCGACCGTAAGCTGCGTTCAAAAACTAGTCCCGTTACGTGCGAACGGAGCGTTGACGCAACCGCTGCAGACAACAAAGGGATTTGCATACGTTTCTGAACGCAACTAGGGCGTTCGGCGCACGTGTCCCATTTTCAAATTCGAATTTCACTGTTCTTCTTATGTGGACATGGCAATTTCAATTCTGAGTGCACACAATAAGAGTTATATGTATGTGTTCAGTTGGGGAATAATGTTCTTTAAACACACAACTTTATTCTTTCTGTATATTTATCAAATGTGTGCATAAGAGCGATTGTTTTAAGGTTTATTATAGTCAAACGTCTGCAGCTTTTGATAAACACATCTCAAAGAATGGGTTTGTTTATAATGAATAGCTCTTTAGGCTTCCTAATGAATATCATAATGTTCAACGAGTGTAGTTCGATATGCGAGTTCTATAGGACGAATCTAAACCTTAGTCATATTGGAATAAAGTCGTTTTTCAATTGATGTCTAAATTATGAGATTGATTGGCACGATTCGAGATTAACAAATTTAACCAATTGTATTGTACTGGACGCCATTTTGTCAATTGATAATTTTTTTGTGGCTGTTTTGTTGATGATAGGTTGAATGAGATGATGGATCTAATTTGATACACTCCTTATACTATGATAAAGCGGTTTTCAAATGTTCAAAGCAATATCTTTTTGTGAATAAAAAAATGTGATTGGTTAGCCAAATTGAAATCTTAATTTAAAAGAAAGTGAAAGATCTTGCAATTTACCGAAGTTGTTATGTCAATTTTTTTTGTACCTACATATAAGTACTTATTTCCACATTGCCACTGAACTGCGTTCATTGTTATATTTTAGTCATTATCTCTGACCTTTACGTCAATAAGCTGAGGTCAATGTTTACCTTCAAGTACCAACGTGGGACCAGAGATGCCTTGGCGTTCTGACAAGTTGTTAGATGTTCCACTTCCCCGTGCAGGAGAGATCTATAACAGCTGCTAGTTCAGTTTCAATCTAACTGACTCTAATATATTTCTGTGGAAAAAATTAATTGAGTCTTTACTAATATCTCGAACATAGGAATATGCAATTTTCCAACAAATTAGTCCTCTACGTCTTGAAAAAACAAACGTATCCACGTATGTATAAGTACATACATCAGGGGCGTAACTATACCATCTGAGGCCCGTAGCAAATTCTTTAAATGCCCACCGTAAAATTGATCGACTTCATTTTGTTTAGTTTTGAACGTGTTAAATTTTTTTATGAATTTGTATAGTCTTTAGTTGTGTCACATTTTAATTAATTTTAAGTACTTTAAAAAATACAAATTTTAAGTATTTAGGTCTTTAGGTACAACTGTTTAAAAAAATGTTAGGTTATTTCTGAGCTCGCGGCCCGGGCCCTCTCGGGTCGGGAGCCCGTAGCATTTCACCCATTGTTTTTAAAAACTTTGTAGAAAACAATGCGTGCAGTACTTACAATAAAAATAATAAGTAAGTATTATATACAATTCTAAGAAATGATCACGATTTTATGCTGACATGCACAACCATGTAAAAATGCACGGTGCCAAATGATTTTTTTGGGTATGTTGGTAAGTAAGTACTATAGTCTGTCTACAAATAAAATTGGTGAAAAATTAGTACTGTGAAAAGTAAACTGGAACTTTTGAGTGTCACTGAAAAGCGTTTATAAAGTGCTCAAAGCTATGAAAAAGTTTCGCCTTTTTCGAAGAAAGATGCTGCTAAGCAATTTGATCTACCAATGACTACATACTCTACAATAATAAAAACCCAATAAGACTTCATAAACACAATTTAAGTTCAGTCAAATTTTTCCAGCAAAAGTTAACGAGTGGCAGATTTACTTTAAATACCTATTCTTTAATTTTGAAATAATTTTGTAGTATTTTCGCACTAAAATATTTATTAATTTTACCTCCCTAGCTCAAAAATTGTTAGAAAAACCTTAACAACAATTTCAGAATATACGTAATTTAAAATTCGCAAAATTCTAAATATCTTATTTGAATTTTAATATTAGTATTTTAATTTAAGAGGATTGTGAAGCTGTAAATTTTCATATTAAAAGCGATAACACTTTTCTCCCTCTAAACATAGTCCAATTTTCATAATTTTTGGAAATCTTGTAGATATAATGAAAAACTAGGTTTGTACGTTTTGATTTTGAAGAAATATTGCTCAGAATATAAGTTATTAGCATCTAAATATCTATATTTTCGACTTAAAAACTACCTTGAGCATTTTTGTCTTTTTTTGACTAAATTTACTGAATTACAAAAAAAGCAAAACGTACATACATAGAATAAGGTATACTGAATCTAATGACACCAAAAGCGTCTAATTTCATAAAGGTTTAGGGGGGTAAAACAGTTATCGCCCGAAACAATATTTCAAACAGGAATTGTAGACAATTTCGACCATTTCTTGCAACTCTCTCTATCGCACGATACGGGTCGGGGGCAGGGGTAAAATGTAGTGATAGTGATGTGACATAATGTTATCGTAGTTATTGTCGCCTAGGGAGGAGAAAGTAATATCGATATATCGATCAATAGTGAAAGTTATTACTCAAGTCGGAACTATTAATCTTCACAAATACTTTATACATGAAAAAGTAAATATCTTTTTGAATACGTTTATTGATTTTAGTGTTTTATTTTAAAGATTTTATTTCAATACAAATTTCCTTATTTAAGGGTTAGCAGCCTGTAGCCTGTTAACTTTACTGTAAATTCCCAAAACCAAAAATGGAAAAAAATGTAAGTATGTAAGTAGTTGTTTGTTATAATAAATATGTGCCATAAAGAAACCAACTCAAAATAAATTCGTATTTTGTTTCTTGTGATAGGTATTTGTTATGCAATGTATGAAGTTGGAGCAGCTAAAAACGTGTAATAGACTATGCAAGTAGCGTTGTTTTTAATATTATTTTATTTGAATTTTATTCCTCTAAAGCTGGGCTCTAAGGTTTTACTCGCGTTATGGAATCTACGATTGTATAAAAAATACAAACGACAAAGTACCTAAATAATATACGAGTATGTAGGGTAGGCAGGGTATGCATATATGAGAAGAAGGCACCCTTCGTACGGTTTTGAAATTTTTTTTTTTTTGTGTATGTTACGCGAACACGCCGCCAATTGGAGACCGATTTTCAAAATTCTTTTTGTATTCTCAAGATTATACTCCAATGGTTGTCCCACGGTTACCAAAGTTAGGATCTGATGATGGGATCCCATAAAAATGGAGGGAAATCCTTAAATTTTTAGGTGCGTCCAACGTGTTTTTTTTTATAAAAACGTCGCCCCACACTAGGATTTTCTCCTGAGTCGTGGGTGCAGTTACAAACATAGACATCACATGCACATACGCCCAGACCGGAACAAATTTCTGTAGGCCATACAAAACATCTGTCCCGTGCGGAAATCGAACCCGCGACCTGTTGCGCAGTAGGCGATCGCTCGACCTCTGCGTTAACCGTGTCAACCGTTTTGTGTGTATGTTACGCGATTACTCCGCCAATTGTGGACCGATTTTCAAAATTATTTTTGTATTCGGTAGAGTATACTCCTAGGGTGGTTCCTAGGTCACCAAAGTCAGGTTCTGATGATGGGATCCTATGAAAATCGAGGGATACCCTAATTTAATTAGGGTTTCTTTCACTAAAAAGGTAAACAAAAAAAATATTTTACAAAAAATAAAAACTGACTTCAAAAACACTGAAAAGTTAAAAATAGTGTAAGAATAGGTACAGACAACATTACATTTCTATATTGAAGTCGGTGCCAATAGTGCCAAACGATGATCTCCTAGAAAGTCTTAAAATTTGGCACCGTCTTCAATAATGATGTGTGATGTTGTCTGTACCTATTCTTATATTATTTCTAATTTTTCAGTGTTTTTGTAGTCCGGACGAACCCAACGAATCGAACCCCGCCGGGCGGACCTCCCGATCAACATCCGGTGGCCTCAACCACTAGACCACGGAGGTGGTAAAAATTAGAATTCTAAGACTATTAGTATAACTACCCAAGATTAGTGTATAAAAATGAGAGGTATTTTTTATTTGATGCATAATTATTACTTTATATTTTTTAAATCCCTGCTCCTATTTAGTTTGTATGTAAAAGTATTAATTTATCTATCTAAAATAATAGATTTTTTGTTATTTATTTTTAAGTTAACAAGAGGTCTGTTCTTGTTTAAATAATTGTAAGGGCTTGTTTCACAATCGAAAAGTAAGTATTGAATAGCTTACTTATTTGACAGATGATTTGACGGTTGTTATATGAAAAATATGTCAAAGAATCTGTCAAGTAAGTAAGCTATTCAAAACTTACTTATTGATTGTTAAACAGACCCTTAATGTCATTTTATGTTTAGTGTTTATTTTTTTCATAAAAGGATCCATTATTGATTCACATCTCAAATGAAAATCATTTTAATTCAGTAGGTATAACACTCATCTTACAAAAAGTCATTTTCTTTAGACAGGTAAATGTACGATAGATAGGTACTTTCATAACAAATAACAGCTCAGTCCTATAAAGTAGGACTTGGTAGGGATACCAAGTAAGTGCCTACACTATAAATTTCAAAGGAATACTGAAATAATTTACGAAACTTATCTACTAAAATATTATAAAGAAAAAAGATTTGTATTTTTGTTTGTAATGAATAAACTCAAAAACTAGCTCACTGGGAAGTCTCGGCGTAATTATTGTTAAAATAATTTTTAGAAATAAAGCTATTTTTATTTATCATATTTTTTATTTTTAAAAACTACTAGGCTGATTTAAAAAAAAAATTGACTAATAGAATGCTACATTATCACTGAGTAATATAAGGTTATAAAATAATTTTTCATACGGGAAAACAAAATTCCCTCACGAAAAACGAAAATAACGAAGGCAAAGTTGCGAGCGGAAAGGCAGTCAGGAATACCTAAGCAACGCAAAACATTACAAAGGGTAAAATAATGATCTCGAGTTCTCGCGCCGAGGAGTCGCGCGCTGCTGTCGTTGGGTGCGTGAGAATTTGCGCGTGTTGTATTTGTGGTGTAAACGCCAGACGGGAGGCCGAGCGGTGTGAAACAGATAGCATTTTAGAAAATACCTACTTGCGCCGCGCACGATTACTTCACAATCCTCTTAACCTCATTTTATTTTACATTCCTTAATAATTTTTTATGTTTTTTATATTGTACTTTAGTACGTACTTATTGGAAGGGATTTTCAATTATATTTTCAAATTTCTCCTAATTTAATCTAATTTGCTTTTTATTATCAATATTTGTCCAATAGTAGATATTATCATTGACTACAGTTATGTTAACTTTCCGCAATGTACGATGTTTACATTAGCTACCGGGCGCCAGTCATTCATTCATTCATTCTTCTTTTAGCCCTGCATTTACATTACACTCACATTTACATGCAAACACTCACACATACACACAAACACTCAGACATCATGCGTGACAAGGTAATATCATCTTTTGATAGGCATATTCAGATCCTACTTTGAATTATTTTTTTACCTACCCTCATGATTTGTTTTGTTTTATAATTCAATGGATTATGTAATGTAAGTTCGTAATTGGCTTCATACCTGTTTATTAAATCTTGTTAATATTATGTATTAAATATATGCTGTGAACCTATTGTTGAATAAATAAATAAATCTCTCATAAATCCTCTCTCTATCTATAAAATCTCATAAGCCCTATAGTTCGACTTTTTGGTGTTCTCTTAAAATTCGACTTATAGACGTTTTACCAAGTATGTATTGAGTGACTATGTCTTAAGAATTGTCAGCTTCTATAACATCTTAAACATATATAGAATACGTGAAAACATAATTTGAAACAGCGTGAGTGCAAAATTAATAACATCGCGAATACAGAATGATGTATTGTGACATTATCTTTATTTCATTCTAATATATGACGCCATTTTGTCGGAGCGCGCAAGATGGCTGATAGAAAATTGTGCCGAAACGGAAGACTTGAGGGAAGACTATCGATTTTAAGCTTAAATATGTTGGATTAAAACACTCTTTAGATATATTACGACGTGTTATTTATTAGTAAACAAATGATATTGTTAATACTGATATACTAAATACATAAAATTGTGAATTGTATTTGGAAATGTAGATTCTGGATAAGTATATCTAAATGTACATCACAATGTACGTGGAAAACGACCATCTCGGAAGTGTCGGTATGCTTTTAAATAAAAGTCTTGCTACTAACCAAACATATTCACATATCACATATGAGTAACGACAACATACGAACGGACAGTGCACCGCCTACTATCAATCAGTTTTTAAAACTTAATAACACTTGTCTAGACAGATATCAAATGCGGAACCTTATAAGGCATTCGCAACGCCCACATCATGAGTGGCCAACAGTTTATTATTATAGTGCAAAATAACGGAACCTAGAATAACTACAAAAATTATTTAATTTTCATTATATTAATCTATTTACTACAGGTTTTGTTGCTTCCTATACGTCTTAAAGAGCGTCGGTGGCGTTGTAGAGTAGACTCGGCACTTGGCCTTCCAACCGGAAGGTCCGGAGTTCGAGACCGCCATGTACCAATGTGTTTTTCGTTTCGAATTTCATATGTACATTAGTCTGACGCTCCTACGATGAAGGAAAACATCGTGAGGTAGCCTGCATACATCTGCGAAGATATTCAATGATGTATGTGAAGTCGACCAATGCGCACTAGGCCAGCGTGGTTCTCCTTCTGTGCGGATGTTATCTCGCGGAAGGAGGCTGCGGAACGGGCGCGAGAGGATGACCCTCTCGCCGCACCGCTCCGGCGCAGGCGGTTGGGGAGGAGGAGGCGAGCGCTCCTAGACGCGCGCCACCAAGAACTCCCCTAGCAAGCTGGGGACTGAAACGGCCCGGCCGGCTGAGTACCGGTCGGGAGACACTTTTCACCCCTAGCTTGGCCGCATGGGGGGTCGAATTTGGAGATACTTGTCGACCCCCACGTAGAGGTAAGTCTTGGCGCTTGCGCCAGGCAACCCTCCAGGGGGCGCAATCGGGGAATGGCTAACGCCGATCCCGATTGTGTCTCCACGGAGGTAGAAGTATCTGGAGGGTTTTTAGCCGAGTATGGGGTCTTCTACCCGAGTCCGGCATATCCTTGGGGTGTCCTCGTCAGTCGGCCCCTTGTCGAATCCGTAAGAAGGATTTTCTCTCCTAAAAAAAACGTGCCAGCGTGGTTGACTAAGGCCTTATCATCCTAACATAGGGTAGGCTCGAGCCCTTCGGTGGGGACGTATATGAGCTGTGATTCTCTATTCTCTTTATCTACAATCCCTTGCATCCCTACATGCCCTTGAAGTTCCAAATTGCAATTCCATATAATTTTTTATAAATCCTTTTCCGTCCGTGCTGCTAAGCTGTGGAACGTTAATAAAAAAATATGTAGTAAGTATATGTATCTATATTTATACAATAAATTAAATATACAATATATTTTGTATGTATGTGCATTTATATATCTAGGACTCTGCAATTTTCGCCTTTTGTACTATACTACTTGGGTTTTCTTGGATCTTTTAGAGATAAGCCCACCGTTGTACATTATGTTTTCTTTGTTCTATTGCCATTGTTGTGATGTGCAATAAACTACATACCGGAATGATCATTTTCATATTATTATGATGGCAAACACCACGTCTCAATTACTATCCTGTATTAAGAGGATTGTGAAGCTGTACCTACATTTTCATACAAAAAGCGATAACGCTTTTTTCTCTCTTTACTTAATCCAATTTTCATAATTTTTGGAAATATTGTAGATATAATGAAGATCTAGGTTTGTACGTTTTGATTTTGAAGTCATATTGCTCAGAATATAAATTATTAGCATCTAAATATCTATATTTTAGACTTAAAAACTACCTCAAGCATTTTTATCTTTTTTTGACTAAATTATACTGAATTACAAAAAAGCAAAACGTACAAACATAGATTATGGTATAATGAATCTAATGAAAAGTATCTAATTTCGTAATAATTTAGGGAGGTAAACCCGTTATCGCCCGAAACAATATTTTAATAAGTATGAAATGAAGGCACTTGCCTCGGACTTTCAACTCTAAGCGGTATGCAACAAACTGTATTTTTGAAAGTGCATACTCGAGCTATGAATTGACATGACACTTCACAATCCTCTTAAGCTATCATTCTAGATCGCTTATTATTAGGAATTTAATACCTCATCTACAAAAGTGCACCTCTCAGAAGTACTCGCGCGAGCGAGACGTACAGTGAGCTCCTTATCAAGCTATACTGTTTGAGCTTTGGACCGTTCTTATGTCACTCGTAATAGCGGCGGTTTTCGTAGCGTAAATGTATAGCTTGAATGGGAGCTTACTGTACGTAGCGATCGGAAGCAACCCGAGTGCTGTATTTTTTAAATCATTCGTCTGGAGTTGAGTGCTTGTCGAACGTCGTCGTCTGCGTTCAATATCCACAGATTTTCGTTTCGTTTTCGACGAAAATGAAAATGATTTTGATTTTCGGTATAATGTACGCACACGCACAATACAACCATACTTACAATCACAAATAATTATTAGTTTCAAGACTTTGTTTTATGTAAACGCTACTTTTAACCAATTCTGTATAAACGAGTTACGGAAGAGCGGAACCTCTTGACACAGGCACATCAATTTGCCTACTAGGAGGTCCCAAGCACTGTAGATTGTAGTTATGTATTGGTTAAGGAAATAAACTATTTATCATTATGATTACACCTCAACCCGAAAAAAAACCTATTCTAAACAAACATCTGTTCTAAAAACTCTGTAAAGCTAAAAACAATATAAAAATAAATACAGACAACATCACATTTCTATATTGAAGTCGGTGTGCCTTTTAAAACTTTCTAGATCGTCGTTTGGCACCGACTTCAATATAGAAATTTGATGTTGTCTGTGCCTATTCTTATATTATTTTCAAGTTGTCAGTGTTTTTGAAGTCGGATTTTATTTTTTGGATTTGTAATTTCTATCTTTTTAGTGAATTTAATACTTCCTCTTCTATATTAACAAAGGAACAATACATGCCTATTAAAAGTTCTTCTAAAAGTTAAGGATCTTTGCATCATCAGCTCGGTACATGACTACCAGACGCAAATACAATAGCTGAATAGTTTCGGAAAAAACATGAAACACGTTGGACGTACTTATAAAATTTATGGGTTTCCCTCGATTTTCGTGGGATCCCATCATCAGATCCTGACTTTGGTGACAATGAGACCACCTCAGGAATATACTCTATCGAATACAAAAAGAATTTTGAAAATCGGGCCACAATTGGCGAAGAAATCATACATATACAAAAATAGCATACGCATCGAATTAAGAACTTCCTCCTTTTTTGAAGTCTGTTTAAAAAGATTAGGTAGATCAGATAGGATGATTTCAGCAACCTATGCGTTTTTAACCTATTACTTCATTAAAATGTACGGTCAAAGAATAAAGTATTTAGCAGGTTGACGTCTTGACGATTATAATTATTTAGTCGTATAATACAACTCTTATTTAATCCACTGCTAATACTGATCGATATTTTCTTGGTGTTTCATAGAGCTCACTTGTTTTTATAATCCTACACAATTAAAAATCTTTAACTTGCTAAACATATTGATATCTCACATTATCATCATTCATCACTGAATATCAACCTGCATTGAGTCGAACAAAATCTATGTATGTTTAATTCACTAACTTTAAATGCGAGTAGTCACATGTAATGACGTGCTCCCTTGTCACACGGACTAAATTTATGGTAACTAGGCTCTGCTTAGTAGATGAGAAAGAAGTTACACATGTGCCAACAGATATTTAAATTTCAAAATACAATATAAGTGAGTTTTTTTTTTCAAGTTTGACATGTAACGTATGTTAGCACGCAGGTCCAAAGCCGAAAATTACTAAACATCGACCCAAATTTAAAAAGAAATATGTCAACATTTGTCTCTGGCTCCTCAAACAAAGAAAAAATAAATCAGAGAACGCCAACCTTACTTGACCTGCCCCTCCCTCTCTAATAGGCGAGCTTCGTTCACTCCAAGGAGGCACAAAGAAGGCTCGGGGGTCAATTTAAACTGGTCCCCAATGCGTTCTACATCTGTTGCTACACCAAAAAATGTTGATCCGCTTCCCTCATTACCATGCATTTGAATTTAGAGCTTACGTAGTAGCTTTTAGAGACTAAAAGAAGTCACTTGATTTGTTTCTGGACGCAAAGTTAAGGTGGCGTAGACAACATTTTGACAATATTACCTTTTTAGACTGATTTGGTGTGCGTATGATTGTGTTGGTGGTTTCTTGATTGCTATTTGGTGTTTTGCGTCTATAAAGAGCAGTGTGTGCACTGGGCGTTAAGATTGTAAAATTTAAGCAGCATTTGCCACGGTCGGGACCCTAATGTATGACCAAAAATGTAAAACGTTTCGAGACCCAGTTATATCGGTTGACGGACCGTGGGAGTAGTAGTAGGGAGAGTAGTGTTTCCATACACATATCTTGGTGCCTTGTAGGTACGTTATATAATGTTGCCCATACAATAGTTTAATCTCTGGTTATATTGACCTCAATCTGACCTCTCTGACCGGGAATCGCAGTCTGCAGAACTAATTTCTATTGCCTCCATAGCATAATACGATGTTTTATAGGTATTTTATGTCGCACAAATCAACATGATCCCCGTTTTAGCGCTTAACACAAGAGCGAATAATAGAATGTCAGAGATAAGTAACCCTTTTCCATTGGAATGGAACTCTTATTAATTGCTTAAGCGTGACTTTATTTAAATTGGACTAATTTATCCACACTTTACAGCGTTAGAACTCAGATCAGTGCGTTAAAGAATATTGTTTTACAGAAAAACCGATTTTGACTAAAATAAAATTATTAATCGTAGTTTTTATTATTGTTGGAGATGGAAAAGAAGGGCTATTAACGTTTGAAATATAATAAAATACTAGATCATAAATATTTCCTTTACTAAAATCCAAATCCGTTTTGAAGAACCAATTATACGTATTGTACCGATTTAGGCAGAAACTATTTAAACACATTTTTTATTTTTTACAGAAAGACGCGACAATTTGAAATTAGTATTTTATACGAGTACTTATATGAACAAAAATATATACATAAGGTATATCCTGCATTTTTAGTACAGCAACTTTGTAGAAACAAATGAAAAATTACAAAAATACTTACATCTTAAAGTTCCAAACTAGGAGGACATTTACTTAACCCTTCATGCAACCGCTCCACTGACTCCACTGAGTCGTTGAATAGGTACCTACCAAAAACTTAAATGTCAATCTGACATTTCCAGCTTTTGTCACGAAATGACAGCTCAACCTTCTGTTTGGCATTTGATAAAAGTTATATCTATTTACATTTTCACACCGAGTGACCTATTTGTATCTGTTTAATATGAAATTTTATACGTTTACCGTTTTTTACGTTTTAGAAAAGAATATTATCATTTGCAAATTCTAAAATTTTATTTTCTTATTTTATTAGACTTTGTTTGTTTGCTTGTTTGCAAACTTAGTTGTATAAAAAAAACTTTACTGACACTTTTCAGCGTTCGTGAGCATACATGGCGATGATGTTTGTTTTTTATTAATTTATGCATTCTCATAAGGATTTAGTAAAATTTCAAAGTGCACGAGGAATTACATGACAAGCAGCAATGATTTGGTGAACATTTCTACAATGTCACCTCTAGAGATATTCGTAGCCACTCACATTTCACCCCCTTTCACCCATACGCCCACCGTTGGGTAAGCGATTGTCCATAGATGAGGAGCTAATGGCATATCACATCATGCTGGCCAGCCGCGTTGGTGTATTTGTCTCCGTTTGGGATCCTTTCTGATACCGAAGTACCGAACATCATATATACATAACATTCATAGTAGGTGGAGAGGTTTCCGAGGGAGGTTTTCCTTTTGAGGGTTCAAGGGAATAAACGAAATCTATAAGGGATCACTTCATTGTTCGTCTGTCCGCCTGTCTGTCTGTCAATACCTTTTTTCCTCAAGAACTAGTAAACATATCAAACTGAAAATACCTGGTACAATCAAAAGATATGATCGTTTATGTCGCACGTTTTCCCATATTTTGCGATTCTGCAAGAGAATCCAAACATTAAGTTACTTCCCATCGACCAATAATGATCATAGGCAAGAAGCATGTCTTACAAGATATGCTAGGTAAATATCTGAAAACGTAAATATGTAAGTACTTAGGAACTTGTATACTTAGATAAGTTTATACGAAACCCTAAGTACGCCAAGTTCAACTCGCCTTTAGCTATTTTTTTATTGATTCTTCAGTAGATTAGATGGGTTGCGGTTGGAAGGGAGATGGAATTCGAATGCAATTTGATACATTCTGGCCCCATCTCTCGCCGAAGGCAGGCTTAGGCGGGTACAGGGAACACAGCGAAATATTCGCTGGTAGACCTGAGTCTTACATTCTACCCAAGTGGGCAGTCTTGGTAACGTTACCCTTGGTAGGGTAACAGATTCTCCCGCCTTAAAAAAGGGGGTATGTGTCGAATTTTCAGCATCTCCTCGCAGAGCAATGATTGCTGAACTGAACCGGTGAACTTATCACTTAGTCCACTCCTATATCTACGGGAAGAGGGGCAGCAGCGACACATGTATTCTAAAACCCTCACCATGCCCATGCGCGAAACTATGATTAGAAACTTATGTGCCTTAGAGAGAACATTTTTTTTTTCCATTTATGGAACAAATATATAAATAAATATAACCAACACAATCACAGGTTAAGAGATAAGTCCACCATTGCATCTTCTGTTTTTTACTTGTGTTTCCCCATATGTATTTTTTCTTTGCAATAAAGAGTATAATATATACGGCTTAAAACAAAAAATAAGACGAGTAAAGTCGCTAATATCATAAGTATGTTGATAATGAAGAATTCAAGAGTCAGCATAACGCTATTGAACACGCACCTTAGTTTCGTAAGCTGGTGAAGTTTCTGATGTTATACCTGAAAAAAATCGAACATTAATAAGACCAATATAAAAATCTAATAATTTTTGAATAAGCACTCGTACATTAGAAAAATAAATTCAAAATACAAATCATCAATAGAAAGAGCGAAAATTTACACTTTCATTATTGTAACAGGTCCTATTTTATCTTAATCCATTATTAATTACGAGAAGTTGGTTGCATAAATTATTTTGAAAAAATTTCAAAAAAAAACAACACAATGTTGGTACCGTATAGATAACCTATGCCCTCGTGGTGGTAATAACAAATGTACCGAGTGTTTCCTGTAGTTAATTAGAGGATCTTTGTTGATACGGGGTAATTAGGTACGGCCGCGCCGGGTACAGGCGTTGAGGCCCAGTCGTTGTTTGTGATACGTTAAACTTCCATTCCTTCCATTAATAGTGTAGTTTTGAAACCTTATGAAGCCTAAGTTAACCTCACCATACCAGTCTGGTCAACGAACGAAACTCTGTTGGGTCAAATCCCTTTTTATTGTGAGACTATGCCTAAATATGTCGCCAATATCGATTATATTCTGGCTGGGATAATAGTAACAGCGGTGCGATTTTCGAACCGACAAAAGATCGGTCGTCTGACAACAGGTTATCCATCGATAATATAATAGTTCGTGAAAAGCTGTAAATGTTATCCGTAATTAATGGATGTTATCTCATTGACGCCACACGCCATAAAGCGTGGCAGCTGACATCATTGCACCGATCGATATCAGCCGAGTGTGATGTAGGGCGTGCTAGCTACCCAACACTGAGCAGTATAAAATAGTGTAGGGTGCCCATGAATTGTGTCGGACTTGCTAGCAAGGTGATAGATGTTTAATGTGGGATTCTTGGATTGGATGCTACATATAATAGAGGTACACGTATTCCAAGCCAAAGTTTGAAACGTTCATTGATTTATTAGATTAAGATGACGCAGGCTCAATAAGTAGGAGCTGTAACTTTTATTTTTACGAAATATTTTTTTATTGATGACTGAGAAGGCCGAAGGTGGAAGCGAAATTCACCTGGACTCCTCAACAAATGAGTTTTACTATGTCTACTATCTTACCATTCTTACCTCTAATTTTCGGAGCACAACAATGCTATTTACATTGTTATTATGGCGACAAACTTCTTTAGGTAAGACGGTTGTACTTATAGTCAGCAAGGCGGGCTCAGAAGCTCTACTATCACTTACATCGAAAATAATATCAAACATCTGCACGAAATAATAGGTATTTTATATTACAACGATATGCCTCTTTGTTAGCCAACCAAACCATATAAAATTGTTTTACACACAACCGAGATTCTTTTTATCCCGAAAACACAGAAAGCGATGTGAAGATAATTTTCCTCTAGCCTCTTCCTAGCATAATAATATAATAGGATGTACCAAATATTAAAATTGTAAAAATGAAAGCACGATCACATTTCAATTCTTCTTTCTTTTTATGTCTACCCCACATCAGTACCGAAAATATTTAAGATAAAACTGGCGAGATAATTTAATAAAACCTAGAGAAAATGAAGAGATTTAAAATCACCATTACTTAGCACGCCGATGTAAAGCCATTTGCATTAATATCTCCTTTTACCTGGTCTACCTTAAGCCTGAAGAAAATGAACCTTAATAATAATTTGGCGAGCGTCAGTCCCCAAAGAGGTAACGTTTAATATTTGATTGTGCGCGTTTGTGTAATAGGATAAGTGTCGTTTTGTCCTCTTGTAATGAAAATTCCCCAAAGGTTTTCAGTTCTGAGAAAATCGTTGTTGCTGTTAAAAATGCTGTTATAAATCGTTGCTCTGCTAAAATGGTAATGTGTTGAAATTACGTAACATTGTTATTATAGACTGTCATTCGATTGTTAGTATTTAGTAGTCTCTAGGGTGGAAAGTCCTACAAATTAATTAATACAGGTCTTACAAGTATCTTAGCCGCAACACGTCTAATGCTGGACGAGAAGAATAAAGGGGGTAAGGGCTTGAGTCATCTTCCACCACGCTGGCCCAGTGTGGGTCGTGGTTATGAACTACATGCACTTCGAGCCAGTTCGAGCAAATGCTAGACCCAAGCCAAACACTGGGTTCGGAGTTACCCGGAACCTCCCACACCCCAGATTAGTGGGGTGTAGAAAGTGTTAAAAAGTAAAGTAGAATTCACTTTTCAGTTCTCGGACAAGTCAAAATACTTAAAAATCAAATCAACCTGTACTAATACAATATTAGTTCCCAAATTCTCATAATCAAAATACAGATTGTAATCAAATCTATGTATAGCCTTCCAACGAACTGGCCAACGTAATAACCGTTACAATTTCAAAGTCAGCTCTATCATAAGGTCACGAGAGTATTAAACAACGCGTAGATCGCCGATAGAACATTTCCATTCGGAGCATTAAGGCTTATTGCCGTTCAACTGTTGATTGATCTGTCAGATGGGTCATTTGATTCGTCAGTAAGGTTGCCAGTTGCCTGAGGCGAATTGAAATAGAGTAGAATATTTTACGTAGTGTTTCAAATTACCTATGTACGTACAGTAAGCGCCACGTCAATCTTTACATTTGTACTAGGAAAACTGTAGCTATAACGAGCGGCATATAAGTGGCCCAAAGGTTAATCGGTATAGTTTGATATAGCGCTATCTGTACTATCGACCCCCTTTTTGTGTAACTCAAAATCTATCGGTATTACGGCGTCTTTATTCTGCGACGGCTGATTCTGTCTTTGAATCCATAGATCTTTAGGAAAAATTCCTGTCTAAGCAGGCAGCAATGTTTATAAGCAGAGATGGGTGTACATTAATAGTAATATTTAAAACAGTCGTGGTGGTTTTGTTTATCGTTTTTGAATTAAAGGACATACAAATTAGATTTTTGTCCCGCACGTATCACTTGAGTGTGAGTGACGAGTGAGCGAATAAAGCGAATTTTTAAACTATACTCCCACGATGAAACGTAATAATAATGTATAGAACTAAAACACATTTTTTGTTAATGGTCTATTTATCAATAGGTATGACAATATTTCAGAAGATATTATGTATTTTATTACAGTTTTCACTTCATCAAACATTTTTGGACGAATATTTGTGATTTTTTATTGAAGCAAAATAACTAGTTTGAGCACACCATTTCACTAACAGATATACTAAAAATATAATATATTCTTTTGATTCACTTCACTTTAGTGAGTCATCTCTCTTTACGCATCATCAAATACGGGTTTAGCTGCTGTAGTCTTCATGTTATCCATAAGCTATGATAAACTGATAGACAATCACGTTTATTACTTTGTAAATACAGAAGAGAGTTGTATCAATAATGCAGATTATCTTTAGATCGGTAAAAGCTGGAGTACTACAGCCGAAAACCGTCAGCACAGTTTATATAGAGTCCGTGATTGAGGCAGCACTGTCGTGACCGCACTGTACTGATTTGAAATTAATTTGTACGATACCATAATCAGGTCAGCACTGGAGTCGAAATCTACTGGCGCCAGTGTAACTTATCCAATTTAAAGAGCCTTAACTTCTCCCTCTTTTATGTAG
Source organism: Schoenobius gigantellus (assembly GCA_963935595.1). Taxonomy (NCBI): domain Eukaryota; kingdom Metazoa; phylum Arthropoda; class Insecta; order Lepidoptera; family Crambidae; genus Schoenobius; species Schoenobius gigantellus. The sequence goes on along the minus strand of OZ012542.1, from coordinate 50,713,965 downwards.
AGCGGAAAACTGACATTTATCTCCGCTAATGGTAAGTAATTTTAATGAAACATTTTAAAATTCCGTCCTCAGTTTCGTCGTCGAATGCATGGCCATAGCATCAGTATTACTTCAATGCCCGAAGTCATACCTTTTTTTTTTTGAGGCGGGGTAATCTCTTTACGATTCAACAAGGGGCTGAAAGCTGACAAAGCCGCCCCAAGGATATGCCATTGGACTCGGGTTACCTGGGTAACCCCATACCTGGCTAAACCACCCTCCAGAGCAACTTCTACCTCCGTAGAGACACACTCGGGATCGGCGTTAGCCATTCCCCGAGTGCGCCCGAAGTCATACCTAGGGGCTGTTAATTATCAAGCCAGTGATAGGAAGGGGTGCCTCCGGTATTTGAGTATGAAATATAATTACATTTTAAATCAGGCAGTCAGTTATATTTAAGGGCATAGCGTTTAACGCCGTAAAGACGTAATGCTCAGCTCAAATTAGAAGTACTATACATTATTAAAAAAAAAATCCAACCAAATAACATACATCATGTTGTGTGCCTGCGCGTGAGTGGGATAATCGGTAGGTACTCATCATATGTTCTAGGGTGTAAGATGTTAGGTTGACAAACATCCACAGAATGCGGTAACCACTTATTATTTAATGGACCAGGGATCTAGACAAAGTGGCAATTCAAAAACGATACCGAAGTTCGATAAGAACATAATAGATGGGATTGACTTAATATACCAACGCTAAATAAATCTAATCGCTAAATGATGGCGAATCGAACAAAGTCATCGATATGTAAGTTGGTAGACAAATTGGTTTGCAAATTTGCAAGGAATCGATATGTAAGTTGGTAGACAAATTGATTTGCAAATTCGCAAGGAATCGAAAAAGTAGCGAATTGTTTTTTTGTAACTTTCATATACTACTCAAAACAACTCAATTTTCATTGAAATGAAAATATTAATTTCAATCGTTTTTTCCGCTCCTTTTAATTTTTACAAACTTTTAATTACTTTCACCTGTCGCGGTGTCTGTAATGAAATCTTGCAAGTTAAATTTGACCCACTTCCCGGTCTCCGATTGAGCTGAAATTTTGCATGCATATATGTATATCGCGTGACGATGCAATATTACAATGATATAAAAGCTTGTATTTAAAAAAGTTTTTTCTAAATAATTTTACTTGTTCAGTTTTGATAACCAATATGTTGTTTCCTTACAGAAAGGACAATTCGACACAGCGATCGCTAATCCTTCATTGGCTAGGAATTAGTCTTCGTTATTACAGAGACGATGACGAATTGAGATATCGTTTCGCTATGAAACGATTGCCACTTGTCTAGGCCCCCAGATGCTTGTTTGCCACCAATGTACAAAAAATCCTCATCACCGTGAACGCTTGGCCACAGTAGTATTGCGTCAAAGCTCTAAGTCATATAGAAGGGGCTGTTGATTATCAGGCCAGTGATAAGGAAGGGGGAGATGGGGAGGGGCGTATCGAACGCGCCCGCATAAAGCGCGTGATTACAACTTAAATGATCAAACAATAAACTCTTTGTCAAAGTTGGCGAATAAAACAAATATGCAGAAACTTTTCGAGTGCGGCTGCTTAACTTATAAATGTACGGTCCGGAAAGGGACGGTGGCTATAAGTTTTTCACGCAAACGGATTATTTTCCTTATTTACAAATAAACAATTTGATTAAACAAATTAAATTTGAATAAAAAACTAATGAACTAAAAGGATTCAGCAGCGATGTCTGGAACCTAAAACATTTTTAAAAGAATCTATTAATATTTTTCAATAGATATTATACTTTAAAAAATACATTCGAACGGAAGACAATAAACGATTAAATTAACGAAAAAGAGAGAAACTCTCTTCTCTCCCGCTTTATAGGAAGGGACTAGAGCTTGAGTGTTTCCGTTGGTTAGATTAATGTTGAGACTAGTCTGTCGGACAAGAATATTTTCCCATTAACTTAGCCCTCTGTTGATGACTTCTTAATACAGCACGTATTTACAACGATCCTTTTCTTTACAGAACTCTCATTGCATATGTAATTTTGATAAAGATCTGTTATATCTAGTAGTCCTTTATGTCGTAGCTAACCTCACCATAATCTGAATAACAAAGCCTGCATCGATTATTTGCTTACAGTCAAAGGTTATACACGATCACAAAGTAGATATAATTGCAGGTATCCTACTGTCAACATCATACATACATAGCACGTCTGCCATTTACCTTAGTTATTACAAATTCTAGCACACCAATCGCAAGGTATGCATCGCATTCATGTAAAATTATCGTGAAGCTATTTATTTTTATTTTTAAAATAATTTTGATGGCGTTAATTTACAAGAAATAATATTTACAAAAAGGTGAAAAAATTACGGAATTTTCATGTAAGTATCTTCTCTTCATTCTTCTTTTTTTCTTCATCTTCATCATCTTCTTTTAATTGTATGTGAAATCTCGTAAAAGATCAATACCAGTTAAAAAATCAGAACTGGATATATATAGGAACTGTTTGTACTCCAAAAAATATTTGAACATCTAAGGGCAGGTAATTAAAGGTTTTCCTGAAACCACAATTTTGACGTTAACCGAAAGAGCTACTCAGAGGCTTGAGCCATTTATAGACACATTTTTAAAATCTAAGATTAATGGTCAAAAACCCAACACAGATTTTTTTTTCTGATAATGATCGAACTCGATAAAATCGAGACATAAATGGGGCTGCGTGCTTAACTAGATAAAGATGAGTAAAGATGTATTAATTTAACCTACCAGTACTCCACCACGCAGTAAGGCACGTGCTCGCACGTACAGTTGCGCACAGCAATATATTTAATTTTAACCCGACCTATTTTTGAACGGGAAAAATGCTTTTAATCTGTTACAAAGATAAACTAATAATAACCACTTATGAAACACGTCTATTTGAGTCGTATTTTACAGAAAGAATAGGTTGTTACTTTGTTTTGAAGCAGACGGTTGTGAATTAAATCACATTTATAATACACTGATAATTCAATTATTGCAAATAGAGGTAATATGAACAAAAAAGTCCTGACTCATTATTTAAATAAATTAAATAATTTAAATGTACAAAAAAATATTTTGTTCACATTACCTTATTACAACAACTTGTCACAAGAGGAAAATAGTGTAAGATATAAATTGAATTTAAAGTTAAGTACCTTATGTCATAATAATAAATTTCATTTAATTGACATCAATAATTATGTAAATAGATTGTATTTGACTAAAGATAATAGATATTGTCTATCAAATTATTATAAGAGACGAATAGCAAAATCGCTATCATATTATTTTTATATCTCAGCCAAGAACTTGGCTACAAAAATTGCTCCTATTGAGCAACGTAGAAGTAGGATGACGGTCAGTAATATTACTGATGTATTAGTTAGTAAGTCTTTAAATTAGGTATTGAGACAATAGAGAAATCCTCTTGCATAATGTTAAATTCTAAATAACTGCATTCGATTCGTTTTTAATTTAAGAAAGTTTGATCATGTCTCTGAATATCGGCTTCGCTTGAAATGGTTGCCTATACGGCAGCGCAGGCACATGAGGACGTTGACTACACTCTATTCTTTACTTAACAGTCCCAATACCCCAAGTTACCTTAAAAATAATTTTGAATTTTTATGCTCCTCCCATGAAAGATCCCTTCGTTCTGCCTTTAATGGTCTTCTCAAATGTCCCTCTCATAAATCTGATATCGTACATTCTTCTTTCCTTGTCCAGTCGACCCTTCTTTGGAACGCACTCCCTCTTGATGTCAGAAAGTCCACCAGTAAATCTGGTTTTAAAAATAATTTACGAAAGCTTCACCACACAAATCATTTGGTTACGACTATTTAACTATGACTGCTGATATACATCGTCATACATCGGTGAATTCACGAGGAATATATTATATTTATATATAATATGTATATTAATTTATTTTTGTTATAATATGTATGTATTAGTATCTTATGCATTTTGTAGGTTATATCAAGTTTACTTTTGATCTTGTTAGTGTTAGAATTATTGTCATATATATATATATATATATATATATATATATATATATATATATATATATATATATATATATATATATATATATATATATATATATATATATATATATATCTTTGTTTAATGTTAAATTAATGTAAAACCAGTATTTTTTATTATAGTACATCTACTTCTTTTTCTCTGCATCACCCAAAGGTTGGCTGGTAGAAAATGCCTCTGGCATTAAGTCCGCCTATGTACACAAATTGTACTGAAAGTATTAAATAAATAAATAAATAAATAAAGAACAAAATGAAAATTGTTTATTAGATAATGTACTGGAAGACCCATTTGAATATAATAAACATGTAAATTTTATCAACCTGGTGCACCAGAACATGCAAGGAATGATGGGCAAAGATCTCGAAGTTGAGTTATTCATGAACAGTAGTAAAGTAGACATTTTTTGTATAACTGAACATTGGCTTAAAAGCTACCAGTTCATGTTTAATTTTAGCAACCATCAGGTTGGTAGTTCGTTCAGTCGAGAAAATGCAATTCGCGGTGGCTCATTAATCATATTAAATAAAAAGCTTAAATATAAAGATCGTAAAGATATTGTGAACCTCTCAGTTGAACGAACAATAGAAATTGCCTGCGTAGAGTTGGACCAGATTATTGTAGTGAGCGTATACAGGCCTCCTTCGGGATTGTATGACCACTTTGAAAATATAATGGATGAAGTTTTAAATAGTCTGTAAGCAAGGCAAACAAATATTAGTCTGTGGAGATTTTAATATTAACTTATAAGAAAACTCTAGTTTATGTATGAGAATTAAAAATTTGTTTCAATCATATAATCTTAAAAACTTATTTCTGGAGCCAACACGAATTACTGAGTTTTCTGCCACATGCATTGATAATATTTATACTGACATAGAACCATTAGCACAAAATGTTTTTAATAACTTAGAATCTGACCACTCTGGTCAATTTGTTACTATACCTTACAAATGTAAGCTTATGGCGAAAAAGAATATCACTGTTGTACCAAAGACTGCTGGCCGCTTGGAGCGTTTCAATAATAATCTTGGTATTAATTTAAAATATATTGATTATGACGAAAACCCAAATAAATTGTATGAAAACTTTTTTAACACATTTTGTTGTGAATTTAAAAATATCTTTGTTCCAAAAACCATCTCAGTCAATGGTAGATTAGCTTTTAGTGAATGGGCCACACCAGGTATTCACAAAAGCAGAATAAAACTTTATGAACTTTACAATGAGCGTTCATTAAATACTAGTGATCAATTTAAATTGTATGTAAAAACTTATTCCAAGGTATTTAAAAAAGTTTGTAAATTTGCAAAGTCCAATTATTTAAGCTCTAAAATAAAAAATAGTAGTGACAAAATTAAAATGACATGGAACATTATTAATAACGAAACCGGAAGAGTAAAAACTAATAACAACAATTTTTGTTTAAATATTGAAAATAAGAATGTTACAGTAGATATTGAGGTAGCTACAGAATTTGAAAAATTCTTTACTGACATTCCAGTTTCAATCACAAAATCTTTGGATTCCTCCCCCACTGTAGCCGAATCTATTCTAAAAGATCATGTTAAAACTTGTGATGATAAATTTAAATTTGCCCATATTTGTGCAAATGATTTCATAAAGTCATTTAAAACGCTGAATAAAAAGAAAACCTTGGATCTGTGGGGCAACTCTGTAGATGTTTCCCAATCTGTAATAGAAACAATAGCTCCAATACTTGCTAGTATTTTTAATGATTGCATTGACTGTGGTGTGTTTCCTGATCTAATGAAACTGAGTAAAATTATTCCATTACACAAATTTGGTAGCACATCAGACCCCAATAATTTTAGACCTATCTCTGTGCTACCTACTTTTAGCAAAATCTTTGAAAAAATAATGTTGGAACAAATGCAAAGTTTTTTTAACAGAAATAATCTTCTACACTGTAAACAATTTGGTTTTAGAAAAGGTCGCTCAACAACTGATGCTGGTGTTGAGTTAATACAAAATATATATGAGGCCTGGGAGGACTCACATGATGCGCCGGGCGTTTTTTGTCCAAGGCGTTTGATTGCGTTCATCATGACACCCTGATCCGGAAATTACACTACTATGGATTTCGCGACACTGTTCTGGATCTACTCGTCTCCTATTTGATTGAGAGGATTCAGAAAGTAGACGTCAACGGGGAGAGGTCCCAGGGCGCCTCGGTTAAAATGGGAGTTCCGCAGGGTTCAATTCTTGGTCCTTTTCTATTTTTAATATATATAAATGACTTGCCTGCTTTTGTACAAGACAGGCATGAGATTGTATTATTTGCAGATGATACTTCACTTATGTTTAAAATTAAAAGACGATTGCAAATTTATGACGATGTAAATAGTTCTATCTCAAGAATAGTTTACTGGTTTAATGCGAATAACTTGTGCCTCAATTAAGGGAAAACTAAATGTATAAAATTTGTTTTACCCAATGTTAAAGAGGTTCACACCACTGTTAACATAAAGCATAAAAATGTGGACCTTGTGGATACCGTAGTATTTCTTGGTATTACTTTAGATTCAAAGCTTCAGAGGGGCCCATATATTGATAAATTGTCGAAGAGACTTAGTTCTGCAGCCTACGCTGTATGGAAAATACGTCAGCTGACTGATGTTGATACAGCAAGACTTGTATACTTTGCCTATTTTCATAGTGTGATGTCGTATGGCATTTTGCTGTGGGGAAATGCATTCTTATTATGAACAGCCATGAATGTGAAAACGTACCGAATTTAGTCAAACAATCAATATGTGATATGATCGAATGTTCCGCAATAAAATTAACACAGCACAAGTTGTTCATTGTATGTATTTATCGACCACCCCGAACGAGATTAGAATCGTTAAATTTATTTCTACGTAAATTAGACGAAATATTGAATTTAATAACTCGTTCCAATACTGACTATAAAATAATTATTTGCGGAGACTTTAATATTGACATCTTAAAAAATAGTAAAATTACCAGACATTTTGACCAAATATTATCTTCATATGACTTAAAATTTCAATTTAAGGAGCCTACAAGACTAAGTAGTAAAACCTGTATAGATAATATAATGCATAACATACGTGGCACTAAAGGAGATATTATTGACTTAGCTCTCTCCGACCATACATCTCAAATAATTAAAGTGCCTGTCAGTAAAACATGCAGACTAAAATATTGGACTACTTGTCGTAGAGATTTCTCTCGCGATAACATGCGGAAGTTCACAAATTGCATTAAAAATCTTACTTTTAATGATGTCTATGTAACAGATGACCCAGATTCCGCCTTTGATATCTTTCATAATCACTTTATACTTTTTTACAATCTTTGTTTCCCTAACAGGAGAGTAAAAGTCGGATTTGAAAGAAAACCTAAATGGGTCTCAAAGGGTATCAAGACGTGTAGCAAAAAAAGACGTCACCTTTTGTGGAAATACCGTATATCTCCAACTTTAGATAATAAATCAGCCTTTCAAAGTTACACTAAGAGATATAAAAAAATTATCAAACTAACACAGAAGGTGCAAAACGAATATTATATTAGTAAATCCAATAATAAATCGCAAGCGACATGGAAAGTAATTAATAAGTACAATAAAAATACACCTAGAGAAAATATCTCTTGTATTTTAAACAATGACGTGGAAATAACCGAACCGACAAAAATAGCCGATGCGTTCAATAATTTTTTCGTTGACTCCATAAATACTTCTAATAATATTGACCCAAAATTAAATAATATTCAATATAATCAATCCAAATCAATGTTTCTTTCACCAACTTCACCACATGACATTTTAAAAATTATTCACGCTTTAAAAAATACATACAGTGTAGGCTATGACGATGTATCAACTAAAGCTATTAAGCAAGTAGGACATATAATTGCACCAATCTTAAGCCATATAGTAAATTTATGTATGGAGAAAGGAATTTTTCCTGATAGATTGAAAATCACAATAACAATTCCAATACATAAAAAAGATAACAAGAAACTGTTAATAAATTATCGACCTATCGCTCTCTCTTGTCCATTTTTTCAAAAATCCTGGAAAAAGTTATATACGACAAACTATACAATTTCTTCGAAATAAACAACATATTTACAAAGCACCAATATGGATTCCGAAAAAATAAGTCTATTAATATGGCAATATTCGAGTTTATAGAAAGAATCATTAGTTATGTACAAAAACGAAAACCGACATTCGCCATCTACATGGATATGACCAAAGCGTTTGATAATGTTGATCATAGAATACTGCTCAGCAAACTCCAAGCGTATGGTATAAGAGGAAACGTTAACAAACTAATTGGATCTTATTTAAATAATCGTAGACAAATAACACATATAAATAGAATCAATCCTGAGAGTGGTAACAACAATACTTATGAATCAAAAGAAAGGTCTGTTTCCTTTGGTGTTCCACAAGGCAGTGTTCTGGGTCCACTATTATTTAATATTTACATAAACGACCTTTCTAATGTAACTAAACATTTTATGACTATTTTTGCTGATGACAGTACTATATTATTTACATACGACAACATACATGATATAGAACATGACATTAATAATACTCTTTCATTAGTTATTAAGTGGTTGACATTAAATAATTTGAAGATAAACTTGACTAAAACATATTTAATGAATTTTATACTACGGAATAATTTTCAATAAAAATTTGACATTAATCATTTAGGAATTCCAATAAAAGAAGTGGACATTACAAAATTTTTAGGATTAACAATAGATAGTAAATTGACATGGAAACCTCACATTGACATTCTAGTTAAAAATTATTAGTAAAAAATTATACCAATTTTCTTATGCGTTGTATAAATTAAGACAAGTTGCTACAATTAAAACACTTTTAACAGCATATTATGGATATATCGGATCTATTCTTAGATATGGTATAATGTTCTGGGGTAATAGCACTGACAAACAAAGTGTGTTCAAGGCTCAAAAGAGGTGCCTAAGATCAATGTTCGGCTTAAACCAAGAAGACTCATGTGAAAACTATTTTCGCAAACATAAAATTTTGACGGTTACATCTTTATATATTAGCGAGATTGCAAACTTTGCGAGAAACAATTTGCACTATTTTGAAGCATATCCCAGCGGAAGCCGTCTAGCGGGCAAACTGAAACAAGCTCATAGTTATAAGACTTCACTTCGAAAAATTAGTGTTAATTATATGGTACCTACAATATATAATAAAATCCCACTGTCTATAAGGTCAATAACTGATAATAAAAAATTTAAAACTGCCCTCAATTGTTTTCTTGCTGGCAAAGCATACTATAATCTTCAAAGTTTCTTAAATGATAAGACAGTTAAATAATGGTAATTGAAATAATGACAATATTTGTTGACATTTTTATATTTAACTTGGTATTATTTTGACATTGTTAATATTTTTTTTTTGACATTTATTAATATAAATTTGACATTGTTAATCTAATTTGTAGGTAATTTTGATAGTGTTTAGCATATTAAGTACTATACTTCTGCATTTTGAATCAATTAATTTTTACTATTCCCCTCATTGACATTGTTAAATCTCATTTGTAATACATTTTTGACATTTATTATATTTAAGTACTGTTAGTCTCTTTTTAATTTTATTTTACGTGACAGACATTGTAGTTGACATTGACATTGATATTAAATACTATGATTTTATTGACATTAATTATAAATAATTTAATAGGCTTTTATACCAATCGGATACGTCTTTGAATTTGTTTATATTTCTATGTCTGTATTTCTTTTTTGTAATTTTCATATGTCTACAAGGCGAATAATGACTGTACACTACCCATTATTTAGAACACCAATGTATATACCCATGTATTATGAAATAAATGAATATGAATATGAAATGCTGCCGACATTCAGACTGTTTTTGTGCTGCAAAAAAGGGCTATTCGTGCTATTTATAACCTTAAAATAAGAGACTCTTTGAGAGAAAAATTTAAAGAAATTGGTATTATGACCGTCGCGTCGCAATATATTTACGAGAATATAGTATATGTTCATGAAAATATACATTCGTTTTGTAAAAACAGTGATATTCATTCAGTAAATACTAGGCAAAAGAATATGTTAGCGTTACCAAATACTAGGCTTAAAAAAATTAATAATTCTTTCAAAGGCCTTTGTGTACGTTTCTACAATAAAATCCCAAATAATATTAAAGCACTTAACTTGAATAAATTTAAAGTCACTATCAAGGGCGCACTTATGAAAAAAGCATATTATAAAATGCTGATTATATGACAGATAAAACTGCTTGGGATTGACAAAAAATGTGATAATTGACGTTCAAAGGGTGTTAACACTTTGTGATAATGGGATAAATTTCATTCGAGTAACTGTTCCACTCACACCGACAGGCATTTCTATATTATTAAAAAAAATGTTTGTGAAATATAATATTGTAATGTTGGCATTTTAAAAGAGGAGACAAAAAAAATACAAGACCTTCCGAGTTTCTTGCCTGTTCTTCTCGAGAAGGCTCTCCCAATTTCAGAACAGGTGTAGAGTCAATTTTTTTTTTCATTTGACTTGTTTTTGCACACATCTTAATAATGGTTGCGGTGTGTGTACATACAAGGATTAAATAATTTAGTTAATTAGATTCTTAGTTGAAGATTTTTATGTTTTTTTTTGACGTCAATAAGTGCCTGTAAAGGTCTATATTGAATAAAGATTTTTGAGTTTGAGTTTGATTCATAATAAGTAAGCTCAGGAGTCATCCACAATGAAATGAAAAAGACAGTCTAAAATATAAATGGTAAAATAAATTTTCCGACAACATAGACCACA